>CM060922.1:542436541-543686541 GCA_030737875.1 Allium sativum
TTTATGCGCCGCCCGCCATTTGGTGTGCCTTTTCATATGCGTTGCACCGTGCCGCAAGCAAAAATGGCGCAAATTCAATACCGCGCCGCATCGTGCGCCATGGCGTGCGCCTTCTACAACTATGCTCGTTACTAAAATAACATCATTTTGAGTGTTGGTTTAGTTTGTTGCAACCTATAATTCACGATTTAGCAGCACACTAAATGGATGTTAAAACCATCTTTTCAAATGGTGAATTAAAATAGGAAAAATATATGAACCACCTGAAGGGTTTGTAATCCCAATTCTAGACATAAAATTGGTAAGATAAATAAACTTTTGTGTGATTTTAAACAAACGCCTAAACAATGACATGAAAATTTTGATGACACGGTTATCTCATGTGATTTTTAAGTGAATGAAAACAAATGCATTTACGATAAATCTAAAAATTAAATTTGCACTATTATATGTTTGTATGTAGATTTGCTTTTATTTAATTGAAACTGCCAATAATATAAAATGTCTTATATGCATCAAATGAAAGATCTCAGAGAAAGAAATGTAATCCTTGATGCGAAGACTAGTAGGTCAAAAAAAGGGACGGATCTCACAATGTTGAGTATCTTCATATATATACATATACATATATATATATATGTGTGTGTGTGTGTGTGTGTGTGTGTAACTGCTATT
The DNA here is from genome assembly GCA_030737875.1 of Allium sativum. Taxonomy (NCBI): domain Eukaryota; kingdom Viridiplantae; phylum Streptophyta; class Magnoliopsida; order Asparagales; family Amaryllidaceae; genus Allium; species Allium sativum. The sequence goes on from CM060922.1 coordinate 542,437,217, forward strand.
GTAAACATGCTAGCTGTTGACCCGTCTTTTTAAAATGCCGTCATGCTTTGGATTTGAATGATCAGAATGCTCCGAACTCGAGTACGAATGAACATATGAACTCATAGAAATTCGAATACGTTTGGACAAAGCATCCGATTGAAAATAACTTGTTTTGGACTAATGAAAATCGGATCGGTCATGCTCATTTACACCAGATTAGCTATCATATTCATGCATTGGATTGGAGCTTGGATTCTTAGATTTAACACTTGGAAACTCACTCGAACTTGGATGTAAATATTTAGCTAAGGGTTCGGGTCGATCCCACATAAAGAACCCAGATCGTACTGATCTGAACTTCAGATCGACGTTACAATAGGCAATCCAACCTATTTCTCTCATACTTGGTCTACCTGAATGTGCTGACTTCCCTTTGGATTTGTAGGTCGATCCGAGTCTATCTTCAGCTATAAATAGAGGACTTGGTGACTCATTTGAGACCTTTTTGGCTTCTCTATGCATGGATTCTTCCATTGTCAAACCTTGACTCGTTTATCTCTACATTCTTGTACTCAAAACATAACTGTATTGTGACCTAACAGTATAAATAAGAGATTACCTCATAGTGGACGTATACACATGGCCTAACCACTATAAACTCTGCGTGTGATTTATTCTTCATTGCACTCTGTAATCTGGATTGTTCATATTATATATGGTTGTTTTGTGGATTCTATTCATTTGGAGTGTTAGGCACGGTTGAACCAAATCATGTCTAACACTAGCATATCATATAATCTCGGTGTAAAACTGTTTAAGAACACTGAAGAAGATGTAAGACAGTCCAATTATGCAAAGATCATTGACAACCTTACGTATGCTCATAGTTCTTCAAAATCTAATATAACCTGCGTTGTGGGATTATTATATGGGTTTTCTAAACGATCTAGCACAACGTATTGGCTTGTTATTGGGAGTGCCATTAGATGTATTTAAATAACTAGGAACTTTGGATTACTTTACCAGAGGTTTCGTCAAGGTACACTAGCTTAATTACTTAGTGGTACAACGCTCTAGATTTAGGTTTTTGACGTTGAGAGTTCGAATCCCGGGATTCGAATCCCTAAAACGTCAAAGTGAATGTTCTACTTGAATAAAGTACCACTTTTAATATTATATATATATATATATAATCAGAAATTTCAACTGTTCATGGAAGATGCAATAATGTATGTTGGAACCAAGGTTCAAGAACTCGGTTTCGGTTTCGGTCATTTGAAAATTTGTTAGTTTCGACGGGTTTCGTAAATTTTGGTAGTTTCGGTTTTGTTTCGGTTTCGGTTCAGATTTCGGCTTTCAGCATTTTGATAATGAACTTGTAACGGTAAATAAAATTAGAACATATTATATATAAAAATAGAATACAACATACGCCTATATAAATTTAAAACATACACCAAACACGAAACAGCTGCAAAATTATTTTCTGTGCACACTCCTTTGTAGTTAAAAAAAGGAATAATGCAAAAAGTTGGCATACAACTGCAAACTGCACTGCTCTAACATGTAAAAAGGTACACATTAAAAAACAAAAAGGTTACATACTGTTCAACGTACAATAGAATACATATTAAAAAACAAAGAGTTGAACACGGTAAAGTTACCATGTCTGGTTTTATAACCCAAACCCATCGCTTTCAGATAAAACTCTCTTTCCCCCCAAACTTTTTCCACCATCGAGAAATTTCAACCATACCCAATAAAAGAAGCCGCTGAATCGATTTGAAGTCGGCAAAAAAAAAAAAAAACAATGGACCTGCTATTGTTCTTCTCTCAATTCAATCTGAATAGTTGCTGCTTATAGGGAGGATGAAATACTTTGAAGATTCAAATGGAACCGCTGTTGTTGTTCTTCTCTTGATTTACTCCGAATTGTTTCTGTAAGCCTATGTTCGATTTAAAGTGGTTTCTTCTGCAGGAGATTCTCTCTCTCTCTCTCTTTTTTCTTGCCCTAATCCGATCCCGATTTTGATGGACGATTCCGCATCGCCCACCACCGAAACCGATCCGGTAACCCCGAAATCTCGGGGTACCAGACGAGTTCTTGAACCATGGTTGGAACACTTTATTTGATGACTCCAAAACAATAAATAACAATATTTTTAGCATAGCTAGTGGAGTTATTGAAAATTTAAGAAATACAATATTTTGGTTCAATCCACCAAGGAATCAGCTAGCAGTTATATCTAGTGAAGAAACAAATTAGCTAAGAAATATGTTAACTGAAATTTCTTCGTGGGAAAATTGATGTCAACTGTATTAATCCATTGCGATATAGCACGACTATTTCAAAAGTTCATAGTCGTTATTATAACGCAAGAGACGGCAAATATGTCGCAAGCACGGTACTATTAGAGAGTTCTCTCATAGGCAGCTGTTAGATGGATCATTGCACTGAAGATAACTCGTAAGATCCTTTAATGAAATTGGTCAAAGAGTAAGTCCATAAAATTTCAAAAGCGATGGAACTACTACCCTTGAAATGAAGAGTCACTTATAATGTTGGCTAATTCTATTTCAACCCACAAAATTGAGTAGTAGCCCCCCTAAATACAAAAATTCTTGCGTACCCAGAAATTCAGTTAGTAGCCCCCCATGCTTTCCACAATTGCCCTTCACCTTCAAAAATAAATTGGCTTCTTCTCTTCCAACAATCAATCATGTTCTAAAATATAAACTGCATTTGAAAATCAAGCGCGCTCGTCTTCTCAAACAGGAGCATCATCTTCATCATTAATACGCACGGCATCTTCTTCGAATCCAGTTTAGGGCTTTTTTTTTATTTTGTGCGTGTAAAATAGGGTGATGCCTTCCACGCTGTTGTTCTCAAATTTAAAATAGTAAAAAAAAAATTGATTATTTGTTGTGATTGAGATAAGAAATCATCTTCTTCCTCAGAATTCATCATATACTTGTTTATAAATTATTATTTTTCAATGATTTAAATATTAGGGTTTTGGAAGTTTGATGTTTTAGGGAATCATGGAATATTACGTAATATTCATAACAGATGAGAAGAAAACTTTTCAAGGGTAATTTTGTCTTTAAAATTTTGAAGTTATTAAGGGGGGCTACTAACTAAAAAGTCGGGTTGAAATAGAATTAGCCTATAATGTTAATCCAACCTAAAGAATGAGATTTCAAAAACTAGGTTCACTAGATAATAACAAATTAGGATGTGATATGTATGTCATTTTTTAATATACAAGCATGTAGTCCAAAACCGATCGAAGAATAATTTAATAGCAACTCGCAATAATATTCATAGTCTACGTGCAGTAGAGCGCCAACTACAAGAGTATTATTAATTGACTACCCTATTTGAATGTGGAAATAAGGTCATCTCTTATAAAAACTTGAACAAAAATATCTAGAGCATTCATGAAATGGGATTGACGTGCATAATCATTAATGCATGGACGTTTAACTACACGATGAATTGACCGTTTGTGATAGAGATAAAGTACATGACTATGATTTGAATCTTACTCACTCTATAATGGCACAAATCCAAAAGTAACTTTATTTATGCACAATCTTAAACATATTCGAATATCACTTAAAAGAACATTTTTTAATTCAAATGGGTGATTGTTGGAATTTAAAAAATGAATTATTAGAAAAACTTAAAGAAGTTATCTTGAGGCTCTTTACGTGAATATTTACGTCATTCAACATTTTGTAAGAATCATATTTAAACGTATGATGAATTTTGTGACTATCACGGGATTTGAACCTCTGACCTCACGGAAAGCAACACAACGCACTAACCACCACGTTAAAAAATCTTTGTGTTAATTTTTCCGAAAGGGATGTTACAGACTACCCCCTCTAAAGAGCCCAACGTCCGTGTTGGCTCATTATCACTCACTACTCAGGTGTTGTGCATGTAACCTAGATCAATATCACACCACTAATATCTACAGCATTACACGCACAATTTCTGTTGGGTATAAGCTCGTGACAACCACATGATTCGAACTCCTAACCTCTGGAAACAACGCAACGCACTAACCACTGTGCTAAAAGACGTTTGTGTTAAATTTTTGAAATGGGTATAACAAATTTCAAGAGCTGGATTGGTCCATTTAGGCACCTAATGTTTCATCATGTATTGACACATACATGTGCGAATGTTGTTCGTTCGTCTGTTCAAGTCAACCCAAGCTAAATCACGTGGGCTTAAGTTGTGTGTCGAGGTTTGACACTTCTTTAGACAAAAATATTCAAAAAAAAAAAAAGGACAAGTTTGAATAAAACATTAATGTTTTAATGATTAAAGTGAGAGGCTAATTCATCCTACATTTTCTCTTTTTTTTTTTTTTTTTGCATGATCAAACGCCCCCCCCCCCCCCCCCCCCCACAAAAAAAAGAACCCACATGTAGTAACGTACAGATCTACTTGTTGGTTATTTGTCTATCTGATAAGTATATGTGCAGTTAAGAAAAGCTGACTGACATTCCAACTTTTACAGACCACTCATCTTGTTAAAATCTTCCTCGAATTTCCTTTATGCAACATAATAACAAATGTGTTAGATGACCGGTTTTCTTTAATGCAACCAAAACCCGATAAAATTGTGGATTGTTTTATCCAACGCATAGTTATTAATGGCACGCGACGCAAAAAGATGCAAAATCTTTTTGAAGTCTTGGCGCATCGCGCAGTAAATGATGTATTTTTTTTCAATTTATTGTTCATGTTTATACTCTTTTATGAATCTGATATGTATAACAACTAATTAAAAAATTCAAAATTACGTATAATTTTTTACTGAAACATATGCAATTAAAAAATGGACGTTTTGCATAAAAAATCATCAAAAATAATATATTAAGCATAGAATTTCAAACATGATACTCTTCAGACGCCGAAATCCAAGATGGTGGTGCATATTACTAGTAAATTAGAAAGTGCATCTAATTCAACAATGTTCATTTCCAAATTAATATCTTCATCATCAAAGTCATAAGCTTCGACGTCTTCAATGTCTATATCATATCAATTCGCGGTTATTTAGTGCGACCGCAATATAAACAGACAGTTCAAAGTTTGTTATAGATTAATCTGAAGAAGAAAAAATAGCAATTTGAGATTATCTGTTTGGTGCAACAATAATTTGAAAAAATAATTTTAAAGTTCGATCGAGATTGCTTTGGAGAACGCGGCCATTTGATCGTATTTGTTTGGTGCAGGGGTGGTACTTAGATTCGTCAATCGGGTCTGATTTAAACCCAAACCTACAGGTCTCAATTTTCATCACACAGAATTTTGTCGAGGCTAGCAAAAATATTTTAAAATCTAGATACAACTCGAGGTTCGATTCGAATCGGGTTGGTTCACCTAAACCCAACCCGAAACCCATCGGGTTTAAGTCGGTTTGGATCAATTTGGCTCAGATTTGTAGAACTCGATTCTAATTCCACATTGTGGTTAGATGTGGCAATAATATGAATAAATACTTTAATATTTGTTGAAAATCAGTTCAAAGTGTAGTTATATCAGCATGTAAAAAATACATAATACATTAACCATTGTTGGAGATCACTTTGGATTCTGGAAAATGAAATATATATATATATATATATATATATATATATATATATATATATATATATATATATATATATATATATATATATATATATATATATATAGCAGAAGCCAATAAACAATGAGATAGTGTGTGACTTATTTGTCATGCGTCATTTACATCATAAGCGCTATTTGTGGCATTCGTTGTGCATTTCCATGTGTACTGCGTCATACGGAATAAAGACGCACATGCTACGTCAAGTCTCTCACCATGGAGTACACCATAGCACACCTTTCATAACTATGATCCAACGAGCACCATGGCTGTTAGGTTATCTTGCACATTTTTAGGTAGAGTCACAGAAGGTTTTAAGAAAGCAATCTAGTCTGAGGCGACCTCCAGAATGTCTCATTTACAAACTTTCGGCAACAATACTCGTCTGATAATTTAATTTAATGTGATGCCAAGTACACCATGGTTGGCGGTTGTATGCTAATCGCACCATTAAAAAAGATCTGCTGAAGGCAATGCCCCAATAATAAAAATGGAACCCTTTGCTTTATTTGTTATATGCATAGGTAAGACCTAAAGAAAATTGATTTGAGATTGCTTTTCTATTTTTATTTTTAAGAAATACCTGCAATGGGTATGCAGCTTAGGTTGTTCAATTACACATCAAGCAAGAAACAGCAAGTTCTGAGGATGGTGCATATGGATATGGGGATGGATTGTGTTCTAACTGACTGAATATATACCCAAAAAAAAGGTCATAATAGATTCAACGATGATTTCACTGTGAAAATACCAAGAAATACACATTATCATACGCCCTAATCTGTGAATGGTCGCGAAGAGATCCAATGACTATCCTCATGAACATATAATGTTCAGTGTCACATCATACGAGATGGTACCCTAATTACAAAACTGCAATATCGCTTCAAACTCCTTGTATCGTATATGTTGCACATACGAAAAATAGAAATACCTTCTGATTTGTCCAGAGATCCCACTACACTGCTTAGCCTTCTCCTTTTGAAATCGATATCCTAAATCAGAGAGTGCAAATTAGAATTAAATAAAACAAGAAGGAAAAATCAAAATCTTGAGGAATGGCAAAAAGTAACCTTAAAAGGAGAAACAGTAAAAGCGATCGAGAGAGACATCATCACTGAATTGTTGAAATTATGGAACGCAAAAGGATGAAAACGATAAAGGCAGATAATAAGAACAATAGAGATAACGAGAAGAATAATTAGAGCGGAGGTTGGCGGTAGAAAACAAGTGATTTTTTTTTTTACAGTGTTGCCATTGACATACCAAAATTGGATAGGGGGGCCAGTCGGAAAACACAACTTGGTAAAGGCAAATTTTATTTAAAACCTCCAGAAATGCTAAGATGTCCCCTTCTTTTTAATATTTTTACCCTTTTCATGCTATATTTTTTTCGTGTCTTCGCTTTATCACGCAGTGCCACTGCGTGGTTCATTCACGTACCACACGGTGTCACTACGTGGACTCAAACAACTCACCTCGTACTGCTTCTATGAGGTTACTTAGGGTACCACGTAGTCGCACTGCGTGGTACGTGAAAGAACCACGCAGTTGCACTGCGAGAGAGGGTATTTTCGGTTTTTTTTTTAAATGGGGGAAACTCGGCAAAACAGCGGGTTTACTGTTTTTTCAAAATTTAGGGAGACAACTCAGCATTTCTGAAGGTCTAAATAGAATTTGCCTTTGGTAAAACCTCACAGTTTTTCCTTTTTTTTTTTTTTTTTTTTTTTTCATTTTTGACAGCCTTCTGCCGAATTTAAGGGTGAAAGTTAGCTACACCCTCGCTGAAATTCCGTGAATAAATATGACACACCATTGCCAAATTCCACACGTTTCCCCCTCTCCCTTTTTATCTAAAACTGGTGTCTCGTTAACAATCCGTTCCTTTTTTTTTTCTTTTTTTTTTTTTTTTTTTTTTTTGAAATGGGACAAATGAAGTTCTTTTCATTAAAGCAAATCAAATTCCTACATAGCCCACATTTAAAAAAATTGCTAGAAGGCCCGAAAAATGGGTATGATTTTTAGTCCGAAACTATTGAAGCCATCGGATCAAATTTACTATATTCGGAGGAGACGTGGATGTTATTTCCGCACTATTTTCTGTCGCTATTTCCTGGCCTCACAACATTTACGTTAAAGAAAAAAAGCATGCTTCATGATTTTTTTTTTTTTTTAAAAAAATTAAAAATATTCTTTTATTTAGTGGCAAGATGTGGTTGCTTTATATAGTCTATTGATCCGAAAGCACCATATAATTACTCTACATGGTGGTTAGAAGCTTTATAAAACAAAACACTAATATAAACAAAAAATAAGCAAAATGTTTTTTTATCTTCAGATTTTCTTTTTGGTAAAAACAAAGGGCAACAAAATACCAAGTTTAAATAAGATTTCCCTTAATTTAAACTCCCATCCCTTTCATCCATTTTTTTAAAGAGTTGAAAGAAATAATTTTGGTACCTACTTATTACCTGCGTGCTACTAAAGCCGTCATATTTTCCTTTTGCTAATATCATTTGTTAAAAATATCATGAATATTACAGTATGTTCTTTCTAATACCGTTATTTTTAAAAGATTATCAAAAATATCATTTTCGATTCTTTTTTGGATGACAAACAACCGTCAGTCAACATCATTGTAACAACTCGGATATTTATCGTTTAACTTTGAACATTTAAATGGGTTTTAAATGTTGAATTGGAAATATAAATAAATTTTTATATGGAGTTTATCAATTTAATAAGCGGAATAAGATTTAATTTCGAATATATCAAATTATCGTAATACAAAAACGAGAAAAAATTGAATTATAAGTTAAAAATGAATTGAAAACGATTCTAACAATCAATATAAATTCTATTTGAATATATATACTGTTGAAATTAATGATTCAAATATTAGTGGAGAAGGAAAGAAATTGATTGATTGTCAATCAATTAATTGGCTTGTTTATGGAAAGGGATAAGAGTAAGATTTTTTTTGGAAGAAAAATAATTAATAGGCCAATCAATCAATTGATGAAGAAAGGGAAAAAGATTGAGACCATAATTATGCCATCCATTTATGCTCCAATCAAATCAAGGAAGATATTTATTTTTCTTCATGTCCTAGAAACTTCTATTCTTTATCTCCAAGAAATCCCTATATAATTAGGGGTCATGTTATTGTATGAAAAAAAAAGGAGTAATCCACCATTAGTCTTCTCTCTATTGTAATCTGTTGTACTCATTTCTTCACTGAGAAATAAAGGTTGTTGGGTCTCCGTGGACGTAGGCAAAGCCGAACCACGTTAAAAATTGGTGTGCTCTTTCCTCTATTTTTGTTCTCTCTATAAATTTGTGCCACTTGTTTTTATTTTTGGCGTTGTTGAAATTGTTGACAGACTAGATCATTGGGTTAATTCGTATTCCACTGCCCAAATCTCTGATTTTGCACTACAGATTGGTATCGGAGCCAGTCGTCCTGTTCAAAGACCTTTTCAACCATGTCAAATTCCGCAAAGAATAACGGTGGTAGAAGCGCTACAAATTATGGAGTTGCTAGATTTGATGGAAAGGGGGATTTTGGCACATGGAAGATGAAGATGGAAGCGGTGTTGAAGAAAGAGAGGACATTTAAAGTTGTCTCAAATCCAGAGAAATTGAAGAAATTACCACCTGAAGAGTTAGAAGAATTGGAAGAGGATGCTCTTACTACCATCCAACTTAGCCTTTCTGACGAAGTACTTAGAGAGTTTTCTCATGTGAAAACTGCTAAGGAATTGTGGGATGCTCTTCAGAGAAAGTTCTACGACAAGTCTCTCACCAACCGCATCATCTTACAGCAACAACTTTATTCTTTCAAAATGAGGTCTGGAACAGATGTATTTGCTCATATAGATGCCCTCAACACACTTGTCATGAATCTTCGAGCAGCTGATGTAAAGATTGAGGATGAGGCACAAGCTGTTATTCTTTTATGTTCTTTGCCTGCAGAGTATAACACTTTTGTTAACTCTATGATCTATGGGCGTTCGTCTATTTGCTTGGAGGATGTGAAGACAAATTTGCATAATGAGATGTTGAGAGGAAAGTTGGCAAGCATGAGCATGGAGAATGATTCTGAAAGCCTTGTTGCACAGAGAGGAAGAAGTCAAAGTAGACCCAAATATGGTGGAGACAGAGCTAAGTCCAGATCTCAGTCAAGAGGAGCTCGGAAGGGAGTTTGTCATTATTGCAGAAAACCTGGACATTATATTGCAAATTGCCCCAAGTTGGAGAATAAAAACAAAGCTGTTCCCCAGAAGGCTTCAGCATCTACGACGGAGACATCAGATTCAGATAATGATCCTGGCATTTTTACAGCCTCTGCCTCTCCTATGAAGAGCACTATGTGGATTATTGACTCGGGTGCATCCTATCACATGACACCGGATAGGCACGTTTTTTCCACTTATCGTCAGTTTGACGGAGGAGAGGTTCTCATGGGAAATAATGCTGCTTGTCGCATGATTGGTATTGGAACAGTAAAAATCAGGATGTTTGATGGTGTTGTTCGCACTTTATGTGATGTCAGGCATGTGCCTGATTTAAGGCGTAGTTTGATCTCCATTGGAGCATTGTGCAATTTTGGCTTAAAGTGTGTAATAGAAAAAGATTCATTAAAAATTACAAATGGCTCATTGATAGTGATGAAAGGGGTAAAAGCTGGAAATCTGTATTTGCTGAAGGGTACAACTGCTGTTGTGGAGTCTGCTTCAGTTATTGATTCAGTTGATTCCGATTCTACCAGATTGTGGCATTTTCGTATGGGCCACATTGGAGAGCGCAGTTTAGAAGTATTGAGAAAGCGAGGCTTGATTGACGGTGTTCATCATTCAAAACTTGACTTTTGTGAAGGATGTGTACTTGGAAAGCAGACGAAGGTTTCTTTTGGCATTGCAGAGCATAAGTCTAAAGATGTTTTAGAGTATGTTCATACTGATGTTTGGGGCCCCGCACCATGCCTATCTTATGGAGGAGCCAGGTATTTCGTTTCATTTGTTGATGATTTTTCTAGAAAAGTATGGGTTTACTTTATGAAGTCCAAAGATGAAACTTTTGATAGGTTTCAAAGTTGGAAATCTCTTGTTGAGAAGCAGTCTGGAAAGAAAGTAAAGGTTCTTCGTTCAGATAATGGCGGTGAATTCACTTCTCAAAAATTCATCAAATTTTGTGAGTCCGAGGGAATCAAAAGACACTACACCACACCAGGAGACCCTCAGTCAAATGGGGTTGCAGAGAGAATGAATCGGACTTTGTTGGAAAGAACTCGTTGCTTACGGCTGACTGCAGGATTAAATAAGAGATTTTGGGCAGAAGCATTATCTACGGCGGTTTTCCTTATCAACCGCACACCTTCTACCGCCATAGATATGAAGATTCCTGAAGAAGTATGGAAGGGAGGGCCTGTATCATATTCCTTTCTCAGAGTGTTTGGTTGTCCAGCTTATGTGCATGAGAGCAAAGGGAAGTTGGATCCAAGATCGCGCAAGTGTATTTTTCTTGGTTATAAGAAAGGAATTAAGGGTTATAGGATGTGGTGTCCTACTACCCAGAAGATTGTTACTAGCAGGCATGTTACATTTGATGAGAAGGCTATGTTGAAGGTGGAGCCTTCTTCTTCAGTTAATGATGATGTTGAGAGGACAAATTCAGAATACCAAACACAAGGCAGATCATCAGACTTTCATACAAGTAAAAATGGTGATTCAGATGACACCGTGGTTGATAGGGAAGAGATAGAAGATCAATCTCAAGGTGGAGCTCAAATTCAAACTCGACCAACGAGAGAGAAGAAAAGACCTACATGGCTTGATGATTTTGTGGGATTAAGCATTGAAGATATTGACTTTGATGACATGGCAACTTATGCATTAAGCATATTTCATGATGAACCAAGAGACTACAAAGATGCCATTAGTTCAGTTGATAGCTCTAGTTGGCTAGTAGCAATGGAGGAGGAGATTGAGTCTTTGCACAAAAATCACACTTGGGATTTAGTGCCACTTCCTTCCGGCAAGAGAGCAATTAGATGTAAATGGATCTATAAGGTGAAAGATGGCGGCAATGGTGACTTGAGGTACAAAGCAAGATTAGTGGCGAAGGGTTATGTTCAGAAGAAAGATGTGGAGTTTCATGATATATTTTCTCCAGTCGTTAGACATACTTCCATTCGCATTCTTTTGGCATTGGTTGCTCACTTTGACATGGAGTTGGAACAACTAGATGTCAAGACAGCATTCTTGCATGGTGATCTTGAGGAGGACATTTATCTACAGCAGCCAGAAGGGTTCATTGATAGCAGCAGGCCAGGTCATGTTTGTAAACTTAACAAATCTCTTTATGGCTTAAAACAGTCTCCTAGACAGTGGTATAAGAAATTTGATAAGTTTATGATCTCACATGGTTACTCTAGAAGCTTTAAGGACCAATGTGTCTATTTTAAAAATTGTAATGATGATATCATCTATTTGTTACTTTATGTTGATGATATGTTGATAGCTTCTAAGAGTATGTCAAAAATTTCGGAGTTGAAAATGGAGCTCAGTAAGGAATTTGAGATGAAAGATTTGGGAAATGCACAAAGAATTTTGGGGATGAATATTCAGAGGGATAGAAAGCAAAGAGTTTTGAGGCTCACTCAAACTCAATACATCGAGAAAGTCCTATCTCGATTCGGTATGGAGAATGCTAAACCGGTGGCTACTCCATTAGGCTCTCAATTCAAGCTATCCAAAGATATGTGTCCCACATCGGATGAAGACAAAAGGGATATGTGTAATATTCCTTATTCTAGTGCGGTTGGAAGCCTTATGTATGCTATGGTATGCACAAGGCCTGATTTAGCTCATGCAGTTGGTGTTGTCAGTCGATATATGTCTAACCCAGGTAAAGAGCATTGGCAAGTAGTGAAGTGGATACTCAGATATCTTCGTGGCACTTCTTCAGTTGGCTTGTTATATGGTGGAGTAGATGGAGACATCTCTCTTAGAGGATATTGTGATTCAGATTATGCTGGGGATAGAGATGGACGGAAGTCGGTGTCGGGCTATGTTTTTACACTTGGCATAGGCCCGATTTCGTGGAGATCAAAGTTGCAGTCAATCGTAGCTTTGTCGACTACCGAAGCAGAGTTAATGTCGATTGTGGAAGCAACAAAGGAAGGATTGTACTTACTTCAGTTATTGGATGATCTTTCAATGGAGCAGCGGACAGTGGAGCTATTTTCAGATAGTCAGAGTGCGATTCATCTTGTTGAGAATCAGGCTTATAGTTCACGGACGAAGCACATTGATGTTAGAGGCTTCTTTCTTATGCTTGAGGAAGAACGAAGCAAGATCAAATTATTGAAGGTGGGTACTTCAGATAATCCTTCAGATATGATGACCAAGTCACTTCCAAAGGACAAGTTTGAGCATTGCTCAAACTTGATCGGTTTGCTTCATGTTACTTGAGCGCCATGGGGCGCTGGGCCCAACAACTTCTATGTTGATTGTTGAAGATGAGTTAATGAAGAAAGATTTCCATATTTGAATCAAGGTGGAGTGTTGAAATTAATGATTCAAATATTAGTGGAGAAGGAAAGAAATTGATTGATTGTCAATCAATTAATTGGCTTGTTTATGGAAAGGGATAAGAGGAAGATTTTTTTTGGAAGAAAAATAATTAATAGGCCAATCAATCAATTGATGAAGAAAGGGAAAGAGATTGAGACCATAATTATGCCATCCATTTATGCTCCAATCAAATCAAGGAAGATATTTATTTTTCTTCATGTCCTAGAAACTTCTATTCTTTATCTCCAAGAAATCCCTATATAATTAGGGGTCATGTTATTGTATGAAAAAAAAGGAGTAATCCACCATTAGTCTTCTCTCTATTGTAATCTGTTGTACTCATTTCTTCACTGAGAAATAAAGGTTGTTGGGTCTCCGTGGACGTAGGCAAAGCCGAACCACGTTAAAAATTGGTGTGCTCTTTCCTCTATTTTTGTTCTCTCTATAAATTTGTGCCACTTGTTTTTATTTTTAGCGTTGTTGAAATTGTTGACAGACAAGATCATTGGGTTAATTCGTATTCCGCTGCCCAAATCTCTGATTTTGCACTACATATACGATAATAATAATTTATTATCAATGGATTTAATTGTTTTAAAATCAATTTATATTTTATTGATTTAATTTAACACATGAAAATAACCATTTTTGGAACGACCTCGGATTTCAACGAAAACAATTTTATAAAATTTGCAATGGTTAATTATTGTAAGATTCCAAATTTCGTGTTAATTGGAGTTGTTGTGTGATCGTACGTGATACAAATGCGTATCAATTAACCATTTGAAATTAAGATAGGCATTTTTCAAACAGTCTTGGATTTTGACGAAACTAGTTCCATCAGATCTGGAAGATTAAATTATTGTAGAATCTCAAATTTCGCGACGATCGGACAATTTATGGGATCGTTCAAATTAAAACGTCGAATATTAGAAAACGTATGAATATTATGTTGTATATAACGCAGTTGTATACACAACTATATGATTTTTGTTTGATGATAACAACCAAATATATTTAACTATTAAATGTGTTTGTTATTGTACTATTATGTAACATCACAGACAGAAATATAATATTTATATTTAAATAGAATATGACTGTACAGAGTTTCATATATTCACACAGTATTTTATTTAAGCATAATATTATATTTAAACATTCAAACAGTACAAATTATACGACTCCACTATTTGTATACATTCACAAAATATTTGTACTTGTAAATAAACTGAATATGATAGACAAATTCGTTTGAAGACAACGAAATAATATTTTATTTCATTCAAATTTGTTTAATACAAATATCAGTACAACATTCTCACATACACTACACACAGCTTCCATTCAGATTTACACTCATATACAGTTATACACTGCTTGTTGTCTTCATCTTCTGTCTTCAAGCTTCAGTCTTCACAGCACTTCACTGTCAGTCCAGTCATCTTCAACTTACCTCTCAAATAAAGCAGGAACACACACAGTAATCTTGAACATGAATAATTTCATACTCTAGCAAATATTATTTTATTTATAAAATTTTATTTGCCTCAGTTTTCTGGTGTGTTTCTCATCATTTTTCATGACTTGATCTGATTCATCTGTGTCTAGGCAGACAGTTTGTATATGTACATGGACAGGAAATTTTCTGATGGCTGCAAATACACACGTGTATAAATACACGTGTGCACTGCCTCGCCAATCAGTGTATACAGCTGTGGAGCAGTCACATGGACCAAGCTCGACACGGCACAGATGTCAAGTACAAACAATCGTGAGTTCAACCAAAAAGAGGCAGACAATGTTTCAACACACAAATGGTCGAGGCAACACAAAATCAAACAAGTAAAAAAGGTCGTGGCAGCTCAACTCAAATGGAAATACAGTGGAGCACAATATGGCATGTTCAAGCGGTGTACGCAGTCAGCAAGTAGCCGAGCAAGTTAATACATTCAACAACAACAAACTTCATGTTCATAATGGCAGTCATGCACAAGTTTGAAGTGCAAGTGCATGATCATGGTAGCATAGTTCAAAATCATGGTGATAAACAGATGGTGCATCAATACACAAGATCAAACCATATACACAATGGTGCATGTGCACAAAGGTGAATGATCAACTACATCGGATCAGTTTTTAAAATGAAACAATCTTAAAAATGAACACAACAGCAAGCTAATAGTGGAGTATTACAACACAGCAATTCAACATGGCTATGTTCATGTGTAATAGTTTATAAGTCAAAATCGGGAAAGGTTCATCTGCATATACAAGACAAACAGTGAGCATATAGGATCAAACATGAAGCATGGCATTAGGATGTACAAGCATTATGAACAGGTGTACATGGTCCAGCATAGTAAAGTGTACACGAATATATGGCAACATAAATATGGCAGCATGCCAAGACAAATAGGGTCGAAAAACAAAATCAAGTGAAGACACTCAACAAATATATTGCAACAACAACAATGGTGAGACAGCATGGTGTATGGTGCAACAACTCAGCCAATTTCAGGAGCATGATGGACAATGCAACATAGTATTTTCATGAAGCAAGCATATGGCAGCTACAAAGAATCATAGCAGTAGCATAAAATGTAATGCATTGTGTTCATGTACACAGCATGTACTGTTGAAGTAAATACATGGCATACATACACAATCCAAGTAATTTCGAGCACAACAGTTCAAACATTAAGGGGTGCAAGTAAGGGGATGTAAAGCAACATGCAGAATCATTGAGGATAAGGCAGACATGGTTCAACAGAGTAGTGACTAAGAACAACAATGATCATACATGAATGGATCAAGTAGGTGAACTTTGTACATGGCGCAAACACTAGTATGGGTACAGAAATGTTTGAGCATGGTCAACATTGAACAAAATGTCCATGAACAACAAATACATCAAGACAGATGAGCAAAGGCAGTTTTTTTTAACAAATCAGTGCAAACACCTTTGGGCAAGGTGTTAAACAAATTCCAGTAATTTCTGTCAAGTTTTGGCAAGATATCAAAAAAAAGGCCTGAAATCCATCAATCATTCTCGGCAATGTTTATCAATCATGAAAGGAGAAAGAAAACAATTTCTTTTTGTTTCCAGTTTTAGGCAAAGAAATCTCGGCAATTTCAAAAAGTTCAGAAATCAAAATATATAGCAAGAATTGTTTCCAGAAATATGGATGCACATATTCAATCATATCAAAGCCATTGTAAAGTCAAAATTGGCAAGAATTCATTTCAACATTTTCAAATTCATTCACTGTGGGATATGGCTTTAATTCCTGAGATCACATAAGGAATTTTTTTAAAGGAAATATACAACATTTCATCAATTCAAATCAGGGACCAGAAACCATACTGAATTCCTTCCAAATTTCATTCAAAGCTGAGAATTCAAAAAGGGAAAGCCACGCAAAATCAGACAAAAAAGATCGAAGTCATTTTACGTGAAATCAAAGCATGTTATAGGATTATATAATCCTATTTAACACCAATTACATCACTGGAAATTTGGATTGAAAACTCACAAAATCAATTCAAAAAATTCAAAGCAAGAAATTTCAGAAAACTTACTTGTTTCGATCAGAAGCCCAAACATAATCAATCGACGAGCAAACCAGTGAATTCGAACTTCAGAGTTTACCCCAAAGCAATTCAATTTGAGGTCGAGATTGATTTGGAGCAGATTTGAGAAAACCCTATGTTTTTCTTCCAGCCGCCATTTTTAGAGACAAAAGGATCGGGCTTAACAAATAAAAAAGGGCCGGCCTAATTCTTTGAAGAGTGGAAAGGGGATGACCGTTTAATCTTTATCTCCTAGGGTTTTTATTGTTTTTTATGTTTTGTATTTTCTATTCTGTTTTTTTTTTAAACCGTCTCAAACAGTTTTCTAGAACTCTGTAAAATCTAGGAGAATCAGTCAGGGTGTTGACTGACAGTTGATAGAGTCTGTAAAATCTAGGTTACTGGTTACGGGGTTATAAACAAGGGAATCTGATCGGTGGATATCGGTCAGTCTAGGGTTTTGAGCGTAGGGTTAGAATAGGAGCAGAGTTTGGGAGTGTACATGGTCTTGTATGCGGGATCTGTTATATCACCTAGTAGAAACCTTAGGAATGCAGCAGTAGGCAGGGTTTTGTCGAAGCTGGGTATGTCTATGTGTGATTTATTTTCTGCATTTCTGTTTCTGCTATATTCTGTGATCTGTTTATTATTATATATCCCGTTAGATTTTTAATTCGGTTAAAAGCTGTGATAACCCTATTCACCCCCCCTCTAGGGTTAATCTAGATCCAACAATTGGTATCAGAGCAGGTATTATGTTAACTCTAGAGCAATGGTGATTCCTAGTTGTCAGTCGATAGAGAGTCAGTCCAGTTCATTTCCAACTATTTTCGAAGGAACAGATTTTTTAAATTGGAAATCCAAAATGTAATTTTATTTAAAATCTGTTAATAATAAATGTTGGAATGTTGTTATCCATGGATATAATAGTATAGATATTACTTTCAATGCTCGTGCTATGCAAATTATATTTGATTATCTTAGTACTGAACAGTTTAATCTTATCTGTCATTATTTATCTGCACAGTAAATCTGGGATACTCTCAATACAAAGTATGGAAAATATGACAACAACTCAAAACCCCAGAATGTCAACTCAGATTCAGATCTATGCTTAACAAGTCATGTAGATGAATCAGATGATGGAGAATCAACAAATGCTGAAACAGAAAATTTCACATATGAAGATCTGGTTTACATGTGTCTTGATTTAACGAAATCTGTTGATAAACTCCAACTGAAAAATAAGTCTCTGAAATATAAGAATTTTGAGTTGACTAGCAAATTTGATGATTTGGAATCACAACTTGAATATGTTAATAATTCTTCAAATTTTGTTTGCAAAAATTGTTTGAAATTGAAAACCAGTCTTGTTCATCTCAATAAAAATATTCAAAAGTTTGAAAATGAAATTCTGATCTTAAATGAGAACAAGACTGAGTTATCAAATTTGAATAACCTTCTGCAAAAGGAATTTGAAAATTTTAAAACAGATATAAATTCCAAATTTGAAATTGCTGAAAAGGAGAACTTGTTGAAGTCAAATTTGATTTTATAAGAACTTGAAAATGAGATTGAAAAATCCAAGAAATTTGAGTCTGAAAAACAAAAACGATTTGAATCTGAAATCATGGAATCTCAAGCCAGAATTAAAATTCTTAATGGTGAAAATTTGGTTTTAAAATCTGATTTTGAAAGATGTAAGATCACTAAAAATCATTGTTCGGATTTAATGAAAGAGAACTGTGATCTTAAAACTAAAATTCAACAGCTTGAGTCAACTTTGACTAAATTTTCTAACGGTGAAAAATCTCTGAATATGCTGTTGAAAAATCAATTTTCATCTGGTAATAAAAATGGTCTCAGCTTTGAGAAAAACAACATTTTTGAAAATCAAAACTCAAATAATTTTAAAAATCCTTTAAATTGCTTTGGAAAGAATCGATATGAAAAATCAAACTCTGATAATCGCAAAGGATTTTTAAATCATAAATGTGATGTGAATTTGTTTAATAATAACCCAATTGAACAATTCTGAATCCCAAAAAGAAATAAAACAAACTTCATTAAATTCAAACAGATTTGGGTTCCAAAAGGTACGAAGATAGATTCGAATGGATTATTATACAAACAAGTCTGGATACCAAAATGTGTGACTAAAATTGTGAGTGGTTTTGCAAATTTTGTTAGACTACTCGATCCTATAAATTCATAGGTACCGAAGGATGGCTGAGGAACAACTGTGCTGAAAAGAAATTTGAAATCAAGCTGGTTTATACTTTTGTATCATTTACAGTTCCTTCAGCCAAAATCTGTTGAGTTAGAGATTCTTATTTACATTGGATTCTGGTATGATCTCTAAACTCACCTTTGTAAATATTCTCAGTTTTTTTTCTTTGTTTATTTCTCCTTCTATCTCCTTCTGTTCTTTTGTTTCTGTTTTGTCACTGCTATATCTTTTATTCTGGGCTTTCTTAACTTCAAATTGCAGAATTCATGATTTTCTGGAAACTTGCTTTATGTGAATAAAACTCTCTTGTTTTAATCGTTTCCAGATCTTGAATTTAAATCTGTAATTATCTGCAATTGTTTTGAAGTTTATTTTTTTTATTTTTGAATTCTTAACAGTGCTGAAGCATTAATATCATATCTTGAACACTGTTATTTTGAATTCTAAATTTTTTGAAGATCTGAATATTTAATGAAATTCCACACACCTCTGTTGTTTTGGGTTTCTTCTAATTCATTTTAGGAAGGCTTGAAATAACATACTCATTACAGCACTCTGCTATTTATCAGTTGTGAAAATTTCATTGATTTTTAGATTGGCTTGGATATTTTTGAATTGTCTTGAATCTCAGTGATACATCTTGAAATTCATTTTGTATTCGTGATCAGTATGGTTGAAATTTGTTTATTTGAAATTATCTAAAATTCTTGATATTTTGAATATCACACACCACTTAAATTTAAAATTATCAAACTTGTGTGAATAATTCATTATATCTCAAACTTGACATGGTTTCAAGTGATTTCAAATAAATTAATTTTAATTTTTTTTTGGATCATGAATACCTTTCAGACTTGATGTAAATGATCTGAAATTTCTCTTGTGATTGTGAGAGATAATTTTTGAAAATTCTTTGAAAAGATGGTCTTAAATCTCTCTATTATTTCATGGTTATTTGATAAAAATATTTGTTTGTTTAAAATCATTTGAAATTATTGGTTTATTGAATCTCACACATATCTTGAATCTGAAATTAATAATCTGGTGTGATTGATTCATTGAATCTTGAGTGTTTCATATTCCTCAAATGATTTCAAATAAACAGTATCTTTAATCATTGGATCATGAATCATCTTATGTGACCGTCATCTTGACTTGTCTGCTTTGAACTAATATCTTATGCTGCTTTGATATTGTTTTGAAAAATATGTTGGAAATTGCTTGTTTAGGATATGTTTGCTGCTCTGATACTGTTCTTCAAATAACTGCTTGTTCTTGTCTGTAGTTCTGATAAATATGCCAAATTTGTTAATTTTGTCTGGTTAGGCCTTGTGATTAAAATTTGTCAATAAGGACACCAATTGGTATCAGAAGCGCTGAATCTTTTTTATGTATATATATATATATATATATTCCTCATGTTTCATGTAAATCTTTCATTTCCCTCTTGTAATTGTTTTTCAATTTTAAAATTATTTATTGATTATTCATTCAGAAATTGAAATCAATATCTAGATTAAACTGCATTTATAATTCATCAAAATTATTAACAGATTTTGAAATTGTGATGAATTGTGACTGCAGTATATTTCACAACAAGAGGAGATTTTATTTAGATTTTCATGATGGTTGAACATATATTATAATATCTTTGAACTGGCAATAATTTCACGACCATCTTCATTCTCTACCATTATTCTACCATCCATCATGTTTTTTATATTAATGTGGAGAGTTTATTTAAAAAAAATATCTTTTTGAATAAAACAATGGAAATATTTGTGATGGAAATGGGACTATGTTATTCTTCAGAATTTGTGATAATTGAAAATTTTCAATAATCCCGGTACAGTCGAGCATAATTCATAATATAATTAATTTAGAAATTTATTTCACAGTTCATTTCCGTACCTACTCCATCTTCTATCATCCATTTATTGGTTTTATATACCGAGGAGTTTTTCCTTTTAAAGCTGAAATGATAAATATATATAATAAATATATAAGTGTGTCTCTAATCTCATTTAAAAATCCAAGCTCTGGTCATGCATGGTTAAGAGACAACTTATAATTTAAGCTACGACTGGCCTCATTTAAAAATCCAAGATCTGGTTATGCGTGGTCAGTGTGCTCTTAAATCAAAAGAAAAAGAAAATAAATAATTTGAATAAATAAAAATTAATTTGAAATTCTCCTTGGTGTATAAAAATCAGCCTATCAATCCATCTTTCTAATCTGTGAAATGTGTTGAAATCTTATGAAGTATTATGATTTGTTGATTGATAGCTATTGGGATTTGAGATTATACGATTTTGTCACTTAAATTGAATTAATAATTATAGTCCAAATCCATCACTGTTTTTTTTGTGCTCAATTTTATAATAATTCTTTGGAAAATAATTGGAAAATATTCATATTTCTTTTTTAACTCTCTCCATAATATATAAAATTCATCGTAAATCTGTCATTCTCCACAATGTGAAATATGCCACTAGTTCTTAGTTTATTATGATTTTTGTTTGGCTGATTGAAATTTATGATGACCGTTCTTCCTCTTAAAGCTGAAATTATATCTTTAGTCATTTTTCATCTGTATTTTAAACTGTGTATCCTTTTGATGATAACAAAAGGGGGATAATGGGTTGGGATTTTGATTTATGAGTGAATATTTTATTAATAGTTTTAATTTTGAAAATTCATTATTATTCAGTTCACTCATGCACAGTTATAGAGGGAGTTTATGTTGTAGGGGGAGCAGTCAAATAGGGGGAGTTGGAGCAGTCAAATAGGGGGAGTTCTGTTCTTCACAGTCAAACACATTTACTGTTTTCAAAATCTTCAAATTTGTTTGTCATCATCAAAAGGGGGAGATTGTTGTATATAACGCAGTTGTATACACAACTATATGATTTTTGTTTGATGATAACAACCAGATATATTTAACTATTAAATGTGTTTGTTATTGTACTATTATGTAACATCACAGACGGGAATATAATATTTATATTTAAATAGAATATGACAGTACAGAATTTCATATATTCACACAGTATTTTACTTAAGTATAATATTATATTTCAACATTCAAACAGTACAAATTATACGACTCAACTATTTGTATACATTCACAAAATATTTGTACTTGTAAATAAACTGAATATGATAGACAAATTTGTTTGAAGACAACGAAATAATATTTTATTTCATTCAAATGTGTTTATTACAAATATCAGTACAACATTCTCATATACACTACACACGGCTTCCATTCAGATTTACACTCATATACAGTTATACACTACTTGTTGTCTTCACCTTCTATCTTCAAGCTTCAGTCTTCACAGCACTTCACTGTCAGTCCAGTCATCTTCAGCTTACCTGTCAAATAAAACAGGAACACACACAGTAATCTTGAACAGAAATAATTTCATACTCTAGCAAATATTATTTTATTTATAAAATTTTATTTGCCTCGGTTTTCTGGTGTGTTTCTCATCATTTTTCATGACTTGATCTGATTCATCTGTGTCTAGGCAGACAGTTTCTATATGTACAAGGACATGAAATTTTCTGATGGCTGCAAATACACACGTGTGCACTGCCTCGCCAATCAGTGTATATAGCTGTGGAGCAGTCACATGGACCATGCTCGACACATCACAAATGTCAAGTACAAACAATCGTGAGTTCAACCAAAAAGAGGCAGACAATGTTTTAGCACACAAATGGTCGAGGCAACACAAAATCATGCAAGTAAAAAAGGTCGTGGCAACTCAACTCAAATGGAAATACGGTGGAGCACAATATGGCATGATCAAGTGGTGTACATAATCAACAAGTAACCGAGCAAGTTAATACATTCAGCAACAACAAACTTCATGGTCAAAATGGCAGTCATGCGCTAGTTTGAAGTGCAAGGGCATGATCATGGTAGCATAGTTCAAAATCATGGTGATAAACAGATGGTGCATCAATACACAAGATCAAAGCATATACACAATGGTGCATGTGCACAAAGGTGAATGATCAACTACATCGGATCAGTTTTTAAAATTGAACAGCCTTAAAAATGAACACAACAGCAAGCTAATGGTGGAGTATCACAACACAGCAATTCAACATGGCTATGTTCAAGTGCAATAGTTTATAAGTCAAAATCAGGAAAGGTTCATCTGCATATACAAGACAAACAGTGAGCATATAGGCTCAAACATGGAGCATGGCATTAGGATGTACAAGCAGTATGAACAGATGTACATGGTCTAACATAGTAAAGTGTACACGAATATATGGCAACATGAATATGGCAGCATGCCAAGACAAATAGGGTCGAGAAACAAAATCAAGTGAAGACACTCAACAAATATATTGCAACAACAACAATGGTGAGACAGCATGGTGTATGGTGCAACAACTCAGCCAATTTCAGGAGCATAATGGACAATGCAACATAATATTTTCATGAAGCAAGCATATGGAAGCTACAAAGATTCATAGCAGCAGTATAAAATGTAATGCATTGTGTTCATGTACACAGCATGTACTATTGAAGTAACTACATGGCATACATACACAATGCAAGTAATTTTGAGCACAACAGTTCAAACATGAAGGGGTGCAAGTAAGGGGATGTAAAGCAACATGTAGAATCATTGAGGACAAGGCAGTCATGGTTCAACGAAGTAGTGACTAAGAACAGCAATGATCATACATGAATGGATCAAGTAGGTGAACTGTGTACATGGCGCAAACACTAGTATGGGTACAGAAATGTTTGAGCATGGTCAACATTGAACAAAATGTTCAAGAACAGCAAATACATCAAGACAGATGAGCAAAGGCAGTTTTTTTAACAAATCAGTGCAAACACCATTGGGCAAGGTGTTAAACAAATTCCAGTAATTTCTGTCAAGTTTTGGCTAGATATCAAAAAAAAAATGGCTTGAAATCCATCAATCATTCTCGGCAATGTTCATCAATCATGAAAGGAGCAAGAAAACAATTTCTTTTTGTTTCCAGTTTTAGACAAAGAAATCTCAGCAGTTTCAAAAAGTTCAGAAATCAAAATATATAGCAAGAATTATTTCCAGAAATATGGATGCACAGATTCAATCATATCAAAGCCGTTTTAAAGTCAAAATTGGCAAGAATTCTTTTCAACATTTTCAAATTCATTCACTGTGGGATATGGCTTTAATTCCTGAGATCATGCAAGGAATTTTTTAAGGGAAATATACAACATTTCATCAATTCAAATCAGGGACCAGAAACCATACTGAATTGCTTCCAAATTTCATTCAAAGCCGAGAATTCAAAAAGGGAAAGCCATGCAAAATCAGACAAAATCAGATCGAAGTCATTTTACGTGAATTCAAAGCATGTTATAAGATTATATAATCCTATTTAACACCAATTACATCACTAGGATTTTGGATTGAAAACTCACAAAATCAATTCAAGAAATTCAAAGCAAGAAATTTCAGAAAACTCACTTGTTTCAATCAGAAGCCCAAACATAATCAATCGACGAGCAAACCAGTGAATTCGAACATCAGAGTTTACCCCAAAGCAATTCAATTTGTGGTCGAGATTGATTTGGTGCAGATTTGAGAAAACCCTAGGTTTTTCTTCCAGTCGCCATTTTTAGAGACAGAAGGATCGGGCTTAACAAATAAAAAAGGGCCGGCCTAATTCTTTGAAGAGTGGAAAGGGGATGACCCTTTAATCTTTATCTCCTAGGGTTTTTATTGTTTTTTATGTTTTGTATTTTCTATTATGTTTTTTTTAAAAATCGTCGCAAATAGTTTTCTAGAATTCTGTAAAATCTAGGAGAATAGTCAGGGTGTTGACTGACAGTTGACAGAGTCTGTAAAATCTGGTTACTGGTTTCGGGGTCGTAAACAGGGGAATCTGATCGAGTGGATATCGATCAGTCTAGGGTTTTGAGCGTAGGGTTAGAATAGGAGCAGTGTTTGCGAGTGTACATGGTCTTATATGCGGGATCTATTCTATCACCTAGTAGAAACATTAGGAATGCAGCAGTAGGCGGCAGGGTTTTGCCGAAGCTGGGTATGTCTGTGTGTGATTTATTTTATGCATTTCTGTTTCTGCTATATTCTGTGATATGTTTATTATTATATATCCCGTTAGATTTTTAATTTGGTTAAAAACTGTGATAAACCCTATTCACCCCCTCTAGGGTTAATCTAGATCCAACATATTACAGTATTAAAATTCACCTATAAATTACCCTAAATTTTACTAAATGCCACCATCCTTTTTCCTCCATCATAAAAATCGAATTAAATTTCTCAATCCACGTAGAATTAGTCGAAGTGTTCAGCTAGAAAGTTGTCAAGAGGAGGAGGGACACCTCTCGGTGGTGGTGGCATGGCATACGATGGCCTGAGGAGGTTGGAATGTAGCTTTTAATGCAAATCGTTCTTTGTTGTTTTCTGGGGAACTCAGGTGGAATTAGGTAAGGCCATTTTGAGCGAAGGCGGAGAGGGAGTTGGTGCATCGATTGGTGGTGGTTGCTCGGCCTTTGTTGGACGGTGGTGGCCTGAGGAGCAAGTTGAACAGGGTTGGTTCAGTTCGTTTTTTCATACAGTAGGGGTCGGAGGTGTAACACCCCACATCCGTTAAGGTCACTCACAAAGGGAATGCCTTAACTTCAATGGGGCATTATGGGTACTGGAACAGAAATATTACAAGACAGACATATATAAAACAGCGGAAAGTAAAGTAGAAGTACTTCAAATCATTTATTAAATAGAATTGTTTACAATAAAAGCCCATCAACTTCCAATACCCAATTACATAGCTAAAATATCTGTCTTGCTTAAAACAATGAAGCATAAAAATAAACTGTAGTATTCCCCAATAAAGCAAAGCAAGCCATAGCCAAGAGAAATCCAAGCCGTACATGAAAGAGCCTTGGAGCTTGGTAAGATCCGAACTAAGCTGTATTCCCACCCTGAGAACCTGGGGGGGGGGGGGAATGGAAGAAAAAGAGGCAAAACAAAACGGGTCAGTCATAAAGACTGAGTAAGTCCTAGTAACTTTCAGCATAAAAATAGATAAAGATAACATGGCATGAATAAACTGAAAATAAACGTAAACATGATGACAAGATAAGCTACAGGCACGATAACTAAGAATAACATCATATGACTTTTGTCATGCATAACATTGCGAGGTTCCAATTCAAGATGAACTAAGTATAATTTTGCAAGATCGCAAGATTTCTCTGCTTCATCGTTAAAATATTTCTATGATATCTAATTGCTCTACACCACCTAACTAGTGTCCCAACTAGCGATCTATATAAAATGATAAAATCATAACGTGATCCCAATCCCCGAAATTAAGGTTGCTTTCACGTGTACATCTATAATTTATTACCTAGATCTAACCTAGGGTTTTCTATCGAGCGCTTCCTAGATTCAACCAGGATTTATGCCACCTAGGTCCAACCTTGGGATTATGCTACCTATTGAACGCTTCTCAGATTTAGGGTTTATGCCACCTAGGGATTATGCTACCTATGTGTGTCATACGGCTCCCAATGATTGTAGATACCTACGTTGGTCCCACCATGGGGTGTATCAAGACCCATGGTGGCGGCCCGACACAATTCTAGAATACATAGGTTATACTACTGGTGCCCCAGTGCCCTGTTTGTCTGCTCCGGAGTGTGTGCACGCCCGCACCCCATTAGAACCCACACTGTGCACCCACCGCCGTCGCTTTTGACCGCTTACAATCAGCCCAGTAATCATGCCCCACCCTGCCTAGTTTCGGGGTACCATGATACCTAATTGGGTTACTGCTGAAATGGGTCCCCGTTACTAGGGTTTCCTACTGGTTAAGTTTGTGGGCCTATATATACAGATATTACCCACCTTCCCATGATGTACTTAACCCACCTATTCAAGCATGCTTATTAATGGTTAAGTTTGTGGGCCTATATTTACTAATATTACCCACCAACCCGATATGTACTTAACTCTCTCCGTCCATCACGTTAAGTTGGTTAAGTGTTTTCTCTTGTTTTACTTAACCCTACCACACATCATGTTATATCGGTTAAGTGTTGTTCCTTGTGTTACTTAACCCTACCGCAAGCCTTGTTATACTGGCTAAGTGTTCTCCCTTGTGTTAACTCCACCGCATGTCATGTCATATTGGTTAAGTGTACATTGACTTAGCCCACCTACTTATCATGTTGTGATGGTTAAGTGTTACCCTCTGTTGTTACTTAATCTTACCACGCATCACGTTATATTGGTTAAGTGCATGTTAACTTAACCCCATCCACCAGTCATATTATAATGGTTAAGTGTTACCCTCGTGTGTTTACTTAACCCTACCATGCATCAGGTTATATCGATTGGGTGTTATCAACCTATTCAAGTTAGCCCAACCCATCCGCTAGTCATGTTACAACGGTTAAGTGTCATTAGCCTAGCCACGTTACTTAACCCACCCATTCATATCATATTGGTTAAGTGTCATTAGTCTAGTCATATTACTTGACCCACCCATTGGTCTGATTAACAATTATGTTGGTTGAGCCTACATTTATAAGTTTTACATGTTCTTAACTCATACCGGTTAGGTCCATATTTACATGTCAAATTTCCATGTCATCCCACCTAACCCTCTAACCATACCCACGTCTTATTATGGTTAGTATTCCTTAATTCATTCATTATGACGAACGAATCATGACCTCTCACATTAGACGTGCATTTTGTGGTCACTGGATTTGCCGGGCGGTTCCGGGCAGATTTACACCACAAACTGGGTCTAACCTCGTGTCATAAACCGTTAAGCCTACAATTTGGCCTTCGACCTCTCACATTAGACTGACACTTTGTGGCTACTGCATTTGTCGGGCGGTTCCGGGCAGATTTACACCACAAACTGAGTCTAACCTCGTGTCAAAGGTTCATTAATGGTCGTATTCCACCCCAAAACTCCAATATCAGTTCATGTGTTTAACATATAGAAATGTTCATGGTTCACGTTTTTTCCCCCAAAACGTATTCCCAAATTATTACCATAATTCACTATAAGGTTATGCCAAGTTATAGCCTTTTATTTACAATACATGCCAATTACCCAAAACCAACTTAGACGCGTTCATATTAAACCTCTACTAAGTCATAAATTATCATTTATGTTTCAACTCCAAATTTTACATAATTAACATATGCCCAAGTTCTAGATTACATATAAATTTTACATATGCCCAATTCGTACCAAATTTACATTTGTTCAATTTATGCCGTTTTACATGTATGCCAATTTTTATGCCATTTTACCGTATCAAGTTCTAGCCAAAATTACATGTATCAAGTTTCATACCCAATAAACCCAAATCATGATTCATGATGTAGTTATCCCAAACTATAATCTTTTCATTACAGTACATGTCAGTTGCCCAAGTTCATAATACATGTTTATGCCAACTATCAAGTTTACGATTACTTTCATGTTCAAATTCTCAATTCTAAATATGCCTAATTAACATAAGCCCAATCTTTTGATTTAATTTACATAGTCCCAAACTCGTGATTTAATTTACATGCCGATTCATGTATGCCCAAACTTGCAATTTCAATTATATTGACAATACCCAAATATCCAATTTCATGTTAATGGTAGTAATACCCAAATATCCAATTTTTATGTTATGCCATCAATTCCACCAACACATATATTCCACTAGGCAATATTCCAATATTTCCCCCGTATACCATCGCACGTATATCGTAGTTTAGGCCTAGGTCCGAAATTGACCTAGGTTCATCAAAAGAAAATAAATAGGGGAAGGTATAATTTTGCATAAAAATAAGATCAGAGAGAAAAACATCATCACAGACATGAAGATTACAACTTAGTAATAATATCAATATGAATCAAGAAAACTGATTTACAACAGGCTGAATAGATCATAAACTAGACATGGGAATAAAGATAGACAAGTCTCAAAACTCAAGATCCAAGAAGCAACAGAAATAGATCGATAAACATACTTAAATCTAATTTCACTTCATCACATGCCCATATTATATTTAAATATTTTAATCTGAAAATAACTAGAACTTACAGGGCATGGCTAACGAATTAAGAACCGAAATTGTCATAGAACGTTGTAGTAGTGTTGATTTATTGTTTGAACCATTGTTGAAGCTTTGTTCTTCGAATTGATTTGAGTTTGAATGCTTAAGCTTTAATTTGGGGCCGGCGGCCATGGTTCAAGAGGGAGTTCAGCAGCATAATAGTGTAAGAAAGATTTGTTGTGAATTAGGTTAGGACTTAGGGTGTTTTTATAGGTGTAAGAACTAGTTTAGGCCCTTAGATAAACCCTAGAATCAATCCAGACCATCAAAACACGTCTCAGGCTTCAAAAATGAATTCTGGGTCAAAACAGGCCGACCAGATCGACCTGTAAGGGGAGGAGGTCAACCATATGGTCGACCTGGGGGGGTAGGTCGACCCTAGGGTCGACCACATGGTCGACCTGGCCCCTAGGTCGACCCCCAGGTCGACCTGCCTGGTCCTGTGCTGCCTAAAATCTGGCGAATCTTCTACAGGCCATAACTTCTTCATCCGGACTCCGATTTTCGAAAACTCGGACTCTATTTCATGTAAAATTTCAAGACGAACGCAATGGCATAACCTGTTTCCCTTTATTCTTATTTTAAAATTTAATTATACCTTGATTCCAAGTTTCAACATGTTATTAAAATTCGGGTTGTTACAGGAGGTGACGAGGATGATCGGCGTAGGTAGCTGGAGGTCGGAGCTTCACGAAAATGGGTAGGTGGTCGTCTCCGGCGGACTGAGGTAGCGTTGATGATTGATGAAAGGAGGGGTGCAGTTTTGTTTGATTTCTTGGGTATAACAAAGGTGTTAACATGAGTTTAAATGTGGATTAGGCATCCTAATCCTAGGTAATCACGCTAATCATGGTTATTAGCGCTAATGACGTAATTAATATATTTAAATTAATTCTACTCGTATTAAAATTGTAACTTGTCTTACTCATTGAGTAGAGCTTCACATTGGACTGCTTGCAGACAGACTCGTTGTTTTGCTTCATAGCGACTTATCTTGGTGTTAGCGGCATTACTGGGTTTCCAATACTCTGCATAAACCATGCTCTCCTTCAATTTTCGCACCTTGGTTTATTGCTGCTGATTATAACATCTGAAATTAGACTGTTGAGAAGTTCTAATCTTTTATGTTATTCAAGGGACTGCTTGCAACCAACATAAGTTGTATTGTGTTGATATATGTATTAAAATTCCGTCTCTGCATTAGCTATTTACTGTAACTAATCTCACCCTGTGTGGTGATAGATTATAGTTTAGGTTGTAGTTAGAGAATATCATGTCTATAGCAGACATGCGATCTGCTTGTTTCCTATTATTTTATGTATTCATTACTTGTTATAATGAAGATGTGAAACGATCCACTATAAAAACTGGTTGGCAGTGACAAATAAAATAAAATTGTGACTTGTGTAACTTTTTCGTATGATAATAGTTTTCAATAAAACGAGTTCTGTTGGGTTCGTATAAACAAATACTATGCCAACGAGCTGGATCGGTTGGATTTAGTGCTCCTTGGAATTTGTTCTAATTAAGCGTTATTTTAAAATTAGATAACAACCTTAAATCATCAATCAGAAATGAAATGTGAGTTAACTCTCACGCTTTCAGTAATACTATGATGTGGTTAAATTCATATAATAATGTTTACTGTTGTTAGTATAAATTGTGTGTTTGGATGCTTTGGATGATTATTGCTATGATGGATGAATGTCAATATTTATATTTCCATCATCTTAAATGAGTTAGAAAATAATTTCTATTCCATATGTATTTATTAAATGATATTATGAGTTGTGATGCATGAAAAATAGGTTGGGGGATTCCTCAAATATTTTGTATGTTACTTACCTTAATATTATTCATATATGAACTGTTTAACCCAAGTAACGTTAAATTTGGTTTGGATGTTGATTGATGAATTAAATTCAACATTTGATGTGTTATTAGTCAATAAAAAGTATTGATTAAGTGATTGGCCGCAGATGGCCTAGAATCCATCTTTTTAAGACATTGATTCACCATCTGGCAAATTAACGAAGTTGAAGTTATAAAAATTATTTTTATAACTGAAGCAAGGTTTCAATTTTATTTTATATAAGTGATATAAAATAAAAGTTGTATAAATAAATCCATATTTATAATTGGGTTTATGTAAAGTATTATAAAATTATTTATATAATAAATTTTTCGTGTTTTAAATAAGTTTTATAAGCAAGTAAGTCAGAAATTAACATAAGGGTTAATAATTCAAAATGATTATTTTTATGAAATAATTAAGTGATATTATTAAATTAATTAAGTTATTAATTAATTTAAGAGGAAGGATTAGTGGAAATCGGTTAACAAGTTAACTATGGTTTCAAGTTGACCAAGTCAACTATTTTTAATTGGAATTGGTTATTAAATTAATTTAATAGATATAGTTTTGACAAATAGTTGTTTGAAAACTTAATAGAGGTTCATAAACGTTAATTAATCTTTTAATTAACTGTGTATATAGGAAATTATTTGTTGATAGCTATTAATGAAGTTAGTTATTATTCTAATAAGGTTTTTAAAAGGAATTAACTATTTTGTTTTTAGTTAATAAAAAAGTTAACTACTTCTACTTTATTTAATGATGAAGTTAATTATTATTTTAATTAATTAAAGTGATTAATTTTTATTGGAACTCATTTTAGAAAGTAATCAAGTTGTATTGAGATTTTAGTTAAATTTTGAAAAGGGTTTTGTAAAGGGATTTTACAATAAATCTTAGTCATATAAACAAAATTTATAAAAAAAGGTTCAAAACTAATGCAATGGTTTTAAATAAGTGCTTACTTAATAATTGAATTAAGTAAAAGGATTGAAATTGAAAGAAGGTTTTAAAAAATGCAAAGGAAGGATGCTTAATGGATTTGTGTAAAGGATTTGATAAATGGATTTTTGTAATAAATCCAAGTTGTAAACAAATTATATTGACATGGTTTAAGGCTAAAAGTTTGTGTTTTAGTAAGAGTTTTCTTAATAAACAAATTAAGTAAAAGTGGTTATAATTGAAAACAAAATTTTCAAATGTAAGAAATGGTTTAAAACCATATTAAACTTAAACAGGAAATAGAGCTTGTGATATTATAGTTAATATCAGCTTTTGAGTTACAAACATTTATCTATCTTAAGATAAGAACGTTATCGAGTAAAGGTATGAGAGATAAATAAAATACCCCAACTTAAACGACTTCATCCAAGGGATAGTACTAATGAAATGGTTGTGATGTTCGAAATAATTTATTATTTTATAAGAAAATTTGCAACTTTATTTTGTAAGGTTTAAAATTTTTAATGTAAACTATTGGGTTTTATCGTATACAATGCATCAGTTGATATTGCTTTCCCAGATATGAAGTGTGACTATACTTACACCATTCGGTTAAGTATATGGTACTATATTCCAAGTAATGAAAATAGTATGGTTTTGTGAATACACGTATTCCAAGAAATAAGTTTATAGTTATGGTTTTCATAGTAATGAAAAGATAAGGTTATGCTGATTTGAAACAAAAGAGAATATGGAAAATGAATTATTATTTCTATAAGCGTTGTTGTAACCTTTAATCTGCAAAGTTTTGAAGTTAAGTAAATAGTTTGAGGTTTATATAATAAAAAAATGTGGTGCATGACATTGTTCGACCCATATAAGATTGATAGTTAGACTAATACCATTGGGTTAAATATATATAACG
This sequence comes from Allium sativum, assembly GCA_030737875.1. NCBI lineage: Eukaryota > Viridiplantae > Streptophyta > Magnoliopsida > Asparagales > Amaryllidaceae > Allium > Allium sativum. The sequence continues at coordinate 542,470,082 of CM060922.1, forward strand.
ATATTTTCGAAATATAGAAAAAAAAGAGGGGGTTTTGTGAATATGCTTATTCTGAAGAGATAAGTGTATGGTTATGATTTTCAAAGTAATGAAAATAAGAGATTTGTGAATATACTTATCCAGTTGAGATAAGTATATGGAATCAATTTTTAAGAATCGATGAAATGATTTTAATGAACGATCTTAATTTAAAAGGGCTTGTAGTGTTGATGTAATTGAACTTTGTGATTTGATAGTTAAAGAATCGAGTATCAATGGATTCCCTTCTGACTTACGATGTGTTGGTTCAAGGAGACCGGGGATGGGAACTGGACCCAAAACCACTTCGAACCGACTTTGCATTCGAAAATTGAAATTTGCAGGGATGCTTATACGTATTAAGATGATTTGAAGGCATAGACCTTCTGAGCAAAAAGGGGTGCTTGCTGATGTGTCTGGTTAACTACCAGGATTATATTTGTAGTAGTAATCTCTACGTTTTGGGTTCTACACGATGAAAGGACTTCTTGTAGCTAATCCTAGGGTTTATACCGAGAGGATGAAGTAAAAGAGTACCTACGGTTTGTCCTGATCCTGAGCAACTTATATGCACGAATGTCTGACAGTGTATTTTCAAAATCACATATGTTGGTTCTTACAAATATACCGAGTATGGTAGCGGACAAGGCCACTTCTTTTAGCTTAACACCTAAAGTATTATTGTGCAAATCAATAAGTGAGTGACGGATATGATATTGTGGCATTCAAAGTTGAATGTGATATTTTCAAATCGTAGCCTCAAGCATCATCAACTGGGAAATGACTAAAATCGGGCAGGCAACAGGGCTATGTGGGTCATACCCATTAGGGTATATCATCACGTGATCTAGAGAAATTGGTTGTCCCATTTGTATGCTTCGGAATGTTATGGTTGTTGATCCCAACCGTGGTGGTAATATATTCGGTAAACTCAAGTTGAATGAGTGGCCGATTCAGCGTGGTCGGGTTGCAAGAAGTTTTTGTTGAACACTAGTGTTTTTATCTCTAGAGGAACACTATTCGGGAGGTAGTTCCTCGCCTAGTCATGTATGGAAATCCAACCTCTAATATGAGTCGTACGGTTTTTAGATGTAAACCAACTATGTCGAAAAGTAAGATGCAAGCTTTTCGGCTATATTCCTATTTTATTTGTAGATTTTTAGACATTATCATAATATTATTAGATTTATAATAAAAAGGTGAATTGGTTATCGTAAGGGTAAAGCATGTGTCATGTTTTTGTGTGCTCGTATCTTACGAGAGTTCCATTCTTTTAAAGGATTTATAAAGATTAAGCAAGTTTTTTGTGATGTGAGTTTTATCACTAAAAGTATTCTAGACTTATCCGGGTGATTTTACATTCCTCAAAATGTGCTGTAGTCAGATTGAGTATATTTTGTAGGTTGCATTAGGTTTTGCTTGGAGCTTCAGAAGAGGAGCTGGAGTCGAGACGTATTTCCATATTTTCTAGTATTAATCTATTTTCGTTGTGTGCGTTGTATTTATCAGCATTGTATAGGTTGATCTAGTTGTGTACTCTGGTTTTTTAATCATGCAGATATAGCTTTACCTTTGTGTAAAGAGTAATGATATATCATATTTTGTTCATTCCACTGTGAAGTTCTATTCTTCTCTAATTCGATAGTGTTGGTTTTCATCTTCTTCTTATATTCTAACATTTTTTCTTCTCACTCTCTATCTTTTACTTCTGCTATATTCAGGGCTATTATATGAGCTGAAACATCCTTGATGTTTTGAGTAGAAATCGTCGTCATTAATGTCATCAGTTGTATTAGGCTCTAGACTTGATGATCTAGCGGAATCTCAACAGTTTGATTTAAGAAACCCACATCTACGGATTCTTTAACTCCTAAAGTGTTAAGAATTACGAACCTCTAAATTATACGTAAGTACGTTTACATATGAAAACACATTTTGAAAAGTGGAGTAGGATCGAGTAATATTGAAATACGTGTATGCAGAAGTTTTGATAAGGTGATTTATTACTCTTGATATATGCAAGTAAATATTCAATGAGATAAATACTTGGAAATAATACCACAGATAAGCAAAATAAAAGTTGTAAATAAAGCAAAGATCACCAGGGATTTTTATATTAGTTTGGAGCACCGTTCTATGTCTAGTCCGAGACTCCTTATGGAATTTCAACTAATCAACACCCTCATTTAACCCAAAGGAATAGGTATTACAATACCTGAGCAGCAGAACAGGATTTCGCCTCAGCAGTCGAAGAGGACTTCTTGCCTGAGCAACATAACAGGACTTCAATAGATACAAAAAGTTGGTTTGACTGTATATGTGTTCTTGGTAACACGGATAAGTCACAATTTGAGTACACCCTTCCCATAATCTTCTCCTTTGTATATATATTTGAAAAGCAAGTGAAGAACAAAGAAGGAAAGTGATTTATAATCACTGAAAGGTGAATATTTGAGAGCACAAGTGAACATAAAAAGAAATAACTCATTCAAGAAAGTATGGTGATTAAAATAAGTGATTCTGAAATATAATTATAGTAAATAAAAGGTTGTAATTATTCGTGAAAAGATTTAATCAAAAGATATAGTCATAACTCTTGGATTAAAGAGTTATGACTATTTAAAAAGTCGCAACCCTTCTGGTCAGTTGGCTAAATTTATAATTCAATTGGCTGAAAAACGACTAGAATTTAAAAATATGTGCGTAAGTGCACCAACCATAATATTCAGCCGACTTAATTGAAAATTCAGCTGACTGAATACTCAAACTCAAAAGTTTGAGTATTCAGCAATCAACCGACTGAATTGATATTTATCCGGTCGATGCACATGACTTATGCTCATGTGTTACAGCCTTTTGAAAAATAAAAACATTATAAATACATATACTTTAGGAGAGATTTTAACAATAAAAAAATAACTAAATACATACTCGACTACATTACAAATATACCAATATATCTTCTTGTCGAATCTTCATGTATTTAGGCTATATTCTTCTCCTTTTTCCTATACAAGATGTTAGTGAATAATATCGTCGATATACAGTTGTCATAATCAAAATCTAGTTTAAAATGGAGGTTCTAACAATCTCCCCCTTTTTAATGATGACAGCTATATACGACTTTATATATATATATTTATATATATATGAAGTAATGAAAAATGAATTTTAAATTTTACATGTGCTCCTCCTGTATATATGTTATACATATTTTTTTACCCTTTTTATCATCGACAAAAAGGAATAACAATTTATCGAGAACAAAGAAAACTTATATAGTTCATAATAAATAAATTGAAAAGCTATAATATATATGAACTATTTTTGCAATAAACTATGCATATATGAATTTTGATCTATTTTATAAGAATATTATGGTCATTGCTTGTTTAAATTCAAGGTATAGCTCATAATTAATATGTAGATGCATGTGATGAGTAAATTAACATCATATGATTATAAGGGTAATGTGTTAATCAAAACAAACATCACATATCATGTCATTACATGATTACAACAACATCATGTGTTTCAAAATGACATAAAACATAAACATAGCATATGTTCAACATAAATATCAACATACCCTAGCATAGAACATATAGCTTAAAGCAAAAATATTATTTACACAAACCAAAATAAATTAAACCTAAATGTTCATTCTTTCCCACCATAATCATCATTGCACTCATCGTCCTCGTCATCGTTGTCTTCCTTAGTGGGCCATTCAAAGATAGTAGATTCGTAACCCTCGGAAGAAGATGTACTGGTGCAAGCAATTTTACTCCAATTTTTTGAAAAAAGCCCATGGTCGAATTAAAACGCCTTTCTGCCTTATCTTGCAATTTTGTCATTTGTTTTTGGAGTTTCAATTGATTGTTAGAAATAGTAACAAAAGCTTTCTTTAGATTTTCTTCTAGACTAACAACTTGAATGGTATCTTCATCACCCAATGTCACAAAAGAAGATGGCCTTTTAGAGGTTGTACGTTTAGTGGGTTGTGCCAATTTTTTAGAAACATTTACTTTCCATTGCTCAAAAGAATTTATATTAAGAGTTTGTGTCCTTGCGAGGATACACATCAAGGCCAGGGTCTTTGCTCCAATTTCTCCAATCGAAGATGACGTGGATTTTGTGAGCTTAACTTTTGAATAAAGAAGGATTCACATAATATAGGCACCGTAATGGATCATCTTATATTTTCTTTTATAAATTATATCGAGAAACTCATCCATTACGATCTTAGCCCAATTCACTTGAACATTGTTATAGATGACATATAAAGCTTGGAAGTCCCTCTTATACACTTTTTCATAGCTACCGGTGCATGGTTGTAATGATTGAATCAAGGTATGTTGTAAAATGAGAGATTGGGCTCGTAAATCACTTGATTTTAATTTCAACATATCAACCAAACTATCAGGAAAAAATTGATGGGATACTATATCCTTTTCATCCATATCAACTTCGATATCATCAATATTTGTTCCTTCAAATGCATAGTGTTGTATACGTCCTAGGCGAGCAATGGGGATAAACATAAAAATTTTGTAAACTTTTGACCAAATCTCATTGTTTCTATCCTCAAGGTTTTCAAAGTCCAGATCCAGGTTGGCCAAAAATAATTTAGTAAGGAGATGATCTAATTTCTTATATTACCGTCAAAATTTATTAAAGTGTAAACCTTACGATTTGCTGAATTTGATATCCGGTGTATTCAAAAAACTTGATGAACGATCCCGAATAGAATTTTGAATCCTTCATGGCTTTGAAATGTTGAATAGCAACAACATTCTGTAGCCATTGCTTTTTCTGATCATCAGAAGGACCGGTGACTGTTCGTTTTAGTTTCTTAGATCAAGGAGGCATAGTTTTGGATTGATTTTGAGTTTGGAGATATATGGATTTTGAATTTTTTTGATGGAATTTCATGTTTATGTTTAGAGTTATTGAAAAATAAAAGAGTTAGGGATAATATACATTAGTTTTTAATCGGGTTTTGGATTCAAAAACCCTAAGAAAATTGATCTAAATGGATTCAGTCAGCTGTTTTCATATTTCAGTCGGCCGAATTAAGGTCTATTTCAAAGATAGAGCATCTAGTATTTTCAACCAGCTGTTTTGGTGAATTCAGCCAGTTGAATTCTTGGTTTAAAATTTTGTATACTGTGAGTATTCAGTCGACTGAAATTTTAATTTAGTCAGCTGATTTTAGAACTTTTCTGACTTGTGCATATTTAGTATTTAAAGTTTATAAATTTGGAAAGCTATTGCTCTGATGTGTTAATATATGTAATTTTAAGTATATATACATGAGTATTAACAATGTGTGTGTGTGTGTGCATGTGTGTGTGTGTGTGTATATATATATATATTTGATTTTAGTTTATAATTATGTGTTTATTTTAAATAGAGTTTTTCAAGATCAATGTTTTTTTAATTCAATCTTTAAAATGTTATTTATGACAAAAATTTATTTTGGAACAAGAAAATGAAATTGATTGCATATGATAAAAAAATTCTGGGAACTTATTCAGAGGCTGAGGAAGAAGATTTTATGGAGAGATTTTCTTCTTAGCCTCTTCGTTTGCTGCGAAAGTCCTATCCCAAGAATTTGGAGTATACGGAGGTAGTTGCAGACTTGGATATACTGGATTATAAAAGGATGAAGGATCGTGAACATCCAGCTAGGTGGTTTCGTAGACTCTTAAAGTTATTTGTTCTAGAAAAGTTAATCTTCTCACCATAACCTTTTGTTCGAAATATAATTCACGTTGAAGATTGAGATGTTGCTATTGAAAAAGATGGATATCATAGATCTTTTCTTTTATTGATGGTGAGATAGTTATTGCTCATTTAGGTTTTATTTTCTGATGTATAACCGGTATGATATAATGACCATTTGTGAACCAGATCTTTTTTTGGAGTTGAAATTTGAATTGGAGATTATGATGGAGATGACTTAGTTGAATTAGAGTATGAAAACATTTTCTATTGCTTGAGTTTGTAAATAAGTTTTCGAAGTTTCTATGATATTGGATCTTGTTTTAAACATTAAAGAGTAAATATGTAATTAGATTTTACTATATTGTAGGGATGAAACTTGTGGCTTTTAAAAGCAAGTATCCTTGAACCATTTATTTGTTATAGAAATAGAATCTAAAATTGGTGGTTAGAAATTGATGCCACAAGTTTGTTTTAATATTAGTATACTATTATGTTCTAAGCAGAAAAGAAACACGCAGTAGCCAAATGGAAAGGCTATATGACCAATATTTAGGCGGCCAGGGTTCGAGTCCCAGTTTAAGCAATAATGAAAAATTTTAAACGATACCAAATGAGAATTTTTATTTTAAGATTCTTGAATTTTTATAAATCTTTAAAAGATACTGTACCTAATTCTCTCCTTAATTTTATAAATGCATTTTCGAGAAATGGTTTTGTAAAAATATCCACTATTTGATTTTCAGATGATACTAATTCTAAATTTATTACTTTTTTTTCTATATTACCACGTAAAAAGGACGACGGATGTAACACCCCGAATTTTCTATTAACACTAAAGTTGCTAAAATATTAATAAGTGTGTAAGAGGGGGGATGTATCTAATATGAATATAAAAGTGTGTAAGAGAGGGGATGTATCTAATATGAATATAATAATATTAATAAGTGTGTAAGAGAGGGGATGTATCTAATATGAATATAAAAATATTAATAAGTGTGTAAGAGAGGGGATGTATCTAATATGTATATAAAAACAATAATAAGTGTGTAAAAGAGGGGGATGTATCTAATGTGTACATTGTAGAATATATATATATATATATATATATATATATATATATATATATATATATATATATTGCTGAGTGTTTGTTGAGTCACTTCTGACTCATTGCTGAGTCAACAAGATAAACCCCATCTTGTCTGAACGGCTGCGGTTATTTCTAGGTTAAATCTAATGGCCTAAATGCATTCTAAAATCTATAAATAAGTGGGTAGACCCTAAACCTAAATCACTTGTAAAATTAGAGAAGCTACCGTCATGCTGCTGCCATGGAGTTCAGCGTAGCCGTCACAAACTAAGAAGAGGAAGCCTAATCATCTACAACTAAATCTACACAAATCAAATCAAAAGATCTCTCTTTCTCCAATTCTTTTCTTTTGTTGGTGAGTATGATGATTCTCACAAGACTATTACAAACTAATTTGACTCAGTTATGAATGGATCACAAGAAAGTGATGTGATTTGTAATTGTAAATTCTATATATTGTGGATCTCTTATTATGTTATTATGTTGTCGTATGATGTAAATTATATATGCTATGTCATGCTATGTTGTAAATTCTCTTATGCTATGTCGTGCTATGTTGAGAATCATGTCAAGCTATGTTATACTATCATACTATGCCATGTTATAAATCATGCTATATTATGTTGAAAAATCATGCTGTTGGATCATGCTTAAAGTTATGTTTTTTTTTCATAATTTAAATGGATCTTGTTTATGGGAATTTGCCTATTAGGTTAGGTGTACCCATAAACTTGAAACTATAATTAAATAAAACTTGATTATGGGAATTTGCCTATTGAGTTAGGTGTACCCATATAAAACCATGTTCTTAAAAAAAAATAGATGATGTTGATTCACACATGTTCATATGTAAGTTTATGAAAATTGATTGAGATTATATTAGGTGAATTTTGAACAAGTTGACACCTTTAGGTCCATGACATGTATAATCTATGCAAGTTGGACATATGCAAGTTTCACCCCTTATTATGATTCATTTGGTCACATATACATGTTGTTATTATGATAATCTCTTTTATGCTACGAGTTAAGCTATTCGAGTCTAACATATATTTTGCGAATAAACGTTCAAACGTGGGGTAGGGGTAATATTAGGAATTAATAAATTGGGTGCAATTTTGTAAGATTTTGCATACCATGAATGGATGTCCATAATTGAGTCAATTATGGACATTGTTAAAAATTGGAAGTAATTAATAATTCAAGTAGGGAATTATTAAAATTGGGGGAAAGTGGATTATTATTAATAATCAATGCTTAGGACACGAGGTTGGACCCGTTTGTGATGTAAACCTGCCCGGACCCGCCCGGCAAATCCAGTAGTCACAAATGTCGGCCCAATGTGAGAGGTCCTAGGCCCAAACTAAAGCATAACAATTGTAAAGACACGAGGTTAGACTCTTTTATGGTGTAAGACTGCCCGGACCCGCCCGGCAAATCCAGCTGCCATAAATGCCAGTCTAATGTGAGAGGTCTTTATGAGGTTATGGCCTTAATGAACTAAGAAATACTTAACCAGATAATCATGTAAGGTGGGACATGGGGGTTAAGTAGGTGCCTTGGGTGGCATGAGGAATCTGGTGGTTGCCTTTAGAGGCATTTGAAATACGATTAGACTTAACCAAACACACATGTAAATGAACATGACTAAGTGGGTTAAGTGGGATGGACTAATGGGGACAAGCTTAGGTGGAATGCTTGTGGTAAATAGTGGGGGCCCATTTCAACCAGTATCCCAAAACGTATCTTTGTGGGCTCGACCCAAGTCGAGGACGGGACACGCATACTGGGTTTGACTATAAGAGGCCAAAACAGGGAGCGGTGGCAACGCAAGTCCAACGGGTTTCATATGCGTGTGTGGACCCGGGCTGGTAGGTAAGACGTTGTTGCATCGTGTAGGTATAAGCCGTGCATGTCCGTTGTATCAGGTTGCCACTTTAGGGGAGTGATACACCCCACTGTGGGGCCAGCACGGGTATCTACGAGTTAGGGAGCCGATCGAATAATGGGAAGTAGGGTACACCTAGTGGAGATAGGGGCAGGCGGCACCTATGTAGTCAGCTAGGGGTACGTAAAGCCATTGGGAAAGTTTCTAAGTGAAGCTAAGTGGGATGAATCTTTAGGGTGACTGGTGTGGTGCAGTATAGTGTTTATCCTTTAGTATTTAGGAGCGCCTATAACGTTGCCTTTAGCGATTGCCTATGTCCTTAATCTGCTCTTCATAGACATTTTCTTGTTTTCCAGCTTATGCCTTAGTCCGGTTATTTTGGTAATAGTATTGTAGAATTATCATATTCACCAGACTTTATGTCTGACCCCCTCTTTTCCATCCTTTTTCTCCCTTCAGGTCCGCAGGTTGGGCCAAGTTCTAGTGGAGTCTAGTTGGATCGCTTATCTTCTGGAAAGCTTGGACTGCTGAAGTAAAGTCCAGCTTGTTATCTTTCTTTTTAATGGCTATTCATGTAATGGGATTATGTACTTGTTTTATCGAGATAGATATTGTACTTGACATGGAATATGGTGTTATGATGTAATCAAGCATGTTTTGACTTCTGCTACAATGAAATAAAGTTTTTGAATTTCCAAGTACTATTTTATATCTGTCTTGTTGTAATTTTACTGTTCTATATTCACTTAAAACCTCCATGGAAGTTAATGCATTCCCTTTGTGAGTGACATTAATGGACGTGGGGTGTTACACGTGGTATCAGAGCATAAGGTTACCAGAACAGATAAATTTTTTTTTTTAGAAAAATATTTTTTTTTTCTAAAGTATTTTTGGAAGAAGTGCTTTCAAAAAAAAAAAAAAAACATGTTATTTAAAGAGAGTTTTTATGAAAAACATAATCCCAAATAGCCACAACCTTATCTTTATCTTTCGAATTCTCCATTTTGAATCTTTCCTTTTTCGTTTCAGCATGGCTGAAGATCTTAATCTCCCAGAAGGTGTGACGATTCCAGGGTGGTTTAGGAGATACTTGGAGGCTAGGGCCACCACTGCAGGCCCAGCGGATACTCCTCCACCCCTAGTTGCACCCATTCCTCCTCCTCCTCCTCCTCGTGTTGACACTTTTGCAAAGACGTGCAAGGAATTCAAGGCTATGGGAGGAAAAACTTTTCAAGGGACTGAGACGTTTGTGGAGGCCAGAGATTGGCTTAAGGAGACTGAGGAATTGTTGGATATCTTTGAAGTGGAAGATGGGAGGAAAGTCCGTTTAGCTGCTTGGTTAATGAAGGGAGAGGCCTCGTTTTGGTGGGAGGTCACTAACGGGGAACGTCCAGTTGATTCATGGGCGGATTTCAGACGAAGGTTTGAGGCAAAGTTTCTTTCAAGGGCAAAGGAGAACTTAAATATGGAAAAATTCCTGGCACTAAAGCAAGGGAGCTCATCAGTAAAGGAATATGTCAATAAATTTAATCAGTTAGCAAGGTTTGGCTTGGAGTTGGTGAACACGCCAGAGAAGAAAGCTTTGAGGTTCGTTAGAGGCTTGAATGAACCGTTGCAAGGGTTGGCTATGACCCACATCCCTATGGGAGCCACCTTTGAAAAGCTAGTAGAAATGGCACTTATGCATGAGGATAAGGCAGTTGAAAAGAAAGGGGATCAGAAGAAACCCCAACAGCAAAATAAGAAGGGTGGTAAAAACAATAATAGCAAAGGGAAGAAGAAATGCTTCAATTGTGGGACGCCTGGCCATCTCAGCAAAGATTGTAGAAAGAAAAAGAAGACTGGTTGTTTTCATTGTGGAGATGCGGGACATTTAGTGAAGGACTGTCCAAAGAAGGGGCAGAGGGCAGGGTCTACCTCGGGAGGACAGGTGCAGGCTCTTATGGCACCAGGGCAGGCAAGGGGGCAAGTTCAGGCTATTGCGGCCCCACCGCTGCAAGAAAGAGGTAGAACAATTTCTGTTGAAAGCTTAGTTTTTCTGTTTGATCATCCTGTCCGTACCTTATTCGATTCTGGCGCATCTCATTCGTTTATCTCTGCATCATTAGTTGAATCACTGCACTTGAACACCAGTTTAGTAGAGGATCCCTTGGTCATTTCAAATCCAATTGGGGGTTCGGCTCATTTGACCATGATATATTTGGATTTGAAAATCTCTATACTTAGCGTTGAATTTAGATGTGATGCTTATGTATTGGGCTTCACGGGCTATGGGCTAATTTTAGGAATGGATTGGTTGTCTAGAAATAGGGCCATTCTTGATTGTGAAAGGAGAGTAGTTAGGCTTGTGACTCGCCTTGGTAATGCTCTCGACATCTTTTGTAATCCCATAAATTCTGTTATGCTAAGTTATCTTGAATCGCTTGACGCGTCTGTAGAGAACCTGCGATCGGTAGAAGTGGTCCGGGAATATCCGGATGTGTTTGAGGAGGTGAAGGGCTTACCTCCAAAGCGGGAGATAGACTTTCGAATTTATCTTGTGGATAATGCTAAACCCGTGTCTTTGCCAGTGCGCCACATGGCTCCTCGTGAAAGGAGGGAACTCAATAAGCAAGTAAAGGAGTTGCTTGAGAAGGGGTTCATAAGACGTAGTATATCGGAGTGGGGTGCTCCAGTAGTTTTTGCCACAAAGGCGGATGGGTCTCTTAGACTTTGTATGGACTATAGAGAACTAAACAAGCTTACTAAAAAGAACCGACACCCACTGCCGAGGATTGACGATCTCTTTGATCAGTTAGTTGGCGCCTCAGTGTTTTCGCAGTTGGACTTAGCCACTGGCTTTCATCAACTGAGAGTGGCTGAGGATAGTATAGATAAGACTGCTTTTGGGACTCCTGACGGATTCTATGAATGGCTAGTGATGCCCTTTGGTTTGACAAACGCCCCTGCATATTTTGTTGATTTGATGAGTAGGGTGTTTAGGGAATACCTTAACAAATTCGTGGTAGTCTTTGTGGATGACATCTTAGTCTTTTCTAAGAATAAAGAAGAGCACTCCCTACATCTTAGGGAAGTGTTGGAAACCCTTCGAGCGCATAACCTTAAGGCAAAATTTTCTAAGTGTCACTTCTGGAGGAAGGAAGTACGGTTCTTAGGGCACGTGGTTTCCAAAGAAGGGATAGCAGTGGATCCCGCAAAGGTGGTGGCCATCCAAGATTGGAAGGTCCCTAAAAATGCAACCGAAGTAAGAAGTTTCTTGGGGTTGGCTGGCTATTATAGGAAGTTTATCAAAGACTTCGCAAAAATATCAGCTCCATCAACACGGTTAACGAAGAAGAACCTGGTTTTTACGTGGGACAAAGATTGCGATGATGCGTTCCAACGTTTAAAGAGAGCCTTAACTTCAGCCCCAGTCTTAGTGCTGCCAGACGGGAATAAACCGTTTACCATCTATACTGATGCTTGTGGGACGGGACTTAGCGCGGTCCTCATGCAAGAGGGAAGAGTAATAGCCTATGGTGGAAGGCAGTTGAGGGTTCATGAAAAGAATTACCCCACGCATGACTTAGAGCTAGCCGCAATTGTTTTCACGCTTAAGTCTTGGCATCACTATCTTCTTGGTGAGAAATTCGAACTGTTCACTGACCACAAATCATTAAAATACTTATTCTCTCAGAAGGATTTGAATTTAAGGCAGCAACGGTGGATGGAATTCTTAGCCTCCTACGATTTTGAAATAGCATATACCCCGGGCAAGGGTAACGTGGTGGCAGACGCCTTAAGTAGGAAAAGGTTGTCCTTGAGTCCGTTGTTTGTCGAACGACAAAGCTTAGAATTCATCTCTATGTTTGACTTTAGACCCTCCGTTGACTTAGTACCCGGTCTGTTAGCATCCTTGGAGGTTAGACCTACACTTCTAGGATGGGTTAGTGAGGCACAGCGAGACGACCCACAGTTGGTTGAGATAGTAGAAAAGCTCAAAGGGGGGGAGTCGTCAAGCCATCTTCGTAGGTATACCCTAGACGATAAGGGTTGGTTACGAAGGGATAATAGACTTTGTGTACCACAAGACGAAGACTTAAGGAAGGCCATTCTTGATGATGCTCATCGCTCAAAAATGACCATTCATCCCGGCGGGGATAAGATGTACAAAGATATGAAGCGGGTTTTCTTTTGGGCCGGTATGAAAAAGGATGTGGCCGAGTACGTCGCTAGATGCTTGGTGTGCCAACGAGTTAAAGCAGAACAAAAGAAACCCGGTGGGTTGCTTCACCCATTAGAAGTTCCACTATGGAAATGGGAAAGCATCTTAATGGATTTTTTGGATGGATTACCAAGATCAAGGATGGGTAACACGGGGATTTGGGTTATAGTAGATAGACTTACTAAAAGCGCCCATTTTATTCCCGTGAAAAGTAAGAGGACTGCTCCATGGTTGGCTTCTGTATACATTAAGGAGATAGTTCGTTTGCACGGTATTCCTTCTAGTATAGTAAGCGACCGTGACCCCATCTTTACTAGCGAATTTTGGAAGAGTTTACAAGAGGCGGTTGGGACTCAGCTATGTTTGAGCACCGCATATCATCCTCAGACAGACGGCCAGACCGAGAGGGTGAATCGCATTCTAGAGGATCTTTTAAGGCTTTGTATCCTAGACTTTGGGGGTACATGGGAAGAGCACCTTCCGTTAGTAGAATTCGCATATAACAATAGCTTTCAGTCTAGTATTGGCATGGCACCTTTCGAAGCTCTTTATGGAAGGCCTTGCCGTTCGCCTACATGTTGGTGGGAATCTACCGATAAAATCCTACTTGGGCCCGATATGGTTAGGGAAACCTCGGAGAAGATTGAGTTGATTCGAAGGAGGATGAAAGCAGCACAAGATAGGCAAAAATCGTATGCTGATAAGAGGAGGACAGATCTTGAGTTTGACATTGGGGACATGGTTTTTATCAAAGTATCTCCGTTACAGAATGTTGTTCGCTTTGGGTCCGTGGGGAAATTAGCACCAAGGTTTGTAGGGCCGTTTCCTGTAAAAAAAAACAGGATTGGGAAGATGGCATATAGGGTGGAGTTGCCTGAGAAACTTAGTGGAGTACACGACGTATTCCATGTATCACATTTGAGGAAGTGTTTGCACAAGACCGCGGAGGTGGTAGAGCCGAGCTTGCTTAAAGAGGTGGAAATAGAGCGTGATGCAACAATTAGACGAGCTCCTACATGCATTCTTGGGTCGGAGATCAAAAAGTTGAGGAATCGAGAGGTCAGACTGGTTAAAGTGCAATGGGGAGATGATGAGAGCAACGCAACTTGGGAGACAGAAGAGAAGATGCGTTCGTTGTACCCTTTTCTTTTTGAGGGTATGTCTTTTAATTTCTCCTTTATCGCTTAGCTTATCTTATCTTATCTTTAGTATGTCCTCTCATTAGTATCTTTGACCTTTAGTTAGGATAATCCTATGGTTGAAACATGTGTTTGAGACATGTTATGTATGATGGATGCAAAATGGATGCAAGTGTTTGCTAGTGGTTGCTCGTGGATGCATATATACACACACTTTAGGCACTAGATCGGCTCAGTCACTACATATTGCATATTGCATATACATGGATGTATTTAGTAAAATGGATGAACGATGGTTGTATTATCATGTGGATGCTGCATTCAGATGATGGTTGTGCACGCATATAGAAGTATTATGTAGCATTAAGAATTTTTTGCATACATAATGGATGCATGGCACGATCATAGTTGCATTAAGGAGGTCAACTGAATCAGTGGACCGCCTGATTTTGCATTAGATACGGACATATACACACACTGTGCATTTAAACATGAAAGCATTATAAGTCTGTAAGGACAATGGATGCCTGTGTATGATGGATGAGTAGATGGACGTTTGGATGGTAGGATATACATTCTTCCAGACTTGAAGATTTCGGGGACGAAATCCTAAAAGGAGGGGAGAATGTAACACCCCGAATTTTCTATTAACACTAAAGTTGCTAAAATATTAATAAGTCTGTAAGAGGGGGGATGTATCTAATATGAATATAAAAGTGTGTAAGAGAGGGGATGTATCTAATATGAATATAATAATATTAATAAGTGTGTAAGAGAGGGGATGTATCTAATATGAATATAAAAATATTAATAAGTGTGTAAGAGAGGGGATGTATCTAATATGTATATAAAAACAATAATAAGTGTGTAAAAGGGGGGGGGGATGTATCTAATGTGTACATTGTAGAATATATATATATATATATATATATATTGCTGAGTGTTTGTTGAGTCACTTCTGACTCATTGCTGAGTCAACAAGATAAACCCCATCTTGTCTGAACGGCTGCGGTTATTTCTAGGTTAAATCTAATGGCCTAAATGCATTCTAAAATCTATAAATAAGTGGGTAGACCCTAAACCTAAATCACTTGTAAAATTAGAGAAGCTACCGTCATGCTGCTGCCATGGAGTTCAGCGTAGCCGTCACAAACTAAGAAGAGGAAGCCTAATCATCTACAACTAAATCTACACAAATCAAATCAAAAGATCTCTCTTTCTCCAATTCTTTTCTTTTGTTGGTGAGTATGATGATTCTCACAAGACTATTACAAACTAATTTGACTCAGTTATGAATGGATCACAAGAAAGTGATGTGATTTGTAATTGTAAATTCTATATATTGTGGATCTCTTATTATGTTATTATGTTGTCGTATGATGTAAATTATATATGCTATGTCATGCTATGTTGTAAATTCTCTTATGCTATGTCGTGCTATGTTGAGAATCATGTCAAGCTATGTTATACTATCATACTATGCCATGTTATAAATCATGCTATATTATGTTGAAAAATCATGCTGTTGGATCATGCTTAAAGTTATGTTTTTTTTTCATAATTTAAATGGATCTTGTTTATGGGAATTTGCCTATTAGGTTAGGTGTACCCATAAACTTGAAACTATAATTAAATAAAACTTGACTATGAGAATTTGCCTATTGAGTTAGGTGTACCCATATAAAACCATGTTCTTAAAAAAAATTAGATGATGTTGATTCACACATGTTCATATGTAAGTTTATGAAAATTGATTGAGATTATATTAGGTGAATTTTGAACAAGTTGACACCTTTAGGTCCATGACATGTATAATCTATGCAAGTTGGACATATGCAAGTTTCACCCCTTATTATGATTCATTTGGTCACATATACATGTTGTTATTATGATAATCTCTTTTATGCTATGAGTTAGGCTATTCGAGTCTAACATATATTTTGCGAATAAACGTTCAAACGTGGGGTAGAGGTAATATTAGGAATTAATAAATTGGGTGCAATTTTGTAAGATTTTGCATACCATAAATGGATGTCCATAATTGAGTCAATTATGGACATTGTTAAAAATTGGAAGTAATTAATAATTCAAGTAGGGAATTATTAAAATTGGGGGAAAGTGGATTATTATTAATAATCAATGCTTAGGACACGAGGTTGGACCCGTTTGTGATGTAAACCTGCCCGGACCCGCCCGGCAAATCCAGTAGTCACAAATGTCGGCCCAATGTGAGAGGTCCTAGGCCCAAACTAAAGCATAACAGTTGTAAAGACACGAGGTTAGACTCTTTTATGGTGTAAGACTGCCCGGACCCGCCCGGCAAATCCAGCTGCCATAAATGCCAGTCTAATGTGAGAGGTCTTTATGAGGTTATGGCCTTAAGGAACTAAGAAATACTTAACCAGATAATCATGTAAGGTGGGACATGGGGGTTAAGTAGGTGCCTTGGGTGGCATGAGGAATCTGGTGGTTGCCTTTAGAGGCATTTGAAATACGATTAGACTTAACCAAACACACATGTAAATGAACATGACTAAGTGGGTTAAGTGGGATGGACTAATGGGGACAAGCTTAGGTGGAATGCTTGTGGTAAATAGTGGGGGCCCATTTCAACCAGTATCCCAAAACGTATCTTTGTGGGCTCGACCCAAGTCGAGGACGGGACACGCATACTGGGTTTGACTATAAGAGGCCAAAACAGGGAGCGGTGGCAACGCAAGTCCAACGGGTTTCATATGCGTGTGTGGACCCGGGCTGGTAGGTAAGACGTTGTTGCATCGTGTAGGTATAAGCCGTGCATGTCCGTTGTATCAGGTTGCCACTTTAGGGGAGTGATACACCCCACTGTGGGGCCAGCACGGGTATCTACGAGTTAGGGAGCCGATCGAATAATGGGAAGTAGGGTACACCTAGTGGAGATAGGGGCAGGCGGCACCTATGTAGTCAGCTAGGGGTACGTAAAGCCATTGGGAAAGTTTCTAAGTGAAGCTAAGTGGGATGAATCTTTAGGGTGACTGGTGTGGTGCAGTATAGTGTTTATCCTTTAGTATTTAGGAGCGCCTATAACGTTGCCTTTAGCGATTGCCTATGTCCTTAATCTGCTCTTCATAGACATTTTCTTGTTTTCCAGCTTATGCCTTAGTCCGGTTATTTTGGTAATAGTATTGTAGAATTATCATATTCACCAGACTTTATGTCTGACCCCCTCTTTTCCATCCTTTTTCTCCCTTCAGGTCCGCAGGTTGGGCCAAGTTCTAGTGGAGTCTAGTTGGATCGCTTATCTTCTGGAAAGCTTGGACTGCTGAAGTAAAGTCCAGCTTGTTATCTTTCTTTTTAATGGCTATTCATGTAATGGGATTATGTACTTATTTTATCAAGATAGATATTGTACTTGACATGGAATATGGTGTTATGATGTAATCAAGCATGTTTTGACTTCTGCTACAATGAAATAAAGTTTTTGAATTTCCAAGTACTATTTTATATCTGTCTTGTTGTAATTTTACTGTTCTATATTCACTTAAAACCTCCATGGAAGTTAATGCATTCCCTTTGTGAGTGACATTAATGGACGTGGGGTGTTACAACGGATATCTATATATTCAGTTCGAGAGTGATTAACTGGGTTTTTAGGTAAATTTATCGCACTAGTATTATCGCAATAAGCAGTTGATTTTGATAAATTTATATTAAAATCTCTAAGCGTTTGCTGCATGTAAATAACTTGGGCACAAGCTAAAGCTTCTGGTATATATTCAGCTTCACATGTAGATATCGAAACGTATTTTTTTTTCTCGCTAAACCAATAGACTGGTGATTTGCCAATAAATTTATTACTTTTTTTTCTATATTATCACGTAAAAAGGATGACAAATATCGATATGTTCAGTTCGAGAGTGAACTGGGTTTTTAGGTAAATTTATCGCACTAGTATTATCACAATAAGCAGTTGATTTTGATAAATTTATATTAAAATCTTTAAGCGTTTGCTGCATGTAAATAACTTGGGCACAAGCTAAAGCTTCTGGTATATATTCAGCTTCACACGTAGATAGTGAAACGTAATTTTGTTTCTCGCTAAACCAATAGACTAGTGATTTGCCAATAAATGACACGTACCACTTGTACTTTTTCGATCTGTCCGTGATCCTACGAAATCAGTATCATTGAAGGATAGTAATTCAAAAGAACAATCTTTCAGATAGAAATGTCTGAAGTCTTTGGTATTGTTTAGATAACGTAATATACCTTTTACTACTCGTAAGTGTGATTCTTTTGGATTAGCTTGAAATCGTGCACATAAATAAACACTCATCATTATATAGGTCGACTTGTTGTTAAATACAGACTCCGATATAATTTTTGGTCAACACTTTTGTCATTTTCATCCCGATTGAGGTGAGTTGTTGTGCTCGTAGGAGTTGGTTTAGCAGAAGTGTTTTCCATTCCAAAACGTTTAATTAGTTTATTACAACATTTTTATTTATTTATAAATATTCCAATAGGTAGTTGTTCAGTCTGTAGACCAAGGAAATAAGATAATCCTCCCATATGGGGCATTAGTCACAATTTTTGAGAATTATTTACATAGTTTTTCGTTAGTAGAGTCAAATATAATATCATCTACATATATTTGAATTATTAAATATCCTTTTCTGGTCGTATTATAAATAGTGTTTGATCAACCTTTCCTATTTGAAAACCTGAACTTATAAGATAATTTTTAAGATGTTCGTACCAAGGACGGGGTCTTGTTTTAAACAATATAATGCCTTTTTAATTTATATACATAATCAGGGTATTTTTCATGTGTAAATAAATGTGGTTGTTCAATATAAACATTTTCTTTTATATTACGTTTAGAAAAGCACTTTTTATGTCCATTTGGTATAATTTAAAGTTATGAAAACAGGCATAGGCCAGTATGATACGAATTGCTTCTAATCTGACGACTGGAGCAAACGTTACACTGTAGTCTATTCCTTCTTGATTATATCATTATGCAACTAATCTTGCTTTATTCCTAGGCATATTTCCGAATTCGTCATCTTTGTTTTTATATACCCATTTAGTACCCAATGACGGCTTAATCACTTGGTCTAGAAACTAATTTCCAAACTTCATTGCATTCAAATTTGTTAAGCTCTTCTTGCATATTTATAATCCAATTGTCATCAATAAAGGCTTCTTTTGCATTTTTGGGTTCTATATTAGATAGGAAAGCTACATGACTTACCAAATTTAATTGATTTCTAGTTCTTACATTTGAACTAATTTCTCCAATAATATTTTAAACTGGATGATCCCGTAATATTTTTGGTGGAGATCTTAATTCATTGTTATTATGAACAATGTTTTCATCTTCCTAGTATTATGAATAATGTTTTCATCTACTCTAATATTTTGATATTGTTTTCAAATTGAATATTATTTTCATTAATATTTTGACTAATATTTTCATTTTCTATGTTATTAGAAATTATATTTTCATTATTATTATTATGAATAATGTTTTCATCTTCTCTATAGTCATAAATAAGTTTTCATCTTCTATAGAAATTTTATTTTTCAAGATTTCATTATTATATGTATGTTGATTAATATTTTCATCAAAAGGTATATGAAGTGTTTCTTCAATTTTGCTTATTCTTTTATTAAAATTTGATAAGCTTTACTTTGATCTGAATATCCTAGGAATAATCCTTCATCGAATTTTGAATCGAATTTTCCATGCTGATCTTTGTTGTTTAAAACAAAACATTTTGAACCAAAAAATTAAAAATATGAAATTTTGGTTTTCTACTATTAAAAAGTTTTAAGAGTGTATTTTTCATAAGTGGACGAATAGAGACACGAACTAAAAATAACAGGCTAATGCAACTACTTCTGCCCAGAAATGTTTTGGCAACATGCTTCTATTTAGTAATGTTCTGGAACATTCTTGTAAGGCTCTGTTTTTTCGTTCTACAACTCCATTTTGTTGTGGAGTTCTAGGAAACGAAAAGTTATGGAAAATACCATTCTTTTTACAATAATGATCAAATATTTCATTTTTGAATTCTCCCCCGTGATCACTTCTTATATTTTTTATTTTAAATGCTTTAAAATTTTGAACTCATTTAGCAAAAAAAATTAAAATGTTCAAAATTATCACTTTTATTTTTCATAAATATTATCCAACTATATTTAGAAAATCATCAACAATTACAAACACATATCTTCTATGATTTATGGATTGAACTTGGGTTGGCCCAAACCGATCTACGTGCAGTAATTGTAATGGTTGTAATGTTGTAGTGACCTTTTAGATTTAGATGATGACTTTGTTAATTTACCTACTTGACAAGCATCACAAAGATTATTAACTTCAAATTTCTTTTTAGGTAAACCTTTTACTAATTCATTTTTCAAAATTTTATTTATTATTTTAAAGTTTACATGACAAAATCATTTGTGTCATAATCAAGGATTATTTTTTTGGCTAAAAAACACAAATCTGGATTATTATTTATTTTCATGTTTAGAGTATAAATATTTTTATTTCTATTTCCTTCAAATACAAGAGTTCGATTTTTATCAGAAATAATTCATTTATTTTTTGAAAAAGAAATTTTAAAACCCTTATCACGTAATTGACTAGTATTGAGAAAATTATGTTTTAAATTCTTAACTAATAAAACATCAATAATAAGAGGTAGATTAGATATACCGTAATTGCTCACATCGCTTTTGCTGATGATGAATCCCTTGGAGTTATCTCTAAAAGTGCCAGTTTCTCTTTTTGAGTAGGTAATATTTGTTAGCGTTTCTTTTCATCCTATCATATGTTTTGAGCAACCACTGTCGAGTATCCATTTTCCTCTTTTTTATGTGGGACTTGCAAAAAATATGTGATGATGTTGGTACCTACTTCCTCCGTTAGGGTCCTAAGAGTTAGGTCTTAGAAAACCAAACCAAAGAGGGTTCAGTGTCCCTTTTATAAATATAATTATTATTTCGATGAATAGTTTCTAAAAATGATTTTATATATTTGTTCTTAATCAAAAAATTATTTGTTTTAGAAACTCATATGTTAATAGTTTTAGAAACCGTTTTTCTTTTAATAGGTTTTACTGAGTTATTAGAATTAACTTTTTATTCAGTTTCTTCCTATGTTGAATATCAGCCTTCTTTTTATAACCTAATCCTTTTTACTAATTGTAGGTTGAGAATTTTCTATAATTTTAGATAAATTATTCCTTCCTTTGTTAAAATTAGTAACATTTGTAGTAATATCATCTAACTTTATTTTCAGACTAGAATTACTTAATTCTACTATTTAATCATGTTTTCGACTCATGATTTTCAAAAATAAGTACATTATTGTTTTATTTTTGAGTTTCAATTTCTTAACTCAATAAAGTAAGTTGTGAATTAGCATCAGAAAGAGATTCTTGAAGTTTTCTAATTTCTTCTTCTAATATCTCTTTTTCATCTTTCAACGTATCTCTTTTGAATTCTGCCTTTTTCTGATCCTCTTTAGCTTTTTTATATTTTCCTTTGAAATTATTCCTAGATTTTAATAATTCTTAATTTATTCCTACAATATCTTCCAAAGTAAAATCACTAACCTTATTATCTTTGGCTATAAAGCACACGTTAGCTTGTTTGATATCACTATCACTTTCAAAAGAAGAGGTATCTGAGTCAACCCATGTTACTGAAAATGCCCCTCTCTTGGATTTGACCTTTTTATGTCCATTGCGACATTCTTTCTTCTGTTCTGGGCAGTCTTTTAAATGATGCTTTTTCTTATGACAGCTGAAAAATTCTTTTGCTAATGAAGATGGTTTGTTGTTATTAAAGTTCTTCTTTCCATTATTTCTATTTTCTTTCTTATATTTCAAAAACTTTTTAAGTTTTTAGCAATAAAAGCTAGGTCTTCTTCATTTGAATCCGATTCTTCTTTTTTTGCATGGAAGGCTAAATTCTTTTTACCCTATGCATGAACCCTTTTTGCCTGCAAATTCACTTCATATGACATTAGATTTCCTATTAACTCTTCTGGTTTCATGGTCGAGAGAACATTAGCTTCTTCGATTACCAAGACGTTTCTTTCCCAATCTTCCATTAAAGAATTTAGGAATTTTGAAAGTACATCAAAATCAGAATACTATTATCCTCAGCCTAGTAATGAGTGATAGATATCCTGAAATCTAAAGTACATGTCATTAATGTATTTATTTTCATTCATTCTAAAATTGGCTTTTAAGCATGGATATCTTGCTTTATTTAACATTGTTAGTTCATTCGTGAGTTACTTTGAGTGTTAGCCATATTTCACATGCAATATTGCATATGAAAATATGGTTAAACTCATTTCTATCCAAGGCACAATGCAACATATTCATAGCTTTAGCATTTGCAACGACATCTAGTTTTTCTGAATTTGACCTCTCTAAATAATTAGCAATAGGATGTGTAATTCTTTTTGAATAATATTCCATGGGTCAAATCCATTGGCTTGCATGTATATTCTCATTTGTGTATCCCAGTAACTATAGTTTAAGCCACTAAAAGGTGGAGGTTGTGTAGTGGATTGACCTTTGGTAAAACTAGTTTTAATGCTGGTGTTCGTGTTATTTTCCATATTATCGAGGTATCAAATAACTTTTTTACAGTTATAGGAAGTTCTGCTCTAATACCAAATGAAAAGTCAAGTAAGATCGAGTAATATAGGAATACATGTAGTATATACGTTTATGCGGAAGTTTTGATGAGGTGATATATTATTCTTGATATATGCAAGTAAATATTTAATTAGATAAATACTTGGAGATGATATCACAGATAAGCAATATAAAAGCAGTAAATAAAGTAAAGATCACCAGGAATTTTTATACTGATTCGGAGCACCATCCTATGTCCAGTTCCAGACTCCTTTTGGAATTTCAACTAATCAACACCCTTACTTAACCTGGAGGAATAAGTATTACAACACCTGAGCAGCAAAACAAGATTTCACAACCGAAGAGGACTTCTTGCCTGAGCAGCAGAACGTGACTTCAACAAATACAAAAAGTTGCTTGACTGTATATGTGTTATTGATAACACAGATAAGTCACAATTTGAGTACACCCTTCCTATAATCTTCTCTTTGTATATATATTTGAAAACCAAGTGAAGAATAAAGAAGGAAAGTGAATTATAATCACTGAAAGTTGAATATTTGAGAGCACAAGTGAATATAAAATAGAAATAGTTTAGATTTAGAGAATAATTAATTCAAGAAAGTTCGATGATTAAAACAAGTGATTCTAAAGTATATTTATAGTATATAAAAGGTTGCAATTATTCGTAAAAGGTTTAATAAAAAATATAATCATAACTCTTGGATTAAGGGGTTATGACTATTTAAAAAGTCGTAGCCCTTCAAGTCACCGGCTGAATTTATAATTCAGCCTTCTGAATATCCAAACTCAAAGTTTGAGTATTCGGCAATCATCCGGTTGAATTTTCAATTCAGTCGGCTGATGCACATGACTTATGCTCATGTGTTTCAACCTTCTGAAATATAAAAACAATATATATATATACACTATAAGATACATTTTAACAATAAAAACTAACTAAATACAGACTCGACTACATTACAAATATAGGAATATATCTTCTTTTCGAATCTTCATGTATTTAGGAGATATTCTTCTCTTTTTTCTTGTAAAAGATGTTAGTGAATAATATCGTTAATATATAGTTATCGTAATCAAAATCTAGTTCAAAAATGGAGGTTCTAACACATTTAAATGCCATATTACCTAACCTTGGCCGTTTAGGGCCTGGTTTTCTAAGATATGCTAAATAACCCCAAACTTTAAGTCAAGACTAGGTTTCATATTAAACCATATTTCATGATGGCAAAATTATTCTTTCTAAATGGTACACTATTTAAAATATAACATGTAGATAATATAGCATCCTTCCATAAGTTGTATGGTGATTATAGCTTATAAGCACGACGTTAATAATTCCTTTTAAAGTTCCATTTTTCCTTTCAGCAATACCATTTTGTTGTGGTGTGTAAGGGACAGTGCATTAGTGAACTAAACCATGTTGTTTACAAAATATGGTGAGATCATTTGGGAAATATTTACCACTATGATATGAATGTAACACTTTTATTTTAGCTCTAAATTGTGTTTTGACATATGCTTTATGAACTTTAAATTTATCAAAACCTCATCTTTAGTTTTCATTAGATACACATAAGCATATCTGAAATAATCATCAATAAATGTAATATAGCATTGGTTACCCCCATAGATGATATGACTTTTAAGTAACTCACATCACTATATACTAAATCAAGCAGACTAGTTTTCCGTTCCACATTATTTGAAAGATTTACGGTGTATTTTTACTTGAACACATATTTCACATTTAAAGATGGAATCAAAATCACAATAAAAAAATTAATCTTAACTTATGCATATTTTTAAGAGAATTATAATTAACATGTCATAATCTACCTTATCATAAACTAATAGAATCAATAATATAAATATAATATTTCTTTATTGGAATCAACTTAATCATGTCATTACAAGAGTATACATGTCCAATCATTTTGTCATTCTTTGACCACACTAACTTATTAGACTCATACACCATCTTGAATCCTTCTTTATTAAGAAGGTATCCACGGACCAAATTCTTACATATATGTGGTATATAAAAATTATTAACAAGCGTAAGAACTTTCCAAAGATGAATGTTAGTTCTATAGTGGCTTTTCCTATAATTTTTCTTGGAACCCTATTTGTTCCTGTAACTTTGTTGGCTTATCCATTATTTTATTCATAAGTTTTAAACAAATTATGGTCTTTACAAACGAGTATGGTTGCTCTAGTACCAAGGCACCAATCTTTATCAATGCCAATTTACCTCTTGCATTACAGCCATAAGCGAGTCTTCGACCACATTTAGTTTCTGTTGTTTCTTCCGTAGATAGAAGTCTCATCAAAGTGGCGGGTATGTTACAAAAATAACAAGCACCTTACTTTTTGTTGTTCTTGGAATGATTTTTCTTCTTAAACAATTTCTCATTCTTCGGCTTCAACTTGTCAGTTATTTCAGCATTTTTTTTCCTTAGAATAGGACTCAGTTTTCATATTATCATCTAGTTCTTTTTTATGAGAGTCCTTTTTAATATGAAGATGACGTTGTATGTAACTATCCAAATTTCAGCAGACCCAAATTTTTCGCAAAATACTAAAAATCCAAGCCTACTAAAACTCGAGTCGGTTTGTTTGGTATCTGTAGAAAGGTAAATATAAAATATATCAGAGCTCACAATATAATATCTCACAGTGGAATGAATAAATATAATAGTAAGTAAATACCTACCCTAATAATGACATTGTCTAACAAATGTCTCTAAGTTATATAATCTCTGTCACCTTTCTAGCACGTGGGTTTGTTATGAGGAGGGGGTTAGAACAAAAGTTTTGATGAATGGACAATTTATACTTTCTATAATTAACACTATATATATCATTCTGTCATTGGTTTACCTTTATTAAGTTTTTGATTTTATTACATGTTGCGCTTTCGATTTCATGCATAAATCGTGCTCAACTACTCGATAAACCTAATAAATCATATATATTAGTTATATGTCGAATATATCGAGGTACTCCCCATAGTACCCTTCTCGAGTGGTCTCTATCGTTGTACTGTGAATATGTACAAGACCTCCACCGCCACTGTGCAAAAGTGTACTAAACAATGCTGCAAAGACACACTAAGTCACCATCGCTATGCCATGAAAGTGTACTAGGCTGCGCTATGAAAGCAAATAAGCTTCTACCGCTGCACCATAAATGCGTCCTAACCCTGAGTTCTTCCATGGAACTCGGTTAGGGGCTTTCTATATCTGTCAAGAATGGCTTCGTTAGGCTTACAATAATGGCTTCATTAGGCCCACAATACAAATGTCAAAGATATTTCTATCCATTTTGGTGTTTATGGCCCCACCCCGGACCCCACTCAGGAAAGACCATTTAGAAAGCTAAGAGACTATCCTAGTGAAACAATCTAAACATCCAATGGTCCATCATCCAATGACCCGATAGTAAAAGATCATTAGCCTCGTGGTTTAGCTTCAGTCGTTCCCATACTCGCTTCGATTGACGATGACATGTATCCGACGACCTGATATCCTTGTTGGGGCCTAACCACGAAGCCTGTTCCCTGAGCCGAGGAAGCCACCAAATCGTCCTAAAATCATCCCAACCAGTCTTTAGGCTGCTCTCAAGCATAGATGCAGCCAAGGCATACACACTGGATGGAATTGTACAATCCATATCTCTGTGTGTACAACTTCGTTAGACTTACCACAGAGGGCCATCACGGAGTATCTCACATCCCGTCGAAGTCTTGCACTTCCTTTCAGCCCCGTCGAATAAGTTAGACATGCTCTCACCATGCTTCCGGACACCTAAGATGATTTACCCCGTTGGGATCTTTATCTCTACGGACCGGACCTAACGCATATTGTTATATTAATTAGACCCTATGTTTAATTTTCCATTATGTGTTTCACTTTTCCTTTTTCGTTGATTTACCATATTCAATTTAATTGAATGTTTAATTACCATAGAGTTGCCTAGTCGTAAGGCCAACATAGAATATCTTGAAGCTTATTAAACTTAATTTCCAAATTCTTAGTTATTTATAATAAGCTTTTCACTTTCCAAATTATAACCATTATGTTATAATCTTTCTTATACGTTATTTCCACCGAACTCTTCTTATTATATTTCGGTTATAAGTTTACATTAAGCCTTCATCTTTTTATAACCACTTTCTGCTATGTTACATATTCTTCTTCTATTTTTACAATTTATTATTTTAGGAAGTTAGGTCCATTCTCATTTGAATGATTACCAAAACAATATAAAATAACTTTCCGTAGTTTCAAGTAATTACTCTAATAGGAACCATGATTGCAAGACAATTTTTTCTTATTTTTACATGATCAAATTAGTGCGCCTAATTCTCTATTTTGCACAAATCCATACCTTTTCTTATTTTCGTGTTTGCAATCATGTTTCTTATATTCCTTTATTTACCAAACTATGCAAATATATTTCCATTTTCCTAACCAATCAATCTAGGCTTATACCGTTTTCCCTGATTAAAATGTTAACTCAACAAAGATTTGGATTAAATTCAATATAGAATTCCTCAGATGTATAATCCAATTACATGTTTACTCTTCATGAGTTTTCTTCAATTGAGATTTACAACAAGAATTTAAGCAATAATAGATTCAATTCCAAATTGTATAGAAAATAAATTATAACAATTTCAGTTTTCACAAGATATACAGGATCAAATGATATACAATACAATATCGAAAAAAATATAATTTAAATCCACTCACTTGGTTGCCCTCCAAGTAATGAATTTGATTCATATTTATCATCTGTTGTCTTCCTAATTGAATCTACTACCGTAATTACCACAAATTTAAAAATCTAATTTTAAAAGAATGAAATGAAGTGGATTCTTCAAAAGAGATGATGGATGGATTATAGGAGTGTGTGACTTGAACTGTTGATTGGGCCATGCCGATATATTATTTTATACCGCCGCATTGAAATTCCCAACCAAACATGTCTCTGCATCCAACCACCACTGTAACAACCCGTATTTTTGAATAACATGTTATAACATAAATGGAGGCAGAATTAAACTGTAAAATCTGAATCAAGGGAAACGAGATATGCCATTGCGTTCGTCTCGGAAAAATACGCGAAATAGAGTCCGAGTTTTTGAAAATCGGAGTCCGTATGACCAAGATATGGCCTCGCGAAGTTTCACGAAAAATTCCCAAATTAAAGTATACTTAATTAAGTGAAATGGGTTGCGCAGAGAAATATATATATATTGATATATATATATATATATAATTGAAAATTAAACAAATATGCAAAAATGTTCAAAACAGCGAATTGGGAGAGGGGAATAACCGAACCGGCCAATTTTTGAGGTCGACCCGAGCTCGCTGGGTCGACTAGGGGTTAATCCAGGGTGTTTGGCTGTCAACCCGTGGGCCGATTCGCTCAAATGCAGATTTTGCATTTGAATGGTTCTCATGGTTCATCTTTAATCTAAAGGCCCTAGATGGTTCCTACACTTGACTTCTTCCCCAAGACATGCTTTGATGGCTTGGATTGAATCTAGGTTTAATCCTATGGCCCAAAACACTTGCCTAATCTATAAATAAGACCCTAACCTACCCTAAATCATCATTATTCATTCATACAACTAAACTATGACAAAATCAATCCTCTCATGGCCTCCACTCTCTTCATAAAATTCCTAAATAAATTCCTAAGTGATTTTCCATGCATACAAGTGTTTTCAAACTTGTATGAGCATCATTAGCTTGCATTCAAGTCAAGTTTATATATTTTCATCATAAAGAAAGAGTCTTGATCATTTTGGCTCAAGGGTTTTGCTTGCATTTTGGGTTTAATTGATTTCATAAGGGCTTTGTCATATTTTTGTGATTTCTTAAGCATTGTAAGCCCTATTCTACTTTCATACTTAAACTCTAAAGTTAAATGTATGATATGCAAGTTTATATGCAAGTTTATCATGTTGTGATATGCAAGTTTATATGCAAGTTTATCATGTTGTGATATGCAAGTTTATATGCAAGTTTATCATGTTGTGATATGCAAGTTTATATGCAAGTATGCCAAGTTATGTTATGCAAGTTTGGGTTGAACATTTTGTTCATGCTATCATGTTATGCAAGCTTATTTTGGGTTTATGAACATAAAGCTTTAAGCTTTATGCCAAAGGTTGCATTTTAGCAACATGTAAGTTATCATATCTTTTATGATAACTTTCATGTGAGGCTAAATGCGAACTTATGGCCATCTCTACATGTCATTTAGCACCATGTATCACCAATATGCTAAGTTTGGTTTTATGCATGCTTTTGAGGCCTAAAAATGTAATATACAAGTGTATAAACATATGAACATTTCATATGCCACCATGTTAAGCTTGTGGCTTCAATACCTTTATGTCATGATTATGCCAAGTTCCCTCTTTCTATCCTTTATGCGCTATTGCGATATGTAAGCGATGGGATTGCGTTTGGGGTTGGGTAAACTTAAAAGACATAAAACATAAGCTTGGGAATTTACCTATTAAGTTAGGTCTACCCATTGGGAATTTACCTATTAAATTAGGTCTACCCAATTGCTTGAAAACTTGTAACATGTTTTGGAAACATGATGGACATGACACTTAGAAAAGATAAGTGTGGCCAACTCGAGGTTGGGTTGAGTTTGTAGCGTAAACCTACCCGGAACCGACCGGCTTAACTAGTTGCTACAAACAATAGGACCCAATGTGAGAAGTTAGTCATGTTGTACCTTGAACCCGAGGTTAGACCAAGTTGTGGTGTAAAGCTACCCGGACCCGCCCGGCTTAACTAGTAACCACAACAAGGTCTAATGTGAGAGGTTAAGGCACATTAAATTAATTAATGCCTCGTGATTAGGGTTAAGTCATGGTCCACTTAATACTTAACCAATTTGGGCTTTGTAGATTAATCGGGGTTAAGTCGTGAACTCATCGTTACACTTAACCAAGTTAATCCAGGATTAGCAAGAGGGTTAAACCGTACTTAACCCACTAGAAAAATCCTAGCAATGGGGGCCCACTCCAGCAGTAATCCCAAGTTAGTATCATCATGACCCTAGGGACTAGGCTAGGGTGGGGGCACGATTACTGGACTGGAGGTAAGTGACCAAAAGCGACGGCAGAGGGTACGCCGGTGTAGTTCCGGGCGGACTCTGGTCGTGCACATAGTCCGTAGCCGGAGAAAACATGCACGGGTACCAGTAGATCGGGACTGTGCACTCATGTTCATGGTGTCCAGGGGTTGACACCCTAGGGCTTGATACACCCGAAGGGTGGACCCGGCACAGTTCGACTACAATTATGATTGGGCCGTATTGACACCAACACGTGACGAGTTAGGCTTAGGGAGCCGATCGACTAGACCGTTTGGTTGGACCTTGTATTAGGGTCATTTCATGTTATTGGACCGCGGGTTAGGGTCACTTCATGTTGTTGGGCCAAAGCTTGGGCCAAGGGATCAATACTTGTTTAATTCAAGTCATGTTAGTTTGCTAGTACACCTGTGGTGCAAAACCTTAATCCTGATTATGCGATGACACCTTTATCTACCTTGTTAGTTAATCATCATGCTAGTATATTGTTATCCTTATGTTCATCCCTGCTGCTCATGCCAGTTAACTTTATCAGTTTACATTGATTATAGTAGGGCTTACTCAGTCTTTTTGACTGACCTGTTTTCTTTCGCCTCTTTTCTTCCGTTTCCCCCCCCCAGGTTCTCAGGGAGGGAATACTGGAGCTTAGCTTGGATTTCGGATTGCTTGCTTGTGGGATTTCAGCTCATGTACGGTTTCGACATGAAGCTAGCTATGGTTACCACTTAATTGGGGATAGCACTTATTTATTTCAGTTTTTCAGTTGATGTTGTTTTATCTAGACTTGTTTATTTGGAAAGCTATGTTGTACCAGACTTGTTTTGAAATGTTTTGAAATCTTCCACTGTTTTATCTATGTTATTTACTCTGTTTACATATATACATATGTTCTTGTTCTGCCTTGATATATCATTATGCATGTTTACCTGATTCAAACGCCCCTCCAAAGTCAGAGTGCTTGCAAGAGACACCCTGGCGGAGGCGGGGTGTTACATTTGGTATCAGAGCATATGGTTTACGAGAAGGAACAAAAAGGTTTTTAAAACTTTTGGAAAACTATTTTCAAAACCAAGTATAAAGTATTTTCCAAAGAAAAGTCTAGTTTATTTTAAAGGCTATTCCCCAAAAAGCCATTAGCAAAATTCCTTCGTTTTTCTCCATTCTGAATCTGTCTTTTTCTTCGTTTTCAGTATGGCCGATAACTTTGCTATTCCGGAGGGAGTACACGTACCTGTTTGGTATAGGAGACTTTTGGAGGCTAGGGCGACCGAAGCCGACCCCACAGATGTTCCTCCTCCTCCTCCTCCGGTAGTTAATGTTCCTCCTCCTCCTCCTCCGGTGGTTAATGTTCCTCCTCCTCCTGTCGCTGAGGTTCCTCTTCCTCCTCCCCCTCAGCATCCTCAAGTGGGCTTCGCAAAGACTTGCAAAGATTTCAAAGCAATGGGTGGCAAGAACTTTCAAGGCACTGAGACTTTTGTAGAGGCCAGAAATTGGTTGAAAGAGACCGAGGATTTGTTTGCTATCTTTGGGTTAGACGATCAGAGGAAGCTCTTGTTGGCGGTTTGGCTTATGAAGGATGAAGCCGCTTATTGGTGGGAAGTCACCAATGGTACTAGGCCTGTTGAGACTTGGGCCGATTTCAGGGCAAGGTTCATGCTTAAGTTTCTATCTTCTGCTGAGGAGAATCTGCAAATGGAGAGGTTCATAACTTTGAAACAAGGAGATATGTCTGTCAAAGAATATGTGAACAAGTTCAATCAGTTAGCTCGTTTTGGCTTGGATATGGTGAATACTCCTCAGAAGAAGGCTCTTCGTTTTGCTAGAGGATTGAATGAGCCGTTGCAGGGATTGGCTATGTCACATATTCCCCATGGGGCCACGTTTGAGAGTTTGGTTGATATGGCGTTACTTCAGGGAGATGTCAAGAAAGAAACCAAGATGAATGATACTCAAGCCAAGAAGACTGATTCCCAGGGAAAAGGAAATCAGTGTAATCCAAGTGGTCAGAGCAGTCAAGGCAATCAGAACAAGAACAAGAGTCAAGGCAACAAGGGGAACAACAACAAGGGCAATAACAACAAGGGAAAGAACAACAAGGGGAAGTGCCATTATTGCGGTTCAGTTGGGCATCTTATTAAGGATTGTAAGAAGAGGAAAAGGAAGAATGGTGAATGCTTTTTCTGCGGTGAGACTGGACATTTCAGTAAGGATTGCCCGAGGAAGCAAGGGCAAGGCCAGGGTCAGACTCAGCGTGCTGGACCTTCAGGAGGGCAAGTTCATGCTCTCAATGTCGCTCCAGTTCCCGATCGAGGTAGTATTTCTGTTGAGAGCCTTGTATATATTTCTGATCTTCCAGTTCATACCTTGTTTGATTCTGGTGCATCGCATAGCTTTATCTCATCTGATCTTGTTGATAGTTTGCACCTTAGTACTAGCTTGGTAGATGATCCCGTCTGTGTCTCAAATCCTATTGGGGGTTCCGCCCATTTGTCTATGATATGTGGGGATTTGAGGATCTCTATACTGAGTGTAGAGTTCTTGTGCAGTGCTTATGTTCTTGGTTTTAGGGGATACGGATTGATATTGGGCATGGATTGACTGTCCAGATATGGAGCCATTCTTGATTGTGAGCATAGGGTTGTGAGGCTCGTGACTCGCCTCGGAAACACCCTAGAGATTTCTTGTGATCCGAGAGGTCCCGTCATGTTGTGCTATCTGGAATCACTCGACTCGTCAATGGAAACTCTTCAGTCTGTGAGAGTGGTTCGAGAGTATCCGGATGTTTTCGATGAAGTTAGGGGGTTGCCCCCTAAGCGAGATATTGATTTCCGCATTTATCTGGTGGATAATGCAAAGCCTGTTTCTTTGCCCGTTCGGCACATGGCTCCGCATGAAAGGCGGGAGCTAAGTAAGCAAGTGAAAGAGTTGCTTGAGAAGAACTTCATTAGGCAAAGTATATCTGAATGGGGAGCGCCTATGGTATTTGCTACCAAGGCGGATGGTTCTCTCCGACTTTGCGTTGACTATCGAGAGTTGAATAAGCTGACTAAGAAGAACAGACACCCGTTACCGAGGATTGATGATCTCTTTGACCAGCTTGTCGGTGCTTCTGTTTTCTCTTAGCTTGATCTTGCTACGGGGTTCCATCAGCTCAGGGTAGCTGAAGATAGTATAGACAAGACTGAGTTCAGAACTCCAGATGGATTCTTCGAATGGCTTGTCATGCCATTCGGCTTGACTAATGCACCCGCATATTTCGTGGACTTGATGAGTAGGGTGTTCAGGGAGTTCTTGAACAAGTTTGTCGTGGTCTTCGTAGATGATATTCTGATCTTCTCTAAGGATGAGGAAGAGCATGCAAGGCATCTCATGGAGGTGATGGATACGCATAGAGCGCATCAGTTGAAGGCCAAGTTCTCCAAGTGTCACTTTTGGAGAAGGGAAGTTAGATTCCTTGGGCATATAGTATCTAAGCAAGGCTTAGCGGTGGATCCCGCTAAGGTAGTGGCAGTTCAGGATTGGAAGACTCCAAGGAATGCAACCGAAGTGAGAAGTTTTCTAGGTCTTGCAGGTTTTTACCGGAATTTCATCAAGGACTTCGCGAAGATATCCGCTCCTCTCACTAAATTGATGAAAAAGAATTTAGTTTTTGCTTGGAGCATAGAATGCGAGCTTGCTTTTCAGAAGCTCAAGAGAGCCCTTACATCAGCACCTGTTCTAGCTTTGCCCGAGGGAGGGAAGTTATTTACAGTATACACCGATGCATGTGGCACGGGGTTAGGAGCTGTTCTTATGCAAGAAGGAAGGGTGATATGCTTTGGCGGTAGACAACTCAAAGTGCATGAGAAGAATTATCCCACTCATGACTTAGAGTTGGTAGCAATAGTATATGCACTCAAGGCTTGGCGCCATTATCTTCTAGGAGAAAGATTTGAGCTTTATACCGATCACAAGTCATTGAAGTATCTCTTTTCTCAGAAGGATCTGAATCTGAGGCAGCAAAGATGGATGGAATTCTTGGCATCCTATGATTTTGAGATAGCTTATACCCCTGGCAAGGGGACTGTGGTAGCTGATGCATTGAGTAGAAGAAGGTTGACCCTAAGTCCTCTATTCGTTGAGATGAAGAATTTAGAGTATGTGGCAACCTTTGATTTCTCTTTGGCGATTGAGTCGATGACCGGTTCTTTAGCATCTCTGGAACTCAGACCTACCCTTCTTGATCAAGTTGGGGCTTCGCAGAGAGAAGACCCTCAGATAGTTGAGATTATGGATAAGCTAATTTGAGGAGAGTTGTCTAGTCATCTCGCTCGATATTCTATTGATGACAAGGGTTGGCTGAGGAGAGACGGAAGGTTATGTGTTCCAATGGTAGAAGATCTAGTAAGAAGAGTTCTTGAGGAAGCGCATCGCTCTAAGTTGACTATACATCCGGGCGGAGATAAGATGTATAAAGATATGAAGCGCATTTTCTTTTGGCCTGGGATGAAGAAGGATGTGGCAGATTTTGTCTCTAGATGTATCATTTGCCAGCAAGTTAAGGCCGAGTCGAAGAAGCCCGGTGGGCTATTGCATCCTCTAGACGTTCCACTATGGAAGTGGGAGAGTATTTCCATGGATTTTATCGATGGGCTACCAAGGTCAAGGAAAGGGAATACGAGCATTTGGGTTATTGTGGATAGACTTACGAAGAGTGCTCATTTCATTCCGGTGAAGAGCAAGAGGACCGCATCTTGGCTAGCGTCTGTATATCTTCGTGAGATTGTGAGAGTACATGGAGTCCCTTCTAGTATAGTCAGTGACTGTGACCCAATCTTTACAAGTCAATTCTGGAATAGCTTGCAAGAAGCTATGGGCACAAGGTTGAATCTAAGTACGGCTTATCACCCACAGACGGACGGTCAAACCGAAAGGGTGAATAGGGTACTCGAGGATCTGTTGAGGCTTTGTATTCTGGATTTTGGTGGTACTTGGGAAGACCATCTTCCTCTTGTTGAGTTTGCATATAATAACAGTTATCAGGCAAGCATAGGGATGGCACCATTTGAAGCTTTATATGGGAGGCCGTGCAAGTCGCCTACATGTTGGTGGGAGACTACAGATGAGCTTATACTTGGGCCTGATATGATCAGAGATACATCCGAGAAGATCGAGTTGATTCGGAGACGGATGAAAGCGGCCCAAGACCGACAGAAATCCTATGCTGATAAGCGAAGAACGGATTTGGAGTTTGATGTTGGGGATATGGTTTTCGTGAAGGTTTCTCCTTTGCGGAATGTGGTCCGATTTGGAGCTGTTGGGAAGTTGGCACCGAGGTTTGTTGGACCATTCCCTATTATAGAGAGGATCGGGCAGATGGCTTATAGAGTGAAGTTGCCCGAGAAGCTTGCTGGAGTACACGATGTTTTTCATGTCTCGCATCTCCGGAAGTGTTTACATGAATCAACAGAGGTTGTTGAGCCAAGTGTTCTAAAAGATGTAGAAGTGGAGAAAGAGGCTACCTTGAGGAGAGCTCCGATTCGTATCTTGGGGACGGAGACCAAGAAG
Organism: Allium sativum; assembly: GCA_030737875.1. Lineage (NCBI taxonomy): Eukaryota > Viridiplantae > Streptophyta > Magnoliopsida > Asparagales > Amaryllidaceae > Allium > Allium sativum. The sequence continues at coordinate 542,505,498 of CM060922.1, forward strand.
CTAAGGAATTGAGAGGTCAAATTGGTGAAGGTTCAATGGGGTGAAGCCGAAGAAGACGCAACTTGGGAAACCGAGGAGAAGATGCGTGGGCTTTATCCATTCCTTTTTGAGGGTACACTCTCAATCTCTTTTCTTTGTTAGCATATCTTTCTCTTTGCTATCCATGTTTATCTAGTTTATCGTGTTAATCTTGTCATGAGAACCTTAGGTAGAAACCCTTTGGATGAAACATGTGTTTGAAACATGTTATGCTTGATGGTTGCAAGTGGTTGCAAGTGTTTGCAAGTGGATACTCGTGGATGCATAATACACGTTAGGCACTATGATCGGCTCACACACTTTCATACCGCATATGCATGAGTGTTTATGCTTATTCATGGATGAAAACTTGTTATGCTATCACGTGGATGTTGCATATGGATGAATGTTATGTGCACTCATGTAGAGATTATAAATTATGTTAGGAATTTGCATACATATGGACTCATTTCACTAACATATTTTGCATTAAGGGGGTTTACTGAATCAGTAACCTCCTGATTTTCGCATTAGATAAGTACATATACACACACATTTGCATATGATCATACAACATTTAGAACCTTTTAAGGACAATGATTGCTCGTGGATGATGTTTTGAGTAGATGGATGATGGATGGTAGGATACGTTCTTCCTAACTTTGAGATTTCGGGGACGAAATCCTTTAAGGAGGGAAGAATGTAACAACCCGTATTTTTGAATAACATGTTATAACATAAATGGAGGCAGAATTAAACTGTAAAATATGAATCAAGGGAAACGGGCTATGCCATTGCGTTCGTCTCGGAAAAATACGCGAAATAGAGTCCGAGTTTTCGAAAATCGGAGTCCGTATGACCAAGATATGGTCTCGCGAAGTTTCACGAAAAATTCCCAAATTAAAGTATACTTAATTAAGTGAAATGGGTTGCGCAGAGAAATATATATATATTGATATATATATATATATATATAATTGAAAATTAAATAAAAAAATATGCAAAAATGTTCAAAACAGCGAATTGGGAGAGGGGAATAACCGAACCGGCCGATTTTTGAGGTCGACCCGAGCCCGCTGGGTCGACTAGGGGTTAATCCAGGGTGTTTGGCTGTCAACCCGTGGGCCGATTCGCTCAAATGCAGATTTTGCATTTGAATGGTTCTCATGGTTCATCTTTAATCTAAAGGCCCTAGATGGTTCCTACACTTGACTTCTTCCCCAAGACATGCTTTGATGGCTTGGATTGAATCTAGGTTTAATCCTATGGCCTAAAACACTTGCCTAATCTATAAATAAGACCCTAACCTCTTCTAAATCATCATTATTCATTCATACAACTAAACTATGGCAAAATCAATCCTCTCATGGCCTCCACTCTCTTCATAAAATTCCTAAATAAATTCCTAAGTGATTTTCCATGCATACAAGTGTTTTCAAACTTGTATGAGCATCATTAGCTTGCATTCAAGTCAAGTTTATATATTTTCATCATAAAGAAAGAGTCTTGATCATTTTGGCTCAAGGGTTTTGCTTGCATTTTGGGTTTAATTGATTTCATAAGGGCTTTGTCATATTTTTGTGACTTCTTAAGCATTGTAAGCCCTATTCTACTTTCATACTTAAACTCTAAAGTTAAATGTATGATATGCAAGTTTATATGCAAGTTTATCATGTTGTGATATGCAAGTTTATCATGTTGTGATATGCAAGTTTATATGCAAGTATGCCAAGTTATGTTATGCAAGTTTGGGTTGAACATTTTGTTCATGCTATCATGTTATGCAAGCTTATTTTGGGTTTATGAACATAAAGCTTTAAGCTTTATGCCAAAGGTTGCATTTTAGCAACATGTAAGTTATCATATCTCTTATGATAACTTGCATGTGAGGCTAAATGCGAACTTATGGCCATCTCTACATGTCATTTAGCACCATGTATCACCAATATGCTAAGTTTGGTTTTATGCATGCTTTTGAGGCCTAAAAATGTAATATGCAAGTGTATGAACATATGAACATTTCATATGCCACCATGTTAAGCTTGTGGCTTCAATACCTTTATGTCATGATTATGCCAAGTTCCCTCTTTCTATCCTTTATGCGCTATTGCGATATGTAAGCGATGGGTTGCTTTTGGGGTTGGGTAAACTTAAAAGACATAAAACATAAGCTTGGGAATTTACCTATTAAGTTAGGTCTACCCATTGGGAATTTACCTATTAAGTTAGGTCTACCCAATTGCTTGAAAACTTGTAACATGTTTTGGAAACATGATGGACATGACACTTAGAAAAGATAAGTGTGGCCAACTCGAGGTTGGGTTGAGTTTGTAGCGTAAACCTACCCGGAACCGACCGGCTTAACTAGTTGCTACAAACAATAGGACCCAATGTGAGAAGTTGGTCATGTTGTACCTTGAACCCGAGGTTAGACCAAGTTGTAGTGTAAAGCTACCCGGACCCGCCCGGCTTAACTAGTAACCACAACAAGGTCTAATGTGAGAGGTTAAGGCGCATTAAATTAATTAATTCCTCGTGATTAGGGTTAAGTCATGGTCCACTTAATACTTAACCAATTAGGGCTTGGTAGATTAATCTGGGTTAAGTCGTGAACTCATCGTTACACTTAACCAAGTTAATCTAGGATTAGCAAGAGGGTTAAACCGTACTTAACCCACTAGAAAAATCCTAGCAATGGGGGCCCACTCCAGCAGTAATCCCAAGTTAGTATCATCATGACCCTAGGGACTAGGCTAGGGTGGGGGCACGATTACTGGACTGGAGGTAAGTGACCAAAAGCGACGGCAGAGGGTACGCCGGTGTAGTTCCGGGCGGACTCTGGTCGTGCACATAGTCCGTAGCCGGAGAAAACATGCACGGGTACCAGTAGATCGGGACTGTGCACTCATGTTCATGGTGTCCAGGGGTTGACACCCTAGGGCTTGATACACCCGAAGGGTGGACCCGGCACAGTTCGACTACAATTATGATTGGGCCGTATTGACACCAACACGTGACGAGTTAGGCTTAGGGAGCCGATCGACTAGACCGTTTGGTTGGACCTTGTATTAGGGTCATTTCATGTTATTGGACCGCGGGTTAGGGTCACTTCATGTTGTTGGGCCAAAGCTTGGGCCAAGGGATCAATACTTGTTTAATTCAAGTCATGTTAGTTTGCTAGTACACCTGTGGTGCAAAACCTTAATCCTGATTATGCGATGACACCTTTATCTACCTTGTTAGTTAATCATCATGCTAGTATATTGTTATCCTTTTGTTCATCCCTGCTGCTCATGCCAGTTAACTTTATCAGTTTACATTGATTATAGTAGGGCTTACTCAATCTTTTTGACTGACCTGTTTTCTTTCGCCTCTTTTCTTCCGTTTCCCCCCCCCCCCCAGGTTCTCAGGGAGGGAATACTGGAGCTTAGCTTGGATTTCGGATTGCTTGCTTGTGGGATTTCAGCTCATGTACGGTTTCAACATGAAGCTAGCTATGGTTACCACTTAATTGGGGATAGCACTTATTTATTTCAGTTTTTCAGTTGATGTTGTTTTATCTAGACTTGTTTATTTGGAAAGCTATGTTGTACCAGACTTGTTTTGAAATGTTTTGAAATCTTCCGCTGTTTTATCTATGTTATTTACTCTGTTTACATATATACATATGTTCTTGTTCTGCCTTGATATATCATTATGCATGTTTACCTGATTCAAACGCCCCTCCAAAGTCAGAGTGCTTGCAAGAGCCACCCTGGTGGAGGTGGGGTGTTACAACCACGTAAATCCCTCTATGTATCATAGGATAGGTCGGTTTGCTTAAGGAGAATTCGTTCTATGATCATGCCCGAATTATGTCATGCATGAACAGGCTCCGTAAGATCCTATAGAATAATATTATATTCATGGAATTTACCACATACGGAGGGGAATTTGGGTATCTATAGCCTAAAGCTATAATCTTTATTTCCTAATTTTGAATCAGAAACCCTAAAACTAATATATATATATATATATATATATGTATGTATGTATTTCTGGAGAGTTTGGAAGGGAAAGAGAATGGTAGAGCTCTAGCATCCTCCTAGAAAATATGAGTTGGAAACTAGGGCCTACTAGTTTATTTATAGTTTCCTAGAGGAACCACGTCCGTCCGATTCATGAGAAATAAATCCGAGCCATTTAAAAATATAAAACTTGTAATCTTTGGCCCGAATGGATTGACCCATGCTTCAGTTGGGTCGATCCTTGGGTCAGCACCGCTTATAAGTGAGTCGACCTACCCCAAGCCTAGGTCGAACCATACACTTATAAAAACATGTATCAGGTCCATTTTTGATGTGTGATTTGTGTTGTTTTAAACGTTATCTTTAATGTTATTATTCCTTAATCATTTTAATTAATTTCTAAATTTTATTTCCTATTTTATTAGATTTTTTACCGTTTTAACACACAATTAATTTCAGTTTTGAACTCATATTATCAATACAAGCATGCCCATTTTAAATTAAAACATTACTTAATTAATGTCATTTAAACTACCTTCTATTATATGGTCTTATACCATTTATGACGCGCGTTTATTTTGCGTGTTAATTTTGTAATTTATGTCTAATTATATTTATATTAAGTATATCTATATGTGTGTTCACATGCGTATCATCATTCCAAAATTAGTTATCTATTTCCAATTTTTGACGTTATTCCATTTAAAATGCGTATTAACTTTCAAATTCAAATGTGCATTGCTTTTGAGACTTATATGTTTATATCTATATGAAATAAATAAATACATGTTTACACACACTTAGATGCATGTTACCATTAATTAGTTTTCTATTTTTACACTTTAACGTTACATTATATTTATTAATTTATAATGTGCTATTAATTAATTTCCATTCATTTGTCTATAACATTTCTTTTTATTTAATTCTGTTTATACCATTGCAACTCTATATTTTCATAATGGCAATTTTTATTTGTTGGTCATTTTATAACATATTTTTTTTTGAATTTTAAACACATATTCCTCATGTAATTATTTTAATAATTTTATTACTTGAAATGTGCGGTGTTACATTCTTCCACCCTTTCGGAAATTTCTTCCCTGAAATTTACTAAGGGTAAGATTATGTAATTCCTTGCAAAATTTACAACCATCATGTGTACATCCAATTTTGCAACCATCTATGTACTTGTATAAAGTGTAACACATCATAAAAATTCATGAATGCAATGGATGCCTAAACAGTACTTCCTATACGAATGCACATTTCTTTCAAAAATCTTTTGAATACATGATGCATACAACTTAGATTTACTGGTAGTTTCTACATAATGCAATAATTTAAAAATATAAGTATCTTTTCATCCAAATTTTCCCGTACACTTACTCAATAAGAGCATAGTTCATCCAATTTTAACATTCAAACGACCAACAAACTTCAAATTTGTGAATTTCAGAAAAATCCAATTTTCTAAATTTAATTTCTCGTGTTAGAAAAAGGTAGAAAATGGAAAATTTTATATTTTTCCATCCCACTTTTATGCACCTTTTTCCCCATCCTTGGAAACCTTTATCGTTGATCTTATGAAAATTCCTATTTTCTATTCCAAACATGGTTTACATAAGAAGAATTTCATTTTTAGTTTTCCAAACTTACTTTGAAAGAATTTATTTTCTCTTATCGTTCCTATTTATTGCACTTGTCGTCTTCTTTGCTTTCTGTAAATTTTGATTGTTTTTCTTTTGGTAGTTCATCTTTTGCTTTTATTTTCATTTTATTTACAATTTCCTATGTTATGTAATGGCTTGAAATTTTGAGAGCAATTTAAATTTGATTTTTAAATTAATTTTACGAGGATTTATAGTTGATTTTAAAATTCGATGATTTAACACTATTTAAATAGCTTACAAAGGAACATTTTTCAAACGATCTCGGAATTCGACGAAACTAATTTTATTAGATCCATAATGTCAGAAAATGGTAAGGTTCCAAATTTCATAATTTATGAGTTAGTATGTGAGCGTGCAAAAAATAAATGTGTACCGGGTCAACAGGTCAAAATTAAGTGAGAATGCAATAAAAAAAACGGATGGTCAAATGAACTCCAAATTCAACGAGACTTATTCCGCTAGATCTGGAATTACGAATTAGACTGAAATTCAAAATTTTGTGTTAAAAAGGTTCCTTGTGTGATCACACGAATGATTGACTCGAGGTTGAACTAAAAGATGTTATAACTTAAAAAATTCTTTTAAAAGCAAATAACTTAAGTGCGAGGTCAAGCAACCAAGCCTCCGAAGTGTTTTTCTTCTACTTGCATCTCCTTTCAACACCTCATCAATCCATGTGAGTTGTTTTTACAAAAGCACTTCTTTTTCTTCCTTTCTTCTCTTTCTTTTTTCACTTTCTTCCTTAAGTCTCCTCCTCCTCCAAGCTTTGTAGCCATTGCGGCCGCAACATCCACTGACCTTAAGTAAGCTTTTTATAAGGTTAAAAGAAGATTTTTGAAAGCCAGATAACTTAACCAAGTTGGAGAATAATATTTAAATCTTATGAAATCAATACCAATTAAAGGAGACTTAATTGGTGGATTAATAGTCCAATAAGGATTTTTGTTCTGACGATAATTATTCGAAAAGACCAGGTTTTACCCATTTTGAATAACTATATAACGATTTAAAGTCGAAGATATTGAAGACGGTGGAAAACCGGCCAGAATCATTACATTGAATGGACTGCTTGTTGATGCCCTGAATACGGGTAACTCCCATAAAGGGGTTATAGTGGCAGTGGTCCGGATGTACTTTTTGATTGTTTGGATATGCAAGGGCATCTCTCCTTAATTGGATGAGGAATAAGGTGGATTCGGTTTCGTTAGGACCCGGGATGAACCTATAAATGGATGGTATGTCTGACACTTTATTTCATAACATAAACGATTAATTGCTATTGATAATATATCTATGGTGGCAGAAAATTTATTCTCTTAACTTAACACCCTTCTTTGAGGCATATAAACTCAAATGTTATATTATTAATAGAAACAGATCATATGTGTGAATTGACAATGTGGCATGCTGAGTACTGCTAGCAGATAGATCAAAGCTTTTGTTGAATAACAGAGCTTTGTGGTACGTTGACTCGCGGGCCTTACACCTCGAGATGAGCCAAAAATGGGATGAAAGACAACAGATAAAGGAAATATGTTTCCTTCAAGCAAAAGTGATGCTATTGAATGGAGCTCTGGTAATTTACTTATGCGGATGTTGGAATAGAGGCGCCTCAGACGATGGTCAAATACGACCGAGGAACATTATGTTCAGGATTAACCCCAATCCACTGGGAATTGGTGGGTTAGCTCTATCACTCCAAGGGACACATGTTGTGATCCCTAGAATGTTTTGCTAGAGGTGTTCCGAAGTCAGATAAGGAAGATCATTTGCATTAGTTCATGATGGAGTCCAGTTTCCAATATGAGCTTTGCGTTTTTATTTGTAAACCTATATGGCGGCATAATAGGATGGGGTATTGTGCCATCTAAGATAAATACATTAATTTTCAAAATTGTTTTTCAATGCTTATACACTAATAATAATATCAAATGATTTTCTCGTACCAAGTATGTTTGGCCACTATAAGGTAAAATTCTGTCCTCCGGTTTGTGTTGCATTGTGTAATGAGACTTGAGTCTTATAATGGCTTCATTTTTCAAAAAGCAGAGCATTATTTTTGTGCATTGGCATTCATGTGAAGTAAATCCTTCTATGTTATATGGCGTGGTCCCATGATATGCCTCACTTTAAAATAAGTTAAAAATAATTGTAGGGTTTCTCATACCAGTCCTATGACTGGCTCATAGTTTGTTTTTCCCTTACAAACTCGGGTGCTATATTTTCTCACGGGCATCCTATTGTCCAGGTTATTAGCTTAGATCTTTTTTAATATGTATGGAAGTTATGGAAGCTTGTTTTGGACTTAGTGTTGGAGCATGATCTGGATGTTTCTTTTGGAATCTCCAAGACTCTATTACGTTGATTACCATTTATTGTGCTGTGCACTTATTCACTTGTTGAACTATTATGTATAATCATTATGATCCTATCATGTTGTAAACTCTGATATTATCCTCAGATGTATATTGCTATACATTATTATCTAATGTAATGCAATATTTTATCTTCAGGTGTTATGTTAATGTGTTATATTCCAATGATTATCTGTTTTTCCAGGGATCGGGAGAATGGGCGGTCTCATTTTTGGCATCGGAGTTGATGGTTTACCTTACTTCTGGAGTAGAAAATATTAAACGACCCATCAAAGATGGAATTAGTAGTATTCTAGGATGAGTAACTCATTAGAGATAGAATTAGTAATATCCTAGAATGAGTGCAACAGAATAACGCACACTCTAGTAGGCACATTTCTATTCATATATGTCTTTATGTTCTTACAATTTCCTTAAGATATCTTTTCTGTTAGCCTAACTCTTTTCTTGCTATTTGCAGATATAGTAGAAAATGAGTGGATAAGGAAGAGGAGGTAGAGGAAGAGGAAGGGGTAACAATCAAGATGAAGTTCAGCAACCCAACCCCATTGGAGCAGCAAATGAGCCAGTTGTGCCCTTACACCTAGAACCTGATCTAGAAGTTCTAGCTAAGAAGTATAAGAATCTGGATGGGGTATCATTCTTAGGAAAGGAATCTGCTATTAAAACTCAAGCATGGTTATGCTCTTGCGAGAGAATCTTCACTGGCTTACGATTAAATGGAGATCAGGAAAAGTACTTAGCTTCTTGGTTTCTTAAGGATGAAGCTTTGATCTAGTGGGAAACGATCACTATGACCAATCCAGAAGGAGATTTTACTTAGGATCGTGTCAAAGTGGTTTTCAAGGAAAGGTTCATGCCCTCTGAAGCAATTCCTCACTTATATTATGAAATCTCGAATCTAAAGCAAGGAGACACAACCGTTCTAGAATATTTGAACAAGTTCAACGAGCTTTCTCGCTTTGGCCCGGAGTTGATTCAAGTTCCAATAAAGAAGAATGTGAGATTCATTGATGGACTTCATAGAAGGTACAAAAGCAGAGTATCTGCTCATGTGAGGCTTCTATTTTTTGAAATGGTGGAGATGACGTGCCGGTATGAAAATGTAGATATACAGAATTCTTTGGAAGACAAAGAAAAGAGAAATTCTGACAAAAAGAGGAAGTTTGCAAATAAGAAGACAGAGACAAGTAAGGAAGGAGAAAAGCCTAAGGATGAATGGTTAAAGAATATCACTTGTTTCAACTGCCATAAGAAAGGGCATTTGTCAAATGATTGTAAGTCTGAAGAAGCAGAAGAAGTCTCATGATAACCTGGAATGCTACAATTGCCACAAAATGGGACATATAAAGCCAAATTGCACACTATTGAAGAAGTATGAAGTGGCTCATGTTTATAACTGATGGATACTCCAACAAATTCTGCTGGTAGGGGAAGGCCATATGTTTTAGAAGGTAACTTACCATTAAGAATATTCCGGTTAAAGTATTATTTGACACATGTGCATCACATAGTTTTATCTCATAATTTTTTAAGAAACTAATTCTAGACTTCAATTATCTTGAAGAACCAATTTGCGTTAAAAATCCATTAGGAGGCTCCATCGATCTTTGTTTATACTTTAGAGTGCCTATCTCTTATTCCCATTATCGATTCCCCTTCAAATTGATTGTCATGGATTTCACCGGGTTCAATATGATAATTGGATTGGATTAACTGACCAAATATGAAGCCAAAGTTAAATGCGTTGAAAGAACCGTTAAAGCGAAAACTACGTTTGGAAATTTTATATCAATACCATGCGAAGGTACAAATTCGGATAGGGATGAATTAGGTCTACTGTAGATATTTCCCTACCTCCATAGAATCAATCGCAGTTGTTAAAAGATATCCCGATGTGTTCAAAGAAGTAAAGACTCTTCTTCCATGGAGAGAGAATGACTTGAGGATTGATTTGGTTCCGAATGCAAGGCCGGTTGTGCATGCATTTCGGAGGATGTCGATAAAGGAGAAGGAAGAATTGAGTAATAATCAAACTCATCAACTTTTGTGGAAAGGTCTGATCAGGCATAATTTCTCGAGCTGGGGAACAACAGTGGTATTTGTTTCTAAGTCTGACAATGCCCTCAGATTATGTGTGGACTACCGAGACCTCAACAAGCAAATGCTTAAAAATAAATACATGATTCCTTGCATTAACATTTTGTTGGATCGCTTGAATGGGGCTTGAATTGTAACACCCCTAAGTCCCACATCGTGGAAGCCTGTGTGAAGTGGGTACTTATATAGTAGAGTCCATCTCTTACTAACGCCGAGGCCTTTTGAGGAACAAAATCCCATACCTATACGATGGCTAAGTTGGGGACAATATCTTGCGTGAACGAAGGTACGGGCTGTTAACCTCCGTTCACGCAAGATATTATCCCTAACTTAGGCACCGTATAGGTATGGGTTTTTGTTCCTCAAAAGGCCTCGGGGTTAGTAAGAGATGGGCTCTACTATATAAGTACCCACTTCACACAGGCTTCCACGATATAGGACTTAGGGGTGTTACATGAATATTCTCCAAGATAGACCTAGCTACAGGTTTTCTTCAGTTAAGGATTGCAGAAGAGTGTGTTCCTTTAAGTGCTTTTACGGGGCCAGATTTATTTTACGAATGGTTAGTAATACCCTTTGGACTGTGCGACTCCCCTACTTAGTTTGTAGACTTGATGAAACGGGTGCTTCGAGAGGTATTGAACAAGTTTGTGTTAATCTTTATTGATGATATTCTTATCTTCTCCAAGACAAAGGAAGAACACGCGAGGCATTTGGAACAAGTATGGGAGATTCTAAGAAGATATATATTGAAGGCTAAGTTTTCCAAATGCCAATTTTAGAAGGAAGAAGTGAAGTTTCTTGGACATGTGGTATCAAAAGAAGGAATCTCAGTAGATCCCAGTAGGATTATGGCCATCCAAGATTGGAAGCAACCAAGGACCCTCACTGAAGTCAGAAGTTTTCTTGGGTTGGCAAGTTACTAACGGAAGTTCATGAAGGATTTTTCAAGGTTTTCTTGTCCTTTGACAAAGCTGATGAAAAGCATACTAAGTTTAATTGGACTCCTAAGTGTGTGGAGGCAATTTAGGAATTAAAGGAAAGGCTAACCACTGCCCTAGTATTAACAATTGCAGATGGTAATAAAGATTTAACCGTCTATACAAATGCTTCTGGAGAAGGATTTGGTGTCATATTGATGCAGAAAGCTAAAATAATTGCTTATGCAATTCTATAGTCGAAGCTGCATGAGAAAAGGTACGCCACTCATGACTTGGAGTTGCTTGTAGTAGTATTTGCCTTGAAGATTTGGCGGCACTACTTACTGGGTGAGAAATTTGAGCTCTATACTAATAATAAATCATTGAAATAACTCTTTACCCAGAAAGATTTAAATATGAGGCAATAACTTTGGTTGGAGTTTCTAGCGGCATACGATTTGGATATTCTTTACACTCCAGGAAAAGTCAATGTTGTAGCGGATGCGTTCAGCGGGAAGAATGCAATTGTTGCCAATCTGATTATTACACCCTTATTGATTGATAAGATTTCTACTAAATAGAAGGATGATGAGTTTATTCAAAAGATTTGTAAGAGAATTCTAGAGGGTGAAGTCTCGAACTTCAAGATCGATAATAAGGAGTTCTGAGGTTGAAAGGACGGATTTGTGTTCCAGACGTTCCGGGGCTTAAGAGAGAAGTACTGGAGGAGTATCATAAGTCCAAACACAGTATCCATCTAGGAGTACCTAAGATGTATTGAGATTTGAAGCGCACGTTTTGGTGGAAGTATATGAAGCGAGATATCTCGATATATGTTAGTAGGTATCCAACTTGCCAACAAGTCAAGAGTGATCAAAAGAAGGTCGCTGGGTTACTACAACCACTACAGATCCGAGAATGGAAGTAGGACCAGATATCAATGAATTTCATAGACGGTTTTCCTCGAATCAAGAAAGGAAATGAAGGTAACTAGATTATAGTTGATCATCTGACGAAGAGCACCCATTTTCTTCCAGTAAAAGCAAATAGAATAGTTATAAGTCTTTCTCAGTTGTATGTGAAAGAAGTCGTTCGACTACATGTAATACCAAACAGTATTGTTAATGATCAAGATCCGATCTTTAACAGTATGTTCTGGGAAGCATTTTCAATCAAAATTGAGGATAAATTGAATCTTAGCACTACTTACCACCCCCAAACAGATGGGAATACTTAGTGAATCGAATCATGGAAGATATGTTGCGAGCATGTATCCTTGATTTTGGAGGATCATGGGAAGATCACTTGCATCTTGTAGATTTTTCATATAACAACAACTTCCAAGCAAGTCTGAAGATGTCACCATTTGAATCATTATATGGTCGACCTTGTAGATCTCCTACATGTTGAACAGAGTCGGGAAATTGACTTGTGTTGGGACCAGATATGATCCGTGAAGCAGCGGATAAAGTGGACTTCATTAAGAAGAGGTTGATAGTATCTCAAAGCCGTCGGAAAAGTTATGCAAATTATAGAAGGAGAGAATTGGAATTTGCAGTTGGAGACCAAATATTTTTGAAAGTTTCTCCATGGAGAGGAGTTGTCCGATTCATGAAAACGGGAAAGTTATCACCCAAGTACATTATACATTCGCGATATTAGAGAAAATTGGAACTCTGACTTATAGGATCCAGTTAACAGAATGGTTATCCGAAGTGCATAATGTTTTTCACATTCTCAACATTGGAAGTATGTGCATGATCCTAATTTAATTGTTGAAGAAGCGACAAAAGAGGACTTGGAGATCACCCCAAATTTAGCATTCGAAGAGAGCGATAAAGATAATTGGGGAAAAAAATAAAGGAACTGAGAAATAAAAGGGTGAAGCTAGTCAGAGTGCAGTGGAGAGGAGATCCAAGAGACTATACATGGGAAACAGAGGATGGCATTAAAAATGTTTATCCCAGGTGCAGAGTGGATATCTCTAATTAGCTCTTTTGTGAGGTAAACATATTTCTGTTTTATCATTTCCATTTTAGCTTTACTTTCATCTAATTTCGGGGATGAAATTCTTTTAAGTGGGGGTGACTATAACGACCTGAAATTTGAAACCAATTTAAATTTGATTTTTAAATTAATTTTACAAGGATTTATAGTTGATTTTAAAAATTCGATGATTTAACGCTATTTCAATGGCTTGCAAAGGATAAATTTTCAGACGATATCAGAATTCGATGAAACCAATTTTATTGGATCCAGAACATTGGAAAATGATAAGGTTCAAATTTCATAATTTTGAAGTTAGTATGTGAGCGTACGAAAATTAAATGCATACCAAGTCAACTGGTCAAAATAAAGCGAAAACTCAAAAAATAATTAAAACATATGGTCAAACGAACTCTAAATTTGACAAGACCTGTTCCGTTGGATCCCGAATTATGAATTAAATTAAGGTTAAAAATTTCATGTTAAACGGATTTGTTGTGTTACGCGAGCGATACACGCGAGGTTGAACTAAAACACGTTATAACTTAACAAAAGCTTTTAAAAGAAAATAAATCAAGTGTGGTGCCAAACAATCAAGGCTACAAAGTGTGTTTCTTCTCCTTGCATCTCCCTTCAACACCTAATTAATCCATGTGAAGTTTTTTTTATAAAAGCACTTTTTTACTCCCTTTCTTCTCTTTCTTTTTTCACTTTCTTCCTTAAGTCTCCTCCTTCTCCAAGCTTTATAGCCATGGCTGTCGCACCCTCCACTGACTTGCGCTTCCCTTTGACTACCTCCCTCTCCACCTGCACCACCTCTCTCCATCCCCTCCTCCCTTGCCATGGCCTCCTCCTCTCCTTAAATCTCCAAAAACCCCTCTTTTAACCCTAAATTGCAGTTGCACCCAAATTAAACCCAAAATCGCCCTCCTATCCACCCCTATACCCCCACGACTTGGGCCTCACAGCCTGCTCCTCTCCCTGCATAGCCCCTACCACGAACCCCACCCCTAGGCCGAAACCTCCTGGACCCTATACACCCTCCCGTTTGCTCCGTATACTCAGTTATATGTTCGTTAGTGCGTCTGTCAAATTTAAGAACTCCATATCGTAAAAAAAAATCAGTCCCGTAAGCTTCTTGCAATATTTGTAGACACCGGAAGAGTGCCCGAGTCATGTGAGAGTGCCCGCCTTGCATTCGATTGAAAGATTGATGGAGTGGAACCCACGGTGAGGAACCGAAACTAGAAAAAGGGTTAATTATAATTAACTATTTATTAGTTAATTAATTTGAGTTATGTGATGGTTATTGTTTGAAGATACGAGTTTATTACCATGATTAATGATGTTTAGTATGTTAAAAATATCATTTTTACTTGTATGTGTAATAGTTTGGGTATGTGACACTTAAACACAAACAGTGTTGATTTGAAAACAGTTTAAACCTTAAATGGTCTTGAGGAAGTAATTCACCAATTACTGGTCAATGGATATTGACATGAAACCCACTGGAGTATTAAATTTTAATTGATTGATATATATCTATTGATTGATTTGTGATTAGTCTGTTGATTGACAAACCCGTACAAGCGTTATTGGTTAACGCCTATACATTTTCCACTTTATATGTAGATGGGATGTTGTTTGATGGTTGATTTAGTGTTATATGACACACCATTTGAAAATGACCAATAAATGTGATTATTGGTCCATTGGTTATGTCTCCATCAAATAAAATGGATTTTAATGAATATTATAATAATATAATAATAGGCTAAAAATAAAAGTTTGAATTTGATGTTCAATTTTGGATGTACATAAAGATTATAAAATTACAATGAATATTCGTAACTAGAGCAAATTGATTTGAATTAATTTTCATGAAGTTATGGCTCGTTCAAGTTTTATTTTTTAAAATGAATAATAACCGATAAAAGTGAAGTTCGATTAGGATATCTAAGATGAGTTTTAAAAGAGCTTTATTTACAAAATTTTCTTATTTATTTCTACCTGCAGCTGGAAAGACGAGAATGTATCGGAGGTTCATTGATCTCAAGTAGGGAAATATGAAAGTATCTGAATATGAGAATAAATTCAACTCGCTTTCTTGTTTCGGGCCGGAACTGATCAACACTCCACTTAAGAAAAATGAAATGTTCATCGCGGGATTAAAGGATAGCCTGCAAGTTCAGATGATTGGACATCTCAAGATTCCATTCGTTGATCTAGTGGATATGGAAGTCCGTTACGAGGCACTGGACGGTAAGAAGCCAGTGGCAAAGGTAACACAGGCAGGAGGAACTAGTAGTGAGAATCCAAATAAGAGGAAATTCAACCTGAACTCGAATAACAACAACAAGGGGATACCGAAGATGGGAGAGAAAGAAAAAGAGCGTTATAAAGGTACGCAATGCCATAACTGCAAGGAAAGGGGACACATTGCTAGGTTTTGTACAAAGCCAGCAGTTGAAAAGCCACAACAGACTCAACAACCAGAGCAACAGAAACCAAAGGGAACAAGTGATATTATTCACCAAAAGTTCGCATGCTACAACTATCGTCAGCCTGGGCACTTGGTTAATGACTGTCCACTTCTGAAGACACAGCAACCAAAGGTCTATGCTTTGATGGATAAGTCGTCAACTTCTAAGAATGTGGAAGGAGCTTCAGAAGGTACGTTACTCTTTTTAGATAAAAGGAGTTAATTAACTAGGTCATCCTCAAGATAATTTAATATGATTGGATTAAATTAGAATAATACCCTCTCATATTGATACCGGAAATCGAGTTAGAATTTTAAATTGAGTTAAAATTTGGATTTCCTGGGATTAAGGCTGGGCTTGAGGGTTTATTAGATATGAACTCAGGAAGGGTGAAGTAGTCGATTTGTGAAATCAAACCAGATTGGTGAATCCCGAAATAGAGATCGTTAAGTACGTAAACAAAGATTGTAGGTAATACTTAACGGAGTTAAGTGAATTGATCGATGAGTTAGAGAAGGAATTTGGACGGATATTTTTGGTTTTGAATAGGATATTGTGGATGTGTGTTTTATTTATTGATATGTGTTTATTTATATAAGTCGATAACTCTAATCTATTACTTACAAATTTCGGGGACGAAATTTTTATAAGGGTGGTAGAATGTAATGACCCGGGATTTTTACACTGATCACAGACACTGATTGATCGTAAGTACGTGTTTGTAAATACGATTTAAAAATCAAGACTTTAAATTGTTTAAACATGTCGAAGGTTTGAAATTGAATTTCTTTAACTTTGTGTATATATGATAGCATGTATTGGACAACACTTGCTAAAACTGGTTTATACACATTTATGTATGATAGCATAAATTTGATAGCATTTGTTTAAATTTATATTTTACACATGTATAAATGACAACACTTTTACATAGCATATATTTGTAATGCCATTTTATTTTATAAGTTCTATTCATTTTCAAAGTATTTTAGAATTTGAGTTTTTGTAAAATTAGATTTAAAAACTTTTAATACTTGAATTTAAAACATGCCAATAACTGTTCTTTGTGCTGTTGGCATATTATATCAAGAGATGTTCTTTGTGCTGTGCACAACTTCTTTGATAAAAGTAAGATGTTGATGTCCATCAACTCCATGAACTTAGCGTTAATTCCAAAAATTCCAAATCCTTCCAATGTGACTCATTTTCGCCCTATCGCTTGTTGCAATGTGATCTATAAAGCCATCTCTAGGATATTGGCTCATAGAATGAAAGCTGCTTTAACTTCCATGATATCATCAAATCAGGCTGCTTTCTTGCCTAACAGAAATATTATTGACAACATCCTTCTCTCCCATGAGCTATTGAATGGCTACTCCAGGAAGTATATTTCACCTCGTGCTATGATGAAAATTGACATAAGAAAAGCGTTTGACACGGTTAACTGGAAATCCATTCTCAATATCATGCAGTGTATGAATTTTCCAGTCAAGTTCATTCAATGGATATATCTTTGTATATCGACAATTAGATACTCCTTGGTGATCAATGCTCATAATGTGGGATATTTCAGAGGTAGCAATGGCCTTAGACAAGGCGATCCTATCTCGCCATATTTGTTTATACTCGTTATGGAAGCATTAACTCTTGAAATTCAAAGACAAGTGAGGCTAAAGAATTTTATATTGCATCCGAAGTGTAGAGGTCCTTTGATTACTACTCTTGCATTTGCAGATGACCTTATGATATTCACAAAGCCAACGACTAAATCTCTGCATACCATCAAGAATGTGCTTGCATCTTTTCAATGTATCTAGGGGCTATGTCTTAACAATGAAAAATCTAGCATTCTTCTAGCTGGAGTTACTACTGAACACGCTTCTCTGTGTTTAAATATCACTAATATGGCTAGAATGAATACTGGAGCTTCCTATTTAGGAGTACCGTTGGCTACAAAAAGAATTACACTAGCTCAATGTATACCTCTATATGAGAAAATAACTACTGTCATGAGTAGATGGGAGAATAGAAATATTTCTCATCCTGGAAGGTTGGTCATTATAAATTCAATCATATTTTCCATGTCAGTCTATTGGTGCAGGTCATTTATGTTACCGATGAAACTGATTGCCATGATCAAAACAACAATGCGTAAATTTCTATGGACGGGAACTATCTACTCTAACAAGTTGCCTCCCTTGGCATATCAAAAGTTGGAGAAACCAAAGATAAAAGGAGGGTTAGGTATTAGAAACATCAGCATTTATAATTACGCTGCATTATCTGTTCTTTTCGTGAGGCATGTAACAAGAGAGAAATCCCTATGGGTGGACTGGAGTGTCAAGCATAATTTGAAAAACGAAGAAATCTGGACTGTTGTTTCTAAATCTTCATGTAGTTGGGTGTGGAAAACTATTATGAAAGTAACAGATAAAGTGGTGCTGCTTTCTCGACTCATTATCGCACATGATTCAAATGAAAAATTCTGGCATTCTCCATGGCTGAAAAGGGGAATTATCTTGAGTAAGCTTTTCACATACGACGAGATCATGAGTAGCAATATTCCTATAAATGCTAAAGCTAAGGCCTATGTAGTCGATGGTACTATTAGAATTCTTAGATGCAGTGTTGCAAGAATAAATGAAGTTTGGAATATATACAATGGTTATCATTATCGCATGGGTAATCAACTCAAATTCGGATGGTCGGAAGATATGTCAATGCATTCCACAGAACTGATTTACTCATTAATGTCAAAAGAAGAAAGAATGCCAAGATTTAAATGGTGCAAACGGATCTGGAATAACAATATGAATGAAAGGCTCAATTTCTTTGCATGGAGAGTAATGAGTGATGCACTGCACACAAGAGGTAAACTACACAGCAAAGGGCTTGATGTTCCAATGGAATGTATTTTATGTGGGTCTAATTCTGAAAATGTTCAGCACTTGTTTTTTGAATGTCACTATTCTTATTTCTTATGGAACAAAATCAAGCGCAAGGGAGGGTATGCAAAAGCAAAAAGAAACAGCATGGAGGAATGGTGCACCATTTACAAGGCAACAAGATGGAAACAAAGTTCTACCTATGAATTACCGATTATGTTCAAAGCTACATTGTCGGCAATTTGGTTGAAAGAAATGACAAAATTTTCAACAGAAGCTCCAATTCCAGGCTGCATGTGTACAATTCTATATGTAGGAAAATTAGACATGAAATTACTATGTCCAAATTTTTTTTCTATTTGGTTGTGCAAGGCAAATGGATGTAATTTTCTTATCCCATTCTCCTCTATCCCTTGTATTTCTTATTTCTTCCCTTTGCCCCAGTTACATTGTAAGTTCTGCTTATATATATAAAATATGGAAGGGGCCATTTAATCCCGCTGGCTTTGCCAAAAAAACATGCCAACAACAATTTTGTTGTCCAAAAGCAAGTTCAAAAGAAAAGTTTAAGTACATGCACATAAACAAAACATGTTAATATCATTTCTTTTGCAAAGCATATTTCATATAAAATATGCAAGAAAATATTTAAAACTTTTGTATGCATTTAAAATTTAAAGCTTGCATTGTCAAATCTCTTTTTCAAAATCATATTGTCATCCATGAGCTCATCACCTACACCATAGATATGATGGCAAAGTAAGGACTCATGTGCATATGCATTAAAACCAGGAACATGTATTGTCAAACTCCTTTCAAATCATGGATTTCTTTCTAAGTATTTCCTATGTGTTTTCACCTCATGCTATAGGTTTATATGGTACAACATTTTCAGTTTTTGCTCACACTTGCAAGGCAAGTAACGTCTTAAATGTGTGTAGTTCAATCAAGTTTTCATATGAGATTTTGATGTGAAAACTCTTGGCAAAAACTGTTTTTTGGATGGTACAAAAATGATGTTTAAATTTGTTTGAAAACCAAGGAAGTTTGTGAAACATCATAGTCTTACCTAGGCATTTAATATGACATGTCATAGGAATCAAGGGTGTTTGCCTAGGGGGTTTGAGGGGGTGAGTTGGGCTGATGCAAGCCATGTGAGCTCAGAATTTTTGTACTTAGAATTGACAAGTGGAAGGATATGTTTTGTGTTGTCAAACTAAAATCTGAAAAAAACAGTTTTTAATATGCCATTATTTTAAACATTTCTACCCCTATAAAAGGACCTGAGCACCCACTATTTTTCACATACACAAACACTTTATTTTGATCAAGTAAAGAGGAGGAAAACAGCAAGAGTTCAAGCCATTCTTTGTGAGTAAACTATTTTGAATATTTCTGATTTGTTACCTGCAGTTAATTTTCTGTTTTGAACTATGCCTTTGAATGCTATGGTTTGCTATGTCTGATTTAGGGCAACCTTGGTTGAATTACCTCCCTGTCTTGATTAAGTATCTAGGGTTGGTTGCTTTAGTTATTGATTTACATTGGGTTGGGAAGCTTATACAAACAGCTTTAACCAAACCTGTTGTTAAATAGACTAAAGTAAAAATCCTGGTAAATAAACTTAAGTTAGAAAGTTTAAACATAAGCTCAGGTTTGTTTATGTTAATAGATCCTAACTGAATCGATTTAAAGAAAGCAAGGAATGCAAATATACTTTAAAAAGCCTCTTGTATGTGAAACTGGAACAACACAGAATGTTGAACACCCCTCTGTTTCATCTGATTTTTCAAATCTCATATTTAGTCAATTTGAATACCTGAATAAAATCAAGAAACAAAATAATGATTTTTAAAACAGAAATCAAGATTTTTAATTTTCTAAATCATGAGAATTACGAAGATGATCAGAATTGGGGCTTTTAGAAAATTCCGATCATCTAAATCACTAGATGTCGCATGGGTGATGGTGGAGCTTCATCTGGGTTCAAGGGATCGGGGAAAAATGCAAAACAATTTTTCAAATGGTTTGATTTTGAGAAATTGGTGAAAATAGGGTTTTTAGTGGGTGTTGGGTTCGGTTGGAATTCATCAGAACTGCTCGGCGGTGATGGGGTGTTGAGGGTGCTGTCCAGGGGGGGATTGAGGCGTTGGAGGGTCGTGGTGGCATGGCCAAGAGGCGGTGGCGGCCCATGGTCGAGGTGAGGCGCAGGAGGGTGATTCTTGGATGGTGCTTTTAGGCTGATTAAGACATAGAACGGTGGAAGATCACTGTGGCCGTGAAAGTGGGTGTTCAGGTGTCGGGAAGGGGTCAGGAGGTGGAGGGCGGTGTAGCAGGATAGTCGTCAGAAGTGAACGTGGTCTCTGGCATGTGTGCACGTACACAGCAGTGCACGACTATGATGAAAAGGAGAAGAAGAAGAGGATCGGGCAAATGTGGTGATGGCAAAAATCATGATGGCCAGAGGGGTTTGGCAAAGGCGCGCATGGGAATTTCAACGTGCTACTTTAAGGAAAGTGGTACTTTACCCTTTCCGGTTTTAAACAAAGGATTTTTGAATTTATTTTAAATTTAAACTAGGTTTAAATTAGATAAAGATTCAAATAAAAAGGGCAAGATGAATATTTTAAAATAAAAATAGAATTTTTATTAATTAACTCGTAAAAGAAAAAGTGAAGTGAATCAGGAGGTAAATGCAGTTTTGTCAGCATAAAAAAAATAGAAACTGTAATATAAATTAAATTATAAATTTAATTTATAATAAGGATTAGAAATGATTTTCAAAAGAAGATATAAGCTATAAAGTCGACGAAAAGAGTGTCGGTCAATGTAAAAGAGCAGATATGGTTTTGACACGAAGTCGAGGAATCAGCACGAAATCTGTAGTTTTGTTGAATTATAAATTTATTTTATAATTTAAGTAGAATTTATTTTCTGGGAAATATTAAAAATTGAAAATAAAATGAGGTAGAAAAACCGTATATAACCTATACGATTTGTCAGTCTAAACTATAGTCTGAACGTCCGGATACAAATAACCAAACAAGAACAGTCTTGTAGTGAATAAAAACAGTAAATGATATTTTGAATCGTGTTTGGATTAAAAAGAGAAATTTATTAGTATATAAAATAAGAAGTAGATCGAGTATGGTTTTGACAGAAGTCGAGCAGTCAACGCAAAAACTGCGATTTTAATTTATTATAAATTTAGTTTATAATTTGAATTAGAAATTTAAAAGAATATTTAAATTTGAAACAAACGAGATAAAGAGGGACTGTATGTCAAATTTCAGCTTTAAACCATATTTCCTGATACAAGGAACTTGTTGAGTACAGATCTATATGTTATAGAATATGAATTGTGAAAAATATTTTAATTATGTTAGACTGATAAAGAGAAGAATTTTATCAGTATGGAAAGAAAAATAAAGAGATCAAAGAATAAAGGATCAAAGGAGAAATTTGACGGAAACAATACAAAGTATGAAAGTTGATTATAGATCATAATTTAAGTCATTTACGATGATCGGATTAAGAAATAATGATGAGAAACATTTTTCTAGAAGAAAATAGAGTAAGAATTCAGTTTTTAAAGATGATGAACAAAACGAAGAAAAAACCCATGCGACGCACACACTAAAATTGACCGTTTTGAAAAGATGATCAATATATCAGATATTGACATGACGATCATGTACAGTTTGGTTTGACTATATCTGTATATACAGATTAGATTATAATCTTGTTAGATTTATAATTTAAAGAGAAAAATGTTCGTTAATCATTTCAAAGAGGCCGAAATTAAATATTTCACTTTGATTTGATTATACGCCACGCGTCAGAGATTGTTGAATTAAAGACAGCGAGATACAAGGACTATTTTTGAATAGTACCTTCGGTTTGTCCAGTCCCAGGACAACTTGTATGGACAAATGTCTGACAAAGTATACCTAACAGATCGCGTAAGTTGGTCTTTTCAAAACTTAGTTTGGTGGCGGAGGAATTCGTTTCTCTTAGCTTTATACCCGTGGTTTTGGCGAGATCAATTTGTGATTTGACGGGTTTGACGATGTGGCATTCAGAGAAATGAAACCAGTGATGATGAAATGATAACGTAAGTCTAGCCTCAAGCCTCACACCCAGGAAATGACAAAAATAGGGCAGGCTTCATGGCTATGTGGGTCGCTCCTATTAGGGTGTAGCATCACCTATCTAGAGAAATTCCTTTTGTTTCTAAATCAATCGATTCTGCCCATTCGGGGATGCTTGCCGTACACAACCATCGGTGATATACACTCGATACACTCAAGAGAAATGAGTGGTCGGTCATGTGAGGGCCGGGTTGCAAGACGTTCTTGTTGAACCCAGGTGTATTGGCCTCTAGAGATACATCAGCGGAAGGTGGTCCCATACCTTGTCATAGTTGGAAATCCAATTTCCCTAAGCGCCAAGCGTTTTTATTTGTATACTATGTAGGAGAATGTGAGATGCAAGCATTCTTCTAGATTCGAAATTATTTGTGAAAACACCTATACATTATGATAATATCTGTTTTCGAGTATACAAAGTGTTTTGATCTCATAAGGTAAAAACCCGTTCCGTATTTACGGCATGGTCGTATGAGATATTTTCATCTGTTTTAAATTGTTTACTCAAACCAGTCCTCTGACTGACCCGGAGTTTATTTTTCTATGTTTTCCCTTAAACTCTTGGGTATTCATAATGCTTGTTATGAATAGACAAGTGAATCAGGATTTTGATGAAACTTGTGAAGCTAGAATGAAGATTTTTCTATGTGCTGGTCCATCTATTTACTGTATAATTAAGTCTGTCAGTGTATCATCTATGACATGTATAATTACTGATGTACCATGAATGGGTTGTACCACTAGACATATGATGTTCTGATGTAATATATTCAGTTGTGAAATGTTATAAAGTATTATCTTTTGTGAAAAATTTCGCTATGAGATTCTGATGTTTCTGTGATTCTATCTTCTATCTATTCTATTTCTTATTAATGGCACAACTTCCGATGTGTTCGAAAGTTGGGTCGTTACAGTTGGTATCAGAACTTAGTTTACTGATTACCTAGGCTTTGGGTGAGTGTAAGAGAGCGTATTTTTATAAAAAAATAAAATAAATTTAAATCAACTTGGATGGGATACCTAAGTTAGTTATATCCAATCAAGTCTGGAATGACGACCGGTTACATTGAGGTGGTTAAAATGAGTAACCGAGGACGAAGAGTTCGGGATAGAGGGTCGTCCACTACTACTGGTCATAATACTGGATCCCAGGATCAAGGGTAAACAGTAGAAGAAGTTGCACCAGTTCATCAGAACAAGAGTTTTGCGACTATTTGTAAGGAGTATAAAACTCTGGGAGGAAAAGTTTTCAAAGGAACTGAGTCTTTTACTGAAGTTCAAGCTTGGATGAGGTCCTGTGAACGGATTTTCAAGGGGTTGGAGTTGAATGATGATCAGAAACGTCTTTTGGCATCATGGCAACTTCAAGAAACTGCTGCTATGTGGTGGGATGCTCAGACCACCAATGTTCCTGAGGAAGATTTCACTTGGGAAAAATTCAAGGAAGCTTTCGAAGCACAATTTCTACCTGCTGCTGGAAAGACGAGTATGTATCGGGAGTTCATTGATCTCAAGCAGGGAAATATGAAAGTATCTGAATACGAGAATAAATTCAACTCGCTTTCTTGTTTCGGGACGGAACTGATCAACACTCCACTTAAGAAAAATGAAATGTTCATCGCGGGATTAAAGGATAGCCTGCAAGTTAAGATGATTGGACATCTCAAGATTCCATTCGTTAATCTAGTGGATATGGCTTTCCGTTATGAGGCACTGGAAGGTAAGAAGCCTATGGCAAAGGTAGCACAGGCCGGAGGAACTAGTAGTGAGAATCCAAATAAGAGGAAATTCAACCCGAACTCGAATTACAACAACAACAAGGGGATACCGAAGATGGGCGAGAAAGAAAAAGAGCGTTATAAAGATACACAATGCCATAACTGCAAGGAAAGGGGACACATTGCTAGGTTTTGTACAAAGCCAGCAGTTGAAAAGCCACAGTAGACTCAGCAACCAGAGCAACAGAAACCGAAGGGAACAAGTGATGTTATTCACCAAAAGTTCGCATGCTACAACTATCGTCAGCCTGGGCACTTGGTTAAAGACTGTCCACTTCTGAAGACACAACAACCAAAGGTCTATGCTTTGATGGATTAGTCATCAACTTCTGAGAATGTGGAAGGAGCTTCAGAAGGTACATTACTCTTTTTAGATAAAGGAGTTAATTAACTAGGTCAGCCTCAAGATAATTTAATATGATTGGATTAAATTAGAATAATACCCTCTCATATTGATACTGGAAATCAAGTTAGAATTTTAAATTGAGTTAAAATTTGGATTTCCTGGGATTAAGGCTGGGCTTGAGGGTTTATTAAATACGAACTCAGGAAGGGTGAAGTAGTCGATTTGTGAAATCAAACCAGATTGGTGAATCCCGAAATAGAGATCGTTAAGTACGTAAACAAAGATTGTGGGTAATACTTAACGGATTTAAGTGAATTGATCGATGAGTTAGAGAAGGAATTTGGACGGATATTTTTGGTTTTGAATAGGATATTGTGGATGTGTGTTTTATTTATTGTTATGTGTTTATTTATATAAGTCGATAACTCTAATCTATTACTTACAAATTTCGGGGACGAAATTTTTATAAGGGGTAGAATGTAATGACTCGGGATTTTTACACTGATCACAAACACTGATTGATCGTAAGTACGTGTTTGTAAATACGATTTAAAAATCAAGACTTTAAATTGTTTAAACATGTCGAAGGTTTGAAATTGAATTTCTTTAACTTTGTGTATATATGATAGCATGTATTGGACAGCACTTGCTAAAACTGGTTTATACACATTTATGTATGATAGCATAAATTTGATTGCGTTTGTTTAAACTTATATTTTACACATGTATAAAGAACAACACTTTTACATAGCATATATTTGTAATGCCATTTTATTTTATATGTTCTATTCATTTTCAAAGTATTTTAGAATTTGAGTTTTTGTAAAATTAGATTTAAAAACTTTTAATACTTGAATTTAAAACATGCCAACAACCATTTTGTTGTCCAAAAGCAAGTTCAAAATAAAAGTTTAAGTACATGCACATAAACAAAACATGTTAATATCATTTCTTTTGCAAAGCATATTTCATATAAAATATGCAAGAAAATATTTAAAACTTTTGTATGCATTTAAAATTTAAAGCTTGCATTGTCAAATCTCTTTTTCAAAATCATATTCTCATCCATGAGCTCATCACCTACACCATAGATATGATGGCAAAGCAAGGACTCATGTGCATATGCATTAAAACCAAGAACATGTATTGTCAAACTCTTTTCAAATCATGGATTTCTTTCTAAGTATTTCCTATGTGTTTTCACCTCATGCTATAGGTTTATTGTAACGACCCGTATTCTACGCATCATAGGATCGTAGGATATTTATTTCTTTCACATACGAAGTCGTACGGTCATTTAACTTTGGGAGACGACTATTGGGGTCATTTCCCATGTTCATGATTTTTCTCGATTTTTAAATGACCATTTTACCCCTAGTTGGCACTGTTTTGGCCATAACTTTTGACTGGAAAGGAATTTTAACTTGAAACCACTTCCATTAGCTCCGGAGGATGGTTTCTCTTTCCGTAGAGTGGTCACATTAGTCAAACGGACTCACCGTTTGGGAGATATGGCTGAAACAAGTTTCAGATGGTGAAAAACAGCTTAATTGGGCTTAACCGGGTGATTAGCAGCTAGGCTCAAGGGGAATTTCGGGTTTAGAGGTATAGGAGGACTGATTAGGGTTAGAAAACATTTCTTTAGACATTTTCCAGCCGCTACTTTCATTTCCCTTGACCTAGCCATGGCCTCCACTCTCTAAATCTCTCTAAAACACCCAAAATCACTTCCTAATCAAGGATTAAGGCTTAGAGGCATCAAATCAAGGAGGATTAGCACAAGGACTGAGGTAGGGCTGCTGTTATATATTGGAATTCGTGCAAGTCAGAGGTTCACTTCAGATTAGGAAGTTTATTGTGGCAAAGGTGAGTGATAGCATCGTTTTGACACTAATTACAGTTAATTAAGGGTAATTAGTGAAGATTAGCGAATTTATACGTAAATAAATTCTGGAAAAATTCTTAAAATTCTAAAGTAATGTTTTAAGGCTCTGTTAGAAATTTGGGTTAATTTCGATGTGTTTAGCTAATCGTATGCTTAAACATGATTAAGAGGGATTATAGGAAAATGTGAGGTTTTGGCCACTTTTGATCCATTTTGATTCATTTAAATTGTTGTTTGTTGCTTATGGTTGCTATTACATGTTGTTATGACCCTATGGTGTGTTTTGTGATTGCTTAGAAGTGTTAGTTTGGTCAAAAACACCGTCGAATGGCGAGAAACTGTCGCTGGAACGAAGTGCAGGAATTTATCCGGATCGGATCGCCCCCATGCCCACGAACCGACCCGCCTGCTCGAACCGCGCCACGTGCCAGAGCTCGGAGCCACGAAGGGAAGACCACGATCCAACTTGGAGAGGAAGCGCCACGTGCCAGAGCTGATGAGGCGCCACGATCCAGATGGGTAGCTCGACCCGAACCAGTGGATTGCCACGAACTGATAAGCCCGAACCGACCCGACAAGGCGCCACGAGCTGACGAGGTGCGATCCGATGGCGCGACCCGATCCGCTGATGGTTGAAAACCCCGATCCGATCCGTCTCTCGTGAGCATGAGCTACTCCGACCTGAACCGATCCACTTAAGAAGCTCACGATCCGAACCGATGTGCCTCCACGACCGAAGGAAGGCTTCCACGATCCGACCCGAGCGTGAAGGATGATCCGAACCGATCCGAGGTTGATGGCTACGAGCTGGTGACTGCGAACCGAACCAGGAAGTTACGAACAGAATGAAGACCGATCCGGAGGGTGATGACAGAAACCCGAGATGCAAAGGAAGCCCAAATGAGAAGTTAGAGCTCAAGATTCAGATGGGAATCAACGAGTTCGCTTCATGGTTGGGTTTTGCTGCGGGACGCGTGCCAAGGGGTTATCGACGTCTATAGCTTTGAACCACTATGGTAGGAGGTACGAAGGCGGATTCAGAGCCATTATGGCATCGGTAGAACCGAGGGCTACGACCAATGAAGTGGGTCATTGAAATGTTTGGTCATGACTCCAAGTGTTTGGCTTGGTCACAGCAGGGTTTCTACAAGTCGGGATTCGCCGTTACCTCAGTTTGTCTAGTGTTCCAAAGTGGTAGATGTCGTATGCTTTACGCACTGAGTGAGAGATGTGAGTATGGTTGATATGGATGATTTTTTTGCTATCATTATGACATGCACACCCCACCCCCGTATTCTTACACTATTTATTATGGCACCTTGGAGTATTGTACGGCATGTGGTACTAACTCTTTGGTTGCAGGTCCAGGTTCAGGTATGGTTTAGTATACCTGTTATTACTCTGTTTAGATGCTTATCGCTCATACCAGGCTTTATGTCTGACCCAGAGTTTTATGTCTCCTCTTATTACTCTGGGTGCTCACACGAGCAGACTAGAGACAGGTTAGCTGATGATGCACGGGTAGATGATCCGGAGACGAGCAGGAGGCTTCCACGTAACATATATATAGTATTCTCCCTGTGTTGTTGAAGATCACTGCTTGGGCATTAGTGGTGCATCTTCTACTTTAGTTTTCTTTTGATTAGAGACAGTAAATTTAGAAAGTTGTAATAAGCTGTATTTGGATTTCCGCTGCTCTGATGTTGACATTGATTATTAGTTATCAGCTTATGCACTGTCTCGCCTGTTTTATGTCAAGTATGTTATTATTATATTTTTATTCCATGCGCTGTGAGACATTCTACAGGTTCCTTGATTAGTTCATTCTCTTCCTTCCTTTCTTTGGCGACCGTCCTGTGCTAGTCGGGCACGTGTACAGCGCACCTTCGGAGGAAATGCAGGCTGGATGCGGGGCGGGCCGTCACACTTGGTATCAGAGCTAGGTTGCGTAGTTAGCCTAGGGAAGTTATCAGGGAGAGATAATATACGTATACGAGAGAGCGTATTTGTGGTTATTTTGGTTTTTAAAAGCTATATATATATATACTATTAGTAGTATAAGGATGAAGTCGTACTGCACTAGCACCACTATGGAGTCGTTAATCGTTTCCTTTTTCAGATTGACGATGAGCCGATATACTAGAGGTGCTGGAAGGGGAGCCAATAATGGGAATGCTGCTGACATGAGGACGATGTTTACTGACCTCATGAGAGAGATGCTTAGAGATGTGCAGAGGGCAGCTCCCAATGGTGGAAATGGTGGTGGTCCAATAGTGCAGGCGCCGAGGGTCGACTTCGCCAAGTTGAATAAGGATTATACTAGCCTTGGTGGGAAGTCGTTTCACGGAACGGAGTCGGCCACAGATTTTCAAGATTGGTTGGATAGTTGTGAACGTATCTTCGAGGATTTGGGTATCGAGGATGCAATGAAGAGAAAGTTAGCGTCCCGTCAGCTGCAAGGGCGGGCAATGAATTGGTGGAATGCTATAAAAGCAGCTACTCCTGAAGATCAGATTACTTGGGAGCAGTTTAAAGCTCGCTTTAGCGAGAAGTTCATTCCAGCTGCTCAGAAGTCAGTGCTGTTTAAGAAATTCTTGGAGCTCAAGCAGAATGGCAGAGCTGTCTCGGAGTATATTGCTGAATTTGACACTTTGTCAAAATATGGGTTATCTCTTATTGATACTGCCGAGAAAAAGAATGAGAAGTTCATAACCGGTTTGGATCAGTACTTGGGGGAAAGGCTTATTAACCACATCGATGAGTCGTTTGAGTCGATTGTAGGGAAAGCATTGAGGTCAGAAAGTCTCTACCCTAAGCCGAAAACTGAGGTTGCATCTGCAGAAGAGCCAAAACCACAAGCAAGTGGTGGGGGCAAGGGTGGTTCCCAGAATAAGAGAAAGCAGAATCAGACTAAGGATGGCCAGAAGAAAAAGAACAAGCAAGATGTGGAGTGCTTCAGCTGTGGTAAGAAGGGACATTATGCTAGTAATTGTCGGGCCAAGCCAGCAGATAGGAAGTGCTTCAACTGTGGCCAGATGGGACATCACAAGGACAAGTGTCCATAGCCCCCTAAGGAAAAGCAAATGGTGAAAGCATACGCCCTTAATGCTATTCCTTCTTCGTCAAATGCCCCAACAGCGGCGGAGAAGGGAAAGAATGTCGTCATTCAAGGTATGCTTTCTGTTTATGATGTTCCTGTTAGAGTTTTGTTTGATACCGGAGCTTCTAGTTCTTTCATATCTAGTGACCTGGTAGATAGGTTGGGATAGGAGCCCGAGATTGTCGATAGACCTTTAGTAGTGACGAACCCGATTGGTGGTTCGACTAGCCTTAGCATGATTTGTCGTAATGTGGTCTTATCGAGTCATGGATGCATGTTTGTTTGTGATTGCTTTGTTTTGGGCTTTACTGGGTTTGGCATTATTTTGGGAGTAGATTGGCTCCAAAGATACGGGGTGGTGGTAGACTGTGAGGGCTTTTTGGTGACAGCTAAAGCGGGTGATGGGCGGAGGATAGTGTTTGGTGGTCTACCCAGTAAGGGGGTATTGGCTAGTTTTCTAAACTCCCTCGACATTCCGCATAGTGAGTTGTCAGGTTTGCCCATGGTTGGCCAGTATCCGGATGTTTTCGAAGAAGTGACCGGACTTCCACCACACTGAGAGATTGAATTCCGTATTGATTTGGTAAAAGATGCCAGGCCTATAGTGATGCCACTTCGTCGTATGGCACCAAGAGAGCAGCGAGAGCTCGAGGTGCAAGTCAGCGATCTTTTGAAGAAGGGATTTATCAGAAGGAGTGTTTCTGAATGGGGAGCACCAGTTGTGTTTGCTACCAAGGCGGATGGTTCCCTTCGTTTGTGTGTAGACTACCGCGAGTTGAATAAAGTGACGAGGAAGAACAAGTATCCTCTACCGCGGATAGATGATTTGTTTGATCAGTTGAGTGGCGTGAGAGTATTTTCTCAGTTGGATCTCGCGACAGGTTTTCATCAGCTTAGAGTGGAAGCTGAGAGTATAGCTAAAACGGCATTTCGGACGCCGTCTGGGTTTTATGAGTGGTTGGTCATGCCATTCGGACTGACCAATGCCCCAGCATATTTTGTGGATCTTATGAATAGGGTATTCAGAGATCAGTTGAATAAGTTCGTCCTTGTGTTCGTTGATGATATTTTGGTCTATTCAAGGACAGAGGAAGAACACAAGGAACATTTAAGAGTAGTGATGGAGGTGTTGAGAAAACACCAATTGAAAGCAAAGTTTTCTAAGTGTCACTTCTGGAAGACGGAAGTGAGGTTCTTGGGCCATGTTGTATCAGAGAATGGTATTGCCGTGGACCCGGCAAAGGTGGCTACGGTACAGGATTGGCCTACGCCCAAGAACGCAACAGATGTAAGAAGTTTCTTGGGGTTAGCGGGATATTATCGTAAGTTTATCCAAGGTTTCTCCAAGAAAGCAGCACCATTGACCCAGTTGACCAAGAAGAATCAAGCTTTTGTCTGGGATGAAAGGTGCGAGAATGCATTCAAGAGTCTAAAGGACAAGTTGACAAGCGCACCAGTGTTAGTCATTCCTAAGGGGGATGAAGAGATGACGGTATACACGGATGCCTGTGGTACCGGACTGGGTGCTGTATTGATGCAAGGCGGTAGGGTTGTAGCTTACGCAAGTCGGCAATTGAAGCCGCATGAGAGAAGGTACCCTACCCATGATTTAGAATTGGCATCGATCGTGTTCGCGTTAAAGATGTGGAGACACTATCTCTTGGGAGAAAGATTTGAGCTGTTTACAGATCATAAGTCGTTGAAGTATCTATTCTCCCAGAAGGATTTAAATCTCCGTCAGCAGAGATGGTTAGAGTTCTTAGCTTCCTATGATTTTGACATCGCATACACACCGGGAAAGGGCAATGCGGTGGCTGATGCGTTGAGTAGAAGACATGCCAGCTTAGGGGCTATGTTCCTTGAATGGAAGCAATTGGAGTTTATCGCGGGGTTTGATTTTAGACCAAAGTGCGAATTGGATCCAGAAATGTTAGCAAGTTTGACGATCAGACCCACTTTGATTGAGCGGATCGGCTCTAGTCAGAGGGACGATCCTAATCTATTGGAAATCATCTCCAAGTTAGAGATGGGTATCGATGAGGAGATGAACAAGTATGGGCTTGATCGAGATAGATGGCTTAGAAAGAATGGAAAGCTTGTTGTACCCAATGTCAATGGATTGAGGGATGAAGTGCTTAGAGAATGTCATCACTCAAAGCTGACTATACACCCCGGTGGTAACAAGATGTATCGAGATATGAAGCAGACTTACTACTGGGAAGGGATGAAAAGAGACGTTGGGAAGTTTATATCCAAGTGCATGAATTGCCAGCTAGTTAAAGCCGAGCAAAAGAAGCCTAGTGGGTTGTTACAGCCCTTAGAAATTCCCGAATGGAAATGGGAGCAAGTCTCGATGGATTTCATCGATGGTTTACCAAGGACTAGATCGGGATATGACAGCATTTGGGTAATTGTAGATCGACTGACTAAAAGTGCAAGGTTTATACCAGTCAAATCGACCAGAACGGCAGCTAAGTTAGCAGAATTGTATATGAAGTGGGTAGTGAGATTTCATGGAGTACCTAAAAGCATTGTGAGCGACCGAGACCCGTTGTTCACTAGTGGGTTTTGGAAGAGCTTACAAGAGGCTCTAGGGTCAGAGTTACATCTCAGTACCGCCTATCATCCTCAGACCGACGGTCAGACGGAGAGGGTGAACCGTATTTTGGAAGATCTCTTGAGAGCATGTATATTGGATTTTGGTGGATCATGGGATGACCACTTGCATCTAGTAGAGTTTGCATATAATAATAGCTACCAGTCCAGTATCGGTATGGCTCCATTTGAAGCTTTGTACGGAAGACCTTGTAACTCACCATCATGTTGGATAGAGACTGGCGAGAAGTTTATGCTTGGACCAGATGTAGTGAGGGAAACTTCAGATAAAATCAAGATCATTCAACAACGAATGAAGGCAGCCCAGGATAGGCAGAAAAGTTATGCTGATAAGAGAAGAAGAGACTTAAAATTCTCCGTTGGTGATTTGGTGTTTGTCAAGATCTCTCCGTTGAAGAGCGTAATACGATTTGGCAGGAGAGGCAAGTTGGCACCAAGATTCGTTGGCCCATTCCCTGTTCTTGAACTAGTCGGGGATTTGGCATATAGAATCGACTTACCAGAGAAGATGGCGGGAGTTCATAACGTATTTCATGTTTCCCAACTAAGGAAGTTCGTTCACGACTCAGATAGGACTATTTCGCCTGATCAGTTAGAGGACTTCGAAGTAGAACCCGAGGCGGTTGGGAACCGTAAGCCGGCCCGTATTGTCGCACACGACATGAAGCAACTTCGAAGGAAGGCGGTGAAGCTAGTCAAGGTACAGTGGAGCGAGGACGAGAATGATTGTACTTGGGAAACAGAGGAGGACATAAGGAAGAAGTATCCAGAACTCTTTGCCTGGTAAGATTTTGACTTCGATTTAGTTTTCCGCATGCTAGGATAGGCTTGTTTGCTTGTTTTGCATATTTGATTGTTGTATATGGTTGTTAGGCATGCGGGATCCCTTGTATGTTCTGGGTTAAGGAATTTCGGGGACGAAATTTCTTAAGGGGGGGAGAGTGTAACGACCCGTATTCTACGCATCATAGGATCGTAGGATATTTGTTTCTTTCACGTACGAAGTCGTACGGTCATGTAACTTTGGGAGACGACTATTGGGGTCATTTCCCATGTTCATGATTTTTCTCGATTTTTAAATGACCATTTTACCCATAGTTGGCACTGTTTTGGCCATAACTTTTGACTGGAAAGGAATTTTAACCTGAAACCACTTCCATTAGCTCCGGATGATGGTTTCTCTTTCCGTAGAGTGGTCACATTAGTCAAACGGACTCACCGTTTGGGAGATATGGCTGAAACAAGTTTCAGATGGTGAAAAACAGCTTAATTGGGCTTAACCGGGTGATTAGCAGCTAGGCCCAAGGGGAATTTCGGGTTTAGAGGTATAGGAGGACTGATTAGGGTTAGAAAACATTTCTTTAGACATTTTCCAGCCGCTACTTTCATTTCCCTTGACCTAGCCATGGCCTCCACTCTCTAAATCTCTCTAAAACACCCAAAATCACTTCCTAATCAAGGATTAAGGCTTAGAGGCATCAAATCAAGGAGGATTAGCACAAGGACCGAGGTAGGGCTGCTGTTATATATTGGAATTCGTGCAAGTCAGAGGTTCACTTCAGATTTGGAAGTTTATTGTGGCAAAGGTGAGTGATAACATCGTTTTGACACTAATTACAGTTAATTAAGGGTAATTAGTGAAGATTAGCGAATTTATACGTAGATAAATTCTGGAAAAATTCTTAAAATTCTAAAGTAATGTTTTAAGGCTCTGTTAGAAATTTGGGTTAATTTCGATGTGTTTTGCTAATCGTATGCTTAAACATGATTAAGAGGGATTATAGGAAAATGTGAGGTTTTGGCCACTTTTGATCCATTTTGATTCATTTAAATTGGTGTTTGTTGCTTATGGTCGCTATTACATGTTGTTATGACCCTATGGTGTGTTTTGTGATTGCTTAGAAGTGTTAGTTTGGTCAAAAACGCCGTCGAATGGCGAGAAACTGTCGCTGGAACGAAGTGCAGGAATTTATCCGGATCGGATCGCCCCCATACCCATGAACCGACCCGCCTGCTCGAACCGCGCCACGTGCCAGAGCTCGGAGCCACGAAGGGAAGACCACGATCCAACTTGGAGAGGAAGCGCCACGTGCCAGAGCTGATGAGGCACCACGATCCAGATGGGTAGCTCGACCCGAACCAGTGGATTGCCACGAACTGATAAGCCCGAACCGACCCGACAAGGCGCCACGAGCTGACGAGGTGCGATCCGATGGCGCGACCCGATCCGCTGATGGTTGAAAACCCCGATCCGATCCGTCTCTCGTGAGCATGAGCTACTCCGACCCGAACCGATCCACTTAAGAAGCTCACGATCCAAACCGATGTGCCTCCACGACCGAAGGAAGGCTTCCACGATCCGACCCGAGCGTGAAGGATGATCCGAACCGATCCGAGGTTGATGGCTACGAGCTGGTGACTGCGAACCGAACCAGGAAGTTACGAACAGAATGAAGACCGATCCGGAGGGTGATGACAGAAACCCAAGATGCAAAGGAAGCCCAAATGAGAAGTTAGAGCTCAAGATTCAGATGGGAATCAACGAGTTCGCTTCATGGTTGGGTTTTGCTGCGGGACGCGTGCCAAGGGGTTATCGACGTCTATAGCTTTGAACCACTATGGTAGGAGGTACGAAGGCGGATTCAGGGCCATTATGGCATCGGTAGAACCGAGGGCTACGACCAATGAAGTGGGTCATTGAAATGTTTGGTCATGACTCCAAGTGTTTGGCTTGGTCACAGCAGGGTTTCTACAAGTCGGGATTCGCCGTTACCTCAGTTTGTCTAGTGTTCCAAAGTGGTAGATGTCGTATGCTTTACGCACTGAGTGAGAGATGTGAGGATGGTTGATATGGATGATTTGTTTGCTATCATTATGACATGCACACCCCACCCCCGTATTCTTACACTATTTATTATGGCACCTTGGAGTATTGTACGGCATGTGGTACTAACTCTTTGGTTGCAGGTCCAGATTCAGGTATGGTTTAGTATACCTGTTATTACTCTGTTTAGATGCTTATCGCTCATACCAGGCTTTATGTCTGACCCAGAGTTTTATGTCTCCTCTTATTACTCTGGGTGCTCACACGAGCAGACTAGAGACAGGTTAGCTGATGATGCACGGGTAGATGATCCGGAGACGAGCAGGAGGCTTCCACGTAACATATATATAGTATTCTCCCTGTGTTGTTGAAGATCACTGCTTGGGCATTGGTGGTGCATCTTCTACTTTAGTTTTCTTTTGATTAGAGACAGTAAATTTAGAAAGTTGTAATAAGCTGTATTTGGATTTCCGCTGCTCTGATGTTGACATTGATTATTAGTTATCAGCTTATGCACTGTCTCGCCTGTTTTATGTCAAGTATGTTATTATTATATTTTTATTCCATGCGCTGTGAGACATTCTACAGGTTCCTTGATTAGTTCATTCTCTTCCTTCCTTTCTTTGGCGACCGTCCTGCGCGAGTCGGGCACATGTACAGCGCACCTTCGGAGGAAATGCAGGCTGGTGCGGGGCGGGCCGTCACACTTATATGGTACAATATTTTCAGTTTTTGCCCACACTTGCAAGGCAAGTAATGTCTTAAATGTGTGTAGTTCAATCAAGTTTTCATATGAGATTTTGATGTGGAAACTCTTGGCAAAAACAGATTTTTGGATGGTACAAAAATGATGTTTAAATTTGTTTGAAAACCAAGGAAGTTTGTGAAACATCATAGTCTTACCTAGGCATTTAATATGACATGTCATAGGAATCAAGGGTGTTTGCCTAGGGGGTTTGAGGGGGTGAGTTGGGCTGATGCAAGCCATGTGAGCTCAGAATTTTTGTACTTAGAATTGACAAGAGGAAGGATATGTTTTGTGTTGCCAAACACAAATCTGAAAAAAAAAAAAACAGTTTTTAATATGCCATTATTTTAAATATTTCTACCCCTATAAAAGGACCTGAGCACCCACTATTTTTCACATACACAAACACTTTATTTTGATCAAGTAAAGAGGAGGAAAACAACAAGAGTTCAAGCCATTCTTTGTGAGTAAACTATTTCGAATATTTCTGATTTGTTACCTGCAGTTGTTTTTCTGTTTTGAACTATGCCTTTGAATGCTATGGTTTGCTGTGTCTGATTTAGGGCAACCTTGGTTGAATTACCTCCCTGTCTTGATCAAGTATCTAGGGTTGGTTGCTTTAGTTATTGGTTTACATTGGGTTGGGAAGCTTATACAAACAGTTTTAACCAAACCTGTTGTTAAATAGACTAAAGTAAAAATCCTGGTATATAAACTTAAGTTAGAAAGTTTAAACATAAGTTCAGGTTAGTTTATGTCAATAGATCCTAACTGGATCCATTTAAGAGAAAGCGAGGAATGCAAATATACTTTAAAAAGCCTCTGGTATGTGAAACTGAAACAACACAGACTGTTGAACACCCCTCTGTTTCATCTGATTTTCAAATCTCATATTTAGTCAATTTGAATACATGAATAGAATCAAGAAACAATATAATGATTTTTAAAACAAAAATCAAGATTTTTAATTTTCTAAATCATGAGAATTTTGAAGATGATCAGAATTGGGGCTTTTAGAAAATTCCGATCATCTAAATCACTAGATGTCGCATGGGTGATGGTGGAGCTTCATCTGGGTTCAAGGGATCGGGGAAAAATGCAAAACAATTTTTCAAATGGTTTGATTTTGAGAAATTGGTGAAAATAGGGTTTTTAGTGGGTGTTGGGTTCGGTTGGAATTCATCAGAACTGCTCGGCGATAGGGGGTGTCGAGGGTGCGGTCTAGGGGGGATTGAGGCGTCGGAGGGTCGTGGCGGCGTGGCCAAGAGGCGGTGGCGGCCCATGGTCGAGGCGAGGCGCAGGAGGGTGATTCTTGGATGGTGCTTTTAGGCTGATTAAGACATAGAACGGTGGAAGATCACTGTGGACGTGGAAGTGGGGCTTCAGGTGTCGGGAAGGGGTCAGGAGGTGGAGGGCGACGTGGCAGGATAGTCGTCAGAAGTGAACGTGGTCTCTGGCATGTGTGCACGTGCACAGCAGTGCACGGCTATGATGAAAAGGAGAAGAAGAAGAGGATTGGGCAAATGTGGTGATGGCAAAAATCGTGATGGCCAGAGGGGTTTGGCAAGGGCGCGCATGGGAATTTCAACGTGGTACTTTAAGGAAAGTGGTACTTTACCCTTTCTGGTTTTAAACAAAGGATTTTTGAATTTATTTTAAATTTAAACTATTAAATAAAGATTCAAATAAAAAGGGCAAGATGAATATTTTAAAATAAAAATTGAATTTTTATTAATTAACTCGTAAAAGGAAAAGTGAAGTGAATCAGGAGGTTAATGCAGTTTTGTCAGCATAAAAAAAATAGAAACTGTAAAATAAACTAATTTATAAATTTAATTTATAATAAGGATTAGAAATGATTTTCAAAAGAAGATATAAGCTGTAAATTCGACGAAAAGAGCGTCGGTCAATGTAAAAGAGCAGATATGGTTTTGACAAGAAGTCAAGGAATCAACACGGAAGCTGTAATTTTGTTGAATTATAAATTTATTTTATAATTTAAATAGAATTTATTTTCTGGGAAAATATTAAAAATTGAAAATAAAATGAGGTAGAAAAACCGTATATAACCTATACGATTTGTCAGTCTAAACTCTAGTCTGAACGTTCGGATACAAATAACCAAACAAGAACAGTCTTGTAGTGAATAAAAACAGTAAATGATATTTTGAATCGTGTTTGGATTAAAAAGAGAAATTTATTAGTATATAAAAGAAGAAGTAGATCGAGTATGGTTTTGACAGAAGTCGAGTAGTCAACGCAAAAACTGCGATTTTAATTGATTATAAATTTAGTTTATAATTTGAATTAGAAATTTAAAAGAATATTTAAATTTGAAACAAACGAGATAAAGAGGGACTGTATGTCAAATTTGTCAGCTTTAAACCATATTTCCTGATACAAGGAACTTGTCGAGTACAGATCTATATGTTATAGAATATGAATTATGAAGAATATTTTAATTATGTTAGACTGATAAAGAGAAGAATTTTATCAGTATGGAAAGAAAAATATAGAGATCAAAGAATAAAGGATCGAAGGAGAAATTTGACGGAAACAATACAAAGTATGAAAGTTGATTATAGATCATAATTTAAGTCATTTACGATGATCGGATTAAGAAATAATGATGAGAAACATTTTTCTAGAAGAAAATAGAGTAAGAATTCATTTTTCAAAGATGACTAACAAAACGAAGAAAAAACCCGTGCGACGCACACACTAAAATTGACCGTTTTGAAAAGATGATCAATATATCAGATATTGACATGACGATCATGTATGGTTTGGTTTGACTATATCTGTATATATAGATTAGATTATAATCTTGTTAGATTTATAATTTAAAGAGAAAAATGTTCGTTAATCATTTCAAAGAGGCCGAAATTAAATATTTCACTTTGATTTGATTATACGCCGCGCGTCAGAGATTGTTGAATTGAAGACGGCGAGATACAAGGACTATTTTTGAATAGTAACTTTGGTTTGTCCAGTCCCAGGACAACTTGTATGGACGAATGTCTGACAAAGTGTACCTAACAGATCGCGTAAGTTGGTCTTTTCCAAACTTAGTTTGGTGGTGGAGGAATTCGTTTCTCTTAGCTTTATACCCGTGGTTTTGGCGAGATCAATTTGTGATTTGACGGGTTTGACGATGTGGCATTCAGAGAAATGAAACCAGTGATGATGAAAGGATAACGTAAGTCTAGCCTCACACCCAGGAAATGACAAAAATCGGGCAGGCAGCATGGCTATGTGGGTCGCTCCCATTAGGGTGTAGCATCACCTATCTAGAGAAATTCCTTTTGTTTCCAAATCTATTGATTCTGCCCATTCGGGGATGGTTGCCGTACAGAACCATCGGTGATATACACTCGATACACTCAAGAGAAATGAGTGGTCGGTCATGTGAGGGTCGGGTTGCAAGACGTTCTTGTTGAACCCAGGTGTATTGGCCTCTAGAGATACATCAGCGGAAGGTGGTCCCATACCTTGTCATAGTTGGAAATCCAATTTCCCTAAGCGCCAAGCGGTTTTTTATTTGTATACTATGTAGGAGAATGTGCGATGCAAGCATTCTTCTAGATTCAAAATTATTTGTAAAAACACCTAGACATTATGATAATATCTGTTTTCGAGTATACAAAGTGTTTTGATCTCATAAGGTAAAAACCCGTTCCGTATTTATGGCGTGGTCGTATGAGATATTTTCATCTATTTTAAATTGTTTACTCATACCAGTCCCCTGACTGACCCGGAGTTTATTTTTCTGTGTTTTCCTTTAAACTCTTGGGTATTCATAACGCTTGTTATGAATAGACAAGTGAATCAGGATTTTGATGAAACTTGTGAAGCTAGAATGAAGATTTTGCTGTGTGCTGGTCCATCTATCTACTGTATAATTAAGTCTGTCAGTTGATCATCTATGACATGTATAATTACTGATGTACCATGAATGGGTTGTACCACTAGACATATGATGTTCTGATGTAATATATTCAGCTGTGAAATGTTATAAAGTATTATCTTTTGTGAAAAATTTCACTGTGAGATTCTGATGTTTCTGTGATTCTATCTTCTATTTATTCTATTTCTTATTAATGGCACGACTTCCGATGTATTCGAAAGTTGGGTCGTTACATATATTGATGTACATTATTAACTGATGTAATGCAATATTTTATCTTTTGTTGTTATGTTAATGTGTTATATTCCAATGACTATCTTTTCTTCCGGGGAACGGGAGTATGGGTCGTCTCATTTTTCTTATCTATTAATCATCATACACACCTAAATGGAAATATCCCACTAATCTATTCTATTTTTCTATAATAAAATAGAATACTACATGGAATGCAAATCTATACTAAAAGAAAACTTTCTTTACTGCAATCACTAATAGGAAAAAGATATAACAGCTAAATGTGGTTATCCACAATGACTAGGAGGCCTAGGACCACGTCCATCCAACATTAAAAAGTCCTCATCACTGAATCTAGAAAACCATAGCGCTCCTTCCTTTCCACCTACCACTCTCTACAAACTCATGCCACGTACCCCTATTTCTTGTCCCATCATAAACTAAGACAACATATCAAACCCTCACATTTCCTCATGAAGTATTGATAAAAGATTTCCATTAATTACTAACCATGTCATAATGTCACTTATAAAAATCCCAAACTTTTTCTTTCATATTCATTTATCCTTTGTCCTTTTCCCTTAAGCCATGGAAGTTTTAAGATTTACTCTAATAATTTCTATTAAATAGTAACCACTTGAAACATCTTTTCAAAATTCTTTTTTCTCAATTCTCTTACATCACTGCATAGCCTTTGTTTTTTTACCATTTATTGTTCTTACATCTTTCTCCCTTAAGACTTTACCACTCAAATTTAAGGTTTACTTACATACCAAAATAATCCCTCATGCCTTTACCAACAATTCATGCACACTATTAGAACCATTCTCACTAATATATCCTTAACTCAGTATAATTTTATATTCTCACGACCTTTCTCAAAAGTTAAAATTTGGGAAGATAGGATTGTGCATTTTAACTAAGTTGGGGCAATCACTTATTTTAATACACATTTCTTTTTTTTTCAAGAGGAATTAATTAGATTAAGTTTCTATGAATCTTTTCTAAAGAAGACTTTTGTGTCTCGTGTAAAGTAGCAAGGAAACTTCATTATTTTAATTTTGTCTTCTTTTTTTCTTTGTTAAAATAGTAGCACAAAATATGGCATTTCATCGATATTTTGTACACCTCTTCCATTACACATTTCCTTGTCACTTTAACAAAATATGTTTACTTACAACCTTATTGATTCAAAAAAACTTATCTTATAATTCTTCTTGTTCCAATAGGTTAAAGTGTGTAACAATCTGTTCTTTATGAAAACCCTTTATATTTTCTTTGACTTAAGATCACCTATGTACCATATATGGCTAATTCAATATCAGCGCTTTCTCTTCACCAGTTATATCGCTTACCCCAAAACTTTCCTATGCACTTTATTTTTTTTGAAAACAAATTTGCATAATCTTCTCAAAAATTATTTTAATGAAACTCTTAATATTATAAACCATTTACATTTCTAAAATTGTAAACTTTTATACTTGAAACCTATGTTATATTAAGCGATAGGCAAGGAAAGGCGATGAAACCCTCACTTCACTTAATGGTGCTTAAGCAGTGCCTAAGCGCAAGATCCATGCACCAACCCTGTTGTGCCTAAAGACAATTAAGCGATGCTTGAGAGCAACGCTAAAACAGGGCTTAGTTATTCTGCAAATAAGTTATTTCTTAATACTGCTACATAAATGCTTAAATTTAAGTGAGGCAATATTAAGCACTAAAAAGGCGCACATAAGTTCTAATCGCTTAATTCCTTCCGCTTTCAGGAAATTAAGTGATGTAGTTGCCAAAATTGCTTAAGCGCAATTTTTCATAACATAGGTTGAAACTTGAAAACTTTTCTAGAAGTCTTTGTTTACATTTTTTTTTCAAGTTCTTTCAAAAGTTTAATTGTGGGGCTAAGTACGAAGTGGTTTCTTAACTGTCATTCCCAAATCCTTTGAGCGAAATTATAATTATTCATTCAAAATTTCTTTTTAATTCCTCCAAAACTATGTCTGAAGTGAATAATAAGACTATCGCCACTTTTGAGCCAAATGTATACATATAAATTCCTAATCCATATTTCTCTCTTTACTCTTTCTCAATTTACAAGGCTTTACCGCCCAATCCACTAATATGAAATACCAGAATTTCAGATATTAGCATACGAGATCTTTTCTCTCTCCTTTTTTCTTTCAAAATATATTGTATACTTTTCTCTCTAGCCGCTCATGGGCCTATTGTTCTCAAATTTCTATAACCATTTCCTTAGTGTACAAAACTAACATCCAAACTTTCTCCATGTGTTGTTTCACTTAATTAGTTGGTTCCTCTATGGATATAAGTATATATATATATAGTATTTATATTTTAAAAATAGAAATACGTTCACTCATAATCTATATAGGTATTCTAATCCTGTGCTCTGATACCTGATGTAACATCCCGAATTTTCGCAAAATGCTGAAAATCCAAGTCTATTGAAACTGGAGTTAGTTTGTTTGGTATCCTGCAGAAAGGCAAAGAAAAAATATATCAACGCTCATAATAAAATATCTCACAGCGGAACAAATAAAATATAATAGTAAGTAAATACTTACCCTAATAATGACATTGTCTAACAAGTGTCTCTAAGCTGTATAATCTCTATCACATGTCTAACCTGCGGGTTTGTTATGAGGAGAAATAACACTGCATATATCGTTCTATCACTGATTTACCTTTATTAAGTTATTTGGATTTATTACACATTATGCTTCCAATTTCACGCATAAATCATACCCATCTACTCCCAAGTAGATTAACCTAATAAATCATAT
This sequence comes from Allium sativum, assembly GCA_030737875.1. Classification (NCBI taxonomy): domain Eukaryota; kingdom Viridiplantae; phylum Streptophyta; class Magnoliopsida; order Asparagales; family Amaryllidaceae; genus Allium; species Allium sativum. The sequence continues at coordinate 542,548,332 of CM060922.1, forward strand.
ATATTTATAGCTATATGCCTAATATATCGAGGTACCCCATAGTACCCTCCTCGAATGGTCTTCATAGCCGTATTGTGAAAACATACAAGACATCCATTGCTACGCAACAAAAGCGTACTAAGCTATGCTACAAAGGCACGCTACGTCTCTATCGCTACGCCACAAAAACGTACTGGGTTGCGCTGCGAAAGTGAATAAGCTTCTTCTACTGCGCCGTAAAGTTGCCCTAACCCTGAGTTCTTCCAGGAAACTCAGTCAAGGGGTACTCAGTCAAGGGGTTTCTATATCTATTAGGAATGGCTTCATTAGGCCCAAAATAATGGCTTTGTTACTCCCATATTACATATATCAAAGATACATCTGTCCCTTTTGGTGGCAATGGCCCTACCTTGTCCCCTACTAATGAAAGATCATTCAAAGAGCTAAGTGACCGCCCCAAAAACCAATCTAAAGATTCAACGATTCCTCATCCAATGACCTTATAGTAAAAGATCATTAGCCTCTTGGTTTAGCTTAGTGTTTCCCATACTCGCTCAGACTTACAATGATAGGTATCCAACGACCTACTATTCTTGTTGCTTCTTGACCATGAAGCCTGCTCTCCGAGCTGAGGCAGCCACCAAATCGTCCTAGAATTATCCCAATCGGTCTTTAGGCTTCCCTCAACCATAGACGTAGCCAAAGCATTGTGATGACCACCCCGTATCTCTTGCACAAACCAAGGAGAAGATGTGTTGTATGACATGCCAGGCCGATACGGGATGATCATCAGGGTAGAATAACAGACACGAAATTTGTCGTGTAACTCACAGCGCTTGGATAAAATATAATAGAACATATACAACAGGATATAACAGTGAAGCACAATTGAACATAATCTTGAACTTTCCTTATAAACATGAAAACATCCATACATCCAACTCGATTACATCAGAATCTGTATAATAAGCCTCACTACAGGTTCACTCAGAGTAACATACATCAGCACTAACAACAGAAACAACATATATATATATATATATATATATATATATATAGTAGGAAATAATACGTCATCCTCCAGCTCATCGTCACTCAGCAACATCGTCTTCATCAAGATCTACTACCTACTACTTAATCTTACCATCCACAACATGGATGAATAACCCAAGGTAATAAGAGGGAAACATAAAATCTTGAGTCATACAACAGTATTAATGAGCGATAAAGCAACTATCAACATCATCAATAAAGTATATGAAAAATAGACATTTCAATCATCTGATCTGCCAACGCATCAACAGAGAAGAAACCCAAACCCACTTCTCCTCCTCTACCTAGGATGATATCCTTCCCAGGGAATTAGAGAAGAAATAAAAAGTGACATCCATAGCAACCAATTATCAAGCGTAGACCATTCTAATCAAGCTCAACACCTCCTAAGCACAAACCCCGAAGGCCTAAACCAACATCAGATAAGCACCCAAGAGATATCTCCCTTGACGTAGAATAATCCACACAAGATGATATAAGCAAACAATAAACATCCATGATCCTGGTTGTCACTATCTGCCTTGCCTTGAATCCATTGTTAACCGTACGATTGGCCCCATCTTTCCATCTGTCAAGGGCTAATGGTAATCCTGGTTCTAGCAAAACTCCATACGCCATCGTGACTGCCCAGGGTATTCAACTAGTCATCTAGTTATTGAGAACCCCCGTTATACCCCTGCTTTGAGTCTGCTAGAACCTCCGACTAACGACGACCCCTGGCTCTTTATCTCTAGTCATCCACCTTAAAGACTGTCCATAAGCTCAAGTGTCTTCTCGAGCAAGCCATTGTTTACGAGCTCAAATCATTTTGAGTCGTCTGCACAACATCGTTGCATCACATCACGATCAATGAAAATTTCACTTTGCTTCGAACATTCCATCTGAATTTACTTCGAAGCCGTGCCCATTATCAAACCAAAAATCAGCATCATTTGGTCACTATTGGATGGACCACACCCTACCTGGATCGCATGCCCGATCCAGCAGTTCAAGTCGACTCATCCTCCATGCCGACCCATCATGAGTCATCTCAACATATCATAGCCGATCCATCCAAAGCCACCGATCCATCAAATCACCAACCCGAAGCTTGCATTCGAGCCAACCCAATCTCCACAATCCAATGATCCATCCACTTTTGCACGATCCGATCGATCCATGCTTTGAATGAGCCTACTGATCCGTCACCAAGCCAATCCATGCGATCCAACAACTTTGGCCAATCCATCATTGAACCGACCCGCCGCTTCCCCTTTGCTTTTGAATATCGGACCGATCCATGCACAGCAGTCCATCAATACAACCAACTTCAAAGTCCATTGATCCATCCCCATGCGATCCAAACCATTCACCTACCGATCCATGTTGCTGTGCACATCAGGTCGATCCATCTTCCACACGAACGATCCAGTCCATGCGATCCATATTTTCCATGTATGCAGGCACCGATCCAATCCATCCCCAACACGAGTCAAATCTCGATCGACCCATACAATCTATGCTTTAACGACGAACATCTATGCATCCATCTCGTCCAAATCGACCAATTTCAACCAACGATCAATAGCACATCAAATAACTGTCAAGCAAACATTAACACAACAAATAATCATCATACAATCATATGAAATTCACCAAATCATGATAAATAATGAATGGATATAAACTTACAAAAACATATGAATTAAATGCTATTACTTGATATATTAGATCCTATGGTGTGATCCAAATTGAAAGTACACTTACCTTGATTAAATCTAGGTGAAAACAACTTGTATGATGAAATTAAGATCAAACAAACCCATATACTTGATTGAATCCGTGTGAGAGATGCTTATCACTCACCAAATCCATAAAATAGTTTCAAATCAATGAATCTCTAATCCAGAATATGAAGACTGACCTCCAATTTAACTCAATTGATGTGATCTATCCTTCCTCGATGTTGATCTTTAATCCTAGTTTGTAAATCTATGAATTGAAATGAAGTGGAGGTGCATTCGGCTGAGCAGGACAATCACAGGCACCCAACCAAATGAAAAATGAAGAAACTAAGCAATTCTCCTTACCCCTACCCTCCTATTTATAGTAAACAACCCCTATCTTTAATGAGCCTCACTAATAAGCCCACTAATGACTAATTAATCTATCAAGAAAACTAGCAACACAAAAACAGTGATTCCTCCCAAACTGCTCAGTCAAATCCTTAATGTGACCACTCTACGGAATTGGAAACACCATTTCCAATCCATTGAAAATCCCAACTCCTAAATTGATCCCATTCAAAAGTTATTCCCTAAACAAAAATAATAGGGGCAAAATAGTTACAAACAAAATTGATAAAAATCATGGACATGTCCCACACCCCATGAACAACATTATCAAAGTATGAGAATGATCCGACCCTTGGAGAATTAAATAAAAATATTTTAGGTCCTCCGATACATAAAATATGGGTCATTACATTCTCCCCCTTTAGGAATTTCACCCTCGAAATTTCAAGTAAGCACGAGCAATAAAGCTATTCCGCATGCCTAACATCCACTAGCGGCCAATCTATCATCCAATCTAGCATCCATCAAGCCATGCATATATAGCCTTAATCCATTATGCGGAATTCTAGAAATAACACAAGTTACAATGGTGTAAGAGTGACACGATATCAATGGGTTATACCAACGAAGAGTTCTGGATGGGTCATCTTCATACTCTCTTCTGCTTCCCATGTACATTATCCTAGCTCAATTGCACTTTGACTAGCTTAACCACCTTCCTCCTAAGTTGTTTCGTGTCATTCCCCACTACATGGAGCAGCTTAAGAGGTCTTGAAACAACGGACTTGACTTCTAAGTCTTCATACTAATCCAGAGATACCACCACATTCGAATCATGCACACACTTCCATAGAAAAGACACATAGAAAACATTGTGCACACTCGACATCTTCTCGGATAAATCCAATCTATACGCGAGCTTTCCAATCTGCTCGACTATCGGAAATGGTCCGACTAATCTTAGAGATAACTTTCCTTTATTACTAAATCGAATAACATTCTTCAATGGTGAAATCTTAACAAAAACCATATCACCTACGTCGAACTACAAATCCTTTTGACACTTATCCACATAACTCTTCTGGCAATCTTAGGCTACCTTCATTTTTTCTAAACAATCTCAATACAGTTTGAAGTCTCTCTTATGATCTCAGGACCAAGAATCAACTTATCTCCAGTCTCTAACCAACATGCTGGAGAATTACACAGTTTACCATACAACGCCTTGTATAGTGTCATCCCAATGCTCGACTGCTAGTTGTTGTTATATGCAAACTCAACCAAATGTAGTTCGTCCTCCCAAGATCCCCCAAAATCCAATACACAAGCGCTGAGGAGATCTTCCAATACTCGGTTAACTCGCTCGGTTCGACCATCAGTTTGGGGATGATAAGTCGTACTCAAACGTAGCTTAGTTCCCAAATTCTCTTACAAACTCTTCCAAAATCCGCTTGTGAACAATGGATTTCGATCACTCACTATGCTCTTTGGGATACCATGGAATCGAACTATCCATTTAATGTATAGCTCAGCCAACTTCAATGTTGTCCTTGTCATTCTGACAGGAATAGACCTTGCGCTCTTGGTCAAGCGATCCACTATGACCCAAATCCCTTCATTTCCTGCCCTAATCCTGGGTAGTCCATTAATAAAATCCATCGATATCTGCTCCCACTTCCACATAGGAACTTCCAATTGTTGAAGCAATCCACTCGGTTTCTTCTGTTCAACTTTCACCAACTGACAGTTCGTGTAACTCCCCAAAATTTAATACATTATAACCATACTGTAAAGGTAATAAATTGGGAATAACTTGATTCAATATTCATAATTAAGTAAAACCTATATTACCGTTGCGTTCGTCTCATAATTCTAGTTCAGATAGACCCCAAGTTTGCGCAAAACAGATAACGTATGAAAAAGTTATGAACCATAGAAGTTTGTATACATATAAGGGCCTTATATATGAGTATATATAATTCAAATCGTTTAGAATTTTCAAAATAAAAATCAACGCGGGCTTGGCGGGAAACCAGACCGTTGTGGGACGACCCACAATAGGCCTGGGTCGACCCATAGTCTGTTGGGTCGACCTTATGGGTCGACCCACTAACGATCTGGGCAGGTGCGTTTTTCTGAACCTGGACTGATTTTCTGACTATGTCTGTTGCTGACTCAGCACTATATGTACGGTTTGGATTAAAACCCTAGAATCTAAAGGCTGAGGTTGACTTTATGAATCTATAAATAGGTGGCCTCTCCCATTCTGATTTACACCGTTTCTTCATACCTTCTGCCTATGTAAATCTATTTTAAAAATATAAACATACAACGAGGGAATGCTGTTGAGGCCTAGATCATCAGAGACAACATCATGACTTGCATACATACAACTGAAGGGATTGGATTGGACTTTTTCTACTGTATGTAGTTATATATATAAGAGATTTAATCCCTTCTTCACCAAGATCCACTGTGAGTTCCCTATCATTTTCAGATCTGATTTCTTAGACTATAAACAAGGCAGCTAAATAAAATTGGTTTAGAATATGTAGTGTCAGTAAGATAAATGCTATACATGTTTTTCACTGTTAATCACCTATGCCGTTATGATAAGTAAAACATACGCCTTTGATGTTGGATAGTTAATAAGTTATATGTATCTATCTTCCTTTTCCCATTTTTTATGTTTTATGTTCATTTGCAGTCTTGCATATATGCCTATGTGATTTGATTCTATTCTCCTTCCTCTTTTTTCTGTTTTTATTTACGCTAAGCCTAGGCCATTGGAAGCCTAGGCCTTTGGAAGCCTAGGCTATATCCGATTAGAGTGTGCAAATAATTTGGGAAATAATGAATGATATAAAAATAGGAATTTAGGCATGTTGTTAAATTGAGACTATTTAACTATAATTTGGGAAAGGGATAATATACACAGGTTTTGACTTGTTGTAAACTGATAAAAAGAGATAATGTGTATATACTTGTTGTAAATGGATAATATGCATAAACCTGTATATGTTGTAATTTGGGAACATAGTTGATGAATATTATGCATATTAATTGGACTTGTTAGACTAGACTTAAAACAAACATTAAGTAAATAACATGTTAAGAATATGGCAAGTACCGGATGTAGGTTAACAAACTGAAATGTTGTGGGAATTGTATACATCTAGGCAGGTGTTTTGGGGTAAGGTTGTACACACATAATGACATATAATATTACAACCACGTTTGTTAGTAAACCTAAACCTACTAGGTTAAATATGAGTATTAATAAGCTAAGCAGTCCCTCGTTCTTTTTTTGTATCGGGTTTTGGGGAATCTTAAATCCTAGTTTTGGTGGCACAAGCTTAGGGGATTTGGCTTGTGTCAATCTACTATTTGGAACCCATATCAGTCAGTATCCCTATTAGTATCTTATTAGTGGTGTCCTTGTACTAGGTAGGGGCCAAGGAACGCTAACTGAATAGTTAGAGATTCACATGGGGGTGGGTATGGGCACGGTCCAAAGGAGTCATGAGCGTGCATGGGTCCGAATAGGGAAGATAAGATGTTGTAACACTTGTAAATAGGTCTGTGTTATATAGTTGCTGGGTTAGGGAGTGGTACATCCTACTATCGGGGCTTACACATGGTATTTACGTAGTAGGGAGACGATCGCATGGGTAGTAATTATGGTACCCCTAATCATGCTGTTGTGTAATTAGGTTAACACCTAATATGGTTATGTAATTAGGGTACACCTAATCCTGCTGTTATTCCTACTGATATGTAATTAGGTTGACAAACTAATCCTGTTGTACTTGTTATACTAGTTTTGGTGCAGACATACATGTTTAAGATATAAATGTGAAGCATTACTCGATCATAGTTTATTCCTGTTATTCTTGTCTATCATGCTATTCTATTTATCTGTTATCTTATATAACACTGTACCTTTCCCATCCAGTCTTTTTACCTGTCTTGGAATTTCTATTTATGCATATTTGAAAGTCATTGGAGCTCGCTAGACTTTATGTCTGACCCTTTTTCTTGCGCCTATTTCTTTGTTTCCCCCCAGGTCCTCAGAGTGGAAGCACTCAACAATGACTAGGATTTCTATTACAGCTTGGGCTTGGATTTCTTGAGATGTACCGTTTGAGTTGAACTCTATTCTATTATGGCTTATGGCCAGGGATATGATTTTATGTACTCTGATGCTTTGTTTTATGAATGTTTTATGAGACAGATCTGATGTAACTGGATTTTTTGTAACTTGTTTGAAACTATGTTTTATTTTTAATAATGAAGTTAAAATTTTCTGTTGCTTATTTTGTCTTGTGAATTTCTGTAATGTTTGCCTATTACGCTTCATGAAACTTAATGCATTCTCTTATGAGTGACATTAACGGACATGGGGTGTCATATTTGGTATTAGAGTTGAAGGTTACAAGATCAGAGAAAAGTTTTTAAAATTGGTTTCATAAGAAAAGTATTTTTAAATAAAAATCTATTTTTGAAAAACATATCCCCTCAAGCCATAGTCAATATTCTGTCGATCTCTTGTTGAATCCTTTTTCTTTCAGCATGTCTGAGGCACCCAATCTTCCCGAGGGCATTCCACTACCGATATGGTTCTGTAGTTATCTTGAGGCTACGACACCTACCGGAGGACAAGGAGATGCCCCTCCCCCAGATGCAGCCGTTGTTGCTCCACTCCACGAGTAGATAACTTTTCTAAGTTATGCAAAGAATTATTTGCTATGGGAGGAAAACCATTCCGTGGTACTGAGAGCTTTATTGAAGCACAAAATTGGCTACGAGAGAAGAAGAACTTGTTTGGGCTTTTTGAGATCGACGACCGAAGATACAGTTGGCTGCATGGCAACTAAAGAATGAGGCTTCCTACTGGTGGGAAGTAACACAAGCTGAACAGCCAGTAGCTACTTGGGATGTTTTCAGGCAAAGATACGAGATGAAGTTTTTATCTCAAGCGGAAGAAGAATTACAGATGGAGAGATTCTTGGCTTTGAAACAAGGGGACATGATTGTCAAGGATTATATGAACATGTTTAATCGGCTAGCAAGGTTTGGACTGGACTTGGTGAATACGCCCCACAAAAAGGTGCTTAGATTTGCGAAAGGGTTAAATTAACCTCTCCAAGGACTTACTTTGTCTCATATACTAATAGGGGCAACGTTTGAAAGGCTGGTTGATATGGCTTTTATGCATGAAGATGGCAAGGATGAGAAGAAAGACAATAAGACTGAAGAGACACGGGCTAAGGGCAAGAAACAAAAATGGTGGCCCAGTAAATGAAAGCAAAAGAAAGAGAAAGACGAAAATCCTAACAAGGTTCAGATTAAGAAAGATATTAAGTGTCATGGTTATGGAGCTATGGGTCATTTTGTGAAGGATTACAGAAGGACAAAGAAAGTCTGCTTTAATTATGGACAAGTGGGACACTTTAGTAAGCAATGCCCTAGCAAGCATGGACTAGGGGCAGGAACTTCTGGAAAAATACATGCTTTAGAAGCTAGTGGACCTAATCGAGGTAGGAAAGTCACGGTTAAAGGTTTGATTTCCCTTTTTGACTTTCCTGTTTGAACCTTGTTTGATTCTGGCGCTTCACATTCATTTATATCCAGTTATTTAGTAGATAGTCAGCACCTTATACTACTATAGTCTCTGATCCTGTAGTAGTCTCAAACTCCATAGGAGGATCGACTCATTTATCCATGATGTGTAGGGTTTTAGAATTTCTGTCTTGAGCGCCGAGTTTGAATGCAACACATATGTGCTGGGCTTTATGGGCTATGGTTTGATTCTAGGCATGGATTGGCTAGCCATGTATGGTGTCATCCTTGATTGTGAAATGAGAGTGGTTAGACTTCTTACTTGTCATGGTAGGACTCTTGAGATTTCCTGCGACCTACGGGGGTTGGTGATGCTTAGTTTTCTAGAATCGCTTGATACTTTTAGTAACGACTTGCGATCTGTACCCATATCCAGTGACTACCCGGATGTGTTTGAGGAGGTTAAGGGACTACCTCCAAGGCATGAGATTGACTTCCATATTTACTTGGTAGAGAATGCGAAGCCAATTGCTCTACCAGTGCGCCATATGGCTCCTAGGGGAATGAGTGAGCTCATCAAGCAAGTAGGGGAGCTATTCGAGAAAGATTTTATTAGGAGAAGCATATCAAAGTGGGGAGCTCTAGACGTCTTTGCAACTAAGCCAGACGGCTCACTTTGTCTATGTGTGGATTATAAGGAGCTGAATAAGCTCACTAAGAAGAATAGGCACCGGCTACTGAGAATTGACGTCCTGTTTGATCGGCTAGTAGGCGCATCGATTTTCTCGCAGACGGATTTGGCCACGGAATTTCATTAGCTGAGGGTGGCATAGGACAACATTGATAAGACTGCACTCAGAACTCTAGACAGTTTCTTTGAGTGGCTACTTATGCCTTTTGGGCTAACCAATGCACCTGCGTATTTCTTAGATTTGATGAGTAAGGTATTTAGGGAGTTTCTGAACAAATCCACGGTGGTCTTTGTGGTTGATATTCTGATCTTCTCAAAGAATGAGAAAGAGCATGCCCAACAATTATGAGAGGTTCAACGCACTCTCAGGTCACATTAGTTCAAGGCGAAGTTTTCTAAGTGTCGCATTTGAAGAAAGGAAGCAAGGTTCCTAGGACATGTGGTCTCCAAGGACGGGATAATAGTGGACCTCACTAAAGTCGTTGCAGTTCAAGATTGGAGGGCTCCAAATAATGCAACGGAGCTAAAAATAATTTTAGGGTTGGCGAGCTATTATTGCAAGTTTATCAAGGACTTTGCAAGGGAATCATCCCCGCTCACCCATTGACGAAGAAGAACTTAGATTTTTCATGGAGCATTGATTCTGACAATGCCTTTCAAAGATTGAAGAGGGCTCTGACAACAGCCCCAGTTCTGACTCTTCCAGATGGAAGCAAGATGTTCATGGTTTACACAGACGCTTGTGGCACAGAGCTTGGTGTCGTTCTGACGTAAGAGGGAAGGGTAGTGCACTATAGAAGCAGACAGTTGAGGATTCATGAGAAGAACTACCTTACCCACGATCTAGAGTTGGCTACAATAGTGTTGGCATTGAAGTCTTGGCAACATTATCTACTTGGAGAAAGATTTGAGATATATACAGATTATAAGTTGCTCAAATACTTGTTCTCACAAAAAGATCTCAACCTAAGGCAGCAACGGTGGATGGAGTTCCTAGCGTCCTACGAATTCGAGATAGCTTATACCCCAAGCAAGGGTAATGTAGTGGCGGACGCATTGAGTAGGCAGAGGATGACATTGATTCCTCTATTCGTAGAAAGGCGGAGCTTGGAGTACATCTCGACCGTTGATTTTAAGCCATCGACAGATTTCACATTGGGGTTGTTAGCATCATTGGAGGTGTGACCTACTCTATTGGAGCGTATTGGATCTATGCAGCGGGAGGACCCGTAGATATCAGACATCTTGTATAGGCTTGGTAGAGGAGAAACTTTTAGTTAGCTTGTTAGATATACAGTGGACGAGAAAGGGGTGCTAAGACGAGATGGAAGGCTATGTGTCCCTAAGAATGGGGCAGTGCTTGAGGAAGCTCATCATTCTCGGACGACTATCCATCCGGGTGGCGACAAAATGTATCGAGACATGAAGAGGGTTTTATTTTGGACTGGCATGAAGAAAGATGTGGCGGAATTTATAGCTCGATGCTTGACTTGCCAAAGAGTAAATGATGAACAAAAGAAACCAAGCGGATTGCTTCATCTCGTAGATGCCCCACAATTGAAGTGGTAGGGCGTCTCTGTGGATTTCATCGATGGATTGCCTCGATTGAGGAAGGGAAATGTAACAACCTACATCCATTAAGGTCACTCACAAAGGGAATGCATTAACTTCAGTGGAGCGTCATACGTGTAAAGAACAGATAAATTACAAAACATACAAAATTTTTAAACAACGGAAAATATATAAAACTTTACTTCACTGATAAAACAACAGCTTGGTAAAACAGCTTGTATAAAAATTGTTTTCCAACACCAAAACACTCATACTCATTACAACAAAGCATCTATTTTGTTTAACAAAATAAAGAAGCATAAAATGACAATGATACTCCCCAATAAAGCATGAGCCAGCCATAGCAGTGGAAAGGAGAGTCCAAAGCAATACATCGTCTATCTTCGAGTTTGGAAAGAAAACTAAGCTAAGTAGTAATATTCCCTCCCTGTGAACCTGGGGGGGGGGGAGGGGGAAGGGAAGAAAAGAGAGCGAAACAAAACCGAGTCAGACATAAAGCCTGGTAAGTCCAGTGACTTTCAGCATGTACATAGGTGAAAGCATCATGACATGAATAAACTGGATACCGGACCATAACCATGATAATAAGCATAGCAAGACAACAAATGATGATCGTTAGATTTAACAAGGTAAGATACACTAAATGCGCTTCGGTTCTTTCTCTGATTTCCTATTTTCTCTACACCACCGAACTAGCATCCTAACTAGTGTCTTTTATAGAACGATTCCTATTCCCTACTAGTGTCCCAACTAGTATCCTGTGAAAAAGGATCTGTATCCCCTGCTAGTGCCCCAACTAGTATCCTGTGTTATAAAATAAGGTGATCCCAACACTGCAATTGTGGTAGCCTACAGGTGTACATCTAGTATGAGGATCTTACCTCAACCAGCCTAATTGCCATGAATATGTTAGATGTACCCTTACTACCCTATCGATCGGCTCCCTACTTATATTAATTTTCCTTGTGTCTGTGTCAGTCGGGCCTCTCTTGCGTGTAGATACCCTGTGCTGGTTCCACCATAAGGGGTATCAATCTCTATGATAGCAACCCGACACAAATTCTAGATGTAAAGTGTATATACTGATGCCTAGTGCCTGCTTTTCCACTCCGGAGCACATGCACGCCCATACTCCGTCAGAACTACACTGCTGCACCCCCTGTCGCTATTTTGACCGCTTATAATCAGCCCAGTAATCGTGCCCCACCCTGCCTAGTTTCAGGGTACCATGATACACCCATGTGGGTTACTACTGAAATGGGTCCCCGTTACTAGGGTTTTCTAGGGTCTATTCGTATACCCTCCAAATTGGCTAAGTGTTATCCATCCATTCAAGTTAATTTAACCCATCCACACATCATTTCATGTTGGTTAAGTGTTTCTTATTAACTTAACCCTTCTCATTCATCATGTTGTAATTGGTTAAGTGTTTTCTATTAACTTGACCCTGTTCATTCATCAAATTATATTGGTTAAGTGTTTCCCCTTAGCTTAACCCTATTCGTTCATCATGTTATATTGGTTAAGTGTTTCCCTTTAACTTAACCCTACTCGTTCATTGGTTAAGTGTTAACTTAACCCTACCACTTTTCATGTTACATTGGTTAAGTGTTTCCCTCTTGTGTTACTTAACCCTACCACTTTTCATGTTACATTGGTTAAGTGCTACCCTCTTGTGTTACTTAACCTTATCACACATCATGTTATATTGGTTAAGTGTCTCCCTCTTGTGTTAACTTAACCCTACCACTTGTCATGTTACATTGGTTAAGCGTTGCCCTATCACACATCATGTTATATTGGTTAAGTGTTGCCCTCTTGTGTTAACTTAACCCTACCATTCTTACCATGTCCATTCATTAGCATTAATTCATTCATTAATGCCTCAACCTCTCACATTAGAACTATTGTTTGCGGTTGCTGGATGTGCCGGGCGGTTCCGGGAAGACTTCTACCACAAACTCATTCTAACCTCGGGTTTTGGGCTTAATGCGATAACCTCTCACATTAGATCTATATTGTTGCGGTCGTTGGATGTGCCGGGCGGTTCCGGGCAGTCTTACACCGCATTACATATTTACTATATATGTCCAAGTCTAAATTTTATATGCAAATTATCCCAAATTTCACAAAACTAGTCGTGTTCCAATTCCCAAGTTATGCCGAACAAATTCAATTACAAGTTATTACTCAAAATAGGTTACACCCAATCTTCCCAAATTTGCAATAATAGTCATGCCCCAAAATCGCAATATACATTATGCTTGGCGTCCCAACCAATAGTTATGCCTAATCTAGATTTAATAATCCAATTTACAGTTTTCGCCCAATCTAGATTTAATATTCCAATTTACCCCAAGTTCGCAACAATAACAATTATGCCCCAAATCACAAATTACAAATTATGTTCCAATATTACCAAATAGGTTATTCCCCAATATCCCCGCATTCCAATCGCACATATAGTAAGATTCAGTCTAGATTCTAGGTTAATCTAGATTCATAAAATAAAGGGGGATGAAAGAAGGAACATAAATGAGAGTAGGCATAAAAACAAGCATTACAATGATAGATCTGTCAAATATAACATCATGGATCTAAGAGGATTACAGATCCGTTAGAATAGAGGTATAACAAAAATATATCTATAATAAACTGACAGAAATAACCTCGTAGACATATAAATCGGATATGAATAACATCATGAACCTAAAAGGAATATATATCTGACGTTCAACAAAGACAGGCATGATTGAATCGATATAATAACTTCTTAGACATGTAAAATCATAGATTCAATAGAAGGATAGAGATAAATCTAAAAAGATTATCTTACAATCATGCATAGACTTCGATTCATTTTATTACATGTCAAGGTTACAATCAGATATTCAGATCTGAAAATAACATAGGCTTACACTGCTAGGATTAGAAAAGATAATTGAATTGTTGTTGTTGCAGAAACTCTAATTTGATGTTGATTAATCTTCAAAATTTATCGTTAATGAAGAACTTCTAATATGACTTAGGTTTTGGAGGTGGCGGCTAAGAGAATTGAGAGTTCGGCAGCATAGAGTCATCATAAGGAATTGTTATGAATTAGGGTTTAGGTTTAGAGATGTATATATAGAAGTATAGGATCAATTTGAGCCTTTAGATGAAATAGGAGATCATCAGAACCACACAACTCAAGGTCATCCAGCAAATCAGAAAAAGTCACGTCATCAAAGAACACTCCCAAATGTTGTGCTGGACAGCCCTCGATATGGGCACACTTGGCAGGTGCACCAGTGCAATTTTGTACAGGCGCACTTCACAAGTGCGCCAGTGTATTTTGGCCTGTTTCCGGTTTTTCTGCCCAACTTCGTTCGTCCAATATCTCCTGCATATGGCATTACGCAAACTCGGACTCTATCCCAAGCAGAATTCTGAGACGAACGCAATGGCGTAACCCGTTTCACCCAATTCGTCTTTAAAGATTAATTATTCTTTAATTATCTCTTATGTCCCGTTTTAAAATTACGGGGTGTTACATTCCACCCTACTTAAAGGATTTCGTCCCCGAAATCTTCAAGTCATGAAGAATGTGTCTCCTACCATCCAACAGCCATCTACTCAACCATTCAATCACAGGCATCCATTGTCCTTAAAGAGGTTTCTAATGCTTTCATGATCATATGCATTGTGTGTGTATATGTCCTTATCTAATGCAAAATCAGATGGTCTACTGATTCAGTTGACCTCCTTAATGCAATTCATGATAGTGTCATCCGTCCATTATGTATGCAAAAGAACCCTATTGATACATATCATTTCTATATAAGTGCACAACCATATATTCAAATGCAACATCCAATTGATAACACATCAAGTTTCAATCCATATATATAAAAATCCACTCATGCATATGCAATATGGAAGTGACGGAGCCGATCTAGTGCATAATGTGTGTATATGCACCCACGAGCAGCCACTAGCAAACACTTACATCCACTTGCATCCACCAAACATAACACCTCTCAAACACATGTTTACATCCATTGGCTTCTACCTAAGGATCAATGATAGGACCGAGAGGATATACATAAAAGTTAAAGACTAGCATGCAAATAAATCCTCTACAGAAAAAGAGACATCAAGGATACACCCTCAAAAAAGGGTATAATGTGTGTGTCTAGTACAGTCTTCTAAGTCACATCTTCTTGAGCTTCACCCTATTGTGCTCTAACTGTCTTAACTTCATGATTGCGTATCTTCTTAATTTCTGTTTCCAAAATCTGAGTTGGAACCCATTACACTGTCGCCTCTCGTTCCACCTCTTCTCCTTCTAGTATACTCGGGACTACAACTTCTGCTGTGTCGAGCTAACATTTCCTCAAAGGGTCTTCAAAATTCACTAAAGGGTATTCCATGTGGAAGAACTATCTCTTGAAAATAAATAGATGCTAACCATGTTAACAAGTATAGTTATTAAGGTGATTAGAGGTCTCTTCTTAACTTATCCATTGCGTCAACTATCTGAGAGTCTTTTCTTTGTGAAGTCCCTATTTGATCCAAAAGCATAGGTCTTACTCCTAGCGATGCCAACTACTAACTTAACCGAAGGTTTTAAAATCAGAGCTTGATATGTATTCTAAACTTTTCCTTTTCACATAAAGAGGACTTGAAGTCAACCTTTTTCTTCTTAAGTCATCCGCTACGACCTTACCTATCCTTTTCACATCAAAATGGCGTCTAGTCCCGTGCCGCATGCATCCGTATATACCGTAAACCTTTTACTATCGTAAGGTAAAAGTAAAAACTGGGGCCGTTGTAAGAGCCCTCTTCGATCGTTGGAAAGTGACAACACAATCAATATCCCGAGTAAGGGTTAGATTCTTCTTCGTTAATCCAGTAAGTGGGGCTAATACGTTCGCAAAGTTCTTATTAAACTTCCTATATTAACCCGCTAGTCCAAGAAAGCTTCTTACTTCTGTTGCATTCCTTAGGACCTTTCAGTCTTGCACCGTAACTACTTTTGTGGGATCTACTGCTATCCCTTTTTTCGACGCCGCATGTCCTAGAAATCTAAATTCTTCTCTCCAAAAATGACATTTTGGAGAACTTCGCCTTAAGTTGATGTGCTCGAAGTGTATCCATGACTTCTCTTAAATGCAAAGCATGTTCTCCCTCGTTCTTTGAGAAAATCAAGATATCATCCATGAAGACTTCTACAAACTTATTAAGAACTCCCTAAACACCCTACTCACTAAGTCATCAAAATAAGCGGGTGCATTCGTCAAACTGAAAGGCATGACGAGCCACTCAAAGAAACTGTCAAGGTTCCTAAAAGCAGTCTTGTCTATATTGTCCTCAGCTTCTCTTAGCTGATGAAACCCTATAGCCAAATCTAGTTGGGAGAAAACAGACACACCTACAAGCTGGTCAAACAAATCATCTATTCTTGGAAGTGGGTGCCTCCTTTTCTTAGTCAGCTTGTTTAATTCTCTATAATCCACGCATAAGAGAAGTGAACCATACGCCTTAGTAGCAAGCACTACTGAAGCACCCTATTCATAAATACTTTGCCTAATAAACCCCTTCTCAAGCAACCCTTTAACTTGCTTGTTGAGCTCCTTCCTCTACCTAGGAGCCATGTGTCGCACTGGCAATGCAACTGGCTTTTCATTATTTACAAAGTATATTCGTAGGTCTATCTCGCGCATCGGGGTAGACCCCGAACCTCATCAAAGATGTCATCGTACTCATGAACAGATTTCAAATCATCGATGAATGCGTCAATAGATTCTAGGTAGCTAAGAATCATTAAACCCCTAGGGTCACAAGAAATATCAAGGGTCTTTCCACAACGAGTCAATAGTCTACTACCCTCTTTTCACAGTCTTGGATGGCACCATGCCTGGCTAGCTAATCCATCCCTAGAATCAAGCCATAGCTCGTGAAACTAGGAACGAAGGCATTGCATTCAAACCTAACGCCCAAGATAGACACTCTCAAATCCCGACAAACCATAGATAAGTGAGCCGAACCACCAATAGGATTTGAGAATACAATGGGATCCATAACTAGACTAGTATTTAGGTGCAGTGTTTCAACTAATGAAGCAGACACAAATGATTGCGAAGTGCAAGAATCAAACAAAGTTCGAACGAGATGACTGAAAAAGGAAATTCAAACTTTCAACAGAAATGCTTCTATCTCTCTCCTGTCCTGGTGCCATGAGAGCATGAACCTGTCCTCCAGAAGTAGGTCCTGTCCTCTGTCCATGCCCTTGTCCTTACCTCCTTGGGTAATCTTAAATCATATGTCCTGCCTCGCCGCAATGGTAACAACCATGCTTCTTCTACTTCCTACAGTCCTTAATTATATGGCCCGTTATACCACAATAAAGACACCTTCTTTTGTTACGGAGGTTAATTATTCTTTCCACTTTCTCCTTTACCTTCTTTGTGGATTAAAGCCATATCAACAAATTCCTCATCCTTGGATTGTGTTCCTCAGCCTAAACTTCCTCATCGACCAAGCAGCTAGCTGAACTTTCCTTCCATTGTCTATCTCCAAGATACTAAATGAGTCCTTCACTTCCTTGAGCCAATTTATAGCCTCGACAAACGTCTCAGTCCCATGAAAAGGTTTTCCGCCCATTGCATCGAAGTCCTTCCATATCTTAGGAAAGGCATCTAAGCACGGAGAAAGAGGCTCAAGAAGGAAAAAGGAAGAGATTCGAAAAAAAGAATCAAAAGATAGATATATGGCTTTTGGGGATTATGTTTTTCATAGTAAATCTTTCCCTTGAAAACTCCTTCTTTGAAACATGTTTTTTTTAAATAATAATTTTGAAAACGGTTTTTGAAAATCTTTTATCTGTTCTGGTAACCTTTAGCTCTGATACCATGTGTGATGGCCAACATCCGTTAAGGTCACTCACAAAGGGAATGCATTAACTTCAGTGGAGCGTCACAAGTGTATAGAACAAATAAATTACAAAACAGACAAAATTTTTAAACAGTGGAAAATATATAAAACTTTACGTCATTGATAAAACAGCAGCTTGGTAAAACAGCTTGTACAAATATTGTTTTCCAACACCAAAACACCCTTACTCATTATAACAAAGAATCTGTCTTGTTTAACAAAATAAAGAAGCATAAAATGACAATGATACTCCCCAATAAAGCATGATCTAGCCATAGCAGTGGAAAAAGAGTCCAAAGACATACATCGTTTATCTTCGAGCTGGGAAAGAAAACCGAGCTAAGTGGTAATATTCCCTCCCTGTGAACCTTGGGGGGGGGGGGGAGGACGGAAGAAAAGAGAGCGAAACAAAACAGAGTCAGACATAAAGCCTGGTAAGTCCAGTGACTTTCAGCATGTAAATAAGTAAAAGCATCATGACATGAATAAACTGGATACCAGACCATAACCATGATAATAAGCATAGCAAGACAACAAATGATGATCGTTAGATATGACAATCCCTACTAGTGTCCCAACTAGTATCCTGTAAAAAAGGATCTGTATCCCCTGCTAGTGTCCCAACTAGTATCCTGTGTTATAAAATAAGGTGATCCCAACCCCGCAATTATGGTAGCCTTCAGGTGTACATCTAGTATGAGGATCTTACCACAACCAGCCTAATTGCCATGAAGATGTTAGATGTACCCTTACCACCCTATCGATCGACTCCCTACTTGTATTAATTTTCCTTGTGTCTGTGTCAATCGGCCCTCTCTTGCGTGTAGACACCCTGTGCTAGTCCTACCATAAGGTGTATCAATCCCTATGATAGCAACCCGGCACAAATTCTAGATGCACAGTGTATACTACTGATGACCAGTGCCTGCTTTTCCACTCCGGAGCACGTGCATGCCCATACTCCGTCGGAACGACACTGTTGCATCCCCTGCCGTTATTTTGACCACCTATAATCAGCCTAGTGATCGTGCCCCACCCTGCCTAGTTTCAGGGTACCGTGATACATCTATGTGGGTTACTACTGAAATGGGTCCCTGTTACTAGGGTTTATTCGTATACCCCCCAAATTCGCTAAGTATTACCCATACATTCAAGTTAACTTAACCCATCCACATATCATGTCATGTTGGTTAAGTGTTTCTTATTAACTTAACCCTTCTCATTCATCATGTTGTAATTGGTTAAGTGTTTTCTATTAACTTAACCCTGTTCATTCATCATATTATATTGGTTAAGTGTTTCCCCTTAGCTTAACCCCATTCGTTCGTCGTGTTATATTTGTTAAGTGTTTCCCTTTAACTTAATCCTACTCGTTCATTAGTTAAGTGTTAACTTAACCTTACCACTTGTCATGTTACATTGGTTAAGTGTTGGCCTCTTGTGTTACTTAACCCTACCACTTGTCATGTTACATTGGTTAAGTGCTACCCTCTTGTGTTACTTAACCCTATCACACATCATGTTATATTGGTTAAGTGTTGCCCTCTTGTGTTAACTTAACCCAACCACTTGTCATGTTACATTGGTTAAGCATTTCCCCTCACACATCATGTTATATTTGTTAAGTGTTGCCCTCTTGTGTTAACTTAACCCTACCATTCTTAGCATGTCTATTCATTAGCATTAGTTCATTCATTAATGCCTCAACCTCTTACATTAGAATTGTTGTTTGCGGTTGTTGGATATGTCGGGCGGTTCCGGGCAGATTTCTACCACAAACTCATTCTAACCTCGGGTTTTGGGCTTAATGCGTTAACCTCTCACATTAGATCTATATTGTTCCGGTCGCTGGATGTGCCGGGCGGTTCCGGGCAGTCTTACACCACAACTCAATCTAACCCCGGGTTAGGCACATTCATCTTTAGCCAATTTACATATTGACTATACATGTCCAAGTCTAGATTTTATATGTTAGTTATCCCAAATTTCACAAAACTATTCGTGTTCCAATTCCCCAGTTATGCCCAACAAATTAAATTACAAATTATTACTCAAAATAGATTACACCTAATCTTCCCAAATTTACGATAATAGTCATGCCCCAAAATCGCAATATACATTATGCTTGGCGTCCCAACCAATAGTTATGCCCAATCTAGATTTAATATTCCAATTCACAGTTTCCGCCCATTCTAGATTTAATATTCCAATTTACCCTAAGTTTGCAACAATAACAATTATGCCCCAAATCACAAGTTACAAATTATGTTCCACTATTACCAAATAGATTATTCCCCAATATCCCCGCATTCCAATCGCACATATAATAAGATTCAGTCTATATTCTAGGTTAATCTAGATTCATAAAATAAATGGGGAACAAAGAAGGAACATAAATGAGAGTAGGCATAAAAACTTGCATTATAATGATAGATCTGTCAAATATAACATTATGGATCTAAGAGGATTATAGATCCATTAGAATTGAGGTATAACAAGGATAGATCTGAAATAAACTGATAGAAATAACCTCGTAGACATATAAATCGGATATGAATAACATCATAAACCTAATAGGATTATATATATATCTGACGTTCAACAAAGATAGGCATGATTGAATCAATATAATAACTTCTTAGGCATGTAAAATCATAGATTCAATAGAAGGATAGAAATAAATCTAAAAAGATTATCTTACAATCGTGCATAGACTTTGATTTATTTTATTACGTGTCAAGATTACAATCAGGTATTCAGATCTGAAAATAACGTGGACTTACATTGCTAAGATTAGAAAAGATAATTGAATCATTGTTGTTGCAGAAACTCTAATTTGATGTTGATTAATCTTCAAAGTTGATTGTTGATGAAGAACTTCTAATCTGATTTAGGTTTTGGAGGCAGCGGCTAAGAGAATTGAGAGTTTAGCAGCATAGATTCGTCATAAGGAATTGTTATGAATTAGGGTTTAGGTTTAGAGATGTATATATAGAAGTATGGGATCAATTTGAGCCTTTAGATGAACTAGGAGATCATCAGAACCACACAGTTCGAAGACAGGTCATCCGGCGAATCAGAAAATGACACGTCATCACAGAACACTCCATAATGCTGTGCAGGACGGCCCTCGGTAAGGGCACACTTGGCAGGTGCGCTAGTGCAATTTTGTACTGGCGCACTTCACAAGTGCGCCAGTGTATTCTGGCCTGTTTCCGGTTTTTTTGCCCAACTTCGTTCGTCCATATCTCCTTCATACGGCATCCGTTTTACGCAAACTCAGACTCTATCTCAAGCAGAATTCCGAGAAGAACGCAATGGCGTAACCTGTTTCACCTAATTCTTCTTTTAAAGATTAATTATTCTTTAGTTATCTCTTAAGTCCCGTTTTAAAATTATGGGGTGTTACAGGAAATACAAGCATTTGGGTGATAGTAGATAGACTTACGAAGAACGCTCATTTTATTGCTGTTAGGAGTAAGAGGACGACAACTTGGTTGGCCTCAGTATATCTTTGAGAGATAGTTAGACTGGATGGTGTACCTTCCAGTATAGTAAGCGACTGTGACCTCATCTTTACTAATGAGTTTTAGAAGAGCTTACAGGACGCTTTAGGTACACAGCTACGTTTGAGCACAACATACCACCCTCAGACAGATGGAAAGACTGAGAGGGTAAGCAGAATTATTGAGGATCTTCTAGACTGTGTATCCTAGACTTTGAAGGGACTTGGGAGGAGTATCTCCCTTTGGTGGAGTTCGCCTACAATTACCAATCGAGCACAGGCATGACACCCTTTGAAGCATTGTATGGAAGACCTTGTAGACCGCTGACTTGTTGGTGGGAGTCTACGGACAGACTTCTGCTTGGACCAGAGATGATTTGAGATACTTCAGAGAAGATTGATCTTATCCGCCGAAGAATGAAAGTAGCTCAAGACAGACATAAATCATATGCCGATAAAAGGAGGACCGATTTGGAGTTTGAAGTGGGGTCTTCATTTAAGTATCACCACTAAGGAATGTAGTTTGCTTTGGCTCAGTAGGGAAGTTGGCAGCGAGATTTGTAGGGCCATTACCTATAGTGGAAAGAATAGGTCAGATGGCCTATAGGATTAAGCTACCATATAGACTGGCGGACGTTCACGAAGTATTTTTCGTTTCCCATTTAAGGAAATGTCTCTATGATACGACAGAGATAGTGGAGCCGAGCATACTTGAGGACGTGGAAGTTGATAAGAAAGCATCAGTGAGGAGAGTTCCTACTCAGATCCTTGGATCAGAAATCAAGAAGCCACGTAACAAAGAAATTAGATTGGTGAAAGTGCAATGGGGATAACACCGCGAAGTTGCAACGTGGGAACCCGAATATAGGATTCGTGCTTCTTATCCTTTTCCTTTTGAAAGTACGTTCTTGTCTTATTTTCCAAGCTTTTACTTTGCATTTTCCTCTATCATATTTATCCTATTGTTCGAACCTTTCGATCCTTAGGTAGAATCCAATGGTTGGAAACATGTGTTTGAAACATGTTATGATTGGTGATTGCAAGTGGATGCAAGTGTTTTCTAGTGGTTGCGAAGCATACACACACTAGGCACTAGATCGGCTCAATCACTTACATATTGCATATGAATATGTGTGCATTTTAAATTTTCTATGAATAGAAATGGGTGAATCATCATATGGATGTTGCATTCTGATGAATGATTGTGCACACATATAGAGTTTATATGTTATACTAGGATTATTTGCATACATTTTTGACTCATGGTGCAAACATTTATTGCATTAAGGAGGTCAACTGAATCAGTCGACTGCCTGATTTTCGCATTAACGTAAGAGCATATACACACAATACATTTGCATACGTTCATACAAGCATTAGAAATTTCTTAAGGACAATGAATGCCTGTGGATGATGGATGAATAGATGGTTGTAGGTGGATGTTAGGATAGTAACATTCTTCTTAACTTGGAGATTTCAGAGACGAAATCCTTTAAGTAGGGGAGAATGTAACACCCTAAAATTTAATACACTATAATGATATTGTAAAGATAATAAATTGGGAATAACTTAATTTAATATCCAGAATTAAGTGAAACCGGCATTATCTTGTGTTCGTCTTGGAATTCTGGTTCAGATAGACCCCAAGTTTGTGTAAAACAGATAAGGTATGAAGAAGTTATGAACCATAGAAGTTTGTATACATATAAGGGGCTTATATATGAATATATAATTCAAAACGTTCAGAATTTTCAAAATAAAAATCAACGTAGGCTAGGCAGGAAACTAGACCGTTGTGTGATGATGCACAGTCATCCTGGGTTGATCCATGGTCGGTTTGGTCGACCCTAGGGTCGACCCCGTGGGTCGATGGGTCGACCCACTAACGATCAGGGCAAGTGCATTTTTCTGAACCTTGACTGATTTTTTGACTATGTTTGTTGCTAACTCAGCGCTATGTGTAAGTTTTGGATTAAAACGCTAAAATCTAAAGGATAAGGTTGACTTTGTGAATTTATAATAGGTGGCTTCTCCCATTCTGATTTACACCATTTCTTCATACCTTCTGCCTCTGTGAATCTATTCTAAAAATATAAACATACAATGGTGGAATGCTGTTGAGGCTTAGATCAACAATGACAACATTAGGACTTGCATACATACAACTAAAGGGATTGGATTGGACTTTTTCTATGGCATATAGTTATATATATAAGAGATTTAATCTCTTCTTCACCAAGATCCACTGTGAGTTCCCTGTCATTTTCATATCTGATTTCTTAGACTATAAACATGACAGTTAAATAAAATTGGGTTAGGATATACAGTGTTAGTAAGATAAACGTTATACATGTTTTTCACTTTTAATAACCTATGTCGTTATGATAATGAAAACATATGCCTTTGATGTTGGATAATTAACAAGTTATATGTATCTATCTTCTTTTTCCCATTTTCTATGTTTTGTGTTTATTTCCAGTCTTGCCTATATGCCTATGTGATTTGATTCTATTGTCCTTCCTCTGATTTCCCTTTTTATTTATGTTAAGCCTAGGCCTTTTGAAGCCTAGGCTATATCCGATTAGAGTGTGCGTACAATTACGACAATAATGAATGACATAAAAAGAGGAATTTAGGCATGTTGTCAGATTGGGACTGTTTAACTATAATTTGGTAAAGGGATAATATACACATGTTTAGACTTGCTGCAAACTTATAAAAAGAGATTACGTGTATATACTTGATGTAAACGGATAATATGCATAAACCCGTATATGCTGTAATTTGGAACATAGTTGATGAATAATACGCATATAAATTGGACATGTTGGATTTGACTTAAAACAAACATTAAGTAAATGACATGTTAAGAATATGGTAGGTACCATATGTATGTTAATAAAATGAAATGTTGTGGGAATTGTATACATCTAGGCAGGTGTTTTGGAGTGGGGTTGTGCACACATAATGACATGTAATATTATAACCATGCTTATTAGTAAACCAAAACCTGCTAGGTTAAATATGAGTTTTAATAAGCTAAGAGGTCCCTCGTTATGCTGTTGTATCGGGTTTTAGGGACTCTTAAATCCTAGATTTGGGGACACAAGCTTATGGGGATTGGCTTGTACTGTTTGTAACCCATATCAGTCAGTATCCCTGTTGGTATCTTATTAGAGGGGGGCCTTGCAATAAATAGGGGCCAGGGAACGCTTTACTAAACTGGATAGTAAGAGGTTCACATGAGGGTGGGTACGGGAGCGTTCCGGTGGAGTCATGAGCGTGCATGGGTCCGAATAAGGAAGATAATACGTTGTAACACCACTAAATAGGTATGTGTTATATAGTTGTTGGGTTAGGGAGTGATACACCCTACTGCCGGGGCTGACACATGGTATTTACGTAGTAGAGAGCCGATCCCATGGGTAGTAATTAGGGTACACCTAATCATGCTGTTATGTAATTAGGTTAACACCTAATCTAGTTATGTAATTAGGGTACACCTAATCCTGCTGTTATTCCTACTGATATGTAATTAGGGTGACAACCTAATCCTGTTGTACTTGTTATACTAGTATTGATGCAGACATATATTTTTAAGATATAAATGTGAAGCATTACTCGATCATAGTTTATTCCTGTCTATCATGCTGTTCTATTTATCTGTTATCTTATATGACAGTGTATCTTTCTCATCCAGTCTTATTTACCTGTCTTGGAATTTCTATTTATGCATATTTGGAAGTCACTGGAACTCGCTAGACTTTATGTTTGACCCTTTTTCTTTTGCCTCTTTCTTTCTTTCCCACCAGGCCCTCAGAGTGGAAGCACTCAATAGTGACTATGATTTCTCTTACTGTTTGCACTTGGATTTCTTGAGATGTACCTTTTCAATTGCACTATATTTTGTTATGGCTTATGGTGAGGGATATAATTTTATGTACTCTAACACTTTATTTTATGAGACAGATCTGATGTAACTGGTTTTCTTGTAACTTTTTTAAAACTATGCATTATTTTTAATAATGAAGTTAAAATTTTCCGTTGCTTATTTTATATCTATCTTGTGAATTTATGTACAGTTTACCTATTGCACTTGACAAAACTTAATGCATTCTCTAATGAGTGACATTAACGGATGTGGGGTGTCATAGTTCATGTATTTGGAAATGAAATTTCCACCATCCCTCTTCATTCCTTCTCAATAATAAACTCGCTTCAAGTCCCGATACATCTTATTAGCACCAGAATGAATCGTCAACTTAGAGTTTCTCCCAGAACCTCATCTCTCAATCCATCAATATCAGGAACAACCATTCCTCCTTTCTTCCGAAGCCAACCATCGCGATCGACCTCGAATTCCTCATCCTTTTCTGGATCCACTTTCTCTTCCAGCTTCTGGATGATCTCGACAAGGTTTTCGTTTGTCTCTCTTTTAGGATTCCAAAAGTTTGCTCACACTACGCGTCCCATGTGAAGACTTGATTTTTCTTCGTCAACCTTTTAATGGTGCAGCTATCTTAGAGAAATCCTTGATAAATCAATGATATTATCCTTCCAGCCCAAGGAAACTCCTAACATCCATTGCATTCTTAGGATTATCCCATTCCTGGATTGCTGCCACCTTAGCGAGATCCACCACTATTCAGTTTCCAGAAACGACATGGCCTTAGAACCTCATTTCATTCTTACAGAAGTGACACTTTGAAAACTTATCACTCAGCTGATGCTTTCACAAGATTTCCAAAACAACTTGCAGGTGCGTCTTATGCTCTTCCTCATTCTGGGAGTAAACCAGAATATCATCTACGAACACAAGCATGAACTTATTCAACTGATCTTTGAATACCCTATTCATAAGATCCACAAAATACGATGGTATGTTAGTCAATCCAAATGGCATCACCAGCCACTTGAAGAAACCAGATGGTGTCCTAAAAGCTATCTTCGACACACTATCCTATGTCAATCTGAACTGGAAAAATCCAATTGCCAAATCCATTTGGGAAAACAACATGGCTTCGTGAAGCTAATCAAATAGGTCATCTATTCTCGACATTGGATACTTGTTCTTCTTAGTCACCTTTTTCAACTCACGATAATCCACACAGAATCTCAAAGATCCATCAGCCTTGGTTGCTAACACAACTGGTGCACCCCATTCGGACACGCTTCTCCGAATGAATCCATTTCCCAAAAGGTCACTTACTTGCACCTCTAACTCTCGCTATTCTCTATGCGCCATCCGCTTTAGTGGCATAACGATAGGTCTAGCACCTTCGCCCAAATCGCGGCAAACCTTTGACCTCTTTAAAGACATAGTCAAACTCACTAGCGATCGGCGTAGATGACAAGTCTTCCCGTGGAACCATAAGCGAATACAAAAACATTACGAAGACATCATCTTCTGGCTTACATCGAATCACAACCATTTTCCTTTCCACATCACCGACTATCACCTTGAGCTTCTCGCAATCCACTTTAGAAACATACCTCTTGAGCTAGTCCATGCCCAAAATGACCCTAAACCTAGCGAAGTTCAAAACAAAGAAGTCACACACAAAGGATCAACCATGACTCGATAACACTAGACCACAATAAAGCATACAAAGACTTAACGAACACCCTATTGGATTAGTCACAACAAATGGTATACCACAAATCTCAGGTTCCAAACCAAATCGGCATACAAGCTCATTGCAAATGAAAGAATGTGATGCTCCAGTATCGAACAACACTCGAACCAAAACATCTCTAATAGAAAGCATACCTTGAACAACAACACTCTTCCCTTTCTCCTCCGCCGTAGGAGCTCTTGAAGAAGATGGCACAGCCTCCAAAGCATATGCCTTCATTATATGCTTACCCTTCGACGGTTCTGGACAATCCTTCTTGTTATTCCCAGGCTTACCACAGTTAAAGCACTTCCTCTCGGCTTTCGGATTCTTGCAATCCTTGGAATAATGGCCCTTTTGCTGACAGTTGTAGCATATCACTTCGCTTTTCTGCTTCTTCTGACCGTCATTCCCTTACTGTTGTTGCTGCTTCCTCTTCCCGTTCCACTTCTTCTTATTACCACCCTGCTGTGATTTCGGGTCCTCCTTTGTTGTAGCAACAATTTCTTCCTTGGGAAAAAAACTCTCATGCTTCAGAGCTTTCTCAACAATCTTCTCATAAAGGTCATTGAGATAATCCACCAACTGATTCCCAAGATATGTATCCAAGCCCATGAGGAACTTCTCGTTCTTCTAATAAGGAGTCTCAATATATGAACGAGCATACTTGGATAAAGATTTAAACTCAGAAACATACTCCAACACTGATCGACCATTCTGCTTTAGATCCACAAACTTTTTGAACATAATAGACTTCTGGGCTATAAAAATGAACTTCATCTCAAATTTGACTCGGAACTGATTCCATGTGATCTCATCTTCAGGAGTCTCTAAAGTGACAGAATTCCACCAATCCATAGCTCTTCCCTATAGCTTCCTTGATGCAAGCTTCCTTTAAGTTACATCATCAAAACCCAAGTCTCTGAATATCCGAACACAAGTATCAAGCTGCCCTTGAATCTCTATAGTTGTCTCTATCCCGAAAAATGTCTTCCCACTAAGAGTAGTGAAATCTTTACACAGCGAAATCAACCACCCTAGGCACTTGTACTTGAACTCAAAAATCTACCCCAACTGCTTCTTGAGCGAGTACCCTCCTCATGGCCGCTGCCACTATAGCCTCAAACATAGCTGGGTAATCTGGTAAACCACCATCCCCTCTAGGGACAGGTTCTTTCCTAGTAGTATATCTTGAAGATCGACGACTCATTCTAAATCTGTAAATATAATGATTAGTCCACACATGAGAAAAACTGCAATGGAGTTCAAGAGCTACTATATTATACACTATAATATAGCATTTATCCATTAGAAAAGTACAAATACGTCTCCCGTACGTCATTACACCCACGAACTTTGGATAAAATTGATTAACCAAAGCTCTGATACCAAATGTGATGACCTCCCCATACCTCCTGCACAAACCAAGGAGAAGATGCATTATATAACGTGTCAGGCCGATATAGGACGATCAACAGGGTAGAATAACACATACAAAAGCTGTCGTATAACTCATAATGCATGAATAAAATATAATAGAACATATACAATAGTATATAATAGCAAAGCACAATTGAACAGAATCTTAAAATTTCCATATCATCATGAAAATACCATACATCTAACTGGATTACATCAGAATCTATACAATAAGCCTCACCACAGGTTCACTCAGAGTAGCATACATCAGCACTAATAATGGAAACAACACATATGTATAATAGGAAATAATATGTCAGCCTTCAGCTAGTCATCGCTCAGCAACATCGTCCTCATCAAGATCTACTACCTGCTACCTAGTCTTCCCATCTACAACATGGATGAACAAACCAAGGTAATAAGAGGGATACATAAAACCTTGAGTCAAACAACAGTCTTAAAGAGCGATAAAACAACTATCAACATCATCAATAAAGTATATGGAAAGTAGACAATTCAATCATTTGATCTGCCAACACATCAATAGAGAAGAAACCCAAACCCACTTTTCCTCCTCTACCTACGATGATAGCCTTCCCAAAGAATTAGAGAAGAAAAAACAGTAACATCCATAGAAACTAATTATCAAGCGTAGACCGTTCTAATCAAGTTCAACACCTCCCAAGCACAAACACAGAAGGCCTAAACCAACATCAGATAAGCACCCAAGAAATATCTCCCTTGACGAATAATCCACACAAGACGATATATACAAATAATAAACATCTATGACCCTGGCTATCACCGTATGCCTTGCCTTCAATCCATTGTTACTCGTATGACTAGCCCATCTTACCATCCGTCAACGGCTAATGGTAACCCGGTTCTAGCAAAACTCCAAACGCCATCGTGACTCCCCAGGGTACTCGACTAGTCATCTAGTTATTGAGAGCCTCCGTCTTCGCAACATCGTTGCATCACATCATGATCAATGAACACTTCACTTTGCTTAGAACATTCCATCTGAATTCGTCTCAAATCCACACCTAATGTCAAACCAAAAATCAACATCATTTGGTCACTATTGGATGGACCGCGCCCTTCCTGGATCGCACGTCTGACCCATTAGTTCAGGCCGACCCATCCTCCATGATGACCCATCACGGGTCATCTCACCATGTCTTGCCCGATCCATCCAAAGCCACCGATCCATGAAACCACCGACACGAATCTTGCATTCGAGCCGACCCAATCTCCACAATCCAACGATCCATCCACTTTTGTGCGATCCGATCGATCCATGCTTTGCATGACCCAACCGATCCATCACCATGCCGATCAATGCAATCCAACAACTTCGGCCGATCCATTAATAAACCGACCTGATGCTTCCCCTTTTCTTTTCAATATCCGACTGATCCATGCATAATGGTCCGTTAACATAATTGACTTCAAAGTCCACTGATCCATCCCCATGCGATCCAAACCATTCACCGATCGATCCATGTTGTTGTGCACGTCAGGCTGATCCATCTGCCACACGAACGATCCACCAGTCGAACCATACGATCCATACTTTCCATGTATGCAGGAATCAATCCATGCACCGAACTGATCCATCCCCATCACGAGTCAAATCTCAACCAACCCATACAATCTATGCTTTAACGACGAACATCTATGCATCCATCTTATCCAAATTGACCAATTTCAACCAATGATCACCAACACATCAAACAATCATCAAGCAAACAATATCATAACAAATAATCATCATACAATCATATGAAATTCACCAAATCATGATAAACAATGAATGAATCAATAAATGGATCTAAATTTGCAAAAAATATGAATTAACCATTATAACTTGCTAAATTAGATCCTATGGTATGATCCAAATTGAAAATACACCTACCTCGATTAGATATAGGTGAAAACAACTTGTATGATGAAATTAAGATCAAACAAACTCATGTACTTGATTTAATCCATGTGAGAGATGCTTATCACTCACCTAATCCACAAAATAGCTTCAAATCAATGAATCTCTAATCCGGACAGCGAAGAACGGCTCTGAATCAACACAATTGATGCAATCTGCCCTTCCGTGATGTTGATCTTTAATCCTAGTTTGTAAATCTATGAACTGAAATGAAGTGGAGGTGTATTCACAGGCACCTAACCAAATGAGAAATGAAGAAACTAAACAATTCTCCCTACCCCTACCCTTCTATATAGTCAAAATCACCAAGCCTTAATGTGCCTCACTAATCGTCCTATTGTTTGTCCGGAAAACTAGCAACACAAAAATAGCGATTCCTCCCAACCGCTCAGCCAAATCCTTAGTGTGACCACTCAACGGAATTGGAAACACCATTTCCAATCTAATGAAATCAATCCCATTCAAAAGTTATGCCCTAAACAAAAATGATAGGGGAAAAATGATCGTAAATAAAATCAATAAAAATCATGGACGTGTCCCACATCCTAGTGAACAACATATCAAAATATGAGAATGATCCGACCCTTGGAGAATTAAACAAAATATTTTACGATCCCCTGATACGTAAAATACGAGTCGTTACAAGCATCCTCATGTCCCCTTGAAGTCTTGCACTTCCTTCTAGTCCCGTCGAATAAGTTAGATGTGCTCCCACCCAGCCTCCAGACATTTACGATTATTTGCCTCGTTGAGCTCTTCATCCTTATGGACTTGACCAAACGCATATCGTTATATTATTTAGACCCTATGTCTAATTTACCATTATGCTGACTTACCATATTCAATTTAATCAGATACTATTTATTTATAAATCAACTTTACTAGTTACCATAGAACCGCCTAGTCGTAAGGCCAACATAGAATATCTTTAAGCTTATTATACTTAATTTTCGAATTCCTATTTATTTATAAAAAACTTTATTTCTTTCTTCTCACTTTCCAAATTATATACTTTATGTTATAATCTTTCTTATATGCCATTTCCACCGAACTATGCTTATTTTATTCCAATTATAAGTTTACATTAAGATATTTATCTTTTTATAACCTCTTTTAGTTATGTTACCTTTTCTTCTTCTATCTTTACCATTTATTTTTAAGGAAGTTAGGTCTATTGAAAATTGATTGGTTACCAAAACTGTATAAAATATATTTCCATAGTTTCAAGTAATTACTATAATAGGAATCCATTATTGCAAGACATTTATTTTCTTCTTATTTTTGCATGATCAAATTAGTGTGCAATATGTCTAATTTCCTATTTTGCACTCATCCTTACCTTTTTTATTTTAGTGTTTGCAATCATGTTTCCTATTTTCCTTTATTTACTGTAATGACATGCATTCTACGTATCGGAGGATCGTGGAGTATTTGTTTTATTTTTATACGAAGTCATATGGTCATGTAACTTTGGGAAACGATTGCCGAATTTTAAATGAACGCTTTTGCCCCTGGTGGATCTTGTTTCGTCCCATAACTTTTAATTGGTAAGGAGTTTTGACCTGAAATCGCTTCTATTGGATTCAGATGATGGTTTCCTATTTCATAGAGTGGTCCCATTAATCAAACGGACTTACCGTTTGGGAGCTATGGCTGAAATAAGATTTGAAGATGAAAAAACAGCCTAATTGGGCTTAATTAAGTGATTAGCAGTTAGGCCCTAACCCAATTCGAGATTAGGGTTATGGGAGGGCTGAAAGGAGTTGGAGGATCATCTCCTTTCATTTATCTAGCCGCCACAAATCTTTCTCCAACCCAAATTATGACTTCCATCTTCCAAACCTCTCTCTAATAACTTTCTAATCACTAAATCAAATCTTCATCAAATTAAGCCGAATTAGCACCAAATTCAAGATTGAGTTGCTGCACCATATTGGGATCCGAGCCAAATCAGTAAAAGTTCCAGATCTAACATTTATTTTTGGCTAAGGTGAGTGATTATCATGTTTATTCACTAATTAGGGCTAATAAAGTGTGATTAGTGATAATTAGCGAAGTAATGCCTCATGAAAATATGGGAAAATATGTAAAAATTCTAAAATCATAACTTATGTCACATATATTTATTTGGGTTGATTTGGATTAAGTTTGCTAATCCCAGAATTTAGGGTATTAAAGGGACAATCATGGATTCGAGTATGTTTAATCTAAAATAGCCTATGTAATTGATGTTTTGATCTTTTTGATTGAACCTATATGTTATTACTGTTGTTTGGGATGTTTTATGATTGTTTAGTAAAGTTAGATTGGCTGAAAATTCCGTCGTACAGCGAGAATTGACGAAACAAACTTGCTGGAAGGACCAGGGCCGATCGGATCGGTAGCCAAACTGATTCGAGCTGGGAGTCCGGAGGGGATGAACCGAACTGGAACTTAAGCGTAAGGAAGTATGGCAACAAGTAAGGCCACTTGCATATGGTTGGAGTTGGAGTAGGGATCGGATCGAACTAGAATAGAGCGGGTTGAAGCATCAGATCGGATGAGAGGAGCTTGGGCAACCGGATTGGATGGGATCGGTTCAAAATTGCCGAATCGAACCGAATAAGGAGGATCGAACCGAACCGAACGGAGGACTCGAACACCATATACCCAAACTGAACCGGATGATCAAACCGGGTTTGAACTTCTACCACTACCACGCGATGACGATCGTGAACTCTTCTGAAGACCAACTCCAATTGGACCAAGACCCAAAATGCAAAGGAAGTCTAAATGGGAAGTTATCGCTTAGGATCCATATGGAAACCAAAAAGTTAACTTCTGGGGTTGGGCTTTGCTGTGGGATGTGTGCAAAGGGGTTATCAATAACTATAACTTTGGTTCACCATTGAGAGAGGGGGCATGTAGGCGAACCATAGCCAAGGCGATTTGGACTGGTTGGCCCGTATCCCAGAGCCAGGGCAGTGTAGACTGGGTAGGGTTATTGACTATAGACCAGAAGGGTATGGTCATAGCAATAGTTATACGGAGTTTAGTGCGATATGCACCCGTCATGACCCCGATGGATTTGGTGATCAAAGCGGTGGATATCGTATGTTTTACGCACTGAGTGAGAGATGTGAGGATGATTGTTATGATTGATGTTTTCTATCACTATGACACGCACACTTCCATTTTACACTCTATGTTAGTGTTTACCTTAAAGTATTGTACATCTTGTTGTGCTAACTCTTTGGTAGCAGGTCCAGGTCAGGTATGATTACTTATACCTGTTATTGCTCCTTTTATGATATAGATTTGCTACCGTTCATACCAAACTTTCGTCTGACCTAGAGTTTTATGTCTCTTCTTATTACTTTGGGTGCTCCTAAACGAGCAGATTAGAGGCAGGTTAGGTGGTTATGCACGAGTAGCTGTCCGGAGATGAGCAGGAGGCTTCCACGTACTTTATATATATTCTCCCTATGTTGTTGCCGGTCACTACTTCGACATTAGTAGTGTACCTCTTTTATTTCCTTTTAGAAACAATATTTTAAAATTGGATATGAATCTGTATTTTGGATTCCGCTATTCTGATGGATATGGTTTAGTTTTTAGCTTATGTACTATCTCTCTGGTTTTATATCAAGTTATGTTATTATTATATTTTATTCCATGCGCTATGAGATATACTAAAGGTTTTTGATAATTCATCGTTTTAACCCTTTTATTGACCGTCCCGTGCTAGTCGAACATTGGTACAACGCATTTCGGGGAAATGTCGGCTGGTATGGGGCGACCGTCACACTTGGTATCAAAGCCTTGGTTGCGTAGTTTAACCTTGGGGAAGACATCAGGGAGTGATAATATACGTAGATTAGAGAGCGTATTTGTGATATTTTAGTTTTCAAAAATTATATATATATATATATATATATATATATATATATAATATTAATATATCTAAGGATGAAGTCACACTACACTGGCACCACTAAGGAGATGGTTAATCGTTTTCTCTTTACAGACTGAACGATGAGCCGAAATACCAAGAGCACGGTGAGGAACCCCGTATCGGGAGTTGAAGAGGGAGTAGTTTCAAGGGCCAACAATGGGAGTGTACCTGATATAAGGACGATGTTTACTGCCTTCATGAGAGAGATGCTCAGGGATGCTCAGGAAGCAGTTCGTAATGCTGCAAACAATGGTGGTGCAATAGTGCTGGCGCCTAAAGCCGATTTTGCTAAGCTCAGTAAGTATTATACTAGTGTTGGTAGGAGGCCATTCCATGGAATAGATCGGCTACGGAGGTTCAAGATTGGCTTAATAGTTGTGAGCGCATCTTCGAGGATTTGGGGATCGATGATGCATTGAAGAGAAAGTTAGCATCACATCAGCTTCAAGGACGGGACATGAATTGATGGAACGCCATTAAAAGCGACTACTCCCGAGGATTAAATTACTTGGAATTAGTTTAAGACTCGCTTCAGTGACAAGTTTATTCCAACTGCTCAGAAATCAAAATTATTTGGGAAATTTTTGGAACTTAAGCAGAATGGTAGGACTGTCTCGGAATATATTGTTAAATTCGATATCTTATCGAAATATGGATTATCTCTTATTAATCATGCCGAGAAGAAGAACGACAATTTCATAACTGGACTAGACGAGTACTTGGGGGAAATAATTATAAACCATTTCAATGAGATATTCGAATCTATTGTAGGGAAGGCATTAAGATCGGAGAGCCTTTACCCTAAGACGAAGACCGAGGTTGCTATTACATCTGCAGAGGAGCCAAAACAACAGGCAAGTGGTGAATGCAAGAAGAATTCCCAGAATAGGAGGAAACAGAACCAAATCAAGGATGGTCAGAAAAAGACAAATAAGAAAGATATCCAGTGCTTTGGCTGCGGCAAGAAGGGCCACTATATCAGAGATTGTCGAGCAAAGCCAGGGGAGAGGAACTGCTTCAACTGTGACCAAGTGGGTCATTTTAAGAATGAATGTCCGCAACCCCCTAAGGAGAAGCAGATCTTGAAAGCATATGCTACCAACGTTGTTCCTTCTTCATCGTATGCCCCAACTGCGGCGGAGAAGGGAAAGGGTGTCGTTATTCAACGTATGCTTTCTATTTATGACGTTCCAGTTCGAGTATTGTTTGATACCGGGGATTCCGGTTCCTTCATATCTAGTGACCTGGTAGATAGGTTGAAATTGGAACCCGAGATTGTCGATAAACCTTTAGTTGTGATGAACCCGATCGGTCGTTCAACTAGCCTTTGTATGATTTGTCGTAATTTGGTCTTATCGAGTCATGAATGTATGTTTGCTTGTGATTGCTCTGTTTTGGGCTTTACTGGGTTTGGTATTATTTTGGGAGTCGATTGGCTTCAAAGGTATGGTGGTGGTGGTAGACTGTGAGGGGTCTTCGGTGACCATTAAAGCGGATGATGGGCGGAGGGTGGTATTGGGTTGGCTACCTAATGATGAGGTGATGGCTTGTTTTCTAAATTCCCTCGACATCCCGCATGATGAGTTATCAGTGTGCCTATTGCTGGCGAGTATCTGGACATCTTTGAGGAAGTGACCATACTTGCACCACACTGAGAGATCGAGTTTCGGATTGATTTAGTGAAAGGTGCCAGACCTTTAGTGATGCCACTTCATCATATGGCACCAAGGGAGCAGCGAGAGCTCGAAAGGCAAGTAAGCGATCTTCTGAAGAAGGGATTTATACGAAGAAGTGTTTCCGAATAGGGAACACTAGTTGTATTCGCTACTAGGGCTGATGGTTCCCTTCGCTTATGTGTGGACTACCACAAGTTGAAAAAGGTTACTAGCAAGAATAGGTATCCTCTTCCACGGAATGATGATTGGTTTGATCAACTAGATGGAGCAAGAGTGTTCTCCCAGTTGGATCTCGCGATAGGATTTCATCAGCTCCGAGTAGCAGTTGAGAGCATACCTAAAACGGCATTTCGGACACCGTCTGGATTCTATGAGTGGTTGGTCATGACATTCGGGTTGACCAATGCACCCACATATTTTGTGGATGTAACACCCCACCTCCGCTAGGGTCACTCGCAAAGGAATGCACTAGCTTTAGAGGGGTATTATCGGTAAACATGTACAGAAATATTACAAGATAGAACATATATATATAAAACAGCGGAAGTAAAACAAATTTAATTACCTTATAAAATAAGGTCTAAAAGCCTTTTACATCAAAATACATCCAAACCTGTCTTGCAATAATAAAGAAGCATAAAACCATTTCATAAATTATTCCCCAAGTAAAACAGTAAAGTAGCCATAGCCAAGAGAAGTCCAAGCCATGCGTGATGACCTTCAAACAGAAGAAGTCCAAACTAACAATAGCATTTCCTCCCTGTAACCTGGGGGGGGGGGGAACGGAAGACAAGAGGCGAACCAAAATGGGGTCAGTCATAAAGACTGGTAAGCCCTATCTACTATCAGTATATAAACTAGTAAAGTTAACTGGCATGAGGAACTGAGATGAACATAAGTATGATGACAAGACAGATAAGCTAAACCAAAATAACAGGATGCACTACTGTACCAAGATACACGAGTGTGTCATGATAAACTACGGTGTCAAGATAAATCAAGGTATCACATTGCCAGGTTTCTATCAAGTATACTATCCCAAGGTATCTATCCTGTATAACATCCCACGGTATCTATCATGTATATTTCCCCTAGTTCTAACATGTATATTTGATCTGCACCTTTCGTACTAATATCCCAACCCACGTCATGTGTTAACTATGAATGTCCCTTGCCCAATGTCATGTAATGGTCCATGTCAACCTAATATATAGCATATGTAGGTTTTCCTAACTCGTATGTTTCTTTCCATTTATAAGTTCAGTCCTTTGCCGTAGGCCATACGGGCTTTCCCATGTGAACATTTTATCCTTGAGGTTATTTTGGACTGCTACCCTTGATCTAGTTATGTTTTCTTACCATGAACTATCGCGTGTCCACTTAGGACTTATGCCACCTAGGACCACTAGGGATTATGCTACCTAATGAACGTTTCCGTGTCTCGGTTTGGGTTCAGCCACCTAGGGCCACTAGGGATTATGCCACCCGTCAACCGCGCCCTTTATCCCACGTATGTATCGTGAATCGTTTTCCATGTCTAGATGCACATGTTCCTCAATGTGCCATCTGAGTTCCGTGCCAGGGCAAAACAAGAAATACGGAACTCGGTCGGGAGCTTT
The DNA here is from genome assembly GCA_030737875.1 of Allium sativum. Lineage (NCBI taxonomy): Eukaryota > Viridiplantae > Streptophyta > Magnoliopsida > Asparagales > Amaryllidaceae > Allium > Allium sativum. The sequence goes on from CM060922.1 coordinate 542,585,871, forward strand.
AAGTCGTCTGCTGATGCAGATATCAAGGTCTGTTTTTGTACCCGTGGCTATGGTCCCACGTGACCCCTCCCTCAACTACTGAAAGGCAATCCAAGAAAAATCATGTATGAGAACTACACTAAGGCCCATCGATGCCCACTTCCAGATAGCCAACCTCACCCATAACTTGATAGCTAGTATATGGTCTTTTGGGAGTTCCCTGCCATTCCGTACGTACACGATTGACTAAAGATGGTAGGTAGCCGGCGACATGCTATCCCGGGGCAAAATCAAGTATCGTCGACTCCACGCTAATCCATCCCAGTCTTTAGGTCGCTCGCATAGCAACCAAGGCATACTCTTGGCTCTTCTACCGCAGACCTTAACCCCTGTGAGGCCGGGTTTCATGGACCACTCGCCACCTCACAGAGGGATACCAAGAGTACCCTCACGTTCCCTGAAGCTTCCGCTTCGTCACCCAGTTCGCTGAAGCTTTTATCCAAGTCAGATAACTTGCTCCTCCTCGTATGCTAAGCGATGACCTACCATACCAGGTTACTCATCTCTTTATGAACTAGTCCCATGTCCTTAGCTAAGAATTATTACTTAGTTACCCTTAACTAAGGTTTACCACTTAGCCCCTCTTTCCGCTATCTTGGTTAACTACGATTTCCAACCTAGTCCCCTGAGCTTGGGTTTTGTCAAATGGGTTATGTGTTGTTATCCAAGTTCATGATTTAACCCGCCTACAAATCATGTCAAGATTGGCTAAGTACTCAAGTTCAAGGCTTAGCCCTACAAGTTGGTTAAGTGTACCAAGAAGCTCATGACTTAACCCTATCAAGTCAAATTGGTTAAGTATTTATTTGTCTTAACCCTATCAGGTTATCATGTTAGACTGATTAAGCATAGATTATCTTAATCCCATCCAATTATCGATTCGGATTGGTTAAGCACGGGTTAGCTTAACCCCATCCACTAATCGTATTACAATGGTTAAGTGTAATTTCAAAAGGTCTTATGACTTAACCCTATCAGGTCCACCTATTAGATTAGTTAAGTATAGGTTACTTAACCTCATAAAATCACCACGTATAATTGGTTAAGTATAAGTTACTTAACCCCATTAAATTATCATGCTTAGATTGGTTAAGTTTTTAACTTAACCCCATCGAATTCCCGTGTTTAGATTAGTTAAGTATAGGTTACTTAACCCCCATCTAATTACCGTTAAGCCTTAATTACTTAACCCCATCTAATTACCGTGTTTAGATTAGTTAAGCCTTAATTACTTAACCCCATCTAATTACCGTGTTTAGATTAGTTAAGCCTTAATTACTTAACCCCATCTAATTCCCGTGTTTAGATTAGTTAAGCCTTAATTACTCAACCCCATCTAATTACCAAGTCGGATTAGTTAAGTGTAAATTACTTAACCCCATCCCCTAATCATCTTGTATGGTTAAGTGTCATTAAGAAATCAAGCCCGGTCCCACTTAACCTACCCATTCGTGTCATATCGGTTAAGTGTCATTAGTCAAATTTACTTAACCTTATCATGTGGCATTAATTTAATTAATGCACTCTCAATGTAACAGCCCGCATTTTACGTATCGGAAGATCGTAAAATATTTTTATTTTATTCCCTGAGGGTTGGATCATTCTCATCTTTTGATATATTGCTTATGGGGATGTGTGACATGTCCATAATTTTTACCTATTTTGTTTGTGACCATTTTGCCCCTGTCAGTCTTGTACTGGGCATAACTTTTGACTCAGGTCGAATCTGAGGGTGAGACCTGTGCCATTGGGAAGGAATTGATGATTCCCTTTCCGTAGAGTGGTTACATTAAGGATTTGGTTCAGCGGTTTGGAGAAATCGCTGTTTTAAGGTTTTTCAGTTGACTGTTCAGGTTTTGGAAGGCTAATGGGCTGATTTGGAGAAGGCCCATTAGAGGGTGGGTGGAGACTATAAATAGGGGGTAAGGGGTATGGAGAAACGTTGGCATTTTCCATTCTCTTATGGGGAGGCTTTGATTTCCTTCTTCCTCTAACATCTTTCCACCATTAAAATTCCAAAATCCAAGGAGGGAAATCGAAGATCTACACCATAAGAGGCTAGATCTACATCGTCTCAAGGGCGAATTCATCGGATTGAAGAGTTTGATTCGAAGTGTTCGCTGTCCGGATTGCGTTTTCATTGCTTTTGCTTAGATTTGGATAATTGGTGAGTGATTTACATCTCTCATTCGGATTCATGCAAGTATATGGGTTTTAGGATGTTAATTTCATCATTTCCATGTTATTTTCCCTAGATCCACACCATGCTAAGTCCATTTTGTATATGAATCACCTTAGGATCTGATCTAGATAATTTAAATGGTTAATTTTATGATTTTTCTCAAGATTATGCAAGTTAGATCCGTTTTTATGTTCATATGATTCACTTATCATGTTTTTGGGAAATTTATGTGTCTTGATGGAAATTGTTAGATTGATGATATTGTTGGTTGCATAACATGTTTGTTATTGCGTTTGGATGAATCGGATAAGCTAGTTTCGTCGGATTCGTCGTTTGGCGAAGTTTTGGTCGAAATCGGAGTCGAATTGGAGATGTGCAGGTTTCTGGTCGTCCTGGAGCTGGTCGGTTTAAGCTGGTCGGTCCAGAAGGAGCAGAAGTGTTTCTGGTCGGTTTCAGATGGTGGCATTCTGGTCGGTTTTGGAGCTAGTCGGGTCGGTTGAGGCGGTCTGATGGCTCTGGTCGGTCCAGAAGGGTCTGGACTGAGGTGGTCGGTCACGTTATGGCTTGGGGAGCAAGTCAGGGAGCTGGTTGGTTGGAATGGAGGCATCGGGGTCGGTTTTGATTGGTCGTTCTGGAGCAATGCTGGTCGGTTTTGACTAGTCGTTCTGGAGCAATTCTGGTCGGTTTTGACTGGTTCTTGGAGCTGGTCGGTTTGATCGGTCCAGAAGGCTGAGGAGGGAGTCTGGTCGGCTCAGGAGGGTCCTGGTCGGTCCAGGAGGAGCAAAGGGAGGTCTGGACGGTCCAGGGGGTCTGATCGGTCTAGAAGTACCGGAAGAGGTCTGGTCGGTCCAGAATGGGTCTGGTCGGCATTTCTAGTGGAAATTTCTGATCGGACACTTCTAGTGATGACGTAACTTCGAGGTGATTCAAGTAGGAAGACTCGAAGTGATGAATGTGTTCGTTGATCAAGGTGGAACAACGAATGCGGAGACAACTCAAAGGTCGTGAGTTGGTGGATAATGGATGCTCGAGAAGGTTGCTTGAGCTATGAAAAATCGTCAAGGTTGGACGATTTGTGATGCGAAGGCCGAGAAGTCATCGTTGTCGTAAGTTCTAGCAGGCTCAAAGCAGGGGTATGATGGGTATCGTTGAAAGGCCCAAAAGACCGGTTGTTGGTCGAGTACCCTGGGTCTTTCTGGTTGGGGAAAGGCCTAGTGTCAAGGTTGGACATTGCCAAGGTTGGGCATATGGAGTTCATGCTAGAACTGGGGTCATCATTAGCCCTTGACATATGGCAAGGTTGGCCGTCATACGATAATGATGGTTTCGAAGCAGGATTGGCGGTGATAGCCAGAGTCGGTTATGGATGATTGTTTGCTTCTATTTGTACTATCTCACATAGATTATCCAAAGTCGAGGGAGATGTTCTTTGAGTGCTTAAGTGATACTGGTTTAGGCCTCTGGCGAGGGTACTTGAGGAATGTTAAACTCGATTAAGGTTGTCTGTGTGAGACTTATATAATCTGGATGTTATGTGTGTTCTCTATGATTGAATGGGTGTTCTGGTTTCTATGGATGAATGGTTGAAATGCTTGGTGTAAAGGCTATCACTATCCGATGTGGGGAAGATAAGGTTGAGTTCTTCTCTGGTGATGTGGGTAGATAAGTTGTTCATTTACCCATTCTCATATGCTTTCTTGTTGAAGTTTGTTAGCTGTATTATCGCTCACTAAGACTATTGTCTGACTCAAGATTTTATGTCTCCTCTTATTACCTTGGGCTGTTCATCCGGTTGTGGATGGGCAGACTAAGTAGCAGGTTACAGGTAATGGAGCTTAGTGATACGAGGAAGCTGAGCGATGACGAGCAGGAGGCTGGCGTACCAGTTTTATTCTATCTAGTATTTCTGTTTTCGCTGTTTGAGCTGCTTGAGAGTTGTAGTGAGGCCTTATGTACAAACTTGGATATTAGTTGGATAATCTTTCTGGATGTTGAAAGAGTTTCAAAAGTTTTCTATATGATACCTCATTACTATCACCTGTTGTATATGTTCTATTATATTTTATCCTTGAGCTGTGAGTTCTATGACAGGTTTCGATGTGTTCACTTACTATGATGATCGTCCATAGTAGCCTGGCACGCCTTTCAGTGCATTATTCCTCTTGTTTAGTGCGGGGGTTATGGGCGGTCGTCACATTTGGTATCAGAGCTCTGGTCAACGATTTTGGCCAAAGTTCAAAGAAGTAATTGCGTATGAGGGACGTATTTGTAGATTTCAGTTGGATGTTACTATATATATTAGCATATATAGTAGTAGCGGTTGTATTCTTTTAGCAGTTTTCTTGGAAGTGGCTAACTATTCTAAATTTCAGATTTAGAATGAGTAGACGACCATCAAGGCACGCTGCTAGGAGAGCTAATACTGGAGGGGGAAATGGTGGTGAGCCAGATTACCCGGCCATGTTTGAAGCCATGGCAGAAGCAATTATGCGAAGGGTACCCGCTCCAGTGGTGGCTACGGTAGATGTAGGGGTGCGAGTTCCTAGAATAGATTTTGCAAAGATGTGCAAGGACTTTATATCTCAAGGAGGGAAACCATTCAAGGGAACTGAACCAGCTGAAGAGGTTCAGAGGTGGATGGATTCATGTGTTCGAATCTTTGGAGACTTGGGTATTGAAGATGCAATGAAGAGAAAGCTTGCATCAAGGCAGCTGCAAAGCAGGGCCATGGAATGGTGGAATTCTATTATACTCGAGACTCCGGAAGAGGAGATTTCATGGGAGCAATTCCAAGCTAAGTTTAAAGCAAAGTTTATCTCCACTGCTCAAAAGTCAGTTCTCTTCAAGAAGTTCGTAGAGTTGAAGCAGAATGGCAGATCAGTTCTTGACTATATTTCTGATTTTGAGGCTTTGTCTAGATATGCTCGTTCATACATTGATACGCCCTATCAGAAGAACGAGAAGTTTGTCTTGGGTTTGGATGCACATATTGGGAAGCCACTTGTGGACCATCTTGATGATTCATTTGAAAAGATTGTGGAAAAAGCTATTCGCCATGAGAGCTTGTTTCCCAAGGAAGCAAATGTTGTCGCTGCAACCAAGGAAGCTCGGAAACCACAACAGAGTGGGAATAAAAAGAGGAAGCAGCAACAAAAGAAAGGAAAGGATGGCCAAAAGAAACCCAAGAGTGAGGCAGTTTGCTTTAACTGCCAACAGAAGGGACATTATTCGAATGAGTGTAAGAATCCCAAAGCTGAGAAGAAGTGCTTCAAGTGTGGAAAGCCTGGGCATGAGAAGAAAGATTGTCCTAAATCAGCTAAGGGTAAGCAGATTGTTAAGGCATATGCTTTGGATGCTGTGCCATCTTCTTCAAGAGCTCCTACTGCAGAGGAGAAGGGAAAGGGTGTCATGGTACAAGGTACTTTTTCCGTTAACGGTGTTTCAGTTCGAGTGTTGTTTGATACTGGAGGATCACATTCATTCATCTGCAATGAGCTTGTGTGTCGCTTGGGTTTGGAACCCGAGATTTGTGATAGACCATTGATCGTGACTAATCCAGTTGGGGGTTCGTCCAGTTTGTGCATGATTTGCCGTGGTCTAGTATTATCGAGTCATGGTTGCTCTTTTATGTGTGATTGCTTTGTTCTTAACTTCGCTGGGTATGGGATCATCTTGGGCATGGATTGGCTCAAGAGATATGCGGCAAGGGTGAATTGCGAGAAGCTAGAGGTGAGGGTCGGGGATGTGGAAGGGCGAAAGGTGTTGATTATATGTAAGCGCGAAGACGGGGTCTTCGTGAGTTATCTATATTCGCTTGGGATTCCACAGGAAGACCTATCATCAGTGTTGATCGCTAATGAGTATGTGGATGTCTTTGATGAGGTCAAAGGGTTGCCGCCGCATCGTGAGATCGAGTTTAGGATCGATTTGGTCGAAGGTGCTAGACCAATTGTTATGCCCCTTAGGCGGATGGCGCCTAGGGAACAGCAAGAGTTAGAGGTGCAAGTTCGTGACCTTTTGGGTAAAGGATTCATTCGGAGGAGTGTTTCCGAGTGGGGTGCACCAGTCGTGTTTGCAACTAAGGCAGATGGCTCGTTAAGGTTGTGTGTGGACTATCGTGAGCTGAACAAGGTGACTAAGAAGAACAAGTATCCGTTGCCAAGGATTGATGACTTGTTCGATCAGCTTCACGAAGCCAAAGTGTTTTCTCAGATGGATCTGGCAACGGGATTTCACCAGTTGAGAGTGACTAAGGGTAGTGTACCAAAGACTGCTTTTAGGACACCATCCGGGTTCTTCGAGTGGTTGGTGATGCCATTCGGATTGACTAACGCGCCAGCGTATTTTGTGGATCTTATGAATAGAGTGTTCAGAGATCAGTTGAATAAGTTCGTACTTGTGTTCGTGGATGATATACTGGTTTACTCCAGAAATGTGGAAGAACATAAGACGCATTTGAGAGTTGTGTTAGAGATCTTGCGAAAGCATCAGCTTAAGGCTAAGTTCTCAAAGTGTCACTTTTGGAAAGATGAAGTGAGGTTCTTGGGTCATGTTGTTTCTGGGAAAGGTATAGCGGTTGACCCCGCTAAAGTGGCAGCAATCCAGGACTGGGATAGACCTAAGAATGAGACGGATGTTCGGAGTTTCCTTGGGTTGGCTGGTTATTACCGAAGGTTTATCAAGGATTTCTCCAAGATAGCTGCACCATTAACAGGATTGACGAAAAAGAACCAAGTGTTCACATGGGATGTGAAGTGTGAACAAGCGTTCGGAATCTTGAAGGAGAGATTGACAAGTGCACCTGTGTTGACCATCCCAAGTGGGAATCAAGAGATGGTGGTGTACACGGATGCATGTGGTACTGGACTTGGAGCGGTACTAATGCAGAAGGATAAGGTAGTGGCTTACGCAAGTCGACAGCTAAAGCCGCATGAGAGAAAATATCCAACTCATGATTTGGAGTTGGCAGCGATCGTGTTTGCTTTGAAGATATGGAGACATTACCTGTTGGGGGTACGATTCGAGTTGTTTACGGATCACAAGTCGTTGAAGTATCTTTTCTCCCAAAAGGATTTGAATCTTCGGCAGCAACGACGGTTAGAGTTTCTGGCATCGTATGACTTTGGGATAGCATATACTCCTGGCAAAGGCAATGCAGTTGCAGATGCATTGAGTCAAAGACACGCAAGTTTGGGAGCGATGTTTTCGGAATGGAAGGGCCTCGAGTATTTGGCAAGGTTCGATTTCAGGCCAAGGTGCGAGTTGGAACCTGAAATGTTGGCAAGCTTGTCGATAAGGCCTACTCTTATCGAAAGGATTGGCGAGGGCCAAAAGAAAGATGCGAAGCTTGTCAAGTCCATTCAGAAACTGAAACCAGAGGATAAGGAGTTCGAGGTCGACCGAGAAGGCTGGCTTCGAAAGCAAGGACGATTAGTTGTTCCTGATGTCGACGGATTGAGGGATGAGGTTCTGAGAGAATGTCATCACTCGAAGCTAACGATTCATCCCGGTGGTAATAAAATGTATCAGGACATGAAGCGAGTCTACTACTGGGAAGGGATGAAAAGAGATATTGGAAAATTCATTTCCAAGTGTATGAACTGTCAGTTAGTGAAAGCTGAACAGAAGAAGCCGAGTGGTTTACTTCAGCCATTAGAGGTTCCTACGTGGAAGTGGGAGCAGATATCGATGGACTACCTAGAACTAGGGTAGGGAATGAAGGGATTTGGGTCATTATGGATCGTTTGACCAAAAGTGCGAGATTTATTCCTATCAAGACGACTAGGACAGCGTCAAAATTGGCTGAGCTTTATGTGAAATGGATAGTTCGATTCCATGGTGTCCCAAAGAGTATAGTAAGTGACCGGGATCCATTGTTCACGAGTGGATTTTGGAAAAGTTTGCAAGAAGCTTTGGGAACCGAGTTGTGCTTAAGTACGACATACCATCCCCAAACTGATGGTCAGACCGAGAGAGTTAACCGAGTTTTAGAAGATCTCCTGAGGGCTTGTGTGTTAGACTTCGGAGGATCATGGGAGGACCATCTACATTTAGTCGAATTTGCATATAATAATAGCTACCAGTCGAGTATTGGGATGGCACCATATGAGGCGTTGTATGGAAGGCCGTGCAATTCTCCAGCTTGTTGGTTAGAAACTGGAGATAAGTTGATACTTGGGCCTGAGATGATAAGAGAAACCTCGGATTGTATCGAGATAATTCGGCAACGAATGAAGGCGGCCCAAGATCGTCAGAAAAGTTACGCCGATAAGCGTCGTAAGGATTTGGAGTTCGACGTAGGTGATATGGTTTTCATAAAGATTTCACCGTTGAAGCAAGTGGTTCGATTCGGAAGTAAAGGAAAGCTGGCTCCTAGGTTTGTTGGACCATTTCCGATAGTCGAGCGAATAGGAAAGCTCGCATATAGGTTGGAGTTACCCGAGAAGATGTCGAGTGTGCATAATGTTTTCCATGTGTCGTTTCTACGAAAGTTTGTGCACGACTCGAATGTGGTGGTATCTCCAGAACAGTATGAAGATTTAGAAGTTGAGACCGCAGTTGCAAAAACTCGCAAGCCACTTCGTGTTGTGGGGAATGACATGAAACAGCTTAGGAGGAAGATGGTTAAGCTAGTCAAGGTACAATGGAGTGAAGATGGCGATGATTGTACATGGGAGACGGAAGAGAGCATGAAGGCGACTCATCCAGAACTTTTCATCGGTAGGACCCTTTGATTGTATCATCGTTATATCGTTGTATCTTGTTGTTGTTTGATAGAATTCCGCGTGCTAGGATAAGGCTATGGATGTATGGCTTGATGGTTGTTAGTTTGGATGATAGGATTGGCTTCTCATGAATGATAGGCATGCAGAATTGTTGTGGTTGCTTGTGTTTGCTTGGAATTTCGGGGGCGAAATTCTTAGGAGGGGGGGGGGGGGGGAATGTAACAACCCGCATTTTACGTATTGGAAGATCATAAAATATTTTTATTTTATTCCCTGTGGGTTGGATCATTCTCATCTTTTGATATATTGCTTATGGGGATGTGTGACATGTCCATAATTTTTACCGATTTTGTTTGTGACCATTCTGCCCCTATCAGTCTTGTACTGGGCATAACTTTTGACTCAGGTCGAATCTGAGGGTGAGACCTGTGCCATTGGAAAGGAATTGATGATTCCCTTTCCGTAGAGTGGTTACATTAAGGATTTGGTTCAGCGGTTTGGGAGAAATCGCTATTTTAAGGTTTTTCAGTTGGCTGTTCAGGTTTTGGAAGGCTAATGGGCTGATTTGGAGAAGGCCCATTAGAGGGTGGGTGGAGACTATAAATAGGGGGTAAAGGGTATGGAGAAAGGTTGACATTTTCCATTCTCTTATGCGGAGGCTTTGATCTCCTTCTTCCTCTAACATCTTTCCACCATTAAAATTCCAAAATCTAAGGAGGTAAATCAAAGATCTACACCATAAGAGGCTAGATCTACATCGTCTCAAGGGCGAATTCATCGGATTGAAGAGTTTGATTCGAAGTGTTCGCTATCCGGATTGCGTTTTCATTGCTTTTGCTTAGATTTGGATAATTGGTGAGTGATTTACATCTCTCATTCGGATTCATGCAAGTATATGGGTTTTAGGATGTTAATTTCATCATTTCCATGTTATTTTCCCTAGATCCACACCATGCTAAGTCCATTTTGTATATGAATCACCTTAGGATCTGATCTAGATAATTTAAATGGTTAATTTTATGATTTTTCTCAAGATTATGCAAGTTAGATCCGTTTTTATGTTCATATGATTCACTTATCATGTTTTTGGGAAATTTATGTGTCTTGATGGAAATTGTTAGATTGATGATATTGTTGGTTGCATAACATGTTTGTTATTGCGTTTGGATGAATCGGATAAGCTAGTTTCGTCGGATTCGTCGTTTGGCGAAGTTTTGGTCGAAATCGGAGTCGAATTGGAGATGTGCAGGTTTCTGGTCGTCCTGGAGCTGGTCGGTTTAAGCTGGTCGGTCCAGAAGGAGCAGAAGTGTTTCTGGTCGGTTTCAGATGGTGGCATTCTGGTCGGTTTTGGAGCTAGTCGGGTCGGTTGAGGCGGTCTGATGGCTCTGGTCGGTCCAGAAGGGTCTGGACTGAGGTGGTCGGTCACGTTATGGCTTGGGGAGCAAGTCAGGGAGCTGGTTGGTTGGAATGGAGGCATCGGGGTCGGTTTTGATTGGTCGTTCAGGAGCAATGCTGGTCGGTTTTGACTGGTCGTTCTGGAGCAATTTTGTCGGTTTTGACTGGGTCTTGGAGCTGGTCGGTTTGATCGGTCCAGAAGGCTGAGGAGGGAGTCTGGTCAGCTCAGGAGGGTCCTGGTCGGTCCAGGAGGAGCAAAGGGAGGTCTGGACGGTCCAGGGGGTCTGATCGGTCTAGAAGTACCGGAAGAGATCTGGTCGGTCCAAAATGGGTCTGGTCGGCATTTCTAGTGGAAATTTCCGATCGGACACTTCTAGTGATGACGTAACTTCGAGGTGATTCAAGTAGGAAGACTCGAAGTGATGAATTTGTTCGTTGATCAAGGTGGAACAACGAATGCGGAGACAACTCAAAGGTCGTGAGTTGGTGGGTAATGGCTGCTCGAGATGGTTGCTTGAGCTATGAAACATCGTCAAGGTTGGACGATTAGAGATGCGAAGGCCGAGAAGTCATCGTTGTCATAAGTTCTAGCAGGCTCAAAGCAGGGGTATGATGGGTATCGTTGAAAGGCCCAAAAGACCGGTTGTTGGTCGAGTACCCTGGGTCTTTCTGGTTGGGGAAAGGCCTAGTGTCAAGGTTGGACATTGCCAAGGTTGGGCATATGGAGTTCATGCTAGAACTGGGGTTATCATTAGCCCTTGACATATGGCAAGGTTGGCCGTCATACGATAATGATGGTTTCGAAGCAGGATTAGCGGTAATAGCCAGAGTCGGTTATGGATGATTGTTTTCTTCTGTTTGTACTATCTCACATAGATTATCCAAAGTCGAGGGAGATGTTCTTTGAGTGCTTAAGTGATATCGGTTTAGGCCTCTGGCGAGGGTACTTGAGGAATGTTAAACTCAATTAGGGTTGTCTGTGTGAGACTTATATAATCTGGATGTTATGTGTGTTCTCTATGATTGAATGGGTGTTCTGGTTTCTATGGATAAATGGTTGAAATGCTTGGTGTAAAGGCTATCACTGTCCGATGTGGGGAAGATAAGGTTGAGTTCTTCTCTGGTGATGTGGGTAGATAAGTTGTTCATTTACCCATTCTCATATGCTTTCTTGTTGAAGTTTGTTAGCTGTATTATCGCTCACTAAGACTATTGTCTGACTCAAGGTTTTATGTCTCCTCTTATTACCTTGGATTGTTCATCCGGTTGTGGATGGGCAGACTAAGTAGCAGGTTACAGGTAATGGAGCTTAGTGATACGAGGAAGCTGAGCGATGTCGAGCAGGAGGCTGGCGTACCAGTTTTATTCTATCTAGTATTTCTGTTTTCGCTGTTTGAGCTGCTTGAGAGTTGTAGTGAGGCCTTATGTACAAACTTGGATATCAGTTGGATAATCTTTCTGGATGTTGAAAGAGTTTCAAAAGTTTGCTATATGATACCTCATTACTATCACCTGTTGTATATGTTCTATTATATTTTATCATTGCGCTGTGAGTTCTACGACAGGTTTCGATGTGTTCACTTACTATGATGATCGTCCATAGCAGCCTGGCACGCCTTTCAGCGCATTATTCCTCTTGTTTAGTGCGGGGGTTATGGGCGGTCGTCACACTCAACCCCTCACATTAGACCTTGTTGTGGTTACTAGTTAAGCCGGGCGGGTCCGGGTAGTATTACACCACAACCTAGTCTAACCTCGGGTCTTAAACGCGACATGACCAACTTCTCACATTGGATCCTATTGTTTGTAGCCACTAGTTAAGCTGGGTGGGTCCGGGTAGATTTATGCTACAAACTCAACCCAACCTCGAGTTGGCCATTTTCATGTTTGGTCTAGTGTCTTGTTACACTTACAAAGCATACGTGTCAAGTTTCCAAGTCCCATGCTCATAGCCAAAGTTACATGTTGTCACGTTTATACCAATTTACCCAAATCATGTTTCATGTCATTAAAGTTTCCCCATAGCCTAACCCCAACGCTTTTAAACTCGCATATACATTCACAACAACGCATAATGGATTAAAGAAGGAACTTGGCAAAGGCATGACAAAAAGGGTATAAGGCCACAAGTTAATCATGGTGGCATATGAGGCGTAAGTGTGTTCATTAACTTGCATTCTACATTATTAAGCCTCAAAAACATGCATAACCCCAAACTTAGCACATAGGCGAATCATGACGATAGGTGACATAGAAAGATGCCTAGGAGTTCGCATATAGCATTACATGCAAGTTATCATAAGGGATATGATAGCTCTCATGTTGCATAATGCAACATTCAACATAAAGCTTATAGCTTTTAGCCCATAAGATCAAGATGGTGTCTTTACAAACATGATGGGATACATAACATGATAGCATGTATGGTACTTAATGTTCAAACCCAACTTGCAACATTCATTTAACTTCATAGTTAATATCTAATAGTAGGAGGGGGCTTACAATGCTATGAAGGCACCAATCAACATATAAAACAAAGATTGAGACGAAGCCATTCATGCTATCACCCAAAAAACCCCAAAAGAACAAGCTCCAAATGAAACCCTTGAGCAAATTTCAATAAAAATCCTTGCTTTGAAGAAGAAAGGTTTCAACTTTGGCTTTGAATGAAGCTTATGAGCTCTCATGCAAGATCCTTGCTTTTTGGTCAAGAAAAGGTTGCAACTTTGGCTAGAATGCAACTTATGAACTCTCATACAAACATGAAATCACTCAAATGATCATAGAATCTCTCATGAATGAAGAAAAGAGGCTCCTTTACTTTGAAACTAGCTTAGAACACTTAAGCTATCATGAAGAAGAAGATGGAGGCCATGGGTTGAAGTGGAGGCCATGATGAGGAATCATTTTGGCATAGTTTAGTTGTAGGATCAATTTATGAGGGTTTTAGGAGAGGTTAGGGGTCTTTTTATAGAAGACTAGGATAGTTTTAGCCATAGGATAAACCCTAGAACCAATCCTAGCCTTTAAAGCATGTCTTGGGGAAGAAGTCACATGTAGGAACCATTTAGGGCCTTTAGATTAAAGCTGAACCATGAGAACCATTCAAATGCAAAATCTGCATTCGAGCGAATCGGCCTACGGGTTGACAGCCAAACACCCTGGATTAACCCCTAGTCGACCCAGCGAGCTCGGGTCGACCTCAAAAATCGGCCGGTTCGATTATTCCCCTCTCCCAATTCGCCGTTTTGAACATTTTTGCATATTTATTTATTAAATTTTCAATTATATATATATATATATCAATATATATATATATATTTCTCTGTGCAACCCATTTCACTTAATTGAGTATACTTTAATTTGTGAATTTTTATGTTCAAATTACGGGGTGTTACATTCTCCCCTCCTTAAAGGATTTCGTCCCCGAAATCTCTAAGTCAAGAAGAACGTATCCTACCAACCAGACAACCATTTACTCAAACCATCAAACACTGGCATCATTGTCCTTAGACGATTTCTAATGCCATATGAACATATGCAGAACGTGTGTGTATATGCTCCTTAGCTAAAGCTAATGATCAGGCCTGAATGATCTTTCTAATGCAAAATATGTTTAGTGCCATGAGTCCAACATGTATGCGAATAGTCCTAGTCATATAAGTACTTTATGCGTGCATAAACATTCATTCATATGCAACATCCGCATGATAACACATTCAATTTCATCCATAAACAAGTATAAATACTCGTGCATATGCAACATGAAACGTGACCGCGTCAATCTAGTATCTAATGTGTATTCGCGCATCCACGAGCAACCACTTGCAACCATTTGCAACCATATCAATCATAACATGTTTCAAATACATGTTTACATCCATAGAGTTCTACCTAAGGTTCCTAAGATAAGATCGAGGAGATAAACAAGACAAACTCCTTACGGGGTTTGTAACAGAAATAGGACCGAGAGGATATCCACCAAGCGATAGCATGCAAGTAAGCTCTACAGGTGAACCAAGGATCAAAGATACACTCTTAAAAAGAGACATGATGCGCGCGTCTGAGCCGCATTTCCACGAACTTAATTCCATTGTGCCTTGACCGCCTTTGACTTCATGGTTTCGTAGCTCCTTGATTCCTATTTCCAAGGTATGAGTCGGAACTCTTTTCACTGTCGCCTCTCGTTCCACTTTCATTTATTCTTTCCCTAGTATACTTGGCTCAACCATATCTACGTACTCATGCAAGCTCTCCAAAATTCACTAGTGAATTCTGGATCTCGTTTACCAATGCCAATTTATGTTACCACGTGCACTTACTAGGGTGATTCCTATAACCCATGCTTAAGCGGAATGAACCATCCGTCTTATTGGCGAACGTTACTCGATTGGATCAGAGATTTCCGATAAATGCATCAAGAGATTCTAGGTAACTAACCATGACAGAACCTAAAAGGTTACACGAGACTTCGAAGGTATTACCAAAGCAAGCCAAGAGTCTGACTGCCCTCTTTTCAAAACCGAGAATGGTATCCCTTACTGGATAACCACTTTACCCCTAGAATCCATCCATAGCTCAACAATAGAAGTATTGCTTCTAATCTCAACACTTGGCATAGACGTTCTCAAATCCAACAAGTCTTGAATAAATGGACCGACTCTCCAACCAGATTTTGGGACAAAAACTGGGATCCTCTACCATGCTAGTACTAAGGTGCAGAGACTCAACTATCCAAGCAGACTTAAATGATACGATGGTCAAGACAAAGTCTGGACGGGATGATAGAAAAGAACGACTAAACCTTTACCAGAAACGGTACCATTTCTTTTAGGTACCCTAGAAATGGGAGCGTACAATTGCCCTCTCCGATGATCTTGTCCTTGTCCTCCTTGATGGACTAAGCCATAGCAACAGTTGCTTATCCTTAAGCTCGCGTCCTTTATCCTTACTCTTATTATCCTTCCTTGTACCACGGCAACAGGTCTCTCGAGAACCACCTCCATCGCACGGGAAAATACTTACGTAGCTAGACAAGGATTAGTCGCAGTTAGAACTACTGTGACTACAGATGGAGGGAAGAAAGGAAAAGAGATTCGATCAAGGAAACAAAGGACAATGCTAATGGCTTTTGGGGAATAGCCTTTAAAAACTTTTCTTGAAAAATTCTTCTTTGTAAACGGTTTTTCAAATAGTTTTCAGAAGGTTTTAAAAACTTTTGCCCAGTCTGGTAACCTTCGGCTCTGATACCAAATGTAACACCCCACCTCCGCTAGGGTCACTCGCAAAGGAATGCACTAGCTTTAGTGGGGTATTATTGGTAAACATGTACAGAAATATTACAAGACAGAACATATATATATATAAAACAGCGGAAGTAAAACAAATTTCATTACCTTATAAAATAAGGTCTAAAAGCCTTTTACATCAAAATACATCCAAACCTGTCTTGCAATAATAAAGAAGCATAAAACCATTTCATAAATTATTCCCCAAGTAAAACAGTAAAGTAGCCATAGCCAAGAGAAGTCCAAGCCATGCGTGATGACCTTCAAACAGAAGAAGTCCAAACTAACAATAGCATTTCCTCCCTGTAACCTGGGGGGGGGGGGAACGGAAGACAAGAGGCGAAACAAAACGGGGTCAGTCATAAAGACTGGTAAGCCCTATCTACTATCAGTATATAAACTAGTAAAGTTAACTGGCATGAGGAACTGAGATGAACATAAGTATGATGACAAGATAGATAAGCTAAACCAAAATAACAGGATGCACTATTGTACCAAGATACACGAGTGTGTCATGATAAACTACGGTGTCAAGATAAATCAAGGTATCACATTGTCAGGTTTTTATCAAGTATACTATCCCAAGGTATCTATCCTGTATAACATCCCACGGTATCTATCATGTATATTTCCCCTAGTTCTAACATGTATATTTGCTCTGCACCTTTCGTACTAATATCCCAACCCGCGTCATGTGTTAACTATGAATGTCCCTTGCCCAATGTCATGTAATGGTCCATGTCAACCTAATATATAGCATATGTAGGTTTTCCTAACTCGTATGTTTCTTTCCATTTATAAGTCCAGTCCTTTGCCGTAGGCCATACGGGCTTTCCCATGTGAACATTTTATCCTTGAGGTTATTTTGGACTGCTACCCTTGATCTAGTTATGTTTTCTTACCATGAACTATCGTGTGTCCACTTAGGATTTATGCCACCTAGGACCACTAGGGATTATGCTACCTAATGAACGTTTCCGTGTCTCGGTTTGGGTTCAGCCACCTAGGGCCACTAGGGATTATGCCACCCGTCAACCGCGTCCTTTATCCCACGTATGTATCGTGAATCGTTTTCCATGTCTAGATGCACATGTTCCTCAATGTGCCATCTGAGTTCCGTGCCAGGGCAAAACAAGAAATACGGAACTCGGTCGGGAGCTTTAAGTCGTCTGCTGATGCAGATATCAAGGTCTGTTTTTGTACCCGTGGCTATGGTCCCACGTGACCCCTCCCTCAACTACTGAAAGGCAATCCAAGAAAAATCATGTATGAGAACTACACTAAGGCCCATCGATGCCCACTTCCAGATAGCCAACCTCACCCATAACTTGATAGCTAGTATATGGTCTTTTGGGAGTTCCCTGCCCTTCCGTACGTGCACGATTGACTAAAGATGGTAGGTAGCCGGCGACATGCTATCCCGGGGCAAAATCAAGTATCGTCGACTCCACGCTAATCCATCCCAGTCTTTAGGTCGCTCGCATAGCAACCAAGGCATACTCTTGGCTCTTCTACCGCAGACCTTAACCCCTGTGAGGCCGGGTTTCATGGACCACTCGCCACCTCACAGAGGGATACCAAGAGTACCCTCACGTTCCCTGAAGCTTCCGCTTCGTCACCCAGTTCGCTGAAGCTTTTATCCAAGTCAGATAACTTGCTCCTCCTCGTATACTAAGCGATGACCTACCGTACCAGGTTACTCATCTCTTTATGAACTAGTCCCATGTCCTTAGCTAAGAATTATTACTTAGTTACCCTTAACTAAGGTTTACCACTTAGCCCCTCTTTCCGCTATCTTGGTTAACTACGATTTCCAACCTAGTCCCCTGAGCTCGGGTTTTGTCAAATGGGTTATGTGTTTTTATCCAAGTTCATGATTTAACCCGCCTACGAATCATGTCAAGATTGGCTAAGTACTCAAGTTCAAGGCTTAGCCCTACAAGTTGGTTAAGTGTACCAAGAAGCTCATGACTTAACCCTATCAAGTCAAATTGGTTAAGTATTTATTTGTCTTAACCCTATCGGGTTATCATGTTAGACTGATTAAGCATAGATTATCTTAATCCCATCCAATTATCGAGTCGGATTGGTTAAGCACGGGTTAGCTTAACCCCATCCACTAATCGTATTACAATGGTTAAGCGTAATTTCAAAAGGTCTTGTGACTTAACCCTATCAGGTCCACCTATCAGGTTACTTAAAATCACCACGTATAATTGGTTAAGTATAAGTTACTTAACCCCATTAAATTATCATGCTTAGATTGGTTAAGTGTTTAACTTAACCCCATCGAATTCCCGTGTTTAGATTAGTTAAGTATAGGTTACTTAACCCCCATCTAATTACCGTTAAGCCTTAATTACTTAACCCCATCTAATTACCGTGTTTAGATTAGTTAAGCCTTAATTACTTAACCCCATCTAATTACCGTGTTTAGATTAGTTAAGCCTTAATTACTTAACCCCATCTAATTCCCGTGTTTAGATTAGTTAAGCCTTAATTACTTAACCCCATCTAATTACCAAGTCGGATTAGTTAAGTGTAAATTACTTAACCCCATCCCCTAATCGTCTTGTATGGTTAAGTGTCATTAAGAAATCAAGCCCGGTCCCACTTAACCTACCCATTCGTGTCATATCGGTTAAGTGTCATTAGTCAAATTTACTTAACCTTATCATGTGGCATTAATTTAATTAATGCACTCTCAACCTCTCACATTAGACCTTGTTGTGGTTACTAGTTAAGCCGGGCGGGTCCGGGTAGTTTTACACCACAACCTAGTTTAACCTTGGGTCTTAAGCGCGACATGACCAACTTCTCACATTGGATCCTATTGTTTGTAGCCACTAGTTAAGCCGGGCGGGTCCGGGTAGATTTATGCTACAAACTCAACCCAACCTCGAGTTGGCCATTTTCATGATTGGTCTAGTGTCTTGTTACACTTACAAAGCATACGTGTCAAGTTTCCAAGTCCCATGCTCATAGCCAAAGTTACATGTTGTCACGTTTATACCAATTTACCCAAATCATGTTTCATGTCATTAAAGTTTCCCCATAGCCTAACCCCAACGCTTTTAAACTCGCATATACATTCACAACAACGCATAATGGATTAAAGAAGGAACTTGGCAAAGGCATGACAAAAAGGGTATAAGGCCACAAGTTAATCATGGTGGCATATGAGGCGTAAGTGTGTTCATTAACTTGCATGCTACATTATTAAGCCTCAAAAACATGCATAACCCCAAACTTAGTACATAGGCGAATCATGATGATAGGTGACATAGAAAGATGCCTAGGAGTTCTCATATAGCATTACATGCAAGTTATCATAAGGGATATGATAGATCTCATGTTGCATAATGCAACATTCAACATAAAGCTTATAGCTTTTAGCCCATAAGATCAAGATGGTGTCTTTACAAACATGATGGGATACATAACATGATAGCATGTATGGTACTTAATGTTCAAACCCAACTTGCAACATTCATTTAACTTCATAGTTAATATCTAATAGTAGGAGGGGGCTTACAATGCTATGAAGGCACCAATCAACATATAAAACAAAGATTGAGACGAAGCCATTCATGCTATCACCCAAAAAACCCCAAAAGAACAAGCTCCAAATGAAACCCTTGAGAAAATATCAATAAAAATCCTTGCTTTGAAGAAGAAAGGTTTCAACTTTGGCTTTGAATGAAGCTTATGAGCTCTCATGCAAGATCCTTGCTTTTTGGTCAAGAAAATGTTGCAACTTTGGCTAGAATGCAACTTATGAACTCTCATACAAACATGAAATCACTCAAATGATCATAGAATCTCTCATGAATGAAGAAAAGAGGCTCCTTTACTTTGAAACTAGCTTAGAACACTTAAGCTATCATGAAGAAGAAGATGGAGGCCATGGGTTGAAGTGGAGGCCATGATGAGGAATCATTTTGGCATAGTTTAGTTGTAGGATCAATTTATGAGGGTTTTAGGAGAGGGTTAGGGGTCTTTTTATAGAAGACTAGGATAGTTTTAGCCATAGGATAAACCCTAGAACCAATCCTAGCCTTTAAAGCATGTCTTGGGGAAGAAGTCACATGTAGGAACCATTTAGGGCCTTTAGATTAAAGCTGAACCATGAGAACCATTCAAATGCAAAATCTGCATTCGAGCGAATCGGCCCACGGGTTGACAGCCAAACACCCTGGTTTAACCCCTTGTCGACCCAGCGAGCTCGGGTCGACCTCAAAAATCGGCCGGTTCGGTTATTCCCCTCTCCCAATTCGCTGTTTTGAACATTTTTGCATATTTATTTATTAAATTTTCAGTTATATATATATATCAATATATATATATATCAATATATATATATATATCAATATATATATATATATCAATATATATATATATCAATATATATATATATTTCTCTGCGCAACCCATTTCACTTAATTAAGTATACTTTAATTTGTGAATTTTTATGTTCAAATCACGGGGTGTTACAGTGAATCTTATGAACAGGGTTTTCAGGGATCAATAAAATTAGTTTGTTCTTGTATTCATGGATAACATCTTGATTTACTCGAGGACAAAGGAAGAATACAAGGAACATTTGAGGACAGTGATGGAGGTGTAAAGAAAACACCAATTAAAAGCAAAATTTTCTATGTGTCACTTCAGAGGAGGAAAGTGAGGTTCTTGGGCCATGTTGTTTCGAAGAATGGTATTGCCATGGATGCAGCGAATGTGGCTACGGTGCAAGATTGGTCTATGCCCAAGAATGCAACGGACGTGAGAAGTTTCTTGGGGTTAGCTGGATATTATCGTAAGTTTATCCAAGACTTCTCCAAGATAGCGACGCCATTAACTCAGTTGACCAAGAAGAATCAAGCTTTTGCTTGGGACGGAAGGTGTGAGAATGTATTTAAGAGCCTAAAGGAGAAGTTAACGTGTGCACTAATTAGTTATTCCTAAAGGGAATGAAGAGATGATAGTATACATGGATACCTGTGGTACCGGACTAGGTGTTGTACTGATGCAAAGAGGTAGGATTGTAGCTTATGCTAGTCGGCAACTGAAACCGCATGAGAAAAGATATCCTACCTATGATTTGGAATTGGCAGCGATCGTGTTCGCGTTAAAGATGTGGAGACATTATCTCTTGGGAGAAAGACTCAAGTTATTTACCAATCATAAGTCATTAAAGTATCTTATCTCTCAGAAGGATTTAAATCTCCATCAGCAGAGGTGGTTAGAGTTCTTGGCTTCATATGATTCAATATCGCATACACACCTGGGAAGGGCAGCGCGGTAGCTGATGCATTGAGTAGTAGACGTGCCAATTTAGGGGCTATGTTTCTGGAATGGAAGCAACTAGAGTATATCGCAGGATATGATTTTAGACATAAGTGTGAATTAGATCCAGAGAAGTTAGCAAGTTTG
The DNA here is from genome assembly GCA_030737875.1 of Allium sativum. NCBI lineage: Eukaryota > Viridiplantae > Streptophyta > Magnoliopsida > Asparagales > Amaryllidaceae > Allium > Allium sativum. Next base: position 542,606,933 of record CM060922.1, read on the forward strand.
ATGATCATACGACTTTCATTGAGTGGATCGGTTCTAGTTAGAGGGATGATCCTAACCTACTGGAAATCATCTCCAAGGTAGAGATGGGTATCGAAAGTGAGGAAATGAACAAATATGGACTTGATAGAGAAGGATGACTTCGAAAGAATGGGAGACTAGTTGTACCCAATGTTAATGGATTGAGAGATGAAGTGCTTAGAGAGTGTCATCACTCAAAACTGACTATACATCCCGGTGGTAACAAAATGTATCGAGACATGAAGCAGACCTACTACTGGGAAGGGATGAAGAGAGACGTTGGGAAGTTTATATCCAAGTGCATGAACTTCTAGTTGGTTAAAGCCGAGCAAAAGAAGCCTAGTGGTTTATTACAACCATTGGAAATTCCCGAATGGAAATGGGAACAAGTCTCAATGGATTTCATCGATGGTTTACCAAGGACTAGGTCGAATCATGATAGCATTTGAGTGATTGTGGATCGATTGACCAAAAGTGCAAGGTTTATACCAGTCAGTTCGAATAGAACGACAGCTAAGTTCGCGGAACTGTATATGAAGTGGGTAGCTAGATTTCATGGAGTACTTAAAGGTATTGTGAGCGACCGAGATCCGTTATTTACTAGTGGGTTTTGGAAGAGCTTACAAAAGGCTTTAGGGTCAGAATTACATCTTAGTACTGCGCACCATCCCCAAACCGACGATCAAATAGAGAGGGTGAATTGTGTATTAGAGGATCTCTTGAGAGCTTGTATATTGGATTTTGGAGGGTTATGGGATGACCATTTTCATCTGGTTGAGTTCGCATATAATAATAGTTATCAATCCAGTATTGGTATGACTCCATTTGAAGCTTTGTACAGAAGATCGTGCAACTCACCATCATGTTGGTTGGAAACCGGTGAGAAATTTGTGCATGGGCCAGATGTAATAATAGAAACTTCAGAGAAGATCAAGGTTATTCAACAGCAAATGAAGGCTGCCCAAGATAGGCAGAAGAGTTATGCTGATAAAAGACGAAGAATTTTGAAATTCTCTGTTGGCGACCTGGCATTCGTTAAGATTTCTCCATTGATGAGTGTGATTCGGTTTGGTAAGAGGGGTAAACTAGCACCAATGTTTGTTGGTCCATTTCCAGTTCTCGAACAAGTTAGGAATTTAGCGTATAAAGTTTGGATTACCTTACAAGATGGCGGGAGTGCACAGCGTATTTCATGTTTCTCAATTAAGGAAGTTTGTGCATGATTCTAATATGACTATTTCACCAAATCAGTGGGATGATATCGAGATAGAACCCGAGGCAATTAGAAACCACAGACCGGTTGATATTGTCGACCATGATACGAAACAACTTCGGAGGAAGACGGTGAAGGTGGTTAAGGTACAGTGGGGTGATAATGAGAATGTCTGTACTTGGGAAACCGAGGAGAGCATAAGGAAGTCATATCCATAGCTCTTTACTAGGTAAGATTTTAATCGCGATATAGTTATTCCCTTGTTAGTAAACTGCATGCTAGGATAGGTTAGTTGTGTTATTATTTATGTTTGATTATTTGTAAATGGCTGATAGGCATGCATGCCACCATTGTATGTTTTCTTAGTTAAGAAATTTCGGGGGCAAAATTTCGTAAAGGGAGGGGGGAGGGAGAGTGTAACGAACCGCATTCTGCGTATCGAAGGATCGCAGAATATTTGTTTTATTTTCATACGAAGTCATATGGTCGTGTAACTTTGGGAAACGACTATTGGGGTCATTTCCCACATTCACGATTTTTGCCGAATTTTAAATGGTCGTTTTTTCCCTTGGAGAAACTTTTTTCACCTATAACGTTTGATTGGTAAGGATTTTTGACCTAAAACTACTTCCAATGGATTCGGATGATGGTTTCCCATTCCGTAGAGTGGTCACATTAATCAAACGGACTTACCGTTTGGGAGATATGGCTGAAACAAGATTTGAAGATGGAAAAACAACCCAATTGGGCTTGATTAAGTGATTAGCAGCTGGGCCCATAACCCAATTCGGGATTTGGGTTAAGAGAGGATTGAAAGGAGTTGGAGAATCATCTCCTTTCATTTTTCTAGCTGCTATAGACCTTTCTTTAGCCCTAATAATGGCTTTCATCATCCAAATCTCTCTCTAATCATTTTCTAATCACCAATTAATCAAATCTACATCAAATTAAGCCGAATTAGCACCAAATTCAAGATTGATCTGCTGCACCACAATGGGATCCAAGCCAAATCAGTAAAATTTTCAGATCTAATATTTATTTCTAGCTAAGGTGAGTGATTAGGATGTTTATTCACTAATTGTGGCTAATTAAGGATGATTAGTGATACATAGCAAATTAATGACTCATAAAAATATGGGGAAATATGTAAAAGTTCTAGAATCATATTTTATGTCACATAGATTATGACGGCCCGCCCCGCACTAGCCGACATTTCCTTTGAAATGCGTTGTACCGATGTCCAACCAGCACGGGACGATCGTCAAAAGAAAGAAACAAGACGATGAATAAAAAAAACCTGTAGTATATCTCACAGCGCATGGAATAAAATATAATAGTAACATAACTTGGTATAAAACAGGCGAGACAGTGCATAAGATGAGAACTAAATCATAACCATCATAGCAGTAGAAATCCAAAAAATACAGCTTATGATCCTCCATTATTACAACTCCAAAATACTGTCTCTAAAAAGGAAATAAAGAAGGTGCCCTACTAGTGCCCAAAGCAGTGACCATCAACAACACAGGGAGAATATATGTAAATATTATGTGGAAGCCTACTACTCGTCTCTAGACAACTACTCGTGCATCACTACCTAACCTGCCTCTAGTCTGCTCGTTTAGGAGCACCCAGAGTAATAAGAAGAGACTTAAAACTTTGGGTCAGACAAAAGTTTGGAATGAGCGATAGTAGCAAAACAAAACAGTAATAGGTATAAGTAAATCATACCTGAACCTGGATCTGCAACCAAAGAGTTAGCACAACAAGATGTACAGTACTCTAAGGTAAACACTAACATAGTGTGTAAAGTGGAAATGTGCATGTCATGGTGATATCGAACATCAAACATAGTAGTCATCCTCACATCTCTCACTCAGTGCGTAAAGCATACAATATCCACCGCTCTGGTCACCAAATCTTTGGGGTCATGACGTCAACTCTGTACAACTAGTGCAATGACTAATTTGCCCTTTTGGGGCTATGATGGCAAATCCGTACAATTATTACACTGTCCCCATTGCAATGGTCCATAGTCAATAACCCTAATGGGCCAACCAGTCCACACTTCCTTGGCTTTGGTTCGTCTACATGCCCCCTCTCTTCAGCGGTGAACCAAAGTTATGGATATCGATAACCCCTTTGTACATGTCCCGCAGCAAAGTCCAACTTGAGAAGTTAACTCGTTGGTTCCCGTCTGGATCCTGAGTAATTACTTCGAATTTGGATTTCCTTTGCATTTCGTGTTTTGGTATCATTCGTCTTAGTTTGGGTCGTGATTCTCGTCAGCATACCCCCTTTAGGAATCGTCAGTATACCTCCTTCAGAAATGGTTATCATACCCCCTTCAGGAATCGTCAGCATACCCCTTCAGGAATTGTCAGCATACCCCCTTCAGGAATCTGGTTCGTGACCATACCCCCCTCCCCCCCCCCCCCCCCCCCGCCCGAGGAATCCGGTTCGTGACCATACCCCCCGAGGAATCCAGTTCGTGACCATATCCCTTGAGGAATCCGATTTGTGACCATACCCCCTGAGGAATCCGATTCGTGACCATACCCCCTTGAGGAATCCGGTTCGTGACCATACCTCCCTGAGGAATCCGGTTCGTGACCATACCGCCCCGAGGAATCTGGTTCGTGACCATACCCCCCTGAGGAATCCGGTTCGTGACCATACCCCCTGAGGAATCCGGTTCGTGACCATACCCCTCAACCTCCATCAGGAATTCTGCAGTTTTTCCAATAAGCTAATTTCGCCAAACGACGGCGTTTCAACCATTCTAACTTTCCTATGACATCACAAAACATACTAAACAACAGTAACATCATACAGAATCAATTAAAAACATCAAACCAACAATTTAACATGTTAATATGGATCAAACATATCCAAAAGCATGATTTTCCGCTTAATCCCCTAAACCATGTTTTAGCCTTAGAATTAGAAAACTTAATCGAAATTAACCCAAATTTTCACTAGAGGCATAAAATAATGTTTAAGGATTTCTAAATATTTTCCAGATTTTAATCATGCATAATTTCGCTAATTATCACTAATCACCCTTAATTAGCCGCAATTAGCGAATAAAAGTGCAAATCACTCACCTTAGCCACAAATAAATCTCAGATCTGAAACTATAACTGATATGGCACTGATCTCAGTGTATTGCAGCAGCTCCAACTCTGATTTGGTGTTGATTTCTTTTGATTTGATGCAGTTTTGCTTAATTAGTGATTAAAAGTGATTAGGGAGTGATTAAAATGAGGTTTGGGTGATGGAGGCCATTACTAGGGTTCAAAGGATGCTAGTGGCGGCTGAAAAATGACAAAAGAAGGGTTTCTCTGACCCCTTTCAGGCTTTATATAACCCTAATCCCGAAATCCCTAATGGACCTAGCTGTTAATTACCCAATTAGGCTCAGTAAAGCTGTTTTTCACCTTCTAAACCTTATTTCAGCCATATCTCCCAAACAGTAAATCCGTTTGATTAATATGACCACTCTACGGAAAGAGAAATCATCATCCGGATTCAATGGAAGTAGTTTCAGGTCAAAAATCCTTACCAATCAAAAGTTATAGGAGAAACAAGATTCATTAGGGGCAAAACGGTCATTTAAAATTCAGTAAAAATCTTGAACATGGGAAATGACCCAATGGTCATTCCCTAAAGTTACACGACCATACGACTTCGTATGTAAATGAAATAAATATTCTATGATCCTCTGATACGTAGAATGCAGGTCGTCACATTCCCTTCCCTCCCCCCTCCCTTAAGAAATTTCGTCCCTGAAATTCCTTAACCAAAACATACAAAAGTTCACGCATGCCTATCAACCATTAGCAATCAATCAAACATACATAACAACACAACAAACCTAACCTAACATGCGGTTTACTAATAAGGGAAAACTATATCATTACTAAAACCTTACCAGGCAAAGAGTTCTGGATACATCTTCCTTATGTCCTCCTCTGTCTCCCAAGTACAGTCTTTCTCATCGTCACCCCACTGGACTTTGACTAGTTTCACCACCTTTCTTCGAAGTTGCTTCGTATCGTGCTCGACAATACGAATAGGTTTGCGGTTCCCAACCGCCTCGGGTTCTACCTTGATATCGTCCAACTGATATGGTGAAATAGCCACATTAGGGTCGTGCACAAATTTCCTTAACTGGAAAACATGAAATACATTGTGAACTCCCGCCATCTTTTCAGGTAACTCAACCTTATATGCTAAATTCCCAATTTGCTCGAGAACTGGGAATGGACCAACAAATCTTGGTGCCAACTTACCACTCCTACCAAAACGAATCACTCTTTAATGGAGAGATCTTGACGAATACCAAGTCACCAATGGAGAACTTCAAACCTCTTCGTCTCTTATCAGCATAACTCTTTTGCCTATCTTGGGCGGCTTTCATTCGCTGTTGAATAACCTTGATCTTCTCTGAAGTTTCTCTTATTACATCTGGCCCAAGGACAAGTTTCTCACCGGTTTCCAACCAACATGAAGGTGAGTTGCACGGTCTCCCGTACAAAGCTTTAAATGGAGCCATACCAATACTGGACTGATTACTATTATTATATGCGAACTCAACCAAATGCAAATGATCATCCCACGATCCTCCAAAATCCAATATACAAGCTCTCAAGAGATCCTCTAATACACGATTCACCCTCTTTGTTTGACCGTCGGTTTGAGGATGATATGCGGTACTGAGATGTAATTCTGATCCTAGAGCCTCTTGTAAGCTCTTCCAAAACCCACTAGTAAATAATGGATCTCGGTCACTCACAATGCCTTTGGGTACTCCATGAAATCTCACCACCCACTTCATATACAGTTCTGCTAACTTAGCTGCCATTCTATTTGACTTGACTGGTATGAACCTTGCACTCTTAGTTAATCGATCTACAATCACCCAAATATTATCATGACCTAATCTAGTCCTTGGTAAACCGTCAACAAAATCCATTGAGACTTGTTCCCATTTCCATTCAGAAATTTCCAATGGTTGTAACAAACCACTAGGCTTCTTTTGCTCAACTTTAACTAACTGGCAGTTCATGCACTTGGATATAAACTTCCCAACGTCTATCTTCACCCCTTCCCAGTAGTAGGTCTGCTTCATGTCTCGATACATTTTGTTACCACCGGGATGTATAGTTAGTTTTGAGTGGTGACACTATCTAAGCACTTCATCTATGAATCCATTAATGTTGAGTACAACTAGTCTCCCCTTCTTTCGAAGCCATCCTTCTCGATCAAGTCCATACTTGCTCATCTCTTCACTGTCGATAATTTTGGAGATGATTTCCAGTAGATTAGGATCATCCCTCTGACTGGAACCAGTACACTCAATCAAGGCCGGTTTGATCGTCAAACTTACTAACATTTCTGGATCCATTCACACTTGGGTATGAAATCATATCCCGCGTTATTTTCCAGTTGCTTCCATTCTAGAAACATAGCCCCCAAACTGGCATGTCTCCTACTCAACGCATCAGCCACCGCATTGCCCTTTCCGGGTTTGTATGCGATACTGAAATCATATGAAGCCAAGAACTCTAACCATCTCTGCTGACGAAGGTTTAGATCTTTCTGAGAGAAAAGATACTTTAATGATTTATGGTCGGTAAACAACTCAAATCATTCTCCCAAGAGATAATGTCTCCACATCTTCAATGCGAACACAATCGCTGCCAATTTCAAATCATGGGTAGGGTACCTTTTTCATACTGTTTCTGTTGTCGACTAGCATAAGCTACAACCCTACCTCCTTGCATTAGTACAACACCCAGTCTGGTACCACAGGCATCCGTGTATACTGTCATCCCTTCGTTCCCTTCAGGAATAACTAACACTGGCGCACACATCAACTTTTCCTTTAGGCTCTTAAATGCATTCTCACACCTTTCGTCCCAAGCAAAATCTTGATTCTTTTTTGTCAATTGAGTTAATGGTGCCGCTATCTTGGAGAAGCTTTGGATAAACTTACGATAATATTCAGCTAACCCTAAGAAACTTCTTACGTCTGTTGCATTCTTGGGCGTAGACCAATCTTGCACCGTAGCCTCTTTCGTAGGATCCATGGCAATACCATTCTTTGAAACAACATGGCCCAAGAATCTCACTTCCCTTCTCCAGAAGTGACACGTAGAAATTTTTTCTTTCAGTCGGTGTTTCCTCAACACCTCCATCACTGTCCTCAAATGTTCCGTGTGTTCTTCCTCTGTCCTTAAGTAAACCAAGATATCGTACACGAACACAAGAACAAACTTATTTAATTGATCCCTGAAAACTCTATTCATAAGATCAACAAAATATACGGGTGTGTTGGTTAACCCAAATGGCATGACCAATCACTCATAGAATCCTGATGGTGTCCGAAATACAGTTCTAGGAATGCTCTCAGCCCTACTCGGAGTTGACGAAAACCTGTCGCAAGAACCAACTGTGAAAGTACTCTTGCCCCATCGAGTTGATCAAACAAATCATCTATCCATGGAAGAGGGTACTTATTCTTCCTCGTCACCTTATTCAACTCGCGTTAGTCCACACATAATCAAAGCGAACCATCTGACTTGGTAGCAAACACAACTGGCTCTCCCCAATAAGAAACACTTCTTCTAATAAATCCCTTCTTCAAAAGATCACTCACTTGCACCCCGAGTTCTCGCTGCTCCCTTGGCACCATGCGACGAAGAGGCATCATTATAGGTCTGACATCTTTCACTAAATCAATCCGAAACTCAATCTCTCGGTGTGGTGGAAGTCCGGTCACTTCCTCGAAGAAGTCCGGATACTCTCCAGCAATAGGCACATCTGATAACTCATCCTGCGGGATGTCGAGGGAATGTAGAAAACCGGCCATCACCTTAACACTGGGTAGCAGCCCAATAACACCCTCCTCCCATTATCCACTCTAATGGTCACCGAAGACCCCTCACAGTCTACCACCACCCCATATCTTTGGAGCCAATCGACTCCCAAAATAATGCCAAACCCAACAAAGCCCAAAACAAAACAATTGCAAGCAAACATACACCCATGACTCGATAAGACCAAATTACGGCAAATCATACTAAGGCTAGTCGAACCACCGATCGGGTTCGTCACAACTAAAGCTCTATTGACAAGTTCGGGTTTTAATTCTAACCTATCTATTAGGTCATTACATACGAAGGAATGGGAAGCTCCGGTATCAAACAATAATAGAATAGGAACACCATAAATGGAAAGCATACCTTGAATAACGATACCCTTTCCCTTCTGCGCCACAGTTGGGACATTCGACGAAGAAGGAACAGTGTTGATAGCGTATGCTTTAACGATCTGCTTCTCTTTAAGAGGTTGTGGACATTTATCCTTGAAATGTCCCACTTGTCCCAGTTGAAGCACTTCTTTTCCCCTGGCTTAGCTCGACATTCACTAGCATAGTGGCCCTTCTTGCCACAACTAAAACACTCGATATCTTTCTTGTTCTTCTTCTTCTGACCATCCTTGGTCTGGTTCTATTTTCTCTTATTCTGGGAATTACCCTTGCCTCCACCACTTGCTTGCGGCTTTGGCTCTCTTGTAGATGCAGTAACAACCTCGGTCTTTGACTTAGGGTAAAGACTCTCTGATCTCAATGCTTTTACCACAATAGATTCAAATGTCTCATCTGTGTGGTTTATAAGCCTTTCCCCCAAGTACCCATCTAAGCCAGTTATGAACTTCTCGACAGTGTCAATAAGGGATAATCCATACTTCAATATGGTATCGAATTCAGCAATACACTCCGAGAGTGCCCTACCATTCTGCTTAAGCTCCAGAAACTTCCTGATCAACTCTGACTTCTGAGCAGCTGGGATAAACTTATCACTAAAATGAGTTTTAAACTGATTCCAAGTAACTTGATCCTCAAGAGTAGCTGCTTTAATGGCATTCCACCAATTCATTGCACGTCCTTGAAGTTGACGCGATGCTAACTTCCTATTCATTGCATCTTCGAAACCCAAATATTCAAAGATGCGCTCACAACTATTTAGCCAAACTTGAACATCCGTAGCCGACTCCGTTCCGTGGAACGGCTTTCCACCAAGATTAGTATAATCCTTACTGAGCTTGGCGAAATCGAACCTAGGCGCCTGCATTGCTGCACCACCACCGTTAGCAGCATTAGGAATTGCTCCCTGAACATCCCTAAGCATCTCCCTCATGAAGGTAGTAAACATCGTCCTCATATCAGGGACATTCCCACTGTTGGCTCCTGAACCCGTACTCATCATATATCGGCTCATCATTCAATCTGCAAAGAGAAAACATTAACCATCTCCATAGTGGTGCCAGTGCAGTGCGACTTCATCCTTAGATATACTAATAGTATATACATAGCTTTTTGAAAACCAAAATATCACAAATACGCGCTCTCATATTTGTATACTATCTCTCCCTGATGTCTTCCCCTAGGTTAACTACGCAACCTAGGCTCTGATACCAAGTGTGACAGCCCACTCCACACTAGCCGACATTTCCATGAAATGCGTTGTACCGATGTCCAACCAGCACGGGACGGTCGTCAAAAGTAAGAAACAAGATGATGAATCAACAAAGAACCTGTAGTATATCTCACAACGCATGGAATAAAATATAATAGTAACATAACTTGATATAAAATAGGTGAGACAGTGCATAAGCTGAGAACTAAATCATAACCATCATAGCAGCGGAAATCCAAAAAATACAGCTTATGATCCTCCATTATTACAACTCCAAAATACTGTCTCTAAAAAGGAAATAAAGAAGGTGCACTACTAATGCCCAAAGAAGTGACCATCAACAACACAGGGAGAATATATGTAAATAGTACGTGGAAGCCTCTTGCTCGTCTCCGAACAACTACTCGTGCATCACCACTTAACCTGCCTCTAGTCTACTCGTTTAGGAGAACCCATAGTAGTAAGAAGAGACATAAAACTTTGGGTTAGACAAAAGTGTAGTATGAGCGATAGCAGAAAAATAAAATAGTAAAAGGTATAAGTAAATCATACCTGAACCTGGACCTGCAACCAAAGAGCTAGCACAACAAGATGTGCATTACTCTAAGGTAAACACTAACATAGTGTGTAAAGTGGATATGTGCATGTCATGGTGATTGTGAACATCAAACATAGTAGTCATCCTCACATCTCTCACTCAGTGCGTAAAGCATACAATATCCACCGCTTTGGTCACCAAATCTTTGGGGTCATGACGACAACTCCGTACAATTATTACACTATCCCCATTGCACTGGTCCATAGTCAATAACCCTAATGGGCCAACCAGTCCACACTTCCCTGGCCCTGGTTCGTCTACATGCCCCCTCTCTTTAGAGGTGAACCAAACTTATGGATATCGATAACCCCTTTGCATACGTGCCGCAGCAAAGTCCAACTCGAGAAGTTAACTCATTGGTTCCCGTCTGGATCCTGAGTAATAACTTCAAATTTGCACTTCCTTTGCATCTCAGTTTTTGGTATCATTCGTCTTAGTTTGGGTCGTGGTCATAGTCCTCGTCAGCATACCCCCTTCAGGAATCGTCAGCATACCCCTTCAGGAATCGTCAGCATACCCACCTTCAGGAATCGTCAGCATACCCACTTCAGGAATCCGGTTCGTGACCATACCCCCCTGAGGAATCTGGTTCATGAACATACCCCCCTGAGGAATCCGGTTCGTGACCATACCCTCCTTAGGAATATGGTTCGTGACCATACCGCCCTGAGGAATTCGGTTCGTGACCATACCCCCTTGAGGAATCCGGTTCGTGACCATATCCCCCTGAGGAATCCGGTTCGTGACCATACCCCCTGAGCAATCCGGCTCATGACCATACCCCCTTGAGGAATCCGGCTCGTGACTAGACCCCTTGAGGAATCCGGCTCATGACCATACCCCCTGACCACCATCAGGAATTCCGCAGTTTTTCCAGCAAGCTAGTTTTGCCAAACGATGGCATTTTCAACCATTCTAACTTTCCTATGACATCACAAAACATACCAAACAATAGTTATATCATACGGAATCAATCAAAAACATCAAAACAACAATTTAACATGTTAATATGGATCGAACATACCCAAAAGCATGATTTTCCCCTTAATCCCCTAAACCATGTTTTAGCCTTAGAATTAGCAAACTTGATCGAAATTAACTCAAATTTTCACCAGAGGTATAAAATAATGTTTAAGGATTTCTAAATATTTTTCCAGATTTTTATCATGTATAATTTCACTAATTATTAGTAATTACCCCTAATTAGCCGCAATAAGCAAATAAAAGTGCTAATCACTCACCTTAGCCATAAATAAATCTCAGATCTGAAAATATAACTGATATGGCACTGATCTCTATGTATTGCAGCAGCTTCAACTCTGATTTGGTGTTGATTACTCTTGATTTGATGTAGTTTTTCTTAATTAGTGATTTAAAGTTATTAGGGAGTTATTAAAATGAGGTTTGGGTAATGGAGGTCATTACCAGGGTTCAAAGGATGCTAGTGGCGGCTGAAAAATAACAAAAGAAGGGTTTCTCTGACCCCTTTCAGGCTTTATATAACCCTAATCCCGAAATCCCTAATGGATAGCTGCTAATTACCCAATTAGGCACGGTTAAGCTATTTTTCACCTTCTAAACCTTATTTCAGCCATATCTCCCAAATGGTAAATCCGTTTGATTAATGTGACCACTCTACGGAAAGAGAAACCATCATCCGGATCTAACGGAAGTAGTTTTAGGTCAAAAATCCTTTCCAATCAAAAGCTATAGGCGAAACAAGATTCACCAGCGGCCAAACAGTCGTTTAAAATTCGGTAAAAATCGTGAACATGGGAAATGACCCCAATAGTTGTTCCCCAAAGTTACAAGACCATACGACTTCGTATGTAAATTAAATAAATATTCTACATTCCTCTGATGCGTAGAATGCGGGTTGTTACATATATTAATTTGGATTGATTTGGATTAAGTTTGCTAATCTCGGAATTTTGGGGATTAAGGGGAAAATCATGGATTTGGGTATGTTTGACATAAAATAGCCTATGTAATTGATGTTTTGATCTTTTGATTGAACCTATATGTTATTACTGCTGTTGGGATGTTTTATGATTATTTAGTGAAGCTATAATGGTTGAAAACGCCGTTGTATGGAGATAATTGATGAAATAAGCTTGCTGGAAGGACCAGGGCGGATCAGATCGGTAGCCAAACCGAACCGGGCTGGGAGTCAGGAGGGGATGAACCGAACTGGATCTTAAGCATAAGGAAGTATGGCAACAAGGAAGGCCACTTGCATTGGGTTGGAGTTGGAGTAGGGATCAGATTGAACTAGAATAGAGCGGGCTGAAGCATCGGATCGGATGAGAGGAGCTGGAGCAACCAGATCGGATGGGATTGGTTCGACTTAGCCGAATCGAACCGAATAAGGAGGATCGAACCGAACCGAACGGAGGACTCGAACACCATATACCCGGAGGACCGAACCGAACCAGATTAAAACTACTTCCACTACCACGCGACGATGATCATGAACTCTTCTGAAGAACAACTCTAATTCGACCAAGACCCGAAATGCAAAGGAAGTCCAGATGGGAAGTTACCGCTCAGGATCCAGATGGGAACCAACGAGCTAACATCTGGGGTTAGGATTTGCTGCGGGGCGTGTGCAAAAGGGTTATCAATATCTATAACTTTGGTTCACCATTGAGAGAGGGGGCATGTAGACGAACCAGAGCCAGGGCGGTGTGGACTAGTTGACCCGTATCCTAGATCCAGTGCAGTGTGGACTGGGTAGGGTTATTGACTATAGACAAGAAGGGCATGGTCATAACAATAGTTGTACAGAGTCCACTGTGGTATGGACCCATTATGACCCCAATGGATTTGGTGATCAAAGCGGTGGATATCGTATGCTTTACGCACTGAGTGAGAGATGTGAAGATGATTATCATGATTAATGTTTGCTATCACTATGACACGCAAACTTCCATTTTACACTCTATATTAGTGTTTACCTTAGAGTATTGTACATCTTGTTGTGCTAAATCTTTGGTTGCAGGTCCATGTCAGATATGATTACCTATACCTGTTATTGCTCTATTTAGTGATATAGATTTGCTATCGCTCATACCAGACTTCCGTCTGACTCATAGTTTTATGTCTCTTCTTATTACTCTGGGTGCTCCTAAAGGAGCAGACTAGAGGCAGGTTAGGTGGTTATGCACGAATAGCTGTCCGGAGACGAGCAGGAGGCTTCCACGTACTTTATATATATTCCCCTGTGTTGTTGCCGGTCACTGCTTCGGGAAGTAGTAGTGTACCTCTTTTATTTCCTTTTATAGACAGTATTTTAAAGTTGTAATAATTTGATACGAAGCTATATTTTGGATTCCGCTAGCAGCTTGTGTACTGTCTCTCCTGTTTTATATCAAGTTATGTTATTATTATATTTTATTCCATGCATTGTGAGATGTACTACAGGTTTTTGGTAATTCATCGTTTTAACCCTTTTGACGATCGTCCCGTGCTAGTCGGACATTGGTACAGTACATTTCAGGGAAATTCAGCTGGTGCGGGGTGACCATCACATTTACCAAACTATACAAATATATTTTCTCTTTCCTAGCCAATCAATCTAGGTTTATACCCAATTCCAATATTTTCCCAACATAGATTTGGATAAAATTCAATATAGAAATCCTTAGATATATTATCCAATTACATGTTTATTGTTCATGAATTTTCTTCGGTTGAGATTTATCATAAGACTTTAGGAAATAAAAGATTCATTTCCAAATTGTATAAAATAAAATAAATTATCATAATTTAAGAATTTCTAGTTTCGCAAGATATACAAGAATCAAACGATATAATATACGATTATAAAAAAATATAAATTAAATCCACTCACCTGATTTATCTTTAATTCCCGAATCTGAATCAAAATTATCATCTTTGGCCTCCCTAATTGGATTTATTACTGTAATTACCTCGGATTTACAAATCTGATTATAAAAAAATAAAAGATAATACTATATTCAGATTCATGGAATTTACCTCATACGGATGGGGAATCTGGGCACCTACGACCTAAATTTACAACCTTTATCTCCAAATTTTGAATCAGAAACCCTAGAACTAATATATATATATATATGAAAAGAGGACTTGTTAATGGCGACAAGCGGATTATTTTTGCTTGCCTTCGCTATGCGTGAGTCCTCTTCCTATCTCGTTTTCTATCCTTATTTCTATCCATTTTCTTTCTAAATCAAATCGATCTACGATTTTGTCAAACTTCAACATACTACGCTGCGATGATGAGCCAAGATCTTACTTTACCTTTTAACCTCAAATTTTTTTCCATTCTTATTTTTACAAACCTAAAGTCGGTTTTAGAGCTTTTTTGGCTCCGATCTGAATCAGATCTGGTTTCTCCTTCAAGCAAACTTCAAGTTTAGTTTCAGATCTATGTCACTACAGATCCGAGCACTTTTGGTAACTACTTCTTTTACTGTGCATGAATTTCAATCTTATTTCAACAAAGCAAACTGCCAGATCCGTTTCCGCCTTGAGACCTATGTGCTGATTCGATTGCTTTCTTCCCAATTTTCTGGATCTGATTAGTTAGATTATGGATTATCAAGCCATTTTTAATTTGGGATTCGGCATTGCCGGCGCAGCTGAACTAGCTTCAGCTCCAAGTTATCCAACCGATCTTCCATTTCTTTGTGCTAGTCCGATTTCAGTTTGATTTGGGTAAGCTTAATTTGATGTTGGTCTTTGGGTTAATGGACTATGGATATTTTTAATTTCTGATTTCAGTATGCAATTTGGGATTTATTTGTATGGGTCAGTATGCGACATAAAGATGTATATTAAGTGAAGCAGTTCGACATACCCCAAATTTCATGTTGCCCAGCAGTTCACTTGGTTTTTCTAGGGATGTTACGTAAAGTGTTGGTTTAATTTTGATGGGTTAGTTCATCCAAAAATTTTGTATTGGAAAATTGGAAATTTAATACTGAGCATCTTCAATTGCTTGATGGCCGCTTCATGACTTCTCAAACCCAAATGCTGATTGTATTTTCAGACAGTGGGGTTTTGCGGTGTGCTGTATACTGAGGGAAGTAGTTTCTCATACTCTTTTACCCCAAACTGTGTAAGCCAACACTGGTGTTTGGTTTCGATTTCATAGTAAGCATTACAGGCCAGATCTGTTTACATTCTGAAGTCAGGTGCTATCTCCTTCTATACCATGTTTACTTTCTGTTCTTCTGGAGTTCCAATACTAAAGCTTACAAATCCATATGCATTTTTGGATATAATATAGTGTTGGTTGTCGTTAATTCATCCAGTAAGGTTCCGGACTTGGATGACATTTTGTTATACAGTATGGGTTTTCAACATGACATTAGTAGATTAATATGTACTGGTTAATATACAATTTGACTGTTTTTTGAAGAAATTTAGTGGCCTGGGACGGACTATGGGTTAAGAGTTTACAGATTTTCTGGGTTATTGAGGTTAAATCTCATTATATACAATGGGGTAGTGCTTAATGTGGAACTAACAATTGGTTATCAGATTTGAGCATGAAGAGGTGAGTGAACTATTTTCATAAAGATTCTAATTGGTTATCAGCTCACATGTATATAGTCTCGTGTGGAATATAGACTATATACATGCATGGAAACTCGTATTGGCTCGGTAAGATTTCTACAGTTTGTGAAGTATGGATATGTTGTGCATGCGTTTGAACCATTAAAGAGAGATCAAAGGAAATCATATATAGTATTCATGCAATTCAGTTTTTATGGAAATTGAAGATATGATTTTCTGCTTCCTAATTTGAAGTATAACAAGATATTTCTGAATTTGGTTCTGGAGTTTCTAGATTGGAATATCCTTTTATTTTTGAGAGGAGCATATGGCTCATGAGAGGTGCAGAGTGTTGCACGATAGTGCGATGGTGGCCTAATCATGGGCTGAGCTAGTTAGGTTTATATTTTACTTGTATTTTCAGTTTTTTACGTTTTTTCGTTTTTGTTGTAATGGTTAGTATGCTAACTTGCTTTTTGTACTTTTCTTAAGTAGATAATAAAGTGAACCAGTTATATATATATATATATATATATATATATATATATATATTTCTGAAGAGTTTAGAGGGAAAGGGAATGGCGGAGCTCTAGTGTCCTCTTAGAAAATATGAGTTGAAAGCTAGGCCCTGTTGGTCTATTTATAGCTGCATAGAGCAACCACGTCTGTCTGATTCAAGAGAATTAAATCCAAGCTATTTAGTAACTTAAAACACGTTATCTTTGCCTCATATGGGTCGACCCATGCTCTAGTTGGGTCGAACCTTGGGTCGACACAACTCATTAGTGGGTCGACCTGGCCCAAAGCCTGGGTCGACCCATACACGTTATAAAAATGTGTATCGGGTAAATTTTTGATGTGTGACTTGTGCTATTTTAAATGTTACCTTTAACGTTATTATTTCTTAATCATTTTAATTAATTTTTGAAGTTTATTTCTTGTTTTTTGGCGAGGCCTACCAGTTTTTAAATTGGTCTGTAACACAAGTTTATTTCCTATTTTATTCAATTTCTACTATTTTTACACCCATTTAATTTCAATTTTATACGCGTATTATCAGTACACGCATGCCCTCCTTCCATGATTTGGTTTTATACCATTTACAATGCGCGTTTATTTTTCATGTTACTTTTGTAATTTATGTCTAAATATATTTATATTAAGTATATCTATATTTGTGTTCGCATGTGTCTCAACATTCTAGAATTAGTTATATATTTCCAATTTTTAACGTTATTTCCATTAGTTCTATTTTAATATCATTCTCATTATGTTCCTATTAATGTTATTAATGATACGTATTAACTTTCAAATTCAAATGCGCGTTGCTTTTGGGACTTATATGTTTATAGGTTTATATGAAATAAATAAACATATGTTTACACACACTTACATGTGTGCTACCATTAATTAGTTTTTTGTTTTTACACTTTAACGTTACATTCAATTTATTATTTATAACATGCTATTAATTAACTTCCATTCATTCTTCTGTAACGTTTCTTTTTATTAAGTCTATTTATATCATTGAACGATATATTTGCATAATGGCAATTTTTATTTATTACTCAATTTATAACATGTGTTTTTTTTGAATTTCGAACGCATATTTGTCATTTAATTATTTTGATAATTTTATTAACTAAAATGCAGAGTGTTACATTGTAAACCGTCTAAATCATAATCCATTTTTGCATGCTTTAGTTTTATCTTATAATCAATCCAATCACCAGGGAGTCTAGAAATTATAACTCCAACGCCAAAAAAATCTATTCTAGCAACTTTAATTTGACTCACCAATAGTAAAATTTCCTTACTTGTTCAACTATAAACTTATTAGTGACCATTTTGAAATCCATAAAATTACAAATAAGAATTTTTTTTGTAACTTGCTTTAGATAGGCAGTATTTGCTTTTTAGTGTAATTCAAAGTGGCTTAGTTGTTTCTAAGGTCCTATGAGCCTTGTAGATTGGAGTTGATGGTGTGTTTAGAATTTTTCCTCTATATAGAAAATCATCTTCTTTGCGCTTTAGACATTTCACCTTTAGAGCAGCATCATCCTTGTCAGTTTCCTATGGTATCAATTCTAAGCCATCTTCCGTAATGTAGAATAATTTGACTGTGATAAAAAAGAACTTCATATTCTCTTGGCAATGAGTAAAATTATTCCCATCAAAATGCTCCAATCAAAAATATTGATTCATGACTTACAGGGCATTCGAACAGTCCGTGGTTGAAGATATTATCTAAAAATTTATTGAAAAATTTGTGGTTCAAGACAACTCTAATGGAGATAATGTCGTACTTCTAATTTTAAGGATATATGGAATGGGTTCTTTTAGATAATAGTTTAACCCACCTGGACAAATGGCTTTCGAACTATCGACTTTTCGGATTTCCTAAAGTCTTGGAATAACATAACCGTATTAAAATTTTGTACAATTTTTATCTAACTAAGAACACTTTGAGTTGATTTTTGATGAGGCAAAATTCGAAGATAAATAGATTGAAGAAGAGTAAGAGAACAAATTGCAATGATTGCAAAACTTTTTAGGCATCACGAATTTGGTCTAATCTGAAAGCGTTTTGGAACGCTCTCAAGCATTGCAAATTTGATAGGAGGAAGAAGAAGATGAAGAATAGAATAATGAATGATGCAACTTATTTTGGCATCACTAGCTATAGCGGTGGAGGGAAGTGTCCTTTCTCCAAGCCTCATGATTTTTCCAACAGTCAGAAACATTGCAAACGGTCGCATCAATTCATACCAACTGTCGCGTCCTTTCATATTTCCAACGACTATAAAACATTTCTAATTCTAGCCTTGGGTACCCCAAGGCCCTAACTCCTTCATGAGAATCCTATATTTCAATAAATATGGTCACCAGTATTCCATATTGTGGGACTTTGTTACTTCCTTCCACCCTCTTCCCTTTTTAAAAAACAAAGCAACGAGAGAGCAATATCAGAAATATCCAAAATACATATATATACACATAAGAAAATATCTAATGTATATTATTTAAAATATGTGAGTATACGTATGTGTGATGGTCATGCATGCTCGGTGGTGTATATATTTACACAAACATAGTTGGGTTGGGTAGAGAACCAGGGAAGGTGTTAAGGTTTGGGCTGTTGTGGTGGCTGGCGAGGCCGTGCTAATGGAGGCGGGTTTGCTAAGGTGATGTGCAACATAAGTTTCAAGCGAGAGAAATAAAAAAGAGAGAGAAAAAAGGTGTGAGTGATGTAGTGGGGTTTAGTTAGGGAATTATGCAGGGCAATGCGGCGGCTAGTAGGGATGATGACAAGTCAGACTTGGTTGTTGTGGTAAGCTTTGGCTAAGGAAAAGCGCACTAATCTTAATGTGGAAGTTGGAATAAAGCATTTTGGGAAAAGAAAATGAATTAATGTTCATTATATACTAAATATTGCAATTAAGCTGTAACACCCCACATTTTTAATATAACTAAAAATATATGTATATGCAGAGATAGGTAAATAATGGTGATGTATAATGAAAATTAATTAATACATGAAAGAGAAGGAAAGATTAATTCAATGATAGTGTACGTAACAGAGAAAATAATAAAATAAGGATACTTAATTTAAATATTAGGAATTAAGTAAAATGGACATCACCATTGCGTTCGTCTCGAAATTCTGCTTGGAATAGAGTCCAAGTTTTAAAAAATCGGACTCCGTATGAAAGAGTTATGGCCTGTAGAAGATTCAACAAAAATTCAGAATTTACGTAGGAAAATACCCAGGCAGGTCGACCTGGGGGTTGACTTACCCAGGGAGGTCGACCTACTCAGGGAAGTCGATCTGGGGGTCGACTTGAGGTCGACCTCCCCCCTGATTTTTCCAGATCTGGGCAATGAAGATTTTTGATGTGCTGGACGGACCGGATGGCTTCTAGGGCGATCTAATGGCTCTAAAACACTCTATACACCTATAAAATAGTGCTTAGACGTAACCTAATTCATAAACAATTCCTTCTGACACCTCCATGCTGCCAAACTTCAACCAAACATGGCCTTCGCCCCAAAACCCTTAACTAAATTGCAAGTCCTTCACCAACTTTGGAGTTTAATCAAATTAAGAAGCAAAATTCTTCATCAACGATTCAGCTCTTCACCAATAATCAAATAAGAAGATTAAATCAGCGTTCTACATCAACAAATCATTTACTTTCCCCAATCTAGTCAAGATGGGTGGAATTATAATAATTTGTTGTATAATAGTATTATTATCGTTCATCATTCCCCAGTTATTAATTTAATTCAAGATTCATGTTATAATAGATGTTCCTTTTATCCTCCTTCCCCTTTTTATTTTTGGATCTAGGTTATCTCGAACCTAGATGAAAATCTTATTATGCATACGTGCGGTTGGAATATGGAAATGTTGGGCATAATCTATTTTATGCAATTGAGAAATATAATCTGTAATTTGGGGTTTGTGGCATAACAATTGTTGTTGCAAATATTGGGCATAATTTATTTTATGCAATCGAGGAATATAATCTGTAATTTGGGATTGGGGCTAACAATTATTATTGCAAATATTGGCAAAATTGGCAAATTGTATATGGGGATTATTCAATGAAGTAAAGTTTGAATTGATAATTTTGGGGCGTAATTCATAATGAATCTTTAGGTATGATTTGGGAACATGAATCTATGGTGAATAGCGCATAATTATGAATTCTGACTTATGATGTTAACATGAAATTGTGTAAATTTAATTGGAATTAGTGAATATGGAATGTGATTGGGAAATTGGAATAATAGGTTTAGCCTATTAACGGGATTATGAACATGAACATGCTTGCAAATTTATAAATTGCCTATAACACCTAGAATAGACATGAATTGTAATTAAGTTGAATTTGGAACACATGACATGAATTTGGGGTTTGGGTGAAAGACTATTGTTAGTGAATGCCTATGACACGAGGTTAGGCGCGTTTGTGGTGTAAGACTGCCCGAAACCACCCGGCAAATCCAGCAACCACAAGCAGACGTCTAATGTGAGAGGTCAACGACAAGAACTACAGGCGTAACGGTTTACGACGTGAGGTTAGGCGCGTTGTGGTATAAGTCTGCCTAGAACCCCAGCAAATCCAGCAGCCACGAATGGACATCTAATGTGAGAGGTCATACATCATTACGGCATAATAAATAAATTAAGAAATACTAACCATAATAAGACATGTGGGTGACATGGGTATGGTTAGAGGGTTAAGTAGGCGATATAAATGACATGTAAAACATGACTAAGGTAGACTTAACCATAGTAAGACATGTGTAAGACACAAAAACTATAATAAAGAGGGTTAAGTGGGGGCACGTGTGACATGTGAAACAAAAAATTAGATATGCTTAACCAAATGGGACCCGTAACGGTATCATAAATTAATTGAATTGGGTAAAGTTTAAATGACGGGTTAAGTAAATGGAAGGGTTAAGTCAAATCTAAAATTAATGACAAGAAATGGGGAATGATAAATAACCTATTATGAAAAAAACTTGAATAAGGCAAGAAAGGATAATAGGTGGAAATTATAACTTATAGGATAAGATAAGTTATAGGAAAGGATAAGGAAGTTGAGATAACACTTAACCAATTTGACATGATATATGGGTAAGTTAAGTCAACATGAACTGATAGATAACACTTAACCAATTTGACATGACGCGTGGGTTGAATTGAATACGTGATTGGAGGTTAAGTCAACTTGAACACATGGGAAAACTGAACTAATATAACAGTATCAAAGCATGGAAATGTGGGGAATGATAAGATTAAATAATAGATAAACTTATCCTAGGGATAACAAATGGATATGAATTAAGATGTAATACAAGACTCGAAGGGTGGGACGACTTATACAATGAAATAAGTTAATCTAAGATGGAAATGTGGGAAAACACCCGTACACTATCATTTGATAAAGAGAACTTAAGTCATGCTTGAATTCATTGGTAAACCTTAGTTAAAAGGAACTAACTAACAAACCTTAGTTGAAGAGAACTAAGTAACAGAAACTAAGTATCAAACCTTTGTTAAGAGAACCAAGTAATAAACCTTAGTTAAGAGAACTAAGTAAGTAACGAGAAAGAGAACTAAGTAGTAAACCTTAGTTAAGAGGACTAAGTTGTAAACCTTAGTTAAGAAAATGAACGATTAAGAGAACTAAGAAGTAAACCTTAGTTAAGAGAACCAAGGAGTAAATCTTAGTTAAGAAAGCCAAGTAGAACACGAGGAGGAGCGAACGTCCAACTGATCATGAAGAAGGCTCCAACGAACTAGTTTACGAAGCACGCGGCTTCGAGGGGACGTGAGGGTACTCTTGGTATCCCTCTGTGAGGTTGCGGATGATCCTCCTGGCCTCACAGAGGTTAAGGTCTGCGTTAGAAGAGCCAAGGGTATGCCTTGGTTGTAATATAAGCAACCTAAAGATTAGGATGGGTCAGCATGAGGCGGCGATATCTTGTTTAGCCCTGAGATATCATGTCGTCGTCTACCTACCATCTTGAGTCAATCGAGTGCGTAAAGCATAAAGGCGGAGAACTCCAACAAACCATATACTTGCTATCTAGTTATGGGTGAGGTTTGGCCAATAGGTTTGTGGGGGCATAAGGGGGCCTGCGAATAGTTCTCATTCTTAATTTTCTTGGGTGCCTTTCATTAGTTGAGGGAGGGGTCAAGTGGGACCATAGCCTCACACAGATAAAAACAGACCTTAGCGTATGCATCGGCAGATAACTTAAAGCTCCCAGTCAAGTTCCGTGTTTCTTGATTAGCACTGCCATGGGACTCGGGCCGCACATATAGAGGACATGTGCAACTAGACATCGATAATGATTCACGACACGTACATGGGGAAAGTCCAGGAACATACATCGCTCTGGGTAGTGTGTCCTAGACTAGGGGGCATCGTTCGATAGGTAGCATGATCCCTAGTTGGACCTAGGTCGCATAAACCTTGAATCCGAGAAGCGTTCAATAGGTAGCATAAACCCCAGTGGCCCTGGGTAGCGTAAACCCTGGTTGAATCTAGGAAGTACTCGATAATAAACCTTAGACTAGATCTAGATGATACATGGAATATAGCAAGATCAAGAGTGGCAGTTCAAATGATTTCGAGAATGGTGGCACTACACTAAAGTAGTATAGATTTATATGATGAAGCCCGTACGACATACGGCAAGGGACTGTATGTATATATGGAAAAGATTAGATGAGTTGGGGGTATCTACATATACGTTGTATTAGGTTAACCTACTAGTGGGACATAAGTATAGCCTAGAGAGCTAATATCGCGAATAACCTAATAAGCAAGAAAATGATAACTGAACGGTTTATGTAGGATTATACAGAAGTTTATTCTTAGTCCACTCACACAGAACTTATGTTCTGACCCCCTCCTCATTACATACTTCCAGGTTAGGTTCATGACAGAGATGGTATGGCTATGGATACTGGTTTAGCAGTATCATTAATAAGGTAAAGCAATATTTGAATATTATACTTTATTTCCTTCCGCTGTGAGATGCTTTACGAGTTCTGACATGTTTCTTTATCTCTGTCTTTTTCTGCAGGATACCAGATCACCCAATTCGGGTTTCGATAGATTGGATTTTTGAAACAAAATTCGATCTGTCGGAATCTGGGTTGTTACATCTGGTATCAGAGCTTTGGTTTAGTGATTTTAGGGAGATAATGAGTGAACGTATTTGTATTTTCTAAAATATAAATATATTATGTATATAAACCT
Source organism: Allium sativum (assembly GCA_030737875.1). Lineage (NCBI taxonomy): Eukaryota > Viridiplantae > Streptophyta > Magnoliopsida > Asparagales > Amaryllidaceae > Allium > Allium sativum. The sequence continues at coordinate 542,630,579 of CM060922.1, forward strand.
AAATCAATATAGTAGCCCACTAAACATGAAAAGAATTGGGATATCTAGTTTGTACACTCAAGGAATGAACATAGGAATTTGGAAACCATTAGGTGGTTGGGAAAGTGTACAATATGACTTGAAGCTAGAGAAAGAAAAATATCCCATAGGATGGAAACTGAAATATTAGTATTTCAGAGTAGTGGGTTTAGAAGTGTAACCTTAGAAACTAGAAAAGGTTGAAAAATGGAAAATGGATTAGGAATATATACAGTCGAGAGAATTGAATTCGCGAAAGTGCCTAGGAAAAGCCTAGTGAGTTGAAGACCCGCTTTGAGTCTAACCCAATAATAAACTTTTAAGAACTTGAATCTGTAAAAGAGTTTGTGGTGTTTTTCAAGTTTTAATCTTAAAAGTATGTTTGATGTTTGAGAAATTATTTAGTGCATGTTGGGTTTTAAAGTAAAGCGGGGTATATTTTGTAAAACAATGATTTCTTGTTTTAAAAGAATTCTCTCATTAAAAAGGTGCATAATATAGAGCATATATAGCTCGCTAGTTTTCATATTATAGTATATGAAAGGATTGAAAAGAAAGTGTTGCATTTTGTAAAAGAAATTCTATTATGTTAACAATAAAATTTGATTATTGTTTTAAAAAGAAATTTTTGTTTGGTGAACAAAATAAGCGGTAGAGTGTAGGAATAGAATAAATGTCTGCACCTTATAGCGAGTAGTTAAATTAACAATGGTAAATAGGAACAATGTAACCTCGATAGTTGTCCTTGTCTACTCCAGATTCGTGATTTGAAGAAAATGGTTCGCATTTTATTCTGTGACATGTTTTTTTTTATGGTTTGGAAAAAGCAAGTTTTTGAGAAAAGAATAAAAGTTTTACCACTTTTAGTTTTTGAAAGGATAATGTAATAAAAAAAGAAGGCCAAACCATGTTTTAAAAATGGAGTAGTTAAGGATTAAGGCCTCGAAAGAACGAGATAAAGTTAAGGCTATTAGAACCAACTGGGGATTGGTTGAGTTGAGTAATTCTCTGAGTGTCAATCTGATGTTGATTTCAGTCTTCGGGGTTGATACTTAGGGAGTTATTTTCTTGCCAATTTACAGTCAGGGATTAGATAATATTGAACTAATGGAAAATTTCCCGTAGAATGCATAAGCATTGAGAAACCTTGGTTTTTTGCTGGAGAAAAAAAAGGATAGGCTAGTAATACACAGCAAGGACTAGTAGTGACTACTAAGTAGTAAAGGGCAAGTAAGTGGGTATATCCTGTTGTGTGGACTCGCAATTGTCTGAGATGAAAATGTCCAAAGATTCTTGGCCCATAGTAGCAGCTGTGTAGGATGCTGTTTGAGTTGAAAACCGAAAAAGCTTATTTAAAATAATGAACTTAAGTAATTGGATTAAGTCAAATAAGCTAAGAAAGAGAAAAGCCTACCTAACAAGAAAAAAAATCTAGTGAGGCAACAAATGTGACGGGAAAAGAAAATGAAAATCTTAAGAAAAAGATGAATAATTTGAAAATTTTCAAAGATAAGATGAAAAAGAGAAGAAAATTTTCTTATGTGGTTGTACTTGGATAGGAAAATACGAAATCTTCATAGAATAGTCATATAAAAATCCAAGTACGATTAGAAAAGAAAAACGGTGGATGTGAATTTTTCCGTTTTATATCCTTTCGTAACATAAGGAAATCAAATTTGGAAAATTAGATTTTTCTAAATTTTGAATTCAATGATGGATGGTAGGGTTTTGGATGCGACAATTGGGTGAACTATGCTCTTATTCTATAAGAGTATGGGAATAATTGGATGAAAAATGTTTTGATTTTTCAAGAATATTGCATTCATATAGAACTGCAAGTATATTTAGGATGCGAGCATCATGTTTTGAAAGAGTTTTTAAAAATTTTTGCATACATATAGGTGGATCCAAATTAGGCATGCATGATTTGCTACGATGTAATTCACTTTGCACATGTGCACAATGTTGCAACAATTGGATGAACACTAATTGGATGTTGCGAGGGATTTTCTATTTTGCTCTTATCGAATTTCGGGGACGAAATTCCTTAAGGGTGGGAGAATATAACTCCCCGCATTTTTAATATAACTAAAAATGTATGTATATGCATAGATAGGTAAATAATGGTGATGTAAAATGAAAATTAGTTAATACATGAAAGAGAAGGAAAGATTAATTCAATGATAGCGTACATAACAGAGAAGCTAATAAAATAAGGATACTTAATTTAAATATCAGGAATTAAGTAAAATGGACATCACCATTGCGTTCCTATCGAAATTCTGCTTGGAATAGAGTCCAAGTTTTTGAAAATCGGACTCCGTATGAAAGAGTTATGGCCTGCGGAAGATTCAACAAAAATTCAGAATTTACATAGGAAAATGCCCAGGCAGGTCGACCTGGGGGTCGACCTACCCAGGGAGGTCGACCTTCCCCTTGATTTTTCCAGATCAGGGTAGTGACGATTTTTGATGTGCTGGACGGACCAGATGGCTTCTAGGGTGATCTAATGGCTCTAAAACACTCTCTACACCTATAAAATAGTGCCTAGACCTAACCAAATTCATAAACAATTCCTTCTGACACCTCCATGCCGCCAAACTTCAACCAAACAAGGCCGCCGCCCCAAAACCCTAAACTAAATTGCAAGTTCTTCACCAACATTGGAGTTTAATCAAATTAAGAAGCAAAATTCTTCATCAACGATTCAAACTCTTCACCAATAATAAAATAAGAAGATTGAATCAGCGTTCTACATCAACAAATCGTTTACTTTCCCCTATCCAGTCAAGGTGAGTGGAATTATAATAAATTTGTTGTATAATAGTATTATTATCGTTCATCATTCCCTAGTTATTAATTTAATTCAAGATTCATGTTATAATAGCTGTTCCTTTTATCCTCCTTCCCCTTTTTATTTTTGGATCTAGGTTATCTCGAACCTAGACGAAAATCTTATTATGCATACGTGCGGTTGGAATATGGAAATGTTGGCCATAATCTATTTTATGCAATCGAGAAATATAATCTGTAATTTTGGGTTTGTGGCATAACAATTGTTGTGGCAAATATTGGGCATAATTTATTTTATGCAATTGAGGAATATAATCTGTAATTTGGGATTGGGGTGTAACAATTATTATTGCAAATATTGGAAAAATTTGCAAATTGTATATGGCGATTATTCAATGAAGTAAAGTTTGAATTAATAATTTTGGGGCGTTATTCATAATGAATCTTTGGGTATGATTTGGGAACATGAATCCATGGTGAATAGCGCATAATTATGAATTCTGACTTATGGTGTTAACATGAAATTGTGTAAATTTATTTGGAATTAGTGAATATGGAATGTGATTGGGAAATTGGAAAAATAGGTATAGCCTATTAACGGGATTATGAACATGAACATGCTTGCAAATTTATAATTGGCCTATGACACCTAGAATAGACATGAATGGTAATCAAGTTGAATTTGGAACACATGACATGAATTTAGGGTTTGGGTGAAAGGCGATTGTTAATGAATGGCTATGACACGAGGTTAGGCGCGTTTGTGGTGTAAGACTGCCCGGAACCGTCCGACAAATCCAGCAACCACAAGCGGACGTCTAATGTGAGAGGTCAACGACAAGAACTAGACGCGTAACGGTTTATGACACGAGGTTAGGCGCGTTGTGGTATAAGTCTGCCCGGAACCTCCTGGCAAATCCAGCAGCCACGAACGGACGTCTAATGTGATAGGTCGTACATCGTTACGGCATAATAAATAAATTAAGAAATACTAACCATAATAAGACATGTGGGTGACATGGGTATGGTTAGAGGGTTAAGTGGGTGATATAAACGACATGTAAAACATGACTAAGGTAGACTTAACCGTAGTAAGACATGTGTAAAACACGGAAACTATAATAAAGAGGGTTAAGTGGGACACGGGTGACATGTGAAACAAAAAATTAGATATGCTTAACCAAATGGGACCCGTAACGGTATCATAAATTAATTGAATTGGGTAAAGTTTAAGTAACCAGTTAAGTAAATGGAAGGGTTAAGTCAAATCTAAAATTAATGACAAGAAATGGGGAATGATAAATAACCTATTATGAAAAAAACTTGAATAAGGAAAGAAAGGATAATAGGTGGAAATTATAATTTATGGGACAAGATAAGTTATAGGAAACGATAAGGAAGATGAGATAACACTTAACCAATTTGACATGATATATGGGAAAGTTAAGTCAACATGAACTGATAGATAACACTTAACCAATTTAACATGACGCGTGGGTTGAATTGAATACGTGATTGGGGGTTAAGTCAACTTGAACACATGAGAAAACTTAACTAATATAACAGTATCAAAGCAAGGAAAAGTGAGGAATGATAAGATTAAATAACAGATAAACTTATCCTAGGGATAACAAATGAATATGACTTAAGATGTAATACAAGACTCGAAGGGTGAGACGACTTATACCATGAAATATGTTAATCTAAGCTGGAAATGTCGGAAAACACCCGTACACTATCATTTGGTAAAGAGAACTTAAGTCATGCTTGAATTCATTGGTAAACCTTAGTTAAAAGGAACTAAGTAACAAACCTTAGTTGAAGAGAACTATGTAACAGAAACTAATATCAAACCTTGGTTAAGAGAACCAAGTAATAAACCTTAGTTAAGAGAACTATGTAAGTAACGAGAAAGAGAACTAAGTAGTAAACCTTAGTTAAGAGGACTAAGTTGTAAACCTTAGTTAAGAAAATGAACGATTAAGAGAACTAAGTAGTAAACCTTAGTTAAGAGAACTAAGTAGTAAACCTTAGTCAAGAAAGCCAAGTAGAACACGAGGAGGGGCGAACGTTCATCTGATCATGAAGAAGGCTCCAACGAACTAGGTTATGAAGCATGCGTCTTCGAGGGGACGTGAGGGTGCTCTTGGTATCCCTCTGTGAGGTTGCAGATGATCCTCCTGGCCTCACAGAGGTTAAGGTCTGCGTTAGAAGAGCCAAGGGTATGCCTTGGTTGCAATATAAGCAAACTAAAGACTAGGATGTGTCAGCGTGAGGCGGCGATATCTTGTTTAGCCCTGTGATAGCACATCGTCGTCTACCTACCATCTTGAGTCAATTGAGTGCGTAAAGTGGAAAGGCGGAGAACTCCAACAGACCATATACTTGCTATCTAGTTATGGGTGAGGTTTGGCCAATAGGTTTGTGGGGCCATAGGGGGCCTGTGAATAGTTCTCATTCTTGATTTTCTTGGGTGCCTTTCATTTGTTGACGGAGGGGTCAAGTGGGACCATAGCCAAAAACAGATAAAAACAGACCTTAGCATTTTCATCGGTAGATAACTTAAAGCTCCCGACTGAGTTCCATGTTTCTTAATTAGCCCTTCCACTGGACTCGGGCTGCACATATAGAGGATATGTGCAACTAGACATCGGTAATGATTCACGACACGTACGTGGGGAAAGTATAGGAACATACATCGCTCTGGGTAGTGTGTCCAAGACTAGCGGGCATCGTTCGATAGTTAGCATAATCCCTAGTTAGACCTAGGTCGCGTAAAACCTGAATCCGTGAAGCATTCAATAGGTAGCATAAACCCCAGTGGCCCTGGGTAGCGTAAACCCTGGTTGAATCTTGGAAGAACTCGATAGTAAATCTTAGACTAGATCTAGATGATACATGGAATCTAGCAAGATCGAGAGTGGCAGTCCAAATGATTTCGAGAATGGTGGCACTACACTAAAGTAGTATAGATTTACATGATGAAGCCCGTACGACATACGACAAGGGACTGTATATATATATGGAAAGGACTAGACGAGTTGGGGGTATCCACATAAACGTTGCATTAGGTTAACCTACTAGTGGGACATAAGTATAGCCTAGAGAGCTAATATCGTGAATAACCTAATAAACAAGAAAATGATAACTGAACGGTGTATGTAGGATTATACAGAAGTTTATTCTAAGTCCACTCACACAAAACTTATGTTCTGACCCCCTCCTCATTACATACTTCCAGGTTAGGTTCATGACAGAGATGGTATAGCTTTTGTAATGACTCGGGTTTTTGTCGACCTTGGTTATCGCCATAAACTCAATGATGACTAACCAAACATCGAAAAATACCGGATGATTAATGAAAGAAATTAAAGGGTGAGGAAAGATAAGATAGAAACTTAGAATAGAAGAACAAGAACACAACATCAGAGTAACACAAACCTCACAGCGGAACGAATAACATATAATAGATAACATATCTTTGAAATATAAATCTGTACTTGAATATACATATCATTTTCAAAGTATAGCACTTACAACACAGCGGAAATAAACTATAGCTATATGATCCTAAAGCCTCCTGCTCCAACTCTTCAGGTATCTGTAAATCCCGACTACTTGACTGGCCATACAAAATTGGGCACCCAAGAGTTTAGGGAAAACAAAACAAAATAAACTCCGGGTCAGTCATGGGACTGGTGTGAGTAAAACAGTTTAAAACAGTTCGAACAAGTAAACGATATCTCATAAGACCACGCCGTATAACGGAACAGGTTTTTCCCTTATAAGAATCCAAAATATCTTTATATCCAAAACCTTTTGATATTATAATAATGTCTATCAACCACAATATAATAATCATCTAGCAGAAACGCTTTCATCTCACATTCTACCTATATAGTATACAATTAAAACCGCAAGCATGTATTGGGTAATGGATTTCCAACTATGACAAGGTATGGAACCACCTTTCGCTTGTGTACCTCTAGAAAGGAATGCACTGGGTTCAACAAGAACATCTTGCAACCCAGCCACACATGACCGACAACTCATTTCGCTTGAGTGTATCGAATGTATATCACCAACGGTTGGGATTAGCAACCATTTCCCGAATGGGACAACATCAACAATAGATTTTTAGAAGTAAATGAAACTCTAGATCAGGTGATTATACACCCTACTTCGGAGCGACCGACTTAGCCATGCTGCCTGCCCGATTTCTGTCATTTACCGGGTGTGAGGCTAGAAGCAACGCTTTGTCATCACACCAGATTCACTTTGAATGCCACATCGCCAAATCCATCAAATCACCGATTGACGTCCTCAATAATACATTATGTGTTAGCTAAAAGAAGTTTCCTTCTCCGCTTCCACTCTTGGTACAGTTGGAGAAATCAATATACGTGATCGTCTAGAAATACTCCGTTAGACATCCGTCCATACAAGTCATCCAGGAACAGAATGAACCAAAGGCACTATTCAGTACATCCATCTTAGGCACTGTTATCTAAGACTTATACAATAACCCTTGCACTTTACTCCGTCTTCAATTATCTTTGGCATATATGATTTGCAACGCTTATGCCAATACAGAGTGGTTCTTTGGACAATAATCCAACCGGTCTCTCCATATTAACAACGTTAAAATGGTCAAAACTTTGATAGTCGGTGAGTTAACTATCAAAGAAAAATACGTGTGCAAAAAACGATATTATTTCCAGATGGAAATACTATCAATCAATCATCAATCATATATATATATATTTATGTATATATATTCACATTTCCTTATTTTCTATGTTTTAGAAAATATACGTTGTTAACACTGGAAAACATTTCCATTGTTATTTACATATCACTATCATTTCACAACTATCAGTCTCTGACTGTGAACTAGTAGGAGAAAAAATTCTCTAAGTATAAACCCCGAAGGCCGAAACCAACATCAGATCGATACTCAGAAAACTATTCAACTTAACTAATCCCTAGTCAGTTTCTAATCTTGTTTAACTCTATTTCTTTTAACTATGTTCGATTAACTTCTTTTGAATAACTATGTTCAATTGACTCCTTTTGAATAACTATGTTCAATTGACTCCTTTCGAATAACTATGTTCAATTGACTCCTATTTGATGACTCTATTTGATAACTCTAATCGACTAACTCTTTTCTATCTCGTTAATTTCCTTTTATAATCCTATTTATTTTCCCAATAAATATTCCTTTATTCTATTTATTTATCAACTAAATATTTCTTTATTCTATTTATTTACTTTCTACGTAAATATCTTTCTCTATACTTCTATTTACTTCTTAAATAAATATCGTTTTACACTTCTATTTACTTGCTAAGTAAATAATTGTTTTATAAAATTCTTTGATTTTATAATTATTCCCTTTCTAAATATATCCTATTTATAAATATTCCAGTTTATAAATATTTTATTTTCAATATCACTTTAAAAATTCCCTTATCAACATTCCAGTATGTTATGGTATTCAACATATCAAATCACGATGATCAATATCGTCCAAACACATATAATTGACAACAGATTATATATCACAATATATGAAGAACAGTAAAATAAATGTTGAGGAATCCAGTTGGATTCCTCCAACCTGTTTCCCTGCATCACAGATATTAAGCAATATAGATAACATCACTTTCTGTTCCATATGATATATTCTGTTAAACAGAATCAATATAGAAATTCAACTAACTGACTAGCAGCTCAATCAAACAGTCAACACACAGTCAATCAGATAATTTTTAACAGTTCTAAAAATACAACATGAAATTATAAACTATTCAAAGTTAGTGAGATTTACTCACATTTGCGCGTTAGCCGTTAAATAACGGTTTGAGTTATTTGATTCAGTCGGACAATTTATTTTGCCATAAATTGTAACGAGCTCCTATTCACTTCCGGCCAGTCTCAGTGTATAGCACTCGTCCATACGATCCCGACGGATCTTGTTTCGTGAAATTCTGCTCAAGTATGAGGAAGATATGCTTAATCTAAATTAACACATTATTTAATACACAATTTAAACTTGTTCTTTTATACTTTGGGCCTCACCTTAACCCAACCCGGCTCACAGCAAAAAACCAACCCATATGAATCAGTCCCTCTTCCATCTCCTATGGTTTCACAGCAAGCTTCTAATGGCCCTTTTCATGCAAGTTTGGATTCCTGGATCTCCCATTCTACTTAATGATTTAAAAATCCAATCTCACCGCTATCCATATCTTTTCCTGCTCTATCACTCAACGCCCATTCTACTCAACTCGAACCACCCCCTCACTTCGCGTTTCCCCATCCTTCGCACAGCAAAGTCCAAAAACATACCGAACTGAATTTGGTCGAAATTTCACCCAACGACGTGGAAATGTGCAGATTTCCTTATCAAACAACAATACAAACTTTAACACTTCAATCGATCCTTCTCCTTGCCCAAAAGGTTAACCCTAGTTCCCTGCGTGAGTTTCCAGTGACTGTCGATCAACATAAGGATCGTACTGGGATGAAGACAATAGTAGCAGTAGTTCAAATACATATATAAACTGATTTATAGAATTTTATTCGGATTGTTCTTGATTTCTAGAATAATCAGTTTGGTTTTCTTTTGCTGGAGGGTGAAAATGTGACGGCGGAAAGAGAGTTTGACTGAGGAAAGAAGAAGACTTAGGTTTGGAGAGAAAGTGAGGTTATTTATAGAAAGTAAATATTATTTTTATATTCCATTGTTATTGTAACGCTCCTTGTATTTGTTCTAAAAATTCCTGTGATCACTTATGATACCCAAAAATCACGAAACTGGACATACAGCTACAGTTTGACACTACGGTCCCAACGAAACTGGTTTCGTCGAATTCCGACTCCGTTTGCTCACACAGTATAATTTCAACCGTCGAAATACTGACTATTTCTCACTCTAAAAATCCATACGACCACACAATGACTCTAAAAATCACGAAAACTGGACCCTAGCAATAATTCACTATTCTGAATCCAACAAATTTGGTTTCGTCGAATTCCGACTTCGTTTGCAAAAGTGGCTAGTTTTAAAGTCCTAAATAACCCATTTAAAATATATAAATATATTTAAATACAATATATAAATATATTTAAATATAATTAAATTAAATATTTATAAATAAATATTATCGTATATATTCATAGTGGAATACCATATAGCTCCAGAATAATCTTGTATGGATTTCTAGCTTGATATTTCAAATCCCGATTAAATCGATATTCGATTTAAAATGAATTCCCTTTTAAAAATATAATTAATTCCTTTATAAATTATAAAGGAATTCCACAGCGACTTTTCTAAAATTTGATTTGGACATAAATCAAAATCTACACGATGAAATCCCGATTTTTCTCTCCCACTAGAAAGATATACTCCACCAGCTCCATACGTTTCTTATTTCCGAAAAATCCGATTTAAAACGGACCCTGTATATTCAGTTGAAGTTCAAATCGCCAAATAGCGAACTACCATGCCATTTCCAGCTCGATTATAATTATATTATAATTTATACGTTCAACTGTCGTCGATTGAATATATTTGTTCATATAATTCAACTCTAAGCTGAACTATGTATTTTAAATAATCCAATTCATACTATATTGAGAATTCCACTATTTTTGATTATTTCTGAATTAAATATATTATTCTATTATTTAAATTAATTAAATAATTCACTTCATTTAATTCAACAACGATTTAATTCCCTAAATCACTATATCACTATTTATATAATTAAATAAATTAATTATAATACATCTGCAAATGCGGGTCATTACAATCTTCCCCACTTAAAATAATTTCATCCTCGAAATTGCTAAGGTAGAGAGTGACCCTATCGACTGGTTAGAACATACTTGTTCACTTCTTAACTTCAGTTTCAACTGAATCAATTTAATTTCAATTAAAAATTTATTTAATTCTTATCAACGAAAATTTCCAAAAATCCTGAAAATTTTCTAACATCTTAACTCTTCGAAAAATTTCGCCAGCACCTCCTTTGTACTGGTCAATCGGTCAAACTCCAACTCGCCTCTCTGGGCCTTCTCCAACCCAAAAGAAAATCAAACAGCCAAGCGGCTTGCCAAATCAGCTCAAAAAATCTCATATCATATATGAAATATAAACTTGTACCTTTTTGTCAGGCATATCATTATATCCTTCACATCTGCTATTAATTTAGCATATACACATGTCATTCCACCCAAACTCCAGTCACTTTTATCTCCAACACAACCATTCACTTATATCCAAGCCAAATATCATTTCAACTCGTGTTTCTTCTCGATTCCCAACTCTTAACTTGATTATCACATTACACTTCAAATTTGAATCTCACAATCCAATTTGTCTTGATATCATTCTAATTCAATCTCAGTTACCACTTTACTGGCTTTACTTTAATTCAAATTTGCTTTCACAAATTTCTGTTAAATTTGTTTTTAATTCAAACAGTCTTTCCCTAGGAGTTTTTAAACAGTTTACTCTTTTCAAAAATCAAATTTTCCTTTTTGAAATTCAACACAACTTGTCTTTTCCAAAACAAATTTAAAACAGTATCTCTGGTAGTAATTCGTCACTTACAACTCGAAAATGAATACTGATGATGCAGCTGTCATCATCAGAATCTATTTTCCAGCGATCGAAGTGAGTTCAATACTATAAAACCATTTCTTAACATTTTCATTTTGAAATTCATTTCAAAATATAATTCACACTGCTTGTAAAACAATTTAAAATCTCTCAAGATCATAAATTTTCCTTATTTTTAATCCAAATCCGTTTACAAACACTTATCCAATTTCCCCGAGTTTTAATTAAATTTCTGGTTTAAGTTTCAGATTTAACTCATCTGATTTCACGTATTTCACTTATATGAATTCTGATTGGTTATTTACATAACCATTTAATTTATAATCGTACTCGATTATAGTAACAACCAGTATATCCAATATATTAAAATTTTGATATATATATATATATATCTTCTCTATATCAAGATATACCCTGGGTAAACTTATTTTAATTTACCCTTTTTTCAAAACATATCGAGTCTTCCCATCGTATTCGAGTGTTTATAAACTCCTACCGATACAGTGGATCAAACTGATCGACCAGAACCCATAAACAACTCAACCAATAAATCACCATAATATATAACAATTTTTATATCAATAACAAATACGCTCACTCGTATATATACACTCAACTCAATCTAGGGTATTACTAACCCTTTCTCTACCGAGTCATGCCACAGAGCCAAGGTAAAACTTAACTTAAGCTCTGATACCAACTGTAATGACCCGGGTTTTTGTCGACCTTGGTTATCGCCATAAACTCAATGATGACTAACCAAACATTGAAAAATACAGGATGATTAAAGAAAGAAATTAAAGGGTGAGGAAAGATAAGATAGAAACTTAGAATAGAAGAAGAAGAACACAACATCAGAGTAACACGAACCTCACAGCGGAATGAATAACATATAATAGATAACATATCTTTGAAATATAAATCTGTACTTGAATATACATATCATTTTCAAAGTACAACACTTACAACACAGCGGAAATAAACTATAGCTATATGATCCTGAAGCCTCCTGCTCCAGCTCTTCAAGTATCTGTAAATCCCAACTACTTGATTGCCCATACAAAATTGGGCACCCAAGAATTTAGGGAAAACAAAACAAAATAAACTCCGGGTCGGTCATGGGATTGGTGTGAGTAAAACAGTTTAAAAGAGTTCGAACAAGTAAACGATATCTCATAAGACCACGCAGTATAACGGAACGGGGTTTTCCCTTATGAGAATCCAAAATATCTTTATATCAAAAACCTTTTGATATTATAATAATGTCTATCAACCACAATATAATAATCATCTAGCAGAAACACTTTCATCTCACATTCTACATATATAGTACACAATCAAAACCGCAAGCACGTATTCGGTAATGGATTTCCAACTATGACAAGGTATGGAACCACCTTTCGCTAGTGTACCTCTAGAAAGGAATACACTGGGTTCAACAAGAACATCTTGCAACCCGACCACACATGACCGACCACTCATTTCGCTTGAGCGTGTCGAATGTATATCACCAACGGCTGGGATCAGCAACCGTTTCCCGAATGGGACAGCATCAACAATAGATTTTTAGAAATAAATGAAACTTTAGATCGGGTGATTATACACCCTACTTCGGGGCGACCGACTTAGCCATGCTGCCTGACCGATTTCTGTCATTTACCGGATGTGAGGCTAGAAGCTACGCTTTATCATCACACCAGATTCACTTCGAATGCCACTTCGTCAAATCCATCGAATCACCGATTGACGTCCTCAACAATACATTATGTGTTAGCTAAAAGAAGTTTCCTTCTCCGCTTACACTCTTGGTACGGTTGGAGAAATCAATATACGTGATCGTCTGGAAATACCCCGTCAGACAACCATCCATACAAGTCATCCAGGAACAGGATGAACCAAAAGCACTATTCAGTACATCCATCTTAGGCATTGTTATCTAAGACTTATACAATAGCCCTTGCACTTTACTCCGTCTTCAATTATCTTTGGCATATATGATTCGCAACGCTTATGCCAATACAGAGTGGTTCTTTGGATAATAATCCAACCGGTCTCTCCATATTAACAACGTTAAAATGGTCAAAACTTTGATAGTCGGTGAGTTAACTATCAAATGAAAACACGTGTGGAAACGACGATATTATTTCCAAATGGAAATACTATCAATCAATCATCAATCATATATATATATATATTTATGTATATATATATATATATATTCACATTTCCTTATTTTCTATGTTTTAGAAAATATACGTTATTAACACTGGAAAACATTTTCTTTGTTATTTACATATCACTATCATTTCACAACTATCAGTTCCTGACTGTAAACTAGTAGGAGAACAAATTTTCTAAGTATAAACAATAAAGGCTGAAACCAACATCAGATCGATACTCAGAAAACTATTCATCTTAACAAATCCCTAGTCAGTTTCTAATCTTGTTTAACTCTATTTCTTTTAACTATGTTCGATTAACTTCTTTTGAATAACTATGTTCAATTGACTCCTTTTGAATAACTATGTTCAGTTGACTCTTATTTGATGACTCTATTTGATAACTCTAATCGACTAACTCTTATCTATCTCGTTAATTTCCTTTTATAATCCCATTTATTTTCCCAATAAATATTCCTTTATTCTATTTATTTATCAACTAAATATTCCTTTATTCTATTTATTTACTTTCTACGTAAATATCTTTCTTTATACTTCTATTTACTTCTTAAATAAATATCGTTTTGCACTTCTATTTACTTACTAAGTAAATAATCGTTTTATAAAATTCTTTGATTTTATAATTATTCCCTTTCTTAATATCTCCTATTTATAAATATTCCAGTTTATAAATATTTTATTTTCAATATCACTTTGAAAATTCCCTTATCAGCATTCCGGTATGTTATGGTATTCAACATATCAAATCACGATGATCAATATCGTCCAAACACATATAATTGACAACAGATTATATATCACATCTTATATCACAATATATGAAAAACAATAAAATAAATATTGAGGAATCCAGTTGGATTCCTCCAACCTGTTTCCTTGCATCACAGATGTTTATCAATATATATAACATCACTTTCAGTTCCATATGATATATTCTGTTAAACAGAATCAATATAGAAATTCAACTAACCGACTAGCAGTTCAATCAAATAGTCAACACACAGTCAATCAGGCAATTTTTAACAGTTCTAAAAATACAACATTAAGTTATAAACTGTTCAGAGTTTGTGACGGCCGGGAATTTCGCTCGATCCGAATCAGTCGTTAAACCGATCTAGACCGTTCGAAACCCCTGATCGTTTGAGAACAGGACAAATAAGAACACAAACAGAAGAACATTTCATTGTATATTACAACAATGCATCAGATTACAAGAATACCAGTGCTTAAAACAAACAACGCAATGCTAAATAAAGAAAAATGAAGCTATTATAAGACCCAGTTCCCATTACACAATGCAACGCAAGCCGGAGGATAGGGTTTTTACCTTATAATAGCCAAGAATGCTTGATACGTTTAAAAGAAATCATTTGATACTATTATAAGTGTATAGTGCATAAAACAACTTCAAATCATAAGTATCAATCATAGGCGGCATGAATGCCCCATACCACTATGTCGCCATATATAGGTTATACAATCAAAATCGCAAAGTCACGTATTTGGAAATTGGATTTCCATCTATGAACGGAGGCAAAAGATAGTCCTCAACCGATTCGAGACGCTCTAGCCTGCCCCTCAGGAACAACCGCAACTTCCCCTTGGATCGTCAGGGCCGGTCCACCGATGTGGATTATTATGCCTGAACACTACGTTTCCCCGCCCTTTGGGGCGTAAATGAGCCAATAAATGACTCCATCGGACCCAGATCATCCGATCAAACCGAGGCGCCTCGCAACAACAACAACCACACAGGTGAAAAGTATATAAATGTCAGGGCTGGTAGGTCACTGACACCACCCTAGCTAGAAAGAAACGCATGCCCTCCCTGAGGTCCGTCTCCCGTTTTTGGTTCACTACCGGGGTGCGAGGCTCGCGAATTCACGTTACACAAAGCTGTGCCACACAGGCTGTGCTTTGATCATTACCACAAGACTTTTCTTTTCAACAGAAGCCTTGATCATTTGCCACTTAGGCATGCCACACAGGCAATTCACTCTATGAGTTTGATATCCATCAGTATATAACCCCTGAGCTCGTACGTCTCAGAGAAGGGCGTTAAGCAAGAGAATAAATTCTCTGCTGCCAAACAGATATATATTTAATAGAGATCAATCACACAGGCTAAAATCCAATTTCAGACACACAGTCCATTTACAAGTTCGTTCTGGGTCTGAACGAAACCGGAGGCACCTAGTACCCTGCATATCCATCGATCTCCAAGTACGTCTGGACGATCACCAACTGTTTCCATCTTCTTGGGTGTACAGCCCAATCAAGATCATCAGTAATCACCCAAGCGACGTGAAGACTTCCGGTCTTCAACCACCATCTTCATCTTCGACTTATCGTCGTATCAGTTATTCAGAATGGGATAAACCCGGTCTTTCCGAATAACTCGCGTATATTTTAAATAAGTGTTACACAAACACAACATATGCCTCATTCCAATTCATCAGTCACTAACCGTAAATTAATCAAGAGAATAATTTCCCAAATATTAACCCCGAAGGACGAAACCAACATCAGATCAATATCCAGAAAACCATTCTGCCTAGCTAACCGACAATTGGTTTCTAAATTTCACATTCATAGGGAAAGGTTCCCATTAATTTTATCAAAGATAAATCATTAAAATTTATTCTTTAATCTACTTTTGAATATCAATTCAAACTAGCCGGGATTAACGAAACTTATCGAAGTAATCATTTGTTTTAATTTCCCAATCCCAACCTATTCATCCCATGAAGTAAAACTGGTAATACTTCATATCTAACACCACAGTGTTATCGGTAAATTCAATTACCATTTCACGTTCAAATCTAATTGAAGATTTAACTAGCGCCTGGAGCAAAACTGGTGATACTCCATTCTCGATCATTTCAATCTAATTAAAGATTCATTAAAACTCCACTTAGTTTTAATCTGTGACTGGGTTAAAGAATCAGTGTCATTTAAAACATGGTTCACGATAAACCCAAAATCACATTCATTAATTATCGGGTTAAAGAACAAGTGCTATTTAAAACACTGTTCACGATAAACCCAAAAATCAATATCAATTCAATTCCAATTAAATATTATTTAATTGGTACACTTCATTAAATCTAAATAAAAAGATTTAATCTTTTCTCAACTGGGTTCAAGAACAGTGTAAATGAAGACACCATTCACGACGAACCCAAATCACATTTGATATTAAACACAAGGCTCTGAATAGAAAATATAGCGGCTTATATTCAATATCAAATTCTACGACTAACAAATATCGTATTGGAAATAACGATATATATATATATATATATATATATATATATTTCAAATTCCCATAACGATATCTGTATCATCACGAAATCCAACATCGAAATATTCCTAAGACAATTTCGATTCAAATCCATTCCAATGCAATCATTGGAAATTCTGGTTATTTTCAAAACCATTTCAAATTCAATTTATTTATTTAAAAATAAATAGAATTATAATTCTAGTTCAAAACTAGTTCATTTCGATAAAAATCTATTTTTATCCTTTCAAATATGGATTTTTTCATCCCAATTCTTTCTAAATCATTTCTTATGTTTTTACACAAATTATTACTATTTTTAATAATTTTATCAAGGCCCATACAGTCGATTTCCATCAACGGCTATCGAACTGCACTTACAGCGACCTTTTCCAAATTTGATTTGTACATAATTCCAAATCCACCCGTTAGATTTCTAATTTCTAATATTCGTTAGAAAGCTCTTTTCGATACGAACCCTACAGTTCCGGTTTTAGGAGAATCCGACGGTCGGATCTCCCGCAATATCCGTTCGAAGTCCATGGTCGAAATTCGCGAACTGCCGCGGCACGACGCGTTCTATTCAGGCCATTATATTATATATATAATATATATAATATATACTTCGTCGATTTCAATTCAAAACGTGCTTTATAAATCGTTTTAAATTTATTTTCAAAATGGTTTCAACTTCATATTCAATTTCAAATCAAAATTGAATATTCCAATTTAAATTCATTTTAAATTCATTTCAAATTGATTTCAATTCAAATTGATTTCTAATTCAATTTCAGTTCGTTTTCAATTCAATTCAATTTCAATTCGAATTCATTTCTATTCCATTTCAATTCGAATTCATTTATATTCAATTTCAATTCGAATTCATTTATATTCAATTTCAATTCGAATTCAATTTCAATTCGAATTTAATTCTATTCCATTTCAATTTCTTTTCAAAATATCAGATTTTGAAATCACTTTCGATATTCATTATAAAATGAATAAAATCGATATAAATATCGTTCACGTCAAAATGGCGTCAATCTAATCAATACGGCTTCATATATTCCTATTTTCAAATATTCTATTTCAAATATTTCTCTTTTCAAATATTTCTTTTTTAAAACTGGAATGAGGCCCAATCAATTACCATATAATGTTAATTATATGGATTTTCTACAACACATGTATATATCAACAACGATGAATAATCAACCATCATCCAAAGTGCATTCTACACTGTATAAGCATCAAATATAAATATTCAACGCTTATAACAGCCTGTCAATCCATCGATCGACATACAACTAAACAATCGGGATTAGTGTACGTCAAATATCATCCCAATACCCGTGTGGGGTTTCAAGCAATCAAACACAGATTTTTTATTTGTGCAGTTGGGCGATGTGTAAAATTTATCGTCCCAATCAATGTCCTTCAAATAGGTGTACATAAACAAACCGTCCGGTTTGTAAATGAATATTTATTTATTCACATTCACGTTAAAAATTATATTTTTAACGATCAAACTATTTCATTCAACATATGAATATTCTATTCGGTTCGTCTATTAACTAAAATGTTATCTTTAATTTTCTAACTTATTTTTGGAAAGTTTCGGCGGCATAACGGCACGATACTAGAAACGGGACAAGGCCTAGCCTTATCCCCGGTCTAGTGAAGGCCCACGCCATTCACACATCAATCAAATCAATTTCATTTCACCAAACAATTTAACAAACAAGCCATCCATGGTCTGTGGATGATGGGTGTCGGGTGCTACTAAACACCGTCTACGTCCTAGTATATATATATAACTAAAAAAAAGAAATTAAAGAGTGAGAAATTCCCACCAATAGCTATCCAATACCACGACTCTTCATTGATAGAAATCTTCATCGTTCTCGCCTTTTTATCACCTTCGTTGCCCGTATTCTCTACATATGCAAAAATTGAATTTTTTACTTCGCTATTCAATATATAAAAATCGATTTTTTACTTCGCTATTCAATATATAAAAATCGAATTTTTACTTCGCTATACAATATATAAAAATCGAATTTTTACTTCGTTATTCAATATATAAAAATCAAATTTTTTTATGTTATAAAAATCTAACCTTTATAGGTTTTTCACTCTAATAAAAATCTTACCTTTATATGTTTTTCACTCTAATAAAAATCTTACCTTTATATGTTAAAAATTATTCCTTTATGTTAAAAATCATTCTTTTATTCATTAAAAATCTAAACTCTCAAAGTATAAAAATTCAAACTTTTATTATATAAACTTCATAGCCTATTATACTTCAACAATTTGATCTCTTTTTCTTTCTAGAAATCCATTCTTTTATTTCTAAAAATCCATACTTTTATTTCTGAAAATCCATACTTTTAGTTTTTAAAAATCCATTAATTTCAGTTAGTTTCAAATTTTATATTATATATGAAAACAGAAAACTAAATAAACAACAGAAATAAATAAAAATAAAAAACATAAAGACTCACTGTAAAAATCAGAAGAGGAAGGGGGGAGAGTTTTCAGTCGAAGGAGAAGAAGGGGAGGGGGAGGCGGCGCGCGGATCCAGGTGGGTGGCCTTTGGTGCGGCGGTCTACGTCAAGGGGGGCGGCGGATGTTGATTGGGTGTGCGGCTTTGGGTGTGTGGGCTTGAGCGAGGAGAGTGAGAGGGAAGCGGGGGGTGTCGGAGGGGGAATGCGCGGGGTTCAGTGCTAGCGGCGGTGGCCTCTAGGCGGCGGAGGAAACCGAAGACGACGAGGTATTAGGGCATCGGGTTTATTTCGATTTTGACTGAAGGATGTGGTTTGACCGAGTTTAGAAGGAAGATGGGTAATATATTATATATATATTTATTTAATAATTCAAAAGTTACATTTTTTTTGGGACTCCAACGAGACCCAACGACTGTCGCCCCTAGTTAATTACCCCCATCCCAAACACAATGGGATATGTTTCGTTGGCCAATTCGGCTATTACGATAGGTTTTCATTAAAATCAAATATAAATCAGTATATATTGAATTTGAACGCACATTTCAATTTACTGGGGTCACATACTAACTCGAAAAATTATAGAAAAATATTTTCTAGCTTCGTATCGACGATACGGTCCCAACAAAACTAGTTTCGTCGAATTCTGAGAACGTTGGAAAAACGGCCATTTTCCAGTCGATTAAAATCAACTGAAACTGGTCAAACGCGTTTTCCTTTGCCACGCTCACATATTGAATCGAAAAATTATGAAATTTGAAACCTAGCAATAATTTGACATCACGGACCCAACAAAAGTGGTTTCGTCGAAATCCGAGGTCGATTGCAAAATGTCTATTTTTAAGGGCCTGAATTCCATAGCGACTATTCAGAATTTTCAACTGGGCATATCTATTGATTCCCGCTATGAAATTTCGATTTTTCGGATTCGTTGGAAAGATGTTATCAATTAGATCCTAATGTTTTTGGTTTCACTAAAATCTGGTTTGTATTGCACCCGGTACATTCAATTGAAGTTTGAAATCGAATTATCGAACTACCGCGCCATTTTTAATTCCTTTTATAATTATAAATAATTATTTATATTCTAACGACGACGTATATAATATATACGTTCGAATTCTATTCAAAATAAATTTTCCGTCGTTTTTATTTTAAATAATCTATTTTAAATATTCGAAATTCGCTAAAATTGCCAAAATAAAAAATTTTAACTGGCCCAGAATTTCCGGGTTATTACAATCCCCCCACTTAACTTTTCGTCCTCAAAAAGGAACAAAGTCGAAAGTGGTTTGATTAATCAACTCTACGTTTGATCTGACTTCCATTCTCCAACTTTTCAGTTTCTGAGAATTTTCAAATTCTTCAAAAATTTGGCTAACACCCTAAATTTTCGAAAAATTTCGCCATAACCTCCCCTGCACCGGGAGCCACGGGAAAATCCCGAAATTGCCATATAGGCCTTCTGATCTCAAAAAGAAAAAGAAAAAGCCAAGCGGCTAGCCAATAGGCTCATAAAATCATCATCACCCAAACAAAACAGTAAATTATGTAAATATGTACCTATTTGTCGGGCAAACAAATTTTATTCTCTGCTCTAGCCTCCTTGCTATGACCTGTTCAATGTAAGTATATGTATATGCAAGCAAATGCGACCAATTTCAATAATATTCAATATTTGATTCAACTAGGCTAAATGTTTCAAAGTTATCAAACAAATAAACAATCAACACAAACATCAATCAATTAGTGGATTAACATTTCAAATTCATAAATTTGATACATATACAAAAAATCATGTTTTTGATGCCAATTCACAACAATAAACCTATCTATATTAGTTTTGGTTCTCACACCAGTCTGATGGAAATATATAGAAATCATACCTTCGAAACACGAAAATAATTACTGATGATGACGCGTCAATCATCAGAATCAGGTCCGGGCGACTAGAGTGTGATTCTATATCTATCCAGTATATTAAAACTTCGAATATACATTCATGACGCGTATACGCGAAATCTTTATATACTCGATTGTCCATATCAATACAAATAAAATATTCAAATACGTTTAAAAAGATTTAAATTTTCAAAACAAAATTGTTTTCATTTGAAAAATATACTCTTCACACTCGTTCTAGGATACTACTGATCCTATCTCTAACGAGTCATTCTAATTGGATTTTACTAATCCAATATCTGATGAATTCTTTCGTATGGTTCTAATGTGTCTTGTTCTCGAGCTCTGTAAACCAAAGCTCTGATACCAAATGTGACGGCCGGGAATTTCGCTCGATCCGAATCAGTCGTTAAACCGATCTAGACCGTTCGAAACCCCTGATCGTTTGAGAACAGGACAAATCAGGACACAAACAGAAGAACATTTCATTGTATATTACAACAATGCATCAGATTACAAGAATATACAGATTATAAATGAATAAATATTACATAGAAATATCAGAGATTTAAATTACATTTAAGTCCATAGCAGCGGAAAATAATACAATACACAACTAGAAGAGATATACGGATACAAAGCTTTCCGGATATCGTTCCAGCTGTAAACCAGGATCTTGTGAATATAAATCTGCAAAACCAAAACTACTAGCTGCCCGTGTCAAAATAGGGGCACCCAGAGTTTAGGTTAAAACAATAAACTCCAGGTCAGTCATGGAACTGGTGTGAGAACTAAAACAGTTATTAATCTTTATTTTAAAGTTAGGTAAATCAAGGGACCACGCCGTATAACACGGAACGGGTTTCCTCCCAAGAATACCAGTGCTTAAAACAAACAGCGCAACGCTAAATAAAGAAAAATGAAGCTATTATAAGACCCAGTTCCCATCACACAATGCAACGCAAGCCGGAGGATAGGGTTTTTACCTTATAATGGCCAAGAATGCTTGATACGTTTAAAAGAAATCATTTGATAGTATTATAAGTGTATAGTGTATAAAACAACTTCAAATCATAAGTATCAACCATAGGCGGCATGAATGCCCCATACCACTATGTCGCCATATATAGGTTATACAATCAAAATCGCAAAGTCACGTATTTGGAAATTGGATTTCCATCTATGAACCGAGGCAAAAGATAGTCCTCAACCGATTCGAGACGCTCTAGCCCGCCCCTCAGGAACAGCTGCAACTGCCCCTTGGATCGTCAGGGCCGGTCCACCGATGCGGATTATTATGCCTGAACACTACGTTTCCCCGCCGTTTGGGGAGTAAATGAGCCAATAAATGACTCCATCGGACCCGGATCGTCCAATCAAACCGAGGCGCCTCGCAACAGCAACAACCACACAGGTGAAAAGTTTATAAATGTCAGGGCTGGTAGGTCACTGACACCACCCTAGCTAGAAAGAAACGCATGCCCTCCCTGAGGTCCGTCTCCCGTTTTTGGTTCACAACCGGGGTGCGAGGCTCGCGAATTCACGTTACACAAAGCTGTGCTTTGATCATCACCACAAGACTTTGCTTTTCAACAGAAGCCTTGATCATTTGCCCTTAGGCATGCCACACAGGCAATTCACTCTATGAGTTTGATATCCATCAGTATATAACCCCTGAGCTCGTACGTCTCAGAGAAGGGCGTTAAGCAAGAGAATAAATTCTCCGCCGCCAAACAGATATATATTTAATAGAAATCAATCACACAGTCTAAAATCCAATGTCAGACACACAGTCCATTTACAAGTCCGTTCTAGGTCTAAACGAAACCGGAGGCACCTAGTACCCCGCATATCCATCGATCTCCAAGTACGTCTGGACGATCACCAACTGTTTCCATCTTCTTGGGTGTACAGCCCAATCAAGATCATCAGTAATCACCCAAGCGACGTGAAGACTTCCGGTCTTCAACCACCGTCTTCATCTTCGACTTATCGTCGTATCAGTTATTCAGAATGGGATAAACCCGGTTTTCCGAATAACTCGCGTATATTTTAAATAAGTGTTACACAAACACAACATACGCCTCATTCCAATTCATCAGTCACTAACCGTAAATTAATCAAGAGAATAATTTCCCAAATATTAACCCCGAAGGCCGAAACCAACATCAGATCAATATCCAGAAAACCATTCTTCTTAGCTAACCGACAGTTAGTTTCTAAATTTCACATTCATAGGGAAAGGTTCCCATTAATTTTATCAAAGATAAATCATTAAAATTTATTCTTTAATCTACTTTTGAATATCAATTCAAACTAGCCGGGGTTAACGAAACTTACCGAAGTAATCATTTGTTTTAATTTCCCAATCCCAACCTATTCATCCCATGAAGTAAAACTGGTAATACTTCATATCTAACACCACAGTGTTATCGGTAAATTCAATTACCATTTCACGTTCAAATCTAATTAAAGATTTAACTAGCGCCTGGAGCAAAACTGGTGATACTCCATTCTCGATCACTCTAATTAAAGATTCATTAAAACTCCACTTAGTTTTAATCTGTGACTGGGTTAAAGAATCAGTGTCAATTAAAACACGGTTCACGATAAACCCAAAATCACATTCATTAATTATCGGGTTAAAGAACAAGTGTTATTTAAAACACTGTTCACGATAAACCCAAAAGTCAATATCAATTCCAATTAAATATTATTTAATTGGTACACCTCATTAAATCTAAATAAAAAGATTTAATCTTTTCTCAACTGAGTTCAAGAACAGTGTTAATGAAGACACCATTCACGACGAACCCAAATCACATTTGATATTAAACACAAGGCTCTGAATAGAAAATATACCGGCTTATATTCAATATCAAATTCTACGACTAACAAATATCGTATTGGAAATAACGATATATATATCTTTCAAATTCCCATAACAATATCTGTATCATCACGAAATCCAACATCGAAATATTCCGAAGACAATTTCGATTCCAATGCAATCATTGGAAATTCTGGTTATTTTCAAAACCATTTCAAATTCAATTTATTTATTTAAAAATAAATAGAATTATAATTCTAGTTAAAAACTAGTTCATTTCGATAAAAATCTATTTTTATCCTTTCAAATATGGAGTTTTTCATCCCATTTATTTCTAAATCATTTCTTATGATTTTACACAAATTATTACTATTTTTAATAATTTTATCAAGGCCCATACAGTCGATTTCCATCAACGGCTATCGAACTGCACTTACAGCGACCTTTTCCAAATTTGATTTGTACATAATTCCAAATCCAACCGTTAGATTTCTAATTTCTAATATTCGTTAGAAAGATCTTTTCGATACAAACCCAATGGTTCCGGTTTCAGGAGAATCCGACGGTCGGATCTCCCGCAATATCCGTTCGAAATCAATGGTCGAAATTCGTGAACTGCCGCGGCGCGGCGCGTTCTATTCAGGCCATTATATTATATATACAATATATACTTCGTCGATTTCAATTCAAAACGTGCTTTATAAATCGTTTTAAATTTATTTTCAAAACGGTTTCAACTGCATATTCAATTTCAAATCAAAATTGAATATTCCAATTTAAATTCATTTTAAATTCATTTCAAATTGATTTCGATTCATATTGATTTCTAATTCAATTTCAGTTCGTTTTCAATTCAATTCAATTTCAATTCGAATTCATTTCTATTCCATTTCAATTCGAATTCATTTATATTCAATTTCAATTCGAATTCATTTATATTTAATTTCAATTCGAATTCAATTTCAATTCGAATTTAATTCTATTCCATTTCAATTTCTTTTCAAAATATCAGATTTTGAAATCACTTTCGATATTCATTATAAAATGAATAAAATCGATATAAATATCGTTCACGTCAAAATGACGTCAATCTAATCAATACGGCTTCATATATTCCTATTTTCAAATATTCTATTTCAAATATTTCTTTTTTCAAATATTTCTTTTTTAAAACTGGAATGAGGCCCAATCAATTACCATATAATGTTAATTATATGGATTTTCTACAACACATGTATATATCAACAACGATGAATAATCAACCATCATCCAAAGTGCATTCTACACTGTATAAGCATCAAATATAAATATTCAACGCTTATAACAGCCTGTCAATCCATTGATCGACATACAACTAAATAATCGGGATTAGTTTACATCAAATATCATCCCAATACCCGTGTGGGGTTTCAAGCAATCAAACACAGATTTTTTATTTGTGCAGTTGGGCGATGTGTAAAATTTATCGTCCCAATCAATGTCCTTCAAATAGGTGTACATAAACAAACCGTCCGGTTTGTAAATGAATATTTATTTATTCACGTTAAAAATTATATTTTTAACGATCAAACTATTTCATTCAACCTATGAATATTCTATTCGGTTCATCTATTAAATAAAATGTTATCTTTATTTTTCTAACTTATTTTTAGATAATTTCGGCGGCATAACGACACAATACTAGAAACGGGACAAGGCCTAGCCTTATCCCTGGTCTAGTGAAGGCCCACGCCATTCACACATCAATCAAATCAATTTCATTTCACCAAACAATTTAACAAACAAGCCATCCATGGTCTGTGGATGACGGGTGTCGGGTGCTACTAAACACCGTCTGCATCCTAGTGTATATATATATATATATATAACTAAAAAAAAGAAATTAAAGAGTGAGAAATTCTCACCAATAGCTATCCAATACCACGACTCTTCATTGATAGAAATCTTCATCGTTCTCGCCTTTTTATCACCTTCGTTGCCCGTATTCTCTACATATGCAAAAATCGAATTTTTTTACTTCGCTATTCAATATATAAAAATCAAATTTTAACTTCGCTATTCAATATATAAAAATCAAATTTTTACTTCACTATTCAATATATAAAAATCGAATTTTTACTTCGTTATTCAATATATAAAAATCGAATTTTTTTATGTTATAAAAATCTAACCTTTATAGGTTTTTCATCTAATAAAAATCTTACCTTTATATGTTTTTCACTCTAATAAAAATCTTACCTTTATATGTTAAAAATTATTCCTTTATGTTAAAAATCATTCTTTTATTCATTAAAAATCTAAACTCTCAAAGTATAAAAATTCAAACTTTTATTATATAAACTTCATAGCCTATTATACTTCAACAATTTGATCTCTTTTTCTTTCTAGAAATCCATTCTTTTATTTCTGAAAATCCATACTTTTATTTCTGAAAATCCATACTTTTAGTTTTTAAAAATCCATTAATTTCAGTTAGTTTCAAATTTTATATTATATATGAAAACAGAAAACTAAATAAACAACAGAAATAAATAAAAATAAAAATAAACATAAAGACTCACTGTAAAAATCAGAAGAGGAAGGGGGGAGAGTTTTCAGTAGAAGGAGAAGGGGGGGGGGAGGCGGCGCGCGGATCCAGGTGGGTGGCCTTTGGTGCGGCGGTCTACGTCAGGGTGGGCGGCGGATGTTGATTGGGTGTGCGGCTTTGGGTGTGTGGGCTTGAGCGAGGGGAGGGAGAGGGAAGCAGGGGGGTGTCGGAGGGGGAATGCGCGGGGTTCAGTGCTAGCGGCGGTGGCCTCTAGGCGGCGGAGGAAACCGAAGACGACGAGGTATTAGGGCATCGGGTTTATTTCGATTTTGACTGAAGGATGTGGTTTGACCGAGTTTAGAAGGAAGATGGGTTATATTATATATATATATATTTATTTATTTATTTAATAATTCAAAAGTTACATTTTTTTGGGGACTCCAAACGAGACCCAACGACTGTCGCCCCTAGTTAATTACCCCCATCCCAAACACAATGGGATATGTTTCGTTGGCCAATTCGGCTGTTACGATAGGTTTTCATTAAAATCAAAATATAAATCAGTATATATTGAATTTGAACGCACATTTCAATTTACTGGGGTCACATACTAACTCGAAAAATTACAGAAAAATATTTTCTAGCTTCGTATTGAAGATACGGTCCCAACAAAACTAGTTTCGTTGAATTCTGAGACCGTTGGAAAAATGGCCATTTTCCAGTCGATTAAAATCAACTGAAACTGGTCAAATGCGTTTTCCTTTTCCACGCTCACATATTGAATCGAAAAATTATGAAATTTGAAACCTAACAATAATTTGACATCACGGACCCAACAAAAGTGGTTTCGTCGAAATCCGAGGTCGATTGCAAAATGTCTATTTTTAAGGGCCTGAATTCCATAGCGACTATTCAGAATTTTCAACTGGGCATATCTTTTGATTCCCGCTATGAAATTTCGATTTTTCGGATTCGTTGGAAAGATATTATCAATTAGATCCTAATGTTTTTGGTTTCACTAAAATCCGGTTTGTTTTGCACCCGGTACGTTCAATTGATGTTTGAAATCGAATTATCGAACTACCGCGCCATTTTCAATTCCTTTTATAATTATAAATAATTATTTATATTCTAACGACGACGTATATAATATATACGTTCGAATTCTATTCAAAATAAATTTTCCGTTGTTTTTATTTAAAATAATCTATTTTAAATATTCGAAATTCGCTAAAATTGCCAAAATAAAAATTTTAAACTGGCCCAGAATTTCCGGGTTATTACAGAGTTAGTGAGATTTATTCACATTTACGCGTTAGCCGTTAAATAACGGTTTGCGTTATTTGTTTCAGTCGGACAATTTATTTCGCCATAAATTGTAACGAGCTCCTATTCACTTCCGGTCAGTCTCAGTGTATAGCCCTCGTCCATACGATCCCGACGGATCTTGTTTCGTGAAATTCTGATCAAGTATGAGGAATATATTCTTAATCTAAATTAACACATTATTTAATACGTAATTTAAACTAGCTCTTTTATACTTTGGACCTCACCTTAACCAAACCCGGCCCATAGCAAAAACCAACTCGTATGAATAAGTCCCTCTTCCATCTCCTATAGTTTCACAGCAACCTTCTAATGGCCCTTTTCACGCAAGTTTGGATTCCTGGATCTCCCGTTCTACTTAATGATTTAAAAATCCAATCTCACCGCTATCCATATCTTTTCCTGCTCTATCACTCAACGCCCATTTTACTCAACTCGAACCACCCCCTCACTTCGCGTTTCCCCATCCTTCGCACAACAAATTCCAAAAACATACCGAACTGAATTTGGTCGGAATTTCACCAAACGATGTGGAAATGTGCGGATTTCCTTATCAAACACCAATACAAACTTTAACACTTTAATCGACCCTTCTCCTTGCCCAAAACGTTAACCCTAGTTCCCTGCGTGAGTTTCCAGTGACCGTCGATCAACATAAGGATCGTACTGGGATGAAGACAATAGTAGCAGTAGTTCAAATACATATATAAATTGATATATAGAATTTTATTCAAATTGTTCTTGATTTTAGACTAATTGATTTGGTTTTCTTTTGCTGGAGGATGAAAATGTGACGGCGGAAAGAGAGTTTGACTGAGGAAAGAAGAAGGCTTAGGTTTAGAGAGAAAGTGAGGGTATTTATAGAAAGTAAATATTATTTTTATATTCCATTGTTATTGTAACGCTCCTTGTATTTGTTTCTAAAAATTCCTGTGATCACTTATGATACCCAAAAATCACGAAACTGGACATGCAGCTACAGTTTGGCACTACGGCCCCAACGAAACTAGTTTCGTCGAATTCCGACTCCGTTTGCTTACATAATGTATTTTTAACCGTCGAAATACTGACTGTTTCTCACTCTAAAAATCCGTACGACCACACAGTGACTCTAAGAATCACGTAAACTGGACCCTAGCAATAATTCACTATTCCAGATCCAACAAAATTGGTTTCGTCGAATTCCGACTTCGTTTGCAAAAGTGGCTATTTTTAAAGTCCTAAATAACCCATTTAAAATATATAAATATATTTAAATATAATTAAATTAAATATTTATGAATAAATATTATCGTATATATTCACAGTGGAATACCGTACAACTCCAGAATAATCCTGTATGGATTTCTAGCTTGATATTTCAAATCCCGATTAAATCGATATTCAATTTAAAATGAATTCCCTTTTAAAAATATAATTAATTCCTTTATAAATTATAAAGGAATTCCACAACGACTTTTCTAAAATTTGATTTGGACATAAATCAAAATCTACACAATGAAATCCCGATTTTTCTCTCCCACTAGAAAGATATAATGCACCAGCTCCATACGTTTCTTGTTTCACAGAAATCCGATTTAAAACAGACCCTATATATTCAGTTGAAGTTCAAATTGCCAAATAGCGAACTGCCACTTCATTTCCAGCTCGATTATAATTATATTATAATTTATACGTTCAACTGTCGTCGATTGAATATGTTTGTTTATATAATTCAACTCTAAGATGAACTATATATCTTAAATAATCCAATTCACACTATATTGTGAATTCCACTATTTTTGATTATTTCTGAATTAAATATATTATTCTATTATTTAAATTAATTAAATAATTCACTTTATTTAATTCAACAACGATTTAATTCCCTAAATCACCATATCACTATTTATATAATTAAATAAATTAATTATAATACCTCTGCAAATGTAGGTCATTACATCTTTGGATACTAGTGTAGCAGTATCGTTAATAAGGTAAAGCATTATTTGAATATTATACTTTATTTCCTTCCGCTGTGAGATGCTTTACGAGTTCTGACATGTTTCTTTATCTTTGTCTTTTTCTACAGGATACCAGAGCACCCAACTCAGGTTTCGATAGATTGGATTTTTGGAAAAAAACGGTCCGTCGGAATCCGGGTTGTTACGTAAGCCCTCATTAATTCGTACATTTTCATGAGGATAATGTGGAGGAAATGTAGTGCAAGGTAGCTTGTGGTCCATTGGTGTGGAAAGCATGGTTGCCCAAGTCCATATTTTATCGGGTGGGTATGGAAACGGGGCATGGAGGCGGCTAGTGTTGGTTTATATAATGATATCTTGCTCATAAAAGTTCCTTTGACGAACAAATTTTTTCATTGGGTTTGCGTTAACGAACACAATATTATAGTGTGGCTTATTGATAGTTTTGAATAAGGACAAAATTATGACACATTAAAAAATTAAAGAAATTTAGTTACTTTATTTAAATAACAACGTCATCTAATTCATATACCCTATCAGTGATATTTATTTGGCCAGATGAAATATTGTTAAGTTGAATTAAAATTGTATAGATCATTATGGAGATCAAATAAATTGAACAAAACCTCATTACATGCTTGCCATGTAACCTTATAATTTATGCAATTAGTTAATACTTGTTAATTAACTATTGGTTGTCAATTGCTGAGTGCAAGAAGCTTAGTAGCCTTGCCATATTATATATGACATTGACAAGTGATCCCCTTTGGATATGAAAAATTGAAAGTAGTTTGTCTAAGTATCATTGTACTCTCTAAGCCTCAGATTTGAAATTGAATTTAGTTATCTAATTTCCTAACATAATATTTCTGTAACCGTTAATTATATTTAGTGAGAATGTTTAAAAAGGTTAATATACCAATCATTTATGGATTTCAATGGTTAAGTATTTGATGATGATGATTTAAGTTAAAGGAAAATTTAGTAATGATATTTTGACTTGCTAATTACCCAGTTAATGATGTTTAAAGGTAAACTATACTCAAGCTTTAATTAAGAAGTTAATTATAGCTATTTTTTGTAGGCCCGACCGGATTTTATAGTGACCGCAACCGCTTTTTATTACAACAAATAATGAATACAAGAGTACATAAGTTAGACTAATTGCCTAACTACTAGATCTGGTTTGAAGTTCCAGGACACCAATACAATAAAAAAAGGAGTGGAGGTGAATGCTGATACTACTAAAGAGTGGAAACAAACTAACCCTCCAAAACAAAGGGTGAAAGAGGCTATGCAGCGGTATAGGATCGTGTAGTATGGAGAATATGATGTAGAGTATATAATAGAATAGTAAGCAGTAAATCACACAGTCGATTTATACTGGTTCGGACCACTGTCCTACGTCCAGTCCCAGACTCACTTCTGGAATTTCACTAACACTAAAACCCTCAACTCACCAAGAGGAATAGGTTCACAATTACCCGAACCACTGAATGGGATTTCTTGCCTCAACCACTGAAGAGGTCTTCACTAATACAGAATAATTGTTGACTCTTTTGTGTTCTTGATAATACTGATTGTCAAATATTAAGTACACCCTTCCTATAGCCTTTCCTTGATGATAATTGTGAAGTACGTGAAGGAATATGGAAGTTAAAAGGTCTCAAATATGAAAGTAGATAGTTTTTAGAATTCAGAGAGCTTTGAGAATATAAGATAGAATGAAAGTAAGAATTGGTGATTGAAACAATTAATCAACCCTCTATTTATAATATATCAAAAGATACAACTGATCATGAAAGGTTTTGACGAAGAAAAATGGTTGTGACTCTTTATAAAAGTTGCAACCTTTCAGAATCAGATGTCTAAGAATAATTTTCAGATGTCTGTTTATAGTTTGAATTTTAAAGCCGAAAAGAAACAGTAAGTTTCTGACTAAATTCAGACGTCTGAAATATATGAAACAGACGTCTGAATATTGTCTTTTGAAAACAATCTGTCTCAGCAAATAGATGTCTGAGATTTTCATACCAGACGTCTGTTTTCTGTTATCAGACTATTCCTTGCTTAATTTATATAAGAAAAGCTATATACATATAAAATGTGTGTGTGTGATCATCAAGGTAGACTTTAACATTAATATCTAAGACTAAAAGACCTTTATAACATATTTATTATTCATTTATTGTGTTCTTGAATCTGTTTTTCAAATGGCTTCCTGCAAAACAAGGTTAGATAATAATATGTACGTTTATGTATAGTTGTCATAGTCAAAACGCTATGTAGCGGGATGTAACATTCTCCCCCTTTTTGACTAATGACAACTATATAAACTCCCCCTATCAATATGCATATTATATAACATGTTTCTCCCCCTTTGTCATTCGACAAAAAGGAATACTTATAAGAGATGTTAAGTATACACACAACACACAGAAAAAAAATACATAGAAACAGATAATTAAACAGAGAGTAGCATACCACCGTAACATAAGTAGCACATACGAAAGGTTTGTGCGAAGTAGTAGCAAAAAATATATTAAAAACCATGGAAATATTTGGAGAGAATCAAAAGACTAAAGCAAAATACTAAAGCAAGATACTAATGCTAGAAGTATTACGAACCATGCTTACCAATCTTCCGAAGTAGACCCAACAACAGTCGTTCCACCATCATTAGGAGAGCCTTCCTCTGAGTTTGGATCTTCGGCAGAGCTTGAAGACCATTAGAACGGAGCAGGTGCTTGAGCTTGAGTCGAAGAAGTACCAGTGCACGAAACCTTTTCCCAAATCTTATTCAAGAAACCTTTAATGGACTCAAACTTCTTGGTTGTTTGTTTATGATAATTTCTTATTTCTTTTTGAAGTTTGGCTTGATTTTGAGATAGCAATAAGACAGCTTGCTTGGTAGATGTTTCGGGAGAAATGACCTGAATATCATTATCGTCTTCTTGTCGTCTAGTTTGGCGCCGATGAGACGGTTCAGGAATGATAGATTCAGGATTGGCAGCAACATGTTCTTTCCAGGTGTCAAAAGACATAAATTCTAAGGTAGGAGGATTTTGAGGAATGTCCATTAGCTTTAAAGTTTTAGGACTTATTTCTTTGATGGATAGGGATGGAATGTTGGTGGGTATGTTTATGTCACAAGCTACAAGAATTCTAGTAATGTAGGAACCGTAGTGTAGAGTTTTGTACTTTCGCTTGTACGTGATGTCAACCCATTCGTCCATTATAATTTTGGCCCAGTTAATTTGTTTGTTTGAATATAAAGCATATAAAGCTTGAAAATCCCTTTTGTACACTTTTTCATAGCTCCCTTTTCGTGGTTGAATAGTGCGTAAAAGTATACGGTTAAGTAGGCGAGCTTGTGGACGAAAATGAGTGGAGGTAAGTTGTCTCATGTTAATCAGATCATCGGAAAGAAATTGATGAGAAACTTCATCACGCGTATCCAAATCAACTTCAATTGTATCAATGTCTAACCCTTGCCATGAACATTCTAAGATTTGTCCTAAGCGTTGCATGGTTATAATGACACGTTTTCCACATACCCATGACCAAATTGTATCATTTTTAACATGGGGTTCTGTATGGTCAAGGTTTAGGTTTTGCTAAGAATAATTTGATCAAGAGAGGATAGATTTTAACATTGTTTTTGTTGTAATCAACTAGAGATTCAAAATGAAAGTGTCTAGCACAGTGAAGGAGATGGTAATTAGAGAAAGCGTCAAACTTAACAAATGCACCTTCAAAATTTTTTGAATCTTTCATAGCCTTGTATCTAGCTTTTGCCGTGTCATCCCAAAGCCATCGTTGAATCATCTCTTCAGAGTGTGGAAGAGATTCTTCCTCTCGTGTTCGTTTTCCTCTATGTGCCATTATTTTGATGTTGGAGAGTAGTAAAAGTTTGAGGTAAAAAAAATAATTTGGGGGCTAGGGTTATATGGAATTGGTAAAAGATGAAAAGATAGTAAACGGTGGATGAAAAAATGAAAGGTTGTGATGGAGTTGAAAAGTCAAGCATCGGTTAAAATCCTGATTGACCCGATTCAGATGTCAGAATAAAATGAAACAGACGTCTGTTTTCGGATGTAATCAAGACAGAAAAGAAATAGTACAAAATATGGTGTTTTCAAATGTCTGGAATTTTTTATTTAGACGTCTGAATATGGAGGGGAAATTTTTACTTAGTAGATAACAGACGTCTGATTTTTTTTGGTAGACGTCTGTTTTGGAGGAAATTTTATCCCGAAAGAAAATAGTGTATTTTAGGCGTATTTCAGACGTCTGATATTTTGTAAACAGACGTCTGACTTTAAAGGGGAAATTATATTTCATACTGTAATCAGACGTCTGTTTATTCATATTTAGACGTCTGTTTTTGTTTTAAAAAATTATTACACAAGTAACAAGATAGAAAAAAATTTATAATCTTAATAACATGCTTAATTATTAGATGGAGGAGTTTTCTTCGGCATTGATGTGCTCTTTCCTTCATTGGCTTGATAATTTCTATCCCATGAGTTTGGATCATATGATGGTCGTGAGGGTGAGTAAGTATAATATTTCATTGTTGGATTCATCGGGTCATATGCTGTGTGATAAGAAGCCGATGGATCATCATCTTTTCAAGAAGGCTCAAATGAGTTGACGTTGCTTTTTGTTCAAAATATAATTCCTTTTGTAGATTGCTTTGTTCTTCTTGGTAGTGATGAAGATCGTTAATTTTACGTTTTGTATCGCGAGATGAGAATAAAGCTCGTTTAGCTTTCTTTGATTCTGGAGTAAACTCGGTGTGATAGTTACCCCATTTATATTGAGGTTCATATTTAGGTGTAGGTATGGGAAGATTAATAGAATCAGAGGAGGTACTTGTTGTGAAATGAATACTGAAAGAGGAATTTGAATTTCTTGATGATATAGTAAATTTTAGTATTTTAATAGAACAATAATTTTATTTTAAGAACCTATGTATTTATAGATAAGAAAGTTATGAATTTGTGGATTAGAAATTTTTGACTATAAATAAATTAACTGATGAGAGGAAAGTTAGGAGAAATGTTTTTAGGAGAGTCTAAAAATAGTAAAAAATAAATAAATTTGTTGAAATGTTCTTAGGAAGGTTTAAAAAAATTGTTAAATTATATGTCAGTTACTGAGACAATTCCAAGTTCTCGGCGTAATTTTATAAACGAATTTTCTAATAAAGGTTTAGTAAAAATATCTGCAATCTGATTATCAGATGATACATAGTCTAAATTTATAATATCTTTTTCTATACTGTCACGAAGAAAATGATGTCGAATATCTATATGTTTTGTTCTAGAATGATTTATCGGATTTTTTGATAAATTGATAGCACTAGTATTGTCGCAATATATTGTTGATTTAGTTAAATTAATTCCAAAATCTTTAAGTGTTTGTTGCATATAAATTACTTGTGCACATGCTAATGCAGCAGATATGTATTCTGCTTCATATGTAGAGAGTAAAACACAATTTTGTTTCTTACTAAACCAAGATACAAGTGATTTTCCAATAAAATGACACGTACCACTTGTACTTTTTCTATCCGTCCGTGATCCACCAAAGTCAGCATCACTGTAGGACACTAATTCAAATGGACAGCCTTTCGGATAGAATAATCCAAAGTTCTTAGTATTATTAAGATATCTTAAAATTATTTTTACCGCTCTTAGATGTGATTCTTTGGGGTCTGATTGAAATCGTGCATAAAAACATACACTCATCATAATATCAGGACGGGTTGCTGTTAAATAAAGTAGCGAACCTATCATACTTCTATATAATTTTTGGTCAATACATTTTCCTTTTTCATCTTTGTCAAGATGAATTGATGTGCTCATTGGTGTTGGTTTCCCTGAATTATTATCTAAACCAAAACATTTAATTAAATTAGTACAATATTTTTCTTGAAAAATAAAAATTCCACTTGAAACATGTTTAATTTGTAAACCTAAAAAATATGATAACTCACCCATATGGGACATTTCAAATTCATTAGTCATTATTGTGAAAAATTCTTGTAGCGACCCGCACATCCGTGCTATCAGAGTTGACTAAATACACCACACGTCCAACCCAAATAACACAGAAATACGAACCATTAATAGAAAGAAGTTAGAAGATGAGAAATAGGAAGAAAGAAATATTAGAATAGAAGAAGAACGAAGATCACAACTCACAGCGGAACGAATAAAATATATTCTATAACATAAGCTTTGAAATACAAATTCTGTTTGTACATATATACATACCATCATCAGAGTACACATAACATTTGATCCAGCGGAAGTAACTCTAAATAACTAACGTTGAAGCCTCCTGCTTCAAGCTCCTCCAAGTGTATCTGTAAAAGCCTGAAACACTTGACTACCCGTACAAATTTGGGCACCCAAGAGTTTAGGGAAAACAAAACAAAATAAACTCTGGGTTAGTCATGGGACTGGTGTGAGTAAACTCCAACCACTTGTTTAACTTTCAAAACCCTTTCGAAAGAAAAGATAATAGTAAGACCAGCCCACACATAAACATGGACGGTTTTTACCTTACTATAACCCAAAACACTTTGATATCAAATCCAATGATATTATAATAATGTCTACATCAAATAAATAACCAAATAGCAGAACGCTTGCATCTCACGCTCCACATATATAGTATAAAATCAAAAACCGCATGGCGCTTATTGGAGATTGGATTTCCAACATGACAAGGTATGGAACCACCTTCCGATGATGTATCTCTAGAGGCGAATACACCTGGGTTCAACAAGAACATCTTGTAACCCGGCCCACACATGACCGACCACTCATTTCGCTTGAGTGTATCGAATGTATATCACCAACGGTTGGACTCAAACCACCGCTTCCCGAATGGGCAGAATCGATAGATTTAGAAACAAAAGGAATTTCTCTAGATAGGTGATTATACACCCTAATGGGTGCGACCCACATAGCCATGCTGCCTGCCCGATTTTTGTCCTTTCCCGGTTGTTGAGGCCTGAGGCTATGCATACTTACCATTCATTGATAACACAATCACTTTGAATGCCACATTGTCAGATCCGTTAATCACTAGTTGAGTTTGCACAAATATTCTGGATATTATGCTAAGGGATAAATCCGTTGCAACCATATATATTCATACAGACCAACCCATTTGATCATTGGAAATACTCTGTCAGACATTCGTCCATTTACGTTCGTTCTGGGATTGAACGAAACCGAAGGCACTATTTCTATTAATAGAAAAAGCCC
The DNA here is from genome assembly GCA_030737875.1 of Allium sativum. NCBI lineage: Eukaryota > Viridiplantae > Streptophyta > Magnoliopsida > Asparagales > Amaryllidaceae > Allium > Allium sativum. The sequence continues at coordinate 542,667,830 of CM060922.1, forward strand.
TTGCACTTCACTCCGTCTTCAATATATTCAGCATACTTGGTTCGCAACGCTTATGCCGATACGGAGTGGTTCTTCGGATAATAATCCAACCGGTCTCTCCATATTGACAACGATGGTCAAAACTTCGATAGTCTGTGATTTAACTATCGAATAAAAACAAGTGTTCAATCAACATATCAAACAAATCACTGGGCCCTTTAATTAATATTTCATTAATTAAACCACTTCTCTATTTTCTCTATCAATATTTGTTAACCAAATATTTTCAATAATCAATCTTGGCCCCTTTACGCTATTTTTGATTTCATTTCCTTATCGAATTCTATATGTATCGATATATATATTTCTAATTGTCAAATTTCTTAAAAATATTCTAACTCCTTAAATTCCCGGAAAATTTCGCCATAACCTCCCCTGTATCGGGAGCATCGGGAAATTTCAAATAGCTTCCCGGTATCTTCCTCAATCAAAAAGAAAAAGGAAAAGCCAAGCGGCTTGCCGATACGGCGCATAAAACCCATATATGAATTTAAACATGTACCTTTTTGTCGAGCACATTATTTATATACCTGCATTATCCTTGTCCCATACCTGTCTCCTGTATGTCTATACCTGTCCAATTTATTTCAACTTCATACACTCGTTTGACTCAATTCGTTAAAGTAATTCTTTAACTAACACTCTGCCTATCTCGCTTGTATATTTGAATATAACACGTTTCAAATATATTTCCACTTACTTATCAATCAATTGAATTCAAATTCCAATTTTAGTTCTATATTCGATTTCGAATATATATTTACAATCCCAAATTTCACTTTTCAAAGTTCGATTTTAGTTCAAACTCAATTAACTAATTCTTCTTTAGTTAATTCTATTCAATAATCAAAAATATGATTATTATTTCAAAAATCATCTTCTTTACTTCACTTGAGTCCATATTTATTTTCTAACTCAAGTCTAGATTTTTAAATGGAAATCCGGATTTTTATTTGCTTAAAAATCCCAATATTTATATATAAAATCCATTATGGTTTATAATGGTTTCTGGCGCTGCATTTTTGAAATTTTGATTTTGACATAACTCAAAATCTATACGACGAAATTCAGATTTTTCTCTTTCATTAGAAAACTATTATCAAACTGGTCCTGACGTTTCTTGTTTCGAAGAATTCCGATTTCAATTGCGTTCTGTATATTCGATTGAAGTTCGAATCGCCAATTTACGAACTGCAGCGCTGTGGCGAGTTCGTTTTAATTATATTTATATATATAAACTTTTAAACTTCTAAACTTCTTTAAAATGAATTCAACTCCATTTAACTCTATTTGAATTCCTTGATTCAAATTCAAATCTCACTTTTATTTGAATTCTAAATCCAAATTCCAATTCCTTTTCTATTTGATATTCAAATTCAATATTTGAATTTCTATTTGAATTCCCTTATTCAAACTCTATATTTAAATTCCATTTGAACTTTCTATATTTCAATTTCTATATTTGAATTCTATTGGAATTCAAATATTCAAACTCCTTTTAAATTCTATATTCAAAATTCCATAATTTAAAACCCATTTGAATTTCATATTCAAATCCCATAGATTAAATCCTATTTGAATTCAATTTGAATCTCTTATATTCAAATTTCATTTTCCATTTCCGACCCTATTTGAATTTCTAATATTCAAATTCATTTTCAACACCATTTGAATTTCTAATATTCAAATTCATTTTCAACACCATTTGAATTTCTAATATTCAAATTCATTTGAATTCCCTTGAATTCAAATTCCATTTCAAAACTATTTGGATTCCCTATTTTGAAATCCTATTTCAATCCTACTTTGAAATCCTACTTTCAAAGTTTATTTCAAATTCTATTTTGAAATCTCATATTCAAATTTCTACTTGAATTTCTGTATTCAATTCCATGTTCAAATTCAATACTCGAATTTCTATTTCAAATCTCTATTCAAATTCCATTCCAATCTCTATTCAAATTTCACATTTGAATTCTTCCTTGAAATACTATATTTCAAATTCTATTCCATTCTTCTTTGAAATTCTATATTCAAATTCTATTTTGAAATTCTACATTCAAATCTCTATTTGAATTTCTTTATTTGAATTCCTTCGAATTCAAATTATAATTTAATTCCTTGAATTCAAATTCTACTTTTCATTCTAATCTCATCTATTCAAATTCTATTTGAACTTCTTATTTGAATTTCTAATATTCAATCCCCTTTTAAAATTCAAATATTTAACTCCCTTTTAAAATTCAAATGTTATACTCAAATTTCATTTGAGTTATATATTTAAAAATTTCCTTTCACATCCTGTTTTGAAATTTCATTTTAAATTCCAATTTCACGCTTATATTTCTATTTCTGAATTATCAAATGATAATTCTTTTCACTTCATTTATAACTTCGTTATAAAAGAACTATTTATAAACTTCGTTTAAAAAGAAACTACTTGTTTTATTTTTCAAGAACAAGTTTATGTTTAATTTCCATTTACAATTCAAATTCTATTTAAAAATAGAAATTTTCCATTTTAAATCGCCAATATCCTTTTTACGATATTTTAAAATATCATTACTTAAGCCCAGTGATATTTAAACACACAAAGCAACGAATTATTTATTTTTCTAACACATCATATATAAAAATATATATGCAATCAAATAAACAAACAGATAATATATTTTTGAGGAATCCAGTTGGATTCCTCCAACCTGTTTTCCTGCATCCACCGACGTTAGCACATAAATAATACCCATTCTGCTTCGTGGCAGAATATCGCGGTATAGAAGGTCATCCACTAATCATAGCGTGGGGCGTATAGGGTAATCATCCGCTATGAAACTGCGGGCATCCGCTAATGAGACTGCGGGAATCCAACCAATCAATCAACCCAATATATATATATAGCCTAAATAACTAATATATATAAAGCAACCAGAAATCATTCACACAAGCAACAGACAATTATTTTTAATGAAATAAAAATTAATTCTAAAGGTGAGTGAGATTTACTCACCTGTTTTCATTTGTCGAGCATTCCCATTCCAAATTGATGCGTTTAAGAATTTACTCGAGTCGTCTTGAATGGATTTTATTTGCACCTAAAATAAAATCTTTTACTCATCAAATTTTGAACTATTTAATTAAATTACTTAAATAGTCTATATTAGATGAATTAACTATTTTCACATATTAACTTAAACATTTCTTAAGGGACCGATTTATTAACTTAGTAATTAAAACTAAATCAACTAAATTAATTTCTATTTGAATTATCATGCAATTAACCTAAAAATAATTTATGTTTACCTTAATCCCGCTGTGTTTTTTTTTCTTTTTTCTTTCTTTCCGGCATTTCACCAAGCACCATTACTGCTTAATCTTTTAGCCCAGCTTTAGCTCAATCCTTTAGATCGAACTCCCTCCATCGATTTTCAACATTCGACATCACCACAACTCCTTCCCATCCTATCGCTCTAATACCCAGACCGACCACCTTCGAAGTAACGGATCCCGAGTTCACCATCGAACCCTCTGTCGAACCCTTCATCTAGGTCAGAACCCCTTATCGAGGCAACGAATCGATCAGCAACCCAATTCCCCATGTGCGAGCGCCTCATGACCCCCTCTAATACCATCGCGATCCCACAGTTTCACCTCAGTCTCGCTGTCGAGCTTCAGAAAAATCCCAAAAATCCAAATCGCAACCTACGGTCCTTATTTTGAACAAACCTATGTCCGCCTTCACCTTCGAATGCCCAACAACTTCACAGCACGCCTCCTCCTATGCCCGTCGACGTTGAACAGGTCCAAGAACTCATCGCGACCTCAAATCGAACGCGACTTACTGTCGTTTTTCCATCAGGAGTCTCGCGATACATTGATCTACCGTGATTTCTTTTAAATCGATTTCCCCTTCTTCTTCTTTCTTTCTTTTTTTTTTTGTTTTGTTTGCTGAATCGATTTTTGAAAGACTAGGAAGGACGGAAAAAATGAGATAAGGATTTAAGAATCGAAATGGATGGAGGTGAGGGATTAATTTATAGAACGAGCGAGAGGAAACAGTAAGTACGTTGCCAGTAATCTGCTGTCTCCTTGATACTAAGGGTTAGAGACATTTTCTACAGCTCGAGGGGAGTATATAGGTCTGCGAAATGAAAGGAGCTGAAGCTAAGAGTAGGCTCAACGTTTACAAATATAGGCCGGCTCTTCTCCTCTTTTATATAAACATTGATTTGAAATTATTTATATTAAATAATTAAAATATCTATTGGTCCTTAAATTCGAAATCCTGAACCAATATTTTAACGTAACGACATATGCTTCCACGTTTATACAATACTCCGAAATTTTATTTGACTACATATGGGAGATAACAATTCAAATTAAATTCGGTTTAAAATCTGAATCGATTTCAATGAATAAATAATAATTATTGTTCTAATTCACATAGAGTTTATATTAATCGACTGAAACGTTTCAATTTAGTTTTAACTGCTAATTTGATTATTATCGTATCACGATAATTCTGTATATATATGAAAAATTTAAATCGTGTATCAATTATTTGATCGATAATTCATTATAAAAATCCTTTTATATGGTTAACTCAATATTTAAACGATACTAAATATTTAAAATACTATTCGAAAAATCCGGGTCGTTACAATTCTTTACATAAATTTTCATTTGTAGACCCGAAAATTATATCGTCTACATAAATTTGAACAATTAAAATATCTTTGTTTGTATTTTTAATAAATAGAGTTTGATCTGCTTTTCCTACTCGAAAACCAGAATTTATTAAATATCTTTTAAGTCGTTCATACCAAGCACATTGTAATAACCCGGAAAATACGAGCCAATTTAAAATTTTTAAATTGATTATTTCAAGGGAATTTGAACCATTGAAATAGAATATTTCAATAAAATAGTGAATTAGAAATAGTGAGTCAGTTTGAAAATTTGAATTCAAACTTTAACTGACTATGCAGGGTGGAAAATATAACGGATTTTGGGGAAACCAAAAATATTTAAATCTGTTAGTCAATACCTTTCTAACGAATCTGGAAAATCGAAGTTTCATAACGGGAATCAAAAGTTATGGCCGAATGAATTTTCAGAAGAGTCGGTATATATAATATAGGCTTGGAAAATTGATATTTTGCATACGACCTCGGAATTCGACGAAACCACTTTTGTTGGGTCCGGGATGTCAAACTATTGCTAGGTTTCAAATTTCATAATTTTTGAAGCTAGTATGTGAACGTGGCAAAAGAAAATGTGTTTGGTCGATTTCTATTAAGATGGATCGACCAGAAAATGGCCATTTTTCAAACGATCTCAGAATTCGACGAAACTAGTTTTGTTGGGACCGTAGCGTCAAAACATAGCTAGATTTATTTTTCTGGAATTTTTCGAATCAGTTTGTGGCCCTGGCAAATTGAAATGTGCGTTCAGAGTTAAAAATTAAATGTTTTATACTTTAATTTGAAAAATAACTGACTGTAACAGTCGAATTGGCCTACGAAACATATCCCATTATGTCCGGAACGGTGGTATTTAGCTAGGGGCGACAGTCGTTGGGTTTAAAAAGGAGTTCGTTTAAGAAAACACTATTTTAAAAATTTAATATAGTCTCGGCCAATCATATTTTTTCTTTCATAAATTTAAAAATAAAAAAAAAAGCGGAAAACCCCGACTCCCCCCAGATCGAACGGCGGCTTCCTTCCCCGCCTTCTCTCCTCCAAATCTCCACATCCGCTCATCAAAACACCAGGGCCCTTTGGAGTTTTTCGTAGAGCTCGAGACGAGCTTCAAATCTATACCAACCTCACCCAGCATCGTCGAGTATTTCGCCGGATCCGCTCCTCCAAAGTTCGACCGTTCGGGGGTCGATTTCGCCGCCCAGAGGCCGCCGAGTTCAACGCCGTGGGGCCCGCACGTGCGCCTCTCCTCCGCCTACAACCCTGCGCTGGCCGATCATCCAACCGCTACACGGTTTGATCAAAAATCTCCGACCTAGTTTTGAAACCTTCAGCCGAGGTAACGGCCTGTTTAATTAAATTGTTTTACGACACTTTAAAACCGTTGCAAAACTTTGAAAAATCGTATCTTTTTGGTATGTTGACGAAATTCGATGAAACAGGAAACATCGAGACCACAAGGAAGCTCTCTACCCAATAGAAGAAGCTGCGGATTTTTCTGACATCGTATCGATTTTTAGCGCTCAGAAAACCAAGGTGAGAAATCTAAATTAACGTGAAATTGAATGGAAAATGTCGTGTATAATTTATATAAGCGAAATATAAATTACATACGTGTTGTATACCTCATGTACATGCGTAGTGTAAGCTATATGAGCGAAGTATGAATTTTTACATGCATAGAATAATTGATATATGTGTTGAAATGCAAGTGAAATATAGCAAATATATATTATATTATATATATATATACTCCCCTCGTCCACAAACCATGGACGATATTTATTGTGGTGAATTGGTGTGAAATATTGGGTGAAAAATACGAATGGTTGAATAATTGTTTGTGGTTGATATTGTTTGGTTGTGGTTGAAAAATACCCATTGGTGATTGAAATGAATTGGAAATATTTGTGGAAATAAAAATAAACATGCCGCCTGCGTGCGAATTAGATGCATGAATCCCCATTGTCAAAAACCGCGAGGTTTTAAGGCAGAGCGAGGAGCCGTACTAGGGACGGTGCCGGTTTTAACTACCCTGCCGTTATGCTGTCAAAATTTTGAATAATCTTTGTGTGTTAGAATTATTTTCATATGTTGAAATTATTTTCATGCATAGAAATTAAAGTCATATATTGAAACTATATCCATGTGTGGAAATTGTTCATGTGTTGAAAAGTGTTGTGTGAAAATTAAATTCATTTGTGAATGAATGAAGTGCTTAAACAATAAAAATCACATTTATATATATATATATATGAAGTATCAAAAATATTCGCCTTATATAAATAGTTTCAACCATAAAAATTTCATCTTTCTAATATGAACAACATAAATAAAATGTCCATGTGGAAATGCTCATTTGTTGAGAAGTGTGTGTAGTGAAAATATTCATGTGTTGAATAAAAAGATTGAACAATAAAAATTACATTTTTATTGAAACTATGAAGTGTTGAAACATCTATTTGTTGAATAAATATTATAAATGATAAAAATATCATTTTTATCATATGTGTGATATGCTAAAGATATGCGGACGTTGAAATAAATATTTGTGATAGAAATATTATTTTTAACATGCATAGGAACTAAATAAAATAGTCATGTGTTGAAATCCATTTTAGTTCGCCAAAATCATCATCTTTGAAATGTGAAGTGTTAAAAATAGCCACTTGTTCAAATAAACGTGCATGAGCTGAAATATACAATAACTAGCTAATGATATGATTTTAGCCTATGCATGCAACCTTCGAATGAATAGTGTTTTTAAACCGAAGCAAATCAAAAATGAAATTGAATGGAAAATGATAAATGTTAGAAATTGTATATATGTACATGCATATCTATTGAACAGGTTAAAGCAAAAAGGGGCTAGAGAAGAGAAATAGAATTTTGTGCCCGACAAATAGGTACACATTTACCGCTTTGTTTGGGTGATGATTTTATGAGCCTGTTGGCTAGCCGCTTGGCTTTTTCTTTTTCTTTTTCTTTTTGATATGAGACGCCCGTGTGGCTATTTGGGAATTTTCCCAGACCCTCCCATACAAAGGAGGTTATGGCGAAATTTTCCAAAAATTTAGGGCGTTAGTGAAATAATTGAAGTGGAAACGATATAGGAATTTTTGAATGAGCTATATTTATATAAATATATAAATATAAATAGAATTAAAACGAAACGTGGCCGTGCAGTTCGTGTTTTGAAACCGTGATTTCAAACGACTAGTGCGGAAGATCCGACCATTGGATTTTCCCGAAACCTCAACCGTTGGGTTCGCCTTGGAAATATCTTTCCAACGGCACCAACTTTGTGAAGATCCGACGGTTGGATTGTCTTGAATGTTTAATTCAAAATTAGTGAAAAACAGCGCCAGAAACGATTATATATATATATATAAATATAATTAAATTAAATCGAATAACGACGCTGCAGTTCGTAAATTGAAATCGTAACTGCAAATGGTTAGTGTGGAAGATCCGACCGTCGGATTTTCCCAAAACTGGAACCGTTGGATTCGTTTTGAAATGACCTTCCTAATGATGTAAAATTTGTGAAGATCCAACGGTTAGATTTTCCTATATGTGTAAAACCAAAATTAGTGGAAAGCAGCGCCAGTGCATCGACACGACCTGAAACGTCGTTTAATTAAATATGGCCGTTTTAAATTAAATAAAAATGGCGATATATCGTTATTAAGTTATATAGACGATATAGAGTGAAAATAAACCAATTTGTTTGTGTTTGCTTGATATGTGATGGTTGAATGTATTTGACGTGAAAATTATAACTAAATAACTGAAATGTGAATGTCGAATAGTCCAACCATGTGAATAATTGATTTGAAAATCTAAATATACGTGGGTTATTTGAAAAGGCCGAGTTTATCTCATTTCAAATAATCGATCGACGTTGAGAAGTCGAAGAGTCGAAGACGACTGAAGACCGACGATCTCCACATTGGATGGATGGGCGCTACTGATGCTCATGATTGGAGTAGCTACCATGAAGGAATTGAAGTAGTAGCCGTCCAAACATATTGTTGATTGTACGGGTATGCGAGGAATTGGTGCCTCCAGTTTCGTTCAGACCCAGAACGGACTTGTAAATGGACTGTGTGTCTGACATTGGATTTTGTTCTGTGTTGATTGATCTCTGTTAAATATATATCTGTTTGGCGGCAGAGAATTTATTCTCTTGCTTAACGCCCTTCTCTGAGACGTACGAGCTTAGAGGTTATGTATTGACAGAAATCAGTCGCATGGAGTGGATTGCCTGTGTGGCACGCCTAAGTGGCATATGATCAAGGCTTCTGTTGCAAAGCAAAGTCTTGTGGGTGATGATCAAAGCATGGTCTGTGTGACTAGCTTTGTGTATAACGTGAATTCGTGAGCCTCACACCCCGGTATGAGTCAAAAACGGGAGAAGGACCCAAGGAGTGCATGATGTTTCTTTCTAGCTATGGTGGTGTCAGTGACCTCCTAGCCCTGACATTTATATCTACTTTTCACCTGTGTGGTTGTTGGAATGCGAGGTGCCTCGATTATAGGTCTGTAAGGACCGGGAAACGTGTGTTCAGGAATAATTAATCCTCAAAAGTAAGAGAGGACCGGCCTTGGAGGATCCAGGGGATTGCTGTGTGCGGTCCCGAGGCATTTGCTAGAGTGTCTCGAATCGGAGAGGAGCTTGCCCCTTGCCTCGACTCATGAAGGAATCCAATTTCCAATACGAAATTTGCGGATGTGATTGTATTACTAGTATGGTGACATAGTGGTATGGGTCATTTATGCCGCCTATGATTGATATTTATGATTGAAATCGCTTTTGAAACATATATGCACTAGTAATAATATCAAGCACTTTTGTTTTATTCGTATGAAGCATCTTTGGCCATTATAAGGTAAAAACTCTATCCTCTGGCTTGCGTTGCATTGTGTGATGGGACCTGAGTCTTATAATGGCTTCATTTTATAAAAAGCATTGCGTTGATTTAATCATTTATTTTATTTCATGCACTAGCACTCATTGGAGTAAACCCGTTCCGCGAAAGTGGCGTGGTCCTTTGATTTGCCTTATTATTGTTAATAAGTTGAGTAGATTTCTCATACCAGTCCCATGACTGACTCGTAGTTTGTTTCACCTTGCAAACTCGGGTGCCCTCATTTTCACACGGGCAGCCTAGTTACAGGTTTCTGACGCACCTTTTGGCTCATGGCGAGGCTTGACTACACTGTGCTGACTTGGATTTTCTCCGCCATTATTGTATCTATATTATGATTCCGCCACTGGCGATGTAGACTGATATTCCTTTTGTGTACTCTTTATGTATGATTCCGCCTCGGGCGATGGTGACTGATTATTTATCATTATACACTAAGTTGTATCCTGTACTGTGCTCTCTGATGTGATGATATCTATATGATTCCGCTGTCATATGTGTGTAAATTATTCTATTTTCTGTTTATGCTATTATCTGTGATCTGCTAATGATGATTAATGTGTTATATTCCAATGATTATCCTTAACACCATGTCACGGGGTTTTGGGATCGTCACACACGAGGTGCTTGTTTTAAACCATATAATGCTTTTTTAAGTTTATAAACGTAATCTGGATATTTTTCATGTTTAAAAAGCGGTGGTTGTTCTATGTAAACGTTTTCTTTTACAAACCATTTAAAAAGTCACTTTTAACGTCCATTTGCTAAAGTTTGAAATTATGAAAACTTGCATAAGCTAATAAAATACGTATTGCTTCTAATCTAGCTACGGGTGCAAATGTTTCTTCTTAATCAATGCCTTCTTCTTGATTGTATCCTTGAGCAACCAATCTAGCTTTATTTCTTGTGATATTTCCAAGTTCATCTGCTTTGTTCTTGTAAACCCATTTTGTACCAATAACTGATTGATCAATTGGTCGAGGTACTAATTCCCAGACGTCATTTCATTCGAACTGGTTTAGCTCTTCTTGCATAGCGATAATCCAGTAATCATCCGTAGAAGCTTCTTTCGGATTCTTGGGTTCAATATTTGGAAGGAAAGCTACTTGACTTATTTGATTTAATTGACTTCTTGTACGAACATGTGTGTCAATTTCACCAATAATATTTTGTGTAGGATGATCTTTTAATATTCTGGGAGGTGATCTAATATGTTCTATAGGACTATTATTCATAATATTATTATTTGTATTTTCAATATTATCAATATTTTCGTCATCATCATTGTTTTTTATATTTTTATTATAATTTTCATCAAAAGAAACATGTAAAGATTCTTCTATAACATTAGTACATTTATTGAAAATTCGATATGCTTTACTACGTTCTGAATATCCAACGAAGATCCCTTGATCAGCTTTTGCATCAAACTTTCCAAGTTGATCTTTGGTATTTTGAATAAAACATCTAGATCCAAAAATCTTGAAATACGTAATGTTTGGTTTTCTTCCATTAAAAAGTTCGTAAGGAGTATTTTTAGTAAAAGGACGAATAGAAATACGATTTAAAACATAACAAGCAGTTGCTACAGCTTCTACCCAAAATTGTTTAAGTAATGTTCTACTGTTAAGTAAAGTTCTTGCACATTCTTGTAAGGTTCTATTTTTTCTTTCTACTACTCCATTTTGTTGTGGAGTTTGAGGAAAAGAAAAATTATGATTTATTCCTTTCTTTTTACAGAATACTTCAAAAGATTCATTTTCAAATTCACCACCATGATCACTTCGAATATTTTTAACTTTTAAATTTTTAGAATTTTGAATCTTTTTAACGAAATCTTTGAAATGATCAAAAGTATCACTTTTATTTTTCAAAAACATAGTCCAAGTATATCTTGAAAAATCATCAATTATAACAAATACATAACGATTATGATTTAATGACTGTATTTGAGTAGGTCCAAACAAGTCCATATGTAATAGTTCTAATGGTTGTAGAGTTGAAATGACCTTTTTTGATTTGAAGGAGGATTTAGTTAGTTTACCTATCTGACAATTTTCGCATAAGTTATTTATTTTGGGTAGACCTCTTACTAACTCATGCTTAGAAAGTTTTTTTTATAGTTTTAAAGTTTATATGACAAAAACGCTTATGCCATAACCAAGAATCATTGTTATTAGCAATCAAACACATTACTTTGTTTTTATTTACTTTCATATTTAAAACATAAATATTTCTATCTCTATTTCCTTCAAAAATAATATTTTGATTTTTGTCAAAAATACTACATTTGTTTTCAGGAAAAGTTATTTTAAAACCTTTGTCACATAATTGACTAATACTTAATAAATTATGTTTTAAATTTTTAACTAGAGAAACATTAGTAATAAGAGGAATATTTGAAATACCGTAGTTGCACAAATCTCCTTTGCCAATGATAAATCCTTTTAAATTATCTCCGAAGGTAACTGAGCCACCATTAAAATATGATATATTTGTTAACATATCTTTGTCTCTGGTCATATGTTTTTAGCAACCACTTTCTAATATCCATTTTCTCTTTTTAAGTGATACCTACAAAAAAATATTAATAAGCACATTGGTACCCACTTTTTGATAGGGTCCTAAAAGTTAGGTCTTAGGAAGCCAAACCCAACTGGGTTTAGTATCCCTTTTATATAAATAATTTTCATTATTATGTACAGATTCCATAAATGAGTTAATGCGCTTCTTTCTAATCAAACTATTGTTAGTTTTTGGAACCCATATCTTAATTTTATTAATTGTTTATGTGGATTTTGATTTTGCATTAATTTTCCTCCTAAACTTTGTATTTTTCTTTGGAGAAATTTTCAATTCATTTTTGAATCCTAAACCATTTTTGTTTGAAGAGGGTTGAGAGTTTTCTATGATTCTTGTTAAATTTTCTCAACCCTTGTTAAAATTTGAAACATTTTTTGAAATGTTTTTTACTTAGTTTGAATACTTTTGTTTTCTAATTCTAGTTCTTTTACTCTAATTTTCAACAAATGATTTTCAGAACTAATTTCATCTTTCTTTGTCTTTTGAGTTTCAATTTCTTGATTCAAACGAGAAAGCTAACTATCTGAACTCATAAGAGTTTCTTGAACTTTTTCAAGTTCTTCTTCTAGAATTATCTTTTCATCTTTTAACATATCTCTTTCGAATTCAGCTTTATTCTGATTTTCACGAGTTTCTTTAATCTTTTTCTTTAGAGTTTTTATTAAATTTAAAAGCTCAGCATTAACATCTACTAGTTCTTCATAAGATAATTCACTTACCTCAGATTCTTGTGCCATAAAACACACATTTGCTTGCTCTTTATCACTATCACTATCACTGTCACTGCTTGATGAATCTGAGTCTGAGTCGTCCCATGTAACAGAAAAGGCTTTCCTCTTAAATTTTTTTTCTTGCTTTTATTGAAGTTCTTTTGATTTTCTTTCATTTCTGGACAATCTTTTACCATGTGACCTTTCTTATGACAATTGAAACATTCTAGTTTTGAAGATGAAGGCTTATTTGAAATATTCTTTTTGAAATTTCCTTTTCTATATTTTTGAAATTTCTTAAAGTTTTTGGTAATAAAAGCTAAATCTTCGTCTTCTGATTCAGAATCCTCTTTATCAGCATGAAAAGCCACAATTTTATTTTCTTGAGCTAGTTCCCTTTTTGCTTGAAGGTTTATGTAACAACCCGTATTTTTAATAACATGTTATAATGTAAATCAAGGCAGAATTAAATTGTAAAATCTGAATCAAGGGAAACGGGCTGTGCCATTGCGTTCATCTCGGAAAAATACGCGAAATAGAGTCCGAGTTTTCGAAAAACGGAGTCCGTATGACCAAGTTATGGCCCAATGAAGTTTTCAGAAAATTCCAAGCCCGAAAATAGTTCAAATTCGAATTCAGATTCGAATTGCAACCAAGGAAGAATGGGCGGGAATCTTTCCCGCCCCAGGCAGGGTCGACACAGGGGTCGACACCATTGTCGACCCCCCCAATGGGTCGACACCCATGTCGGCCCAGTGGTCGACACCCATGTCGACCCAGGGGTCGACCCCCCCGGTCGGACCAGTTTTTCTGGTGCACCATTTGTGACATGTTGAGTCTTTCTCTAGAAGTTTCTGATGGGATTTGACGGACCTGATGTGTTTTAGGGTTAATCCTATGGTCTAAACTAACCTAATCACCTATAAAAAGACCCTAATACCTAGCCTAAGTCATCATAAATCAATCCTACAACTAAACTATGCCAAAATATCTCTTGATCATGGCCTCCATCCTCTTCATGAAAATATGAGAGTTCCTAAGCTTGTTTGAGATCTTCTAAGCTTGAATTAAGGCCAAAGTTCAAACTTTCTTCATCAAAGCAAGGATCTTTTGCTTGTTTCTCAAGGGTTTTCATTGGAGCTTGTCATTTGGGAGTGTTTAGAGTTGCTAGTGGCTTCGTCTCAATCTTATCTTATATTAATTATAGTCTTCATAGCATTGTAAGCCCTATACTACTCTTAGATTCTAACTATGAAGTTAAATGTGACATGTTGCAAGTTGAGTTTGGGCCTAAGTATGATATGTGCTTTGATCCTATCATGTTATGCATAAACATATTCTATGCATGTTTGTAAAGCTATCACCTTGACCTTGTGGGCTAAAAGCTATAAGCTTTATGTTGAAATGTTGCATTATGCAACATGAGAACTCTCATAACCTTTATGATAACTTGCATATAATGTTATATGCGAACTTCTAGTCATTATCCTATGTCATTCATGATCATGTTTCACCTATTTGCTTAAGTTGATATTATGCATGTTTTGAGGCCTACGATGTAATATGCAAGCTTATGAACATATTTATGCCTCATATGCCACCATGTTCAACTTGTGGCCAACCTTATTACCTTATGCCCCTTTTTGTCATGCTTTTTCCAAGTTCCCTCTCTTCATCTATGTTATGTTATGCGAAACGTACATGCGATGGGAATGCGTTGGGTTTGGGTAATATTAATGACATGAAAACATGGTTTTAAAATATGACGTGAACATTGACTTGTGATTATGTTTGTAAACATAATGATGGACATGACACTTAGAAAATATGAGTGTGGCCAACTCGAGGTTGGGTTGAGTTTGTAGCATAAATCTACCCGGAACCGACCGGCTTAACTAGTGGCTACAAACAATAGGACCCATTGTGAGTAGTTGGTCATGTCGCACTTGAAACCCGAGGTTAGACTAAGTTGTGGTGTAAAGCTACCCGGACCCGCCCGGCTTAACTAGTAACCACAACAAGGTCTAATGTGAGAGGTTGGGTGCATTAAATTAATTAATGCCACATGGTAGGGTTAAGTCATGGACCACTTGAACACTTAACCAATTAAACATGATGGGTTGACGCGATTAAGTCATGAACCTTGGGTACACTTAACCAACTTGATACTTGATTGGGTAGGGTTAACCAAATTTAACCCGCTAGAAACCCTAGTTACGTGGTCCTTTTCACCAGTAACCCTCTTGATTGTATCATGATACCCTAGGGACTAGGCTAGGGTGGGGCATGATTACTGGGTTGACATGTAAGCGACCAAAACGACGGCTGAGTAGGTGCGTCAGTGTAGGTTCAGGCGGACCATGGACGTGCACATGGTCCGGAGTTGAAAAAGCAGACACGGGCACCCGTAGGTTTAGACTGTGCATGCTTGATTTGTGTCCTTGGTTGGCACCCTAGGGCTTGATACACCCTAGGGTGGACCTAGCACAGTTTGATTACACTTCGTGATTGGGCCGTATGACACCGACACTTGACGAGTTAGGCTATAGGGAGCCGATCGACTAGACCGAGTAGTTGGACCTCAATTTAGGTCATCTCCTGATGTGGGCCAGCTTTGGGCCAAGGGATCATTTCTTGTTATACTTGACATGGATTGGAATACTAGTACACACCTGGTGCAACTTAACCTTGTATATGCTATGCCACACTTGATCTATCATGTTAACTTTTCACCATGCCAGTTATCACCCTACATCTCATCTCTGTTTTACATGTCCAGTTAACTGTATTAGTTTTTATACTAATAGTAGATAGGACTTACCAGTCTTTTTGACTGACCCGTTTTCTTTCGCCTCTTTTCTTCCGTTTCCCCCCAGGTTTGCAGGGTGGGAACACCGGTACCTAGCTGGATCTTTAGCTGCTTTTCTGGATAGCTCACGTATGGTTTGAGCATGCTATGGCCTTATGCTACTTTGGGGATAGTTACTTTATGTTTCTTTTTCAGTTTTCAGTTTATGTTCTAGACTTTGTTTTAAGGAAAATAATGACCACGTACTTTGATGTAACTTGACTATGGTTTTGAAATGCTAGTTTTATCCACTGCTTTACTACTCTGTTTTAGTTATATGTTCTGTCTTGTGATATCTGCATGCATGTTTACCTTGTTTAACGCCCCTCCAAAGCTAGTGTACTTGCAAGAGTGACCCTGGCGGAGGTGGGGTATTACAGTTTACTTCATAAGACATAAGATTTCCTATTAGCTCTTCTGGTTTCATTGCTGATAAATCATTTGCTTCTTCAATGGCTAGTACTTTTCTTTCCCAATCGTCAGTTAAAGAATTTAGTACTTTTGAAATGATGTCAAAGTCACTGTATTTTTCTCCAAGTCCTATTAATGCATGTATGATATCTTGGAATCTTGAGTACATTTCATTGATAGTTTCATTTTGCTTCATTTTGACTTTCTAGAACCGATTTTTGAGCATTGAAATTTTATTTTGTTTGACTTTGTTTGTTCCTTCATGAATAGTTTTTAGCGTCTCCCATATTTGATAAGCTGATGTACAAATGCTAACACGATTGAATTCATTTCGATCTAGAGCACAGTATAGCATGTTCATAGCTTTTGCATTTGCATTGGCTTCATCTTTTTGAACATTTGTCCAAGTTGCATATTCAGTAGTAGGAGCTGTAAACTCTTTTTGAGTTGCATTCCATGCACTAAAACCATTTGCTTGCATATAAATTCTCATTCTTTTAGCCCAGTAGTTATAGTGTAGTCCGTTGAATAGTGGTGGTCTTTGAGTGGATTGTCCTTCAGCAAAAGTAGTTGAGCTAGTACTTGGGTTATTCTCCATTTTATCAAAATATCAAATAACGGTGTTACGGTTATAGGATGGCCTTGCTCTGATACCAATTGAAAGAGGCTATGCAGCGGTATAGGATCGTGTAGTATGGAGAATATGATGTAGAGTATATAATAGAATAGTAAGCAGTAAATCACACAGTCGATTTATACTGGTTCGGACCACTGTCCTACGTCCATTCCCAGACTCACTTCTGGAATTTCACTAACACTAAAACCCTCACTTCACCCGGAGGAATAGGTTCACAATTACCCGAACCACTGAACGGGATTTCTTGCCTCAACCACTGAAGAGGTCTTCACTAATACAGAATAATTGTTGACTCTTTTGTGTTCTTGATAACACTGATTGTCGAATATTAAGTACACCCTTTCTATAGCCTTTCCTTGATGGTAATTGTGAAGTACGTGAAGGAATATTGAAGTAAAAAGGTCTCAAATATGAAAGTAGATAGTTTTTAGAATTCAGAGAGCTTTGAGAATATAAGATAGAATGAAAGTAAGAATTGGTGATTGAAACAATTAATCAACCCTCTATTTATAATATATCAAAAGATACAACTGATCATGATAGGTTTTGACAAAGAAAAATGGTTGTGACTCTTTATAAAAGTTGCAAGCTTTCAGAATCAGATGTCTGAGAATAATTTTCAGATGACTGTTTATAGTTTGAATTTTAAAGCCGAAAAGAAACAGTACGTTTCTGACTAAATTCAGACATCTGAAATATATGAAACAGACGTCTGAATATTGTCTTTTGAAAACAATTTGTCTCAGCAAACAGGCGTCTGAGATTTTCAGACCAGACGTCTGTTTTCTGTTATCAGACTATTCCTTGCTTAATTTATATAAGAAAAGCTATATACATATAAAATGTGTGTGTGATCATCAGGGAAGACTTTAACATTAATATCTAAGACTAACAGACCTTTATAACATATTTATTCTTCATTTATTGTGTTCTTGAATCTGTTTGTCAAATGGCTTCCTGTAAAACAAGGTTAGATAATAATATGTACGTTTATGTATAGTTGCCATAGTCAAAACGCTATGTAGCGGGATGTAACTGTAAAGACCCGCAACTTCCCCGTAAAGGAAAGCGTCGGATAGTTCGAGAACAAGCCACAGCAGAACGCATACAGAAGAACATCTCATCGTATATTACAACAATGCATCAGATTACAAGAATATACAGAGTATAAACGAATATTACACAGAAATATCAGAGATTTAAATTACATTTAAATACATAGCAGCGGAAAATAATAGAATACACAACTAGAAGAGATATACGGATACAAAGCTTTCCGGATATCGTTCCAGCTGTAAACCAGGATCCTGTGAATATAAATCTGCAAAACCAAAACTACTAGCTGCCCGTGTCAAAATAAGGGCACCCAGAGTTTAGGTTAAAACAATAAACTCCAGGTCAGTCATGTGACTGGTGTGAGAACTAAAACAGTTATTAATCTTTATTTGAAAGTTAGGTAAATCAAGGGACCACGCCGTATAACACGGAACGGGTTTCCTCCCAAGAATACCAGTGCACAAAACAAACAGCGCAATGCTAAATAAAGAAAAATGAAGCTGTTATAAGACCCAGGTCCTATCACACAATGCAACGCAAGCCGGGGGATAGGGTTTTCCCTTATAACAGCCAAAGAATGCTTGATACGTTTAAAACAAATCATTTGATACTAATAAGTGCATAGTGTATAAAACAACTTCAAATCATAAGTATCAATCATAGGCGGCATGGGTACCATATATCATGTCGCCATATATAGGTTTACATATAAAACCGCAAAGTCACGTATTTGGAAATTGGATTTCCGTCTATGAACCGAGGCAAAAGATAGTCCTCAACCGATTCGTGACTCTCTAGCCCGAGCCACAGGAACAGCCGCAACTGCCCCATGGAGCGACAGGGCCGGTCCACACGGAGTGGATTATAGTGCCTGAACAATACGTCTCCCCACCCTATGGGGTGTAAGTCTGGTCCGTCAGCCGACCAGAATGCATTCGGCCGAAACCGATATAACCGAGGCGCCTCGCAACCGCAACAACCACATAAGTCAAACTCGTCAGGGCGTGTAAAACCACTGACGCCACTTCTAACTAGAAAGAAACGCAAGTCCTCCCTGAGGTCCGTCTCCCGTTTTTGGTTCATACCGGGTGTGAAACACGCGAGGTAAACGTTACACAAAGCTACGCCACAAAGGCCGTGCTTTGATCATCACCACAAGACTTTGCTTTTCAACAGAAGCCTCGATCATTTGCATCTTAGCATGCCACACAGGCAAGCCATCCTATGCAACCGATATCAGTCACACAGAATGAAATCCGATGTCAGACACACAGTCCATTTACAAGTCCGTTCTGGGTCTGAACGAAACCGGAGGCACCTAGTACCCCGCATATCCATCGATCTCCAAGTACGTCTGGACGATCACTAACTGTTTCCATCTTCTTGGGTGTACAGCCCAATCAAGATCATCAGTTATCACCCAAACGACGTGAAGACCTCCGGTCTTCGACCATCGTCTTCATCTTCGACTTATCGTCGTATCAGTTATTCAGAATGGGTTAAACCCGGTCTTTCCGAATAACTCGCGTATATATTTTAAATAAGTGTTACACAAACACGACATACGCCTCATTCCAATTCATTAGTCACTAACCATAAATTAATCAAGAGAATAATTCCCCAAATATTAACCCCGAAGGCCGAAACCAACATCAGATCAATATTCAGAAAACCATTCTGCTTGGCTAACCGACAGTTAGTTTCTAAATTTCACGTTCAAATCTAATTAAAGATTTAACTATCGCCTGGAGCAAAACTGGTGATACTCCATTCTCGATCTTTTCAATCTAATTAAAGATTCATTAAAACTCCACTTAGTTTTAATCATTATCTGGGTTAAAGAATCAGTGTCATTTAAAACACGGTTCACGATAAACCCAAAATCACATTCATTAATTATCGGGTTAAAGGACAAGTGTTATTTAAAACACTGTTCACGATAAACCCAAAAATCAATACCAATTCAATTCCAATTAAATATCATTTAATTGGTACACTTCATTAAATCTAAATAAAAAGATTTAATCTTTTCTCAACTGGGTTCAAGAACAGTGTTAGTGAAGACACCATTCACGACAAACCCAAATCACATTCGATTAATTATCGGGTTAAAGAACAAGTGTTATTTAAAACACTGTTCACGATAAACCCAAAAATCAATACCAATTCAATTCCAATTAAATATCATTTAATTGGTACACTTCATTAAATCTAAATAAAAAGATTTAATCTTTTCTCAACTGGGTTCAAGAACAGTGTTAGTGAAGACACCATTCACGACAAACCCAAATCACATTCGATATTCAATACAAGGCTCTGAATAGAAAATATATCGGCTTATATTCAATATCGAATTCTACGACTAACAAATGTCGTATTGGAAATAACGATACAAATATATATCTTTCAAATTTCCATAACAACACCTGTATAATCACGAATTCCAACATCGAAATATTCCGAAGACAATTTCGATTCAAATCCACTCCAATGCAATCATTGGAAATTTTGGTTATTTTTAAAACCCTTTTCGAATTCAATTTATTTATTTAAAAATAAATAGAATTATAATTCTAGTTCAAAACTAGTTCATTTCGATAAAAATCCATTTTTATCTTTTCAAATATGGAGTTTTTCATCCCAATTCTTTCTAAATCATTTCTTATGATTTTACACAAATTATTGCTATTTTTAATAATTTTATCAAGGCCCATACAGTCGATTTCCATTAACGGCCATCGAACTGCACTTACAGCGACCTTTTTCGAATTTGATTTGGACGTATCTCCAAATCCAACCGTTAGATTTCAAATTTCTAACATTCATTAGAAAGCTCTTTTCGATACGAACCCAACGGTTCCGGTTTTAGGAGAATCCGACGGTCGGATCTCCCGTAATGTCCGTTCGAAATAAATGGTCGAAATTCGCGAACTGCCGCGACGCGGCGCGTTCTATTCAGGCCATTATATTATATATAATATATATAATATATATTTCGTCGATTTCTATTTAAAACGAATTATATAAATAGTTTTGAATTCGTTTCAAAAACATTTTCAACTTCCATTTCAATTCAAATCAAAATTGAATTCTTCTTTATAAATTCGTTTCAAAATCCATTTCCATTCAATTCAAATTTCAATTCAATTTGAATTTATTTCACTTCGCTTTCAATTCAATTCGAATTCGTTTTCAATTCAATTCATTTCGAAATCGTTTTCAATTCAATTCATTTCGAAATCGTTTTCAGTTCAATTCATTTCGAAATCGTTTTCAGTTCAATTCATTTCGAAATCGTTTTCAATTCAATTCATTTCGAAATCGTTTTCAATTCAATTCATTTCGAAATCGTTTTCAATTCAATTCATTTCGAAATCGTTTTCAATTCAATTCATTTCGAAATCGTTTTCACTTCAATTCATTTCGAAATCGTTTTCAATTCAATTCATTTCGAAATCGTTTTCAATTCAATTCATTTCGAAATCGTTTTCAATTCAATTCATTTCGAAATCGTTTTCAATTCAATTCATTTCAAAATATTCGATTTCGAAATCACGTTTCAATATTCATTTTAAAATGAATAAAATCGATATAAATATCGTTCACGTCAAAATGGCGTCAATCTAATCCTCACGGCTTCACATATTTCTATTTTCAAATATTCTATTTCAAATATTTCTATTTCAAATATTTCTATTTCAAATATTTCTATTTCAAATATTTCTATTTCAAATATTTCTTTTTTTTCTCGAAACTGGAATGAGGCCCAATCAATTACCATATAATGTTAATTATATGGATTTTCTACAACACATGTATATATCAACAACGATGAATAATCAACCATCAACCAAAGTGCACTACACTGTATAAGCATCAAATATAGACATTTAACGCTTATAGCAGCTTGTCAATCAATCGATCGACATATTTAATAAATCAGGATGAGTGAACTTCAAATTTCATCCTAACACCCGTGTGGGGTTTCAAACAATCAAACACATATTTTATTTGTGCAGTTAGGCGATGTGTAAAATTTATCGACCCAATCAACGTCATTCAAATAGGTGTACATAAACAAACCGTCTGGTTTGTAAATGAATATTTATTTATTCACATTCACGTTAAAAATTATATTTTTAACGATAACACATTTTATTTTAACATATGAATTTATATTCAGTTCATTCGTTAAATAAAATGCTATTTTTATTTTTCTAACTTATTTTAGAAAATTTCGGCGGCATAACGGCACGATACTAGAAACGGGACAAGGCCTAGCCTTATCCCCGGTCTAGTGAAGGCCCACGCCATTCACACATCAATCAAATCAATTCGTTATGCAAACCACAAACTTTGGAGTAAGGGTCTAACCTAGCCTTACTCCTTCGCCTTATAACGGCGCACGTCTAATCCTAACCAATTTATCGATTCGATTTTTCACACCACAAACCACATTCAAACCAATATCACAATCAATCACCAAACAGTCAAACAAACAAGTCCATGGTCTGTGGACGATTGTGTCGGGTGCTACTAAGCACCGTCTGCATCCTAGTATATATATATAACTAGAAATAAAATAGAAAGGTGAGAAATTCTCACATTATAGCTATCCAGCTCCACGGCTCTTCCTTTGCAGAAGTCTTCGTCGTTTCGCCTTTTTGTCACCTTCGTTGCTGCTTTCACTACATACGTAAAAATCACATTTTTACTTCGCTATTCAATATATAAAAATCGAATTTTTAGTTCGCTATTCAATATATAAAAATCGAATTTTTAGTTCGCTATTCAATATATAAAAATCGAATTTTTAGTTCGCTATTTAATATATAAAAATCGAATTTTTAGTTCAAAGTTCAATATATAAAAATCGAATTTTTAGTTCAAAGTTCAATATATAAAAATCGAATTTTTATTTCAAAGTTCAATATATAAAAATCGAATTTTTATTTCAAAGTTCAATATATAAAAATCGAATTTTTATTTCAAAGTTCAATATATAAAAATCGAATTTTTATTTCAAAGTTCAATATATAAAAATCGAATTTTTAGTTCAAAGTTCAATATATAAAAATCGAATTTTTATTTCAAAGTTCAATATATAAAAATCGAATTTTTATTTCAAAAAGTTCAAATCCTTTCCTTTTTAAAATCTAAATCTTTCACTTTTAAAGTTTAAATCTTTTCACCTTTAAAGTTTAAAATAACTTTTTCAAATCAAAGTTTTTAAAATTCCTAAAATCAGTTTTATTCTTTTATTTTAAAATCAGTTTTAACCTTTTATTTTCAGCTTTATACTTTATAAAAATTTCAGTTTTACTTTAAATAAAATTTCAGTTTTACTTTAAATAAAATTTCAATTTTACTTTAAATAAAATTTCAGTTTTACTTTAAATAAAATTTCAGTTTTACTTTAAATAAAATTTCAGTTTTACTTTAAATAAAATTTCAGTTTTACTTTAAATAAAATTTCAATTTTACTTTAAATAAAATTTCAATTTTACTTTAAATAAAATTTCAATTTTACTTTAAATAAAATTTCAGTTTTACTTTAAATAAAATTTCAGTTTTTAACTTCCTAAAAATTCAGTTTTTAAAATCAACAAAATTTTACAGTTTAAATGAAAATAAGTAAATAAAAAAAAAACCAAAACTTACAGGGGCTCGTCGAGTGGTCGGGGGGGCTTCATCGAGGCTTGCAGATCGGAGGGGGGGCTCGACTTCATCGGCGGCGCTAGGGTTCGGGGGGGGCGCTCGCTGTCCTCGCGTGGAGGAGGGAGGAGGAAAGAGTCGCGAGGGGGAGGAGGCCGAAGAGGGGACAGGGGCTTCAACTGAGTGGCGGGCGATTGGAGGAGGAGGCCGACGCGGGGGTGGCGGCTCCGACGAGGGAAAGGGGCGATTTCGATTTCGTTTCCCTTTTTTTTTTTTTCTTTTTTTAGTTTTCTGTAAAAGGAAATCGGGGGGGGGGGCCTGGGTAGTAAAGGGGGAGATAATATTCTTTTTTTTTTTTTTTATTTAATTAATAAATTTTATCCTAAAGAGTTGACTTTCACATTCGACCTCGAAACGAGGCCCACCGCCTGTCGTCCATAGCGTTTTACCCCCATTCCGAACACAATGGGATATATATCGCAAGCTGATTTGATTGTTACAATCAGTTTCCGTTAAATTTACATTTAAATCATTATATTGAATTTTAAACGTACATTTCAAATTACCGGGGCCACATACTAACTAGAAAAATTCCAGAAAAATATTTTCTAGCTTCGTATTGACGATACGGTCCTAACAAAACTAGTTTCGTCGAATTCTGAGATCGTTAGAAAAATGGCCATTTTCCAGTCGATTAAAATCAACTGAAACTGGTCAAACGCGTTTTCCTTTGCCACGCTCACATATTGATTCGAAAAATTATGAAATTTGAAATCTAGCAATAATTTGACACTGCGGACCCAACAAAAGTGGTTTCGTCGAAATCCGAGGTCGTTTGCAAAATTACTATTTTTAAGGGCTTTATATATATATAAATATATATAAATTCCACAGCGACTATTTCTAATTTTAAACTGGACATACCTTATCATTTCTAAAATGAAATTTCAGTTTGTTAACTTCGTTCCAAAGATATAGTTATACAGATTCAAATATTTCTTGTTTCGTTCAATTCTGACTTATATTGAATTCTGTATATTCATTTGAAATTAGAAATCGAATTTTCGAACTACCGCGCCATTTTCTATTCCTTTTATAATTATATATAATTATTATATATTCTAACGACGACGTATATAATATATACGTTCGAATTATATTCAAAATAAATTTCACGTCGATATTATTTTAAAATAATTCATTTTAAATAATCTAAATTCGCTAAAATGGCCAAAATAAAAATTTTAAACTGGCTCAGATTTTACGGGTTGTTACAATCTCCCCCACTTAAAACTTTTCGTCCCCGAAAAGGAACAAAGTCGAAAGTGGTTTGATTATTCAGCTCTACGTTCGATCTGGCTTCCATTCTCCAACTCTTTAGTTTCTGAGAATTTTCAAAATTTCAAAAATTTGGCTAACACCCTAAATTTTTGAAAAATTTCGCCATAACCTCCCCTGCACCGGGAGCATCGGGGAATTTCAAATAGCTTCCCCGGTCCTTCAGATCTCAAAAAGAAAAAGAAAAAGCCAAGCGGCTAGCCAATAGGCTCACAAAATCATCATCACCCAAACAAAACAGGAAATTATGTAGTAAACATGTACCTATTTGTCGGGCAAACAAATTTTATTCTCTGGCTCTAGCCTCCTTACTATGACCTGTTCAAAAGATATACATGTATGCAAGCAAATGCGACTAATTTTCAATATAATTCAATATTTGGTTCAACTAGGCTAAATGGTTCACAATTATCAACCAAATAAACAAACAACACAAACATCAATCAATTAGTGAATTAGAGTCTCAAATTCATAATTTTGATACATATACAAAAATCAGATTTTTGATGCCAAATCACAACAATAGGCCCTATCTAATTTTGGTTCTCACACCAGTCTAATGGAAATATATAGAAATCACACCTTCGTCACTCGAAAATAAATGCTGATGATGTTTCGAACCACCATCAGAACATTGTCGGGCTACTAGAGTGCGGTTCTATATCTACCCGGTATATTAAAACTTCGAATATACGTTTACAAGGCGTATATGCAAATTCTTTATATACTGGACTGTCCAAAATCAATATAAATAGATAATCAAATACGAATAATTGATTTAAATTTTCAAAACAAAATTTGTTTTCACTTTAAAAATACACTCTTCACACTCGTTCTAGGATACTACTGATCCCATCTCTAACGAGTCATTCTCATTGGATATTGCTAATCCAATATCTGATGAATTCTTTCGTATGTTTCTAATGTGTCTTGTTCTCTAGCTTTGTAAACCAAAGCTCTGATACCACGTGTAAAGACCCGCAACTTCCCCGTAAAGGAAAGCGTCGGATAGTTCGAGAACAAGCCACAGCAGAACGCATACAGAAGAACATCTCATCGTATATTACAACAATGCATCAGATTACAAGAATATACAGAGTATAAACGAATATTACACAGAAATATCAGAGATTTAAATTACATTTAAATACATAGCAGCGGAAAATAATAGAATACACAACTAGAAGAGATATACGGATACAAAGCTTTCCGGATATCGTTCCAGCTGTAAACCAGGATCCTGTGAATATAAATCTGCAAAACCAAAACTACTAGCTGCCCGTGTCAAAATAAGGGCACCCAGAGTTTAGGTTAAAACAATAAACTCCAGGTCAGTCATGTGACTGGTGTGAGAACTAAAACAGTTATTAATCTTTATTTGAAAGTTAGGTAAATCAAGGGACCACGCCGTATAACACGGAACGGGTTTCCTCCCAAGAATACCAGTGCACAAAACAAACAGCGCAATGCTAAATAAAGAAAAATGAAGCTGTTATAAGACCCAGGTCCTATCACACAATGCAACGCAAGCCGGGGGATAGGGTTTTCCCTTATAACAGCCAAAGAATGCTTGATACGTTTAAAACAAATCATTTGATACTAATAAGTGCATAGTGTATAAAACAACTTCAAATCATAAGTATCAATCATAGGCGGCATGGGTACCATATATCATGTCGCCATATATAGGTTTACATATAAAACCGCAAAGTCACGTATTTGGAAATTGGATTTCCGTCTATGAACCGAGGCAAAAGATAGTCCTCAACCGATTCGTGACTCTCTAGCCCGAGCCACAGGAACAGCCGCAACTGCCCCATGGAGCGACAGGGCCGGTCCACACGGAGTGGATTATAGTGCCTGAACAATACGTCTCCCCACCCTATGGGGTGTAAGTCTGGTCCGTCAGCCGACCAGAATGCATTCGGCCGAAACCGATATAACCGAGGCGCCTCGCAACCGCAACAACCACATAAGTCAAACTCGTCAGGGCGTGTAAAACCACTGACGCCACTTCTAACTAGAAAGAAACGCAAGTCCTCCCTGAGGTCCGTCTCCCGTTTTTGGTTCATACCGGGTGTGAAACACGCGAGGTAAACGTTACACAAAGCTACGCCACAAAGGCCGTGCTTTGATCATCACCACAAGACTTTGCTTTTCAACAGAAGCCTCGATCATTTGCATCTTAGCATGCCACACAGGCAAGCCATCCTATGCAACCGATATCAGTCACACAGAATGAAATCCGATGTCAGACACACAGTCCATTTACAAGTCCGTTCTGGGTCTGAACGAAACCGGAGGCACCTAGTACCCCGCATATCCATCGATCTCCAAGTACGTCTGGACGATCACTAACTGTTTCCATCTTCTTGGGTGTACAGCCCAATCAAGATCATCAGTTATCACCCAAACGACGTGAAGACCTCCGGTCTTCGACCATCGTCTTCATCTTCGACTTATCGTCGTATCAGTTATTCAGAATGGGTTAAACCCGGTCTTTCCGAATAACTCGCGTATATATTTTAAATAAGTGTTACACAAACACGACATACGCCTCATTCCAATTCATTAGTCACTAACCATAAATTAATCAAGAGAATAATTCCCCAAATATTAACCCCGAAGGCCGAAACCAACATCAGATCAATATTCAGAAAACCATTCTGCTTGGCTAACCGACAGTTAGTTTCTAAATTTCACGTTCAAATCTAATTAAAGATTTAACTATCGCCTGGAGCAAAACTGGTGATACTCCATTCTCGATCTTTTCAATCTAATTAAAGATTCATTAAAACTCCACTTAGTTTTAATCATTATCTGGGTTAAAGAATCAGTGTCATTTAAAACACGGTTCACGATAAACCCAAAATCACATTCATTAATTATCGGGTTAAAGGACAAGTGTTATTTAAAACACTGTTCACGATAAACCCAAAAATCAATACCAATTCAATTCCAATTAAATATCATTTAATTGGTACACTTCATTAAATCTAAATAAAAAGATTTAATCTTTTCTCAACTGGGTTCAAGAACAGTGTTAGTGAAGACACCATTCACGACAAACCCAAATCACATTCGATTAATTATCGGGTTAAAGAACAAGTGTTATTTAAAACACTGTTCACGATAAACCCAAAAATCAATACCAATTCAATTCCAATTAAATATCATTTAATTGGTACACTTCATTAAATCTAAATAAAAAGATTTAATCTTTTCTCAACTGGGTTCAAGAACAGTGTTAGTGAAGACACCATTCACGACAAACCCAAATCACATTCGATATTCAATACAAGGCTCTGAATAGAAAATATATCGGCTTATATTCAATATCGAATTCTACGACTAACAAATGTCGTATTGGAAATAACGATACAAATATATATCTTTCAAATTTCCATAACAACACCTGTATAATCACGAATTCCAACATCGAAATATTCCGAAGACAATTTCGATTCAAATCCACTCCAATGCAATCATTGGAAATTTTGGTTATTTTTAAAACCCTTTTCGAATTCAATTTATTTATTTAAAAATAAATAGAATTATAATTCTAGTTCAAAACTAGTTCATTTCGATAAAAATCCATTTTTATCTTTTCAAATATGGAGTTTTTCATCCCAATTCTTTCTAAATCATTTCTTATGATTTTACACAAATTATTGCTATTTTTAATAATTTTATCAAGGCCCATACAGTCGATTTCCATTAACGGCCATCGAACTGCACTTACAGCGACCTTTTTCGAATTTGATTTGGACGTATCTCCAAATCCAACCGTTAGATTTCAAATTTCTAACATTCATTAGAAAGCTCTTTTCGATACGAACCCAACGGTTCCGGTTTTAGGAGAATCCGACGGTCGGATCTCCCGTAATGTCCGTTCGAAATAAATGGTCGAAATTCGCGAACTGCCGCGACGCGGCGCGTTCTATTCAGGCCATTATATTATATATAATATATATAATATATATTTCGTCGATTTCTATTTAAAACGAATTATATAAATAGTTTTGAATTCGTTTCAAAAACATTTTCAACTTCCATTTCAATTCAAATCAAAATTGAATTCTTCTTTATAAATTCGTTTCAAAATCCATTTCCATTCAATTCAAATTTCAATTCAATTTGAATTTATTTCACTTCGCTTTCAATTCAATTCGAATTCGTTTTCAATTCAATTCATTTCGAAATCGTTTTCAATTCAATTCATTTCGAAATCGTTTTCAGTTCAATTCATTTCGAAATCGTTTTCAGTTCAATTCATTTCGAAATCGTTTTCAATTCAATTCATTTCGAAATCGTTTTCAATTCAATTCATTTCGAAATCGTTTTCAATTCAATTCATTTCGAAATCGTTTTCAATTCAATTCATTTCGAAATCGTTTTCACTTCAATTCATTTCGAAATCGTTTTCAATTCAATTCATTTCGAAATCGTTTTCAATTCAATTCATTTCGAAATCGTTTTCAATTCAATTCATTTCGAAATCGTTTTCAATTCAATTCATTTCAAAATATTCGATTTCGAAATCACGTTTCAATATTCATTTTAAAATGAATAAAATCGATATAAATATCGTTCACGTCAAAATGGCGTCAATCTAATCCTCACGGCTTCACATATTTCTATTTTCAAATATTCTATTTCAAATATTTCTATTTCAAATATTTCTATTTCAAATATTTCTATTTCAAATATTTCTATTTCAAATATTTCTTTTTTTTCTCGAAACTGGAATGAGGCCCAATCAATTACCATATAATGTTAATTATATGGATTTTCTACAACACATGTATATATCAACAACGATGAATAATCAACCATCAACCAAAGTGCACTACACTGTATAAGCATCAAATATAGACATTTAACGCTTATAGCAGCTTGTCAATCAATCGATCGACATATTTAATAAATCAGGATGAGTGAACTTCAAATTTCATCCTAACACCCGTGTGGGGTTTCAAACAATCAAACACATATTTTATTTGTGCAGTTAGGCGATGTGTAAAATTTATCGACCCAATCAACGTCATTCAAATAGGTGTACATAAACAAACCGTCTGGTTTGTAAATGAATATTTATTTATTCACATTCACGTTAAAAATTATATTTTTAACGATAACACATTTTATTTTAACATATGAATTTATATTCAGTTCATTCGTTAAATAAAATGCTATTTTTATTTTTCTAACTTATTTTAGAAAATTTCGGCGGCATAACGGCACGATACTAGAAACGGGACAAGGCCTAGCCTTATCCCCGGTCTAGTGAAGGCCCACGCCATTCACACATCAATCAAATCAATTCGTTATGCAAACCACAAACTTTGGAGTAAGGGTCTAACCTAGCCTTACTCCTTCGCCTTATAACGGCGCACGTCTAATCCTAACCAATTTATCGATTCGATTTTTCACACCACAAACCACATTCAAACCAATATCACAATCAATCACCAAACAGTCAAACAAACAAGTCCATGGTCTGTGGACGATTGTGTCGGGTGCTACTAAGCACCGTCTGCATCCTAGTATATATATATAACTAGAAATAAAATAGAAAGGTGAGAAATTCTCACATTATAGCTATCCAGCTCCACGGCTCTTCCTTTGCAGAAGTCTTCGTCGTTTCGCCTTTTTGTCACCTTCGTTGCTGCTTTCACTACATACGTAAAAATCACATTTTTACTTCGCTATTCAATATATAAAAATCGAATTTTTAGTTCGCTATTCAATATATAAAAATCGAATTTTTAGTTCGCTATTCAATATATAAAAATCGAATTTTTAGTTCGCTATTTAATATATAAAAATCGAATTTTTAGTTCAAAGTTCAATATATAAAAATCGAATTTTTAGTTCAAAGTTCAATATATAAAAATCGAATTTTTATTTCAAAGTTCAATATATAAAAATCGAATTTTTATTTCAAAGTTCAATATATAAAAATCGAATTTTTATTTCAAAGTTCAATATATAAAAATCGAATTTTTATTTCAAAGTTCAATATATAAAAATCGAATTTTTAGTTCAAAGTTCAATATATAAAAATCGAATTTTTATTTCAAAGTTCAATATATAAAAATCGAATTTTTATTTCAAAAAGTTCAAATCCTTTCCTTTTTAAAATCTAAATCTTTCACTTTTAAAGTTTAAATCTTTTCACCTTTAAAGTTTAAAATAACTTTTTCAAATCAAAGTTTTTAAAATTCCTAAAATCAGTTTTATTCTTTTATTTTAAAATCAGTTTTAACCTTTTATTTTCAGCTTTATACTTTATAAAAATTTCAGTTTTACTTTAAATAAAATTTCAGTTTTACTTTAAATAAAATTTCAATTTTACTTTAAATAAAATTTCAGTTTTACTTTAAATAAAATTTCAGTTTTACTTTAAATAAAATTTCAGTTTTACTTTAAATAAAATTTCAGTTTTACTTTAAATAAAATTTCAATTTTACTTTAAATAAAATTTCAATTTTACTTTAAATAAAATTTCAATTTTACTTTAAATAAAATTTCAGTTTTACTTTAAATAAAATTTCAGTTTTTAACTTCCTAAAAATTCAGTTTTTAAAATCAACAAAATTTTACAGTTTAAATGAAAATAAGTAAATAAAAAAAAAACCAAAACTTACAGGGGCTCGTCGAGTGGTCGGGGGGGCTTCATCGAGGCTTGCAGATCGGAGGGGGGGCTCGACTTCATCGGCGGCGCTAGGGTTCGGGGGGGGGCGCTCGCTGTCCTCGCGTGGAGGAGGGAGGAGGAAAGAGTCGCGAGGGGGAGGAGGCCGAAGAGGGGACAGGGGCTTCAACTGAGTGGCGGGCGATTGGAGGAGGAGGCCGACGCGGGGGTGGCGGCTCCGACGAGGGAAAGGGGCGATTTCGATTTCGTTTCCCTTTTTTTTTTTTTCTTTTTTTAGTTTTCTGTAAAAGGAAATCGGGGGGGGGGCCTGGGTAGTAAAGGGGGAGATAATATTCTTTTTTTTTTTTTTTATTTAATTAATAAATTTTATCCTAAAGAGTTGACTTTCACATTCGACCTCGAAACGAGGCCCACCGCCTGTCGTCCATAGCGTTTTACCCCCATTCCGAACACAATGGGATATATATCGCAAGCTGATTTGATTGTTACAATCAGTTTCCGTTAAATTTACATTTAAATCATTATATTGAATTTTAAACGTACATTTCAAATTACCGGGGCCACATACTAACTAGAAAAATTCCAGAAAAATATTTTCTAGCTTCGTATTGACGATACGGTCCTAACAAAACTAGTTTCGTCGAATTCTGAGATCGTTAGAAAAATGGCCATTTTCCAGTCGATTAAAATCAACTGAAACTGGTCAAACGCGTTTTCCTTTGCCACGCTCACATATTGATTCGAAAAATTATGAAATTTGAAATCTAGCAATAATTTGACACTGCGGACCCAACAAAAGTGGTTTCGTCGAAATCCGAGGTCGTTTGCAAAATTACTATTTTTAAGGGCTTTATATATATATAAATATATATAAATTCCACAGCGACTATTTCTAATTTTAAACTGGACATACCTTATCATTTCTAAAATGAAATTTCAGTTTGTTAACTTCGTTCCAAAGATATAGTTATACAGATTCAAATATTTCTTGTTTCGTTCAATTCTGACTTATATTGAATTCTGTATATTCATTTGAAATTAGAAATCGAATTTTCGAACTACCGCGCCATTTTCTATTCCTTTTATAATTATATATAATTATTATATATTCTAACGACGACGTATATAATATATACGTTCGAATTATATTCAAAATAAATTTCACGTCGATATTATTTTAAAATAATTCATTTTAAATAATCTAAATTCGCTAAAATGGCCAAAATAAAAATTTTAAACTGGCTCAGATTTTACGGGTTGTTACAGTAACAAAGGGAAGTGAACACCCTGTGTCCTCAATATGACTGTATACTCCCTCAAAAACCAAATAAAGCTCTTCACCATTAGTACTGCAGAATAGATACTTACTTTCACATAGCTCTTTAGAAATGAATGCATAATATTGTTTTGTCTTAGGGAAGTATCTCATAAAAGAGGATACATGTCGCCAGGCTTGATCTTGCGATAGCCATTTCATTGGGGTGGACACTGAATGGGGGAGGATCTAGCATAGGCGTAACAGGCATAGTAGGAGTAGTGGGAAAAGTCACATAATCAACATAAGGGTCAACTGTAGCAGTATTAGAAGGCGACACTTTCAAAACCCAAACTCGAAGAGGAGGATGTTCAATTGGAACCTTAATCGGAATAGGAGCATTATTAGGAAGCTTACCATTTTCAGAATTATGACTAAAGGATTGGAAATTCACACATATCTCAGGCTTCCAGTTGTAAAAGACATTAATGAAACATTTATGACCAACAATGTAACGACCCAGATTTTTGCTCGACCCCAATCGATTGCAAGATCGATCAAGACCGTTCAAATTCCGCATACGTTAACTTTGGGCATACAGCACATCAGGACAACAACTTAGACTTTTATAACATCAATAATAAATGTTACATCAGAGTACAGAATATATCAGAGTACATCGGAATAAAATTACAGCGGAAGATAAATTACAATAGATTAATACATTGCAGCGGAACTAATCTCAGCGGAAGGCCATTAATATTCTGGACTCAGCTTCAGGCTTCAATCCAGGATCCTGCTTAACTATATCTACAAAAAGCTACTCGACTGCCTGTGTGGAAAGAGGGCACCCGAGTTTGCAAAGTGAAACAAACTACAGGTCATTCGTGGGACTGGTGTGAGAATTTTTAACTTAACTTATCTAATAAGTAGGCTAATCACAGGACCACGCCGCTAACGCGGAACAGGTTTACTCCATTGGATTGCCAGTGCATAAATAAAGTAAATCGTCAAATAACGTAATGCTTTTTAGAAAAATGAAACCATTATAAGACCCAGGTCCCATCACACAATGCAACGCAAACCGGAGGATAGGGTTTTACCTTATAATGGTCAAAAGATGCTTGATACGTAAAAACGATATTATTATTAGTGTGTATATATATATTTAAAACATTTCAAATATAATATCAATCCTAGACGGCATAGCTACCATCTACTATGTCGCTATACTAGTTATACAATCAAAACCGCAAAGGGCGTATTGGAAATTGGGTTTCCATCATGAGTCAAGGCTAGGGAGGAGCTCCTGACCGATTCGAGACACTCTAGCAATGTCTCAGGATTCGGACGTTGGCGAACCCTTAGATACAGCAGGGCCAGTCCACAAATACTTTAGTGGATTAGTTATGCCTGAACACACGCTTCCCGATCCTATTGGACCTACAAATCAGCCGTGAGCGACCGATAAGAATAAACCGAGGCCTCGCAAAAATTCTATCAACCACATAAGCAAATGTCAGCCAGTTTAAGCACTGACACCACTTCTAGCTAGAAAGAAACGTGTGCACTCCCTGCGTTCCCTTCTCCAGTTTTAGACTCAATTGGTATGTGAGGCTTGCGAAGTCACGATATACACAAAGCTATGCCTAAAGAGACTGTGCTTTGATCATCAACCACAAGGCCTGCTTTTCAATAAAGCCTTGATCATTTGCATCTTAGCATGTCACATTGTCAGACCCTACCATATTATTGATCATCTACCAATATATATATAACCTTTAAGCTCATACGTCTTAGAGAAGGGTGATAAGTAAAGAATAAATTCTTTACCACCAAACAGAAATATATAATCAGTAGCGTTCAACAAATACAGTAGAAATGAATACAATGTCAGACACGCAATCCATTTACAAGTCCGCTCTGGGTCTGAGCGAAACAACGTGTGCGTCGATCTCCAAATGCGTTTGGACAATCATTACCGAATACCTTGTCTTGGAAGGCCAATCCCAATTCAAGATACCAGTCATCATCATCCCAACGATGTGAAAACCTTCGGTCTTCAACCACCGCCTTCATCTTCGACTCTTGATCGTCGTGATGATTATTCAGAATGGGTTAAACCCGGTCTTTCTGAATAACTCGCGTATTTTGTTATTAGAAAGCAAATATTGGAAGATCACACATTACGCCACATTCCAACTCCGAGTATTCTTTTAACACGAAGCTTAAATAAATATTTTCAATGAACTCCTTTTATTTCATATAATACATTTGACAAATTGGCCCTTTTTACTTCATATAGAATTGCAATAGAAATGTACTTCTAAAAACTATTCTTTCTAACAATATTTTATTCATATCAAAATTATAAATCAAGAATATAATTTTCATTCTGATGGTTTGTTTGCATTAACGAATTGCAAACAAAGATGAACTTTATTTTAAGGTTCTATTTGCAACAAGAAGTGCAAATAACAAATGTAACTTTTTATTTTTATTTAAAAGTATATTTGAGTGAATGTGAAAAGAACCTCATTTCCAATGTGTATTTACATTAGTGAATGTAAATAAAATATCAACATTTATTTTAAATGAATATTTGCATTTGTGAATGCAAATAAAAGAACAACATTTATTTCCAAAGTATATTTGCATTTGTGAATGTAGATAAAAGAATAGTTTTGATTTCAAATTATATTTGCATTAGTGAATGTAAATAAAAGAACAAAATTTATTTTCAACAAATTCTATTCAATGTATAAAAGTGTGTGTTGTTGTCCTGATGTGCTGTATGCCCAAAGTTAACATATGCGGAATTTGAACGGTCTTGATCGATCTTGCGATCGATTGGGGTCGGGCAAAAATCCGGGTCGTTACAGCTTTATTTTTAAAATTTATTAGCATTAATGAATTCAGATAAAAGAATAAATTATATTTTAAAATATATTTGCAAACAAAAATGTAACTTCTGAAAATAATTTCTTATTTACATATATAATGTAACCAAAATTGACATTTTGTCAGAAATATTCATTTTTGTCAAAATGAATTAGTTAAAGCAATTTATATATAGATATATATATATGTTATGTTTGGCAAGATATATACTGGTCAAGATAGGTTAGTTAAACAAAAATTATCATTTTTGTCCTATTAGAATTGTCAAAACAAAATAACCATTTTTGTTTAGGGTTTAAACTAGCGGAATAGAAATTGTCAATAGAGACGAAGTTATTATTCTTTTTAATTCATTGCAATAGAGGTATTTTCTTGTCATGATTATATATTGTGTATTACACTTCCATTCACAAGTTACCCGATGTGTTTATGTGATTGGGACGATAATTTTCACACATCGCCCAAGTGCATAAATTAGTTTATTACTCGTTTGTTGTTTGAAACCCCACACGGGTGTTGGGATGAAAGTTTACATACACTAATCCCAATATTCAGTTGTATGTTGATCGTTGGATCGACAGGCTGCGATGAGCATTATTATTTAATTTTAACGCTTACACAGTGGAAATTACACTTTGGATGAAGATGGATGATTTGATGATTATACTGTTATTATCATATATATGATGTGTGTGAAATCCATATAATCCAAATTATATGGTAAATGATTGAGTCACATTTCGATTCAGGTGTTCTTTTAAATAAGAATATTTTACATTTGAAATTTTCTTTTTATATAAAGGATATATTTTCATAAGAGAAAAATATATTTTTAATCAACTATATGTTAAAACAAAGAATATTTGTAAAAGATAAAAATTTGTAATATAAAGAAAACTTCCCATTTAGAATCTTTTATATAAAGAATATTTTTAATGATTATTTTAAAATATGTTTTTAAAGATTATTAGGATTTGCAATTATATTTTGTGATATGAAATAAATTGAGATGTGAAGTGGATTTATCGTGGATGGTGTTTTAAACGACATTTTTCCTTTAATCCAATTTACATTGAAATTTGTTAGATCGAAATTTGGACCTAACACCCAAATTGTTATAAACTGTAGAGAATTCTAAAGGAGGAACAAGAAAAAAGAAAATAACACTCAGAATTTATAGTGGTTCGGCGTTAACGAGCCTACGTCCACTTTATATCTTATTGATTATGCTTTGAATGCTAGTACAACAGTGATTTCTCTCAATATTTCAGTGGTTTGACAACAATGGCGGATTCAGCATTCACTATTGCCAAAAAGATCCCGAAAAATGCCAAGCTTTGGGCTATTTATAGCTGATTTTGTCAGGCGGATCGCGGACACGTGGCACGAATCCCGAGATTACCGGATCGCATCGCCACCATCGAAGAAACAGTCAAACTAGCCGTTATGAACAGGTGTCGTGAGATCCGTGCGATTCGGATCGCTGAAGACCAGCTCGTGGTTGAACGGGTCAGGTTCGGTTCGTACCAAGGGATCGGATCGCCTGGAGGTGTTGTTCGTCGACGAGATGGGAGCGATCCGTTCCTGGGCGAGACGAAGGAGTGCGATCCATTCCTGGGCGAGACGATGGCGTGCGATCCATTCCTGGGCGAGACGATGGCGTGCGATCCATTCTTGGGCGAGACGATGGCGTGCGATCCATTCCTGGGTGAGACGATGGCGTGCGATCCATTCTTCCACTTTCTTGGGGGACTTGGTTTCCTGGTTTCCTTTTATGAATGATCCTGGATGGCTTGGTCAGAAAGCGAGCCAACATTTTGCCCCCTCGAAGTATGTTTTATTGATGATGAAACATGCTTCGAAGATTCTTATTTACCCTCTCCTGAAGGGATGCAAGTCAACAGTCGCATTGGTTCAAATCGACACATGTATGAGTCGGATCGCCATAGGACGACACGATCCGATTTGGTCATCTGCTCGTCTCGTGCCGAGTTCCTAGGCTCTTGTGCGAAACGGGGCGCATCTTCCTTTGAGTCGTGTCGGGCTTTCAGTACTGTTGGCCATCATTTCAAAGCGGTCCGTGGGCTTCTATGCGATTCTATCTCTGGATCGTGGCCTGCATGGTGCTTCGTGGACCGAATAAGACAAAAGAGGGGAGACAAACGGTCACCTTCTTTGCCTATATAAGCCGACGCTCCCCTCTTCATTCTCCTTCTTTTTCCTCTCTGCTGAATCGTCTCGCGCTAGCTATTGAAAAACGAACCCAACCTTTTAAACTCTCGAAAATCCAAGTATTCTCTCTGTTTTTAGAAAGGTAACTTCATAGAAAGCACTCTCATATTACTTTCCTGAATTTCTACGGCTGATTCAAGGGAGAAACAATATAGATCCGCGACTTTCTGAATAAATTACCAAGCCGCCATGGCCATTGAGCGTGGAGCTCAAACCTTGAGGATGGGAAGGAGACGAGGAAGAAGAAGGATGCAGAGGGGGGAAGGAAGGCCGACTCGGATCGTGGTCAAGGATTGAAAACGAAAGCAAGTGGCGAGACGAAAGATGGCGGTGGCAACAAAGGGTCGTATCGTGGCAGTCGCAACGGTTCGTGAGGGAGACTTCCCTTCGTCCGGCGATTCGATGAGGGGCGATCTCCTTGCCCTACGATCCGGAAAGGGGCGATCCCTCTGCCATGCGAGTCGAAGGGGGAGATTCTTCTGCTATGCGATCCGTCTCGCGGCTGGTGACACGAAGAAATTTCAGACTTTAATCAACGCCTTGTCGCCACACAACTCTGGACAGTTAGGATAGAGCCTTGATGTTGATCTTCTTGGACTAAATGACCTCATGATTTGACTGCATATGACGATTAACGACCTTTAATAACCTTGACTGCTTTCATGTTTTATTATTGTTTTTAATAATGCGCACACACTAGCACACACACACCAACACTTGCACGCACGGGTGACGGGTAGTGTTGATCTTATCGTTCATATTTTCTCGTCCTAGCAGCAATGTCGAACGATCACTCTTCCTCAAGATCTGTAGCCGAAACGGAATCCGAGACTCCTGAGCAGTATAATCCCCAAATTCCTCCAACCAATCCAGGAGGCGAAGATTCCGGGTCTGAGTATGAAGCTACAGAGTCAGATCCGACTGAAAGTACTTCATCCAGTAACAACTCCGAATCTGACGAGCGAGCTCCGGACGAAATTCCAGGCGCAGTCGGGATAGATAAATTCTCTGATTCTTTAGCGTCCAAGCTTGACGAGATAAAACTCAAAAGAATCTGCCTAAGACACGGCATTCCTTGGGACGATGTCTTGACACCTGGAAGCGAAGATAGACCCCATCTGGCTCCGGAAGGGTACATGTCGATCAGCCGAACAATGTGTCTAGTAGGAGCTATTCCTCCGTTCCCTCCAATTGTCATTGAAACTCTGAGACGATTAGGCATTGCCCCGATGTAGCTTCATCCAAACGCCTATGCGTCTCTATACTCTTTATATGTTGCTTATGCGGAGATCTTGCACGCCGAACTCAAATTCAGAGATCTGGTGTTCTTCTTTCTCTTCAAGCACCGTTCTTCTGCAACTCCCAACTTTTCCTTTTTTGAATCAGTGGCGAACAGGAAAGTTCTGTACGACGGATACAGCAACATTGGGGATCCTAAGTCCGACTGGTTTTACATAAGAAAACAGGCTGGATGCTCACGGAGATGGCTCAAATCAAGTAAACTTTAATCGCCTAGTTGAATATCCTGCTTGGGGAGTCTAAGTAATAACATTCTTCTGCTTTTTCCTTTGTCTTAAACAGATCATGTCTTCCCGAAAACAGAGGGTGCATTATACAACAACCGGTTATCCATTCTTTTGCAAAGCAGATCCGACTTTTTAAGGATTAAAAAATGCATTACGGATGACAACCTTCATAAGCATCGCCTCTTGGATAGGAAATTTGGACTTGGAACTGGCGGCAAACCTTATAAATATGTGCCCCCAACGGAAGGAGATGGAACTTCACAAGCGGTGGAAACAACCAAATTTCACAAAAGCCCTTCTCCGATAGTCATCCAAGACGACGAAGACTTGAATGTATACAGGGGGGATGAGTCCCATGGTGATGTGTCGAAGGAAATCCCTACCTCCGCTCCAATGGAAACTGTCGGTGATGACGAATTGACAGAAGAATAGTTATTCGACGAGCTGAATAAAATCCCTTTGCCCGACATTGAATACACGGAAAAAGACTTCGGCGAGGAGCCTTTCTTTTCTGCTCCCGAAGAGGCGACTGATTCAACAAGGGGACGTGAAACGGGCCAGACGAGCCCGTCTCCAGGCCCGGGTCTGTTAGGGGGAATTATATGGGATGCACACCTCACACACAGCGCCTGACCGTGCACTTTTATGTTGTGGATATTCAAAGTGATAATATGCTCTTCTTTTCTTTTTACAGGAGCGATGTCTCGCAGGAAATCCTATTCGTACCGTTCTCTTCGCGAAGGCACCCCCAGCCTTCGTTCGGGTACTGAGCGCCCTCGCGGTCCTTCTCATAGGCCGAGCTCTTCGCAACCTCGATCTCCACCCAAATCAACTTCAACCAGGCCTTCGAGCCATCCAACAATTCCGACCGGGGGGAAGACACTTCCAAAAGAGTTGACTCCTCCGAAGAGTGCGCCTTCCCACAGTCGGTCGTCCAAAAGGCGCCACGAATCCAAAGATGGGGACAAAGATTCATCCAAAGAAACTGAACAAGAGAGAAGTAACATTGTCCCCACCAGCCAACCAGAGTTAGCTGCCCCCGGCTCTCGGGATTACGTTCACGGTCCTGAAATCCAAGGTAGGCTGGAAAAGCTACGGGAACAATTTCCAGGAATGTTCTTTGATAGGATGGTCTTTGTTCCTGCCTTGGAACCGGTCCCTAAAAACTGGGATAAAGAAGTTATCGGGCATATCCGTCACGTGGCCAAGCAGTACGAGATGATGAAAAAGCACGCACTTAATCTTTCGGAAGTCATCCGAACACTTGAAATTGAGGCTCACAGGTCCAAAGCAAAACTTGAAAACAACGAAAGGGCCAGGACAAAATTAGAGAAGGACCTGGAAGATGCTCAAGCCCAGCTCGCTTTGGCACAGAGAGACGCTGCAAACTATAAAACTGAATTAGAAAATGCTAAGCAGCGCTTTCATTCAGAACTGGATTCCAATAGCCAAGAAAAAATGGCCTTAAAAAAGGAGGTTGAAGACCTCAGAATGGCCAACATCGAATTGGTAACGGCACAAGGCCATTTTTTGACGGAGAAGGCTGCTTGGGAGGCGGAGAAAGCGAGTCTAAAAGAAAGGTTGGCTCTGGCAGAGGCGGAAAAAGTGATCTTGAATGATCAGGTGGCATATGCGGAGAGACGGGCAGCTCTTGCCGAAAAGAACATTGATAGCGCCATTGAAATGGCCACTGCCTCCAACAACAAACTCCTTGAAAGAGAGAAAGAAATCGAGGGGTTTGAGGAGATGATCTTTGATTTCCTCGGTCAGGTTCTCAAAACTCGCAATATCTCATGGATCCCGGATTATCATGTTACTTTGGCCAACTTATGGGATGCCATCGTAGAAGGCGAAAAACATAGACTAGGAGCCGAAGAGATCGATGAAGATGAATTGATGAAAAGCATCCTAAGGGACAACGAGCCTGAGGATCTGGCAGAGGGTCGTCGCTTAATCCTAGCGGAAATGGAGAAGGAGAGAACCATGGCTAAAGGCAAAAGCAAAATTGACGAAGGTTCCAGCTCCGCCGCAAAGTCTAAAACCTCCGAAGTTGAGGAATACCATCCTGACGATCCGCTAATCCCCTTAGGTCTAACTCCCGTGGTCGTTGGAGCACCCGGATCTACTCAAGAGAGAGTATCTGCTGAAGGTATCTCTCTTTTTTCCCCGCAATTTGCTAAAGCGATTGCGAATTGCCGTCGTCTAACAGGACAACCCATTGAATTAGTAATGTGTGTCTCTCGTAATGCAGGTGGCGAGCCCGTCGACAAGGGTGTTGGAAAGGAGAGAGAAGTGGAGGAGGAGACCGTCATGCCGGGTGCTGGTCCCGATGTACTCAAGGATGCCGAGACTATCGAAGCTTTAAAAGACATGGATGGTCGCCATGTTGATGACGAAGAGGATACTACCGGCACCAAAAAGGCCGACGATGATGATGATGATGAGGAACCCCTGGCCAGCCGAAAAGCCAGACAAGAGAAAGAGTTGGCTTTAAAGAAGGTGGGGGATGAGGCTTTGGATGTGGTTCCTCTTGCAGAGTTTGATCCCAAAACTGGGATGATTATGAAAATCCAGTCCAAGTCCATCAGCCGGCAACTTCACTTTGCAAACCCCGATGACTTCCCGGCTTCCCTCTCCAGCAGAAGCAAGGGAAAAGAGGGGGGAGAGGAGACCTCAGAGGAGTCAGATGCTCCCCTTGTGGACAAGCGGAAAAGGAAGAAGGAGGATCCATCTGAAGCCGACAAGGAGAGGCTGGAGAGGCAGAAGCGAGAGAAGAAATCAAAGCATAAATAGGATGTTTGTTGATATTTTGTCTTTTAGGTTTTCCACTGGCCAGGAAGTGTAATTGTGAGACTGGTCCTCACTTTTGTTTCTAAATTGTTTTCACTTTGTTGATTTGCAGTACATAAACAAGGATTTGTTTCTTCTTCCATCATTGCGTACCTGTATTCATAGAAACTTTCCATGTTTAGTCGTTAGCCAACTATTAATAATTATAAATCAGTCAATCAACAGGAAGAAGAGTGTTCATGCTATGTTACACTGTTATATCAAAGTTTAGTGTTTGCATAGGAGCGCGCGATGCCCCCTAATCAATTGTTAGAGTTTTACGCTTGGCGACTCGTTCGTTCCCCGATCCCTCAGCGGGGGAGGAGCTATTTCTCAGCGCTCAGTCGGAGACGCGTTTATACTCTCTCTCTCTCTCTGGAAAGTTAGAGTTCGAGCTCAGCGATTCATTCGCTCCCCGATCCTTCAGCGGGAAAGGAGCTCTTTCTCAGCACTCTATCGGAGACGCTTTTATACTCTCTCTCTCTCTCTCTGGAGAGTTAGAGTTCGAGCTCAGCGATTCATTCGCTCCCCGATCCTTCAGCGGGAAAGGAGCTCTTTCTCAGCGCTCTATCGGAGACGCTTTTATACTCTCTCTCTCTGGAGAGTTAGAGTTCGAGCTCAGCGATTCATTCGCTCCCCGATCCTTCAGCGGGAAAGGAGCTCTTTCTCAGCGCTCTATCGGAGACGCTTTTATACTCTCTCTCTCTCTGGAGAGTTAGAGTTCGAGCTCGGCAGTCTGCAATCATGCATGCTTATCAAACTCGTCTCAGGTTTACATCTTAATCCAAGCTCCGAGGATTAAAACTAGTCGGATAGGTAGTTGGAGTATTTACTAAGGCTTTGGGTTCCTCTGATTAGTTTACGAGAGGAACTGTTGGCACCGGACTTCGGGTACCTGCATTATTCACACTGATTTTCATAGGCTAATAAATAAAGATGCAATAAAGGTAAATGACACGCAGTATTTTTATAGTGGTTCGGTCGAATCATGACCTACGTCCACTTTATAATCTCTTGCTTTAAGGAATCAGACTGTTCTGGGCAAGTCATGCCCTGTACATAGTTTTGTTTTTTTTAAACAAAGCAAAAGAATAAATTTGAAGCCCCTCATGTTAAATATGGCCGTAGATGTTGGGCATTCCACACTCTGGGGATTTCCTTTCCGTCTACGGTTGCCAGCTTGAAGGTTCCATTATCAAGCTTGCTGAGAATAGAGTACGGTCCTTCCCACTTCGCTCCCATATGAGTTGGGGGTGGAAAGACACGTTTCAGAACCAAGTCTCCGGGTTCCAAGGTTCGGGCTCGGACCTTTTTGTTGTAATATCGGGCGACCTGTTGTTTGCATCTCAGAGCACGCAGGTCGGCTTCATCCCTCTTTTCTTCGATCATATCCAGGGACTCAAGGAGCAATTCATTATTGGACATTGGATCGTAATAGGTCACCCGATGAGAAGGTACCTTTATCTCAATCGGGATGACTGCTTCCGTTCCAAAAGCAATGGAGAACGGGGTATGTCCTGTCGCTGATTTATATGTCATCCTGTAGGCCCATAGTGCCAAGGGCAATTCGTCAGCCCACATGGCTCTAGCCCGCTTCATTCTTCTTTTCAGAATGGACTTAATTACTTTATTTGCAGCTTCGACTTGCCCGTTCGATTGTGGGTGTGCCACGGAGGTGTATCGATTCTCGATGTGGTATTTTTGGCAGAAGTTTCTGAATTCAGCACTATCAAATTGAGTTCCGTTGTCTGTTATCACAATCTTTGGAATTCCAAATCAGCAAATGATGTTTCTCACAATGAAGTTGATCACTCGTTTAGTTGTGATCATAGCTAGTGGTTCTGCCTCGACCCACTTAGTGAAATAATCTACGGCCACAATGGCGAACTTTGCTCCGCCCCTCGCTATGGGGAGACTTCCTATGATATCGATTCCCCACATAGCAAAAGGCCATGGACTCATCATCGTTTTTAACTGACTTGGAGGCGCTCTAGGTATCTTTGAAAATCTCTGACACGCATCACATCGTCGTGCATATCTTTCTGCATCCTTGTTTATGGTAGGCCAGAAGTAACCATGCCGCAATATCTTTTTCGCCAAAG
The DNA here is from genome assembly GCA_030737875.1 of Allium sativum. Taxonomy (NCBI): domain Eukaryota; kingdom Viridiplantae; phylum Streptophyta; class Magnoliopsida; order Asparagales; family Amaryllidaceae; genus Allium; species Allium sativum. The sequence continues at coordinate 542,712,235 of CM060922.1, forward strand.
TCTGCCCCCCAGTGTGGTCGCCACATTCGCCTTCGTGGACTTCTTGCAGCACACGTTTGATGTCATCGTGGGCTATACACCGAAGGAGGGGTATTGAGTACCCTTGTCTATAAAGGATTCCGCCTTGCAGTACGTATCAGGCGGCTTTACGAATCACTTTACGCCTCTCGCTTTTCCTGGTCGGAAGCGCTCCATCCATTAGGAAATTCTTTATAGGGGTCATCCACGACTCCATTTCTGGTTCCGTCTCTGTTACTAGGTCGATTTCCATCTGATCAATGCTGGGAGTCCGAAGTACTTCAACGGGGGCTAGCCCTATCACCTCAGGATCGTTAGAACTGGCCATCTTTGCCAACTTGTCTGCCTGCTGATTTTCTGACCGCGGAATATGAGATATGCTATAGTGATCAAACTCATTCAGCAGTTCTTTCACTTTCTTTAAGTATAGGATCAATCTTGCACTTTTAGCTTGGAATCTCCCAGTAACTTGGTTCACAACTAACTTGGAATCACAGAAGATGTTCAGTTTTGTGACTTCTAGCACCTTTGCAATCTTTAATCCGGCTATCAGAGCTTCATATTCAGAATCGTTGTTAGTGGCCTGAAACTCCATTCGGATGGCATAAGTCATCAATCGTTTCTCGGGGGTTTCAAGCACTATTCCAGCGCCGGATCTTTCGTTGTTTCTAGCACCATCAGTATATAATCTCCGGACATTAGGGTCGAAAAGTAACTTTGAGGGTTCCATTTCTTCGTTTGCTATGTCTTCTTCGGGAACAGTGAACTCCGCTATGAAGTCAGCTATCACTTGCCCCCGAATTGATCGTCTGGGATGAAAGTTCAAGTCAAATTGACTTAACTCAATATTCCATTTGAGTAACCTTCCAGATGCCTCTGGTCTTTATAGAACTTGCTTGAGTGGGTGATCAGTATATACGGTAATAGGATGTGCTTGAAAGTAGTGCCGAAGTTTTCTGGAAGCAATCAGTAAACTATACGCCAGTTTTTCTATTCGCGGATAATTACGCTCTGCCGCTGTTGATTTTTTGCTCACGTAATACACAGGTCTTTGGACCTTCTCCTCTTCCCTTACCAACGCTGAGCTGACTGCATGAGATGATACTGCCAAATACACGAATAAATCCTCATGGTCTATTGGTTTAGATAGAATTGGAGGCTTCTCCAAGTGTCTGAGCAAATTCTGAAACGCTTCTACATAGTTAGGTGTCCACTTAAAGTGGCGTTTTCCTCGCTTTATTAATTCGAAGAATGGGATGCACTTATCCGTAGCCTTGGAGATAAATCTGCTTAATGCAGCCACTTTTCCGGCAAGGCTTTGCACATCCCTAATTTGTCTAGGTTCCTCGATATTCCTGATTGCCGTGATCTGGTCTGGATTAATCTCGATACCGCGCGAACTGACAATGAATCCTAAGAATTTTCCAGAAGCAACTCCGAATGAACATTTGGTGGGATTAAGTTTCATCCCATACTTTCGAAGTATGCCGAACATCTCCGCCAAGTCGGTAGTGTGTTGAGAGGATCGCTTGGATTTAACCAACATATCGTCGACGTATACTTCCATTGTTTTCCCGATTTGGTTATAAAACATTCTGTTGACCAAACGTTGGTACGTAGCGCCTGCATTCTTCAAACCAAAGGGCATTACTACGTAACAATATAATCCCAGATCAGTGATAAAACTAGTATGCTCTTGATCCGGAACATGCATTGGGATTTGGTTGTATCCTGAATAAGCATCCATGAATGAGAGAAGCTCGTGACCTGCCGTCGAATCTACCAACTGGTCAATTCGAGGTAATGGGAAACTATCCTTTGGACAAGCCTTATTTAGATCCGAGAAGTCGATACACGTTCGCCACTTTCCGTTGGCCTTATTTACCAGGACTGGATTCGAAATCCAGTCTGGGTAAGTGGAATCTCTGATAAACCCATTACTCTTTAGCTTTCCAACCTCTTCTTTCAAGGCAGCGGATCTCTCTGGGCCCAGCATTCGCCTTTTTTGCTTTACTGGAGGATGTTTGGGGTTGATACTCAAAGAATGGCTCATGATTGATGGGGATATCCCGCACATATCCGCGTGGGTCCAAGCGAATACATCCAAGTTGTTCTTTAAGAAAGTCGTCAATTCTTCGGCAAGAGTCGGACTTAACTGGGATCCAATCTCAAGGACCTTCTCCGGGTCACTGTCATCGATTGGCACACCCACAGTTGCTTCATTGGGAGTTGCCGTTCTGCCCCCGGGTTCTTGATCCTCTCTGGGATCTATATCCTCGGGCATCACTCTAGGCAACACTCCAACAATTATCCTCTTTGGTTGCTATAAGGTTTCCGCCCCCAAGGGGGGAGGAGTGCCTTTAGTTTCGATATCCCCGCCGTTGCGAAGCAACTTTAATTCGGCAACATAACATGCTCGCGCAGCAACTTGATCCCCTCTGACTATACCAATACCAGCTTATGTGGGGAACTTCAATAGCAAGCACCAGGGGGCTATACAGGCTCTGCATTTTGCGAGGGCCGGTCGGCCCAAGAAGGCATTGTATGGCGATTCGACATCCAAAACCACAAAGGGAAGGATTCTCACTCTCTGGCGCTCTCCTTCCCCCAGTGTAACTGGCAATTCTACATAACCCATAGGTGCGGTGGATGCTCCGTTGAATCCACGAATCCATCCTTGATAGGGCTTCAAGTCTTTTATCTCAAGATTCATCTGGTCAAAGGCTTTTTTGAAAAGAATATTAACGGAACTCCCGTTGTCCACCAGTACCTTATGAACAGTGGCTGGTCCAATGGGTATCGTAATTACAAGTGGATCTTCAGTTGGAGCATGGACCCCGATGCTTTCTCGTTCTCGGAAAATAACGTCGTCAGTCATCATCTTCTGCTGCTTCACCGGGACACTGTCCTCGGGGTTGCTACATTCACCCACTTCGAGGTGTTGTTTGGCTGCGTTGACATATTGATCTAAAGCTTTGGAACTATGCCCAGCGAGGTAAAGTCCACCGATCACGGTGTTGATTACAATATTCTTTCCCTTTTGCTGAGCAGTTGGCCTAGCAGCAAGTTGATTTTGATTCTGATTCGGGGCCTGCACTGCTTGCCCCCTGTCCCTAGGCGTTACTCTGTATTCGTCTAGCTTCCCTTCTCGAAGTAGCCTTTCAACTACGTCCCTCAGGTGACGGCATTCATTCGTCAAATGGCCGTGGATTTGATGAAAGAGGCAAAACTTCCCTGTCTCACGCTCTTTTTCTGTCGACTCTCTAGGAGGTGGCCTCTTATTCTGGAGGACTTCATACGCATCCATGAAGATATTTTCCAGAGTATCATTTATGGGTGTATAACTCTCAAAGGCCCTGGGACGAGTCCTTCTCTGGGAGTCGTTCCCTCGGCCCCTCTTCCGGCTGTTGCCGTTAGCATTGTTATTGTTGTTACCTGGTCGGCGACCACCCTGGTTCTGATTTCCGACGTTAACCTCAACTTTCCCCGAGCTGTCCCCAGTTTGTTTGATGGCGACATTGCTCTGAACTTCTTCCTTATCAGTAGTTTTAAGTTTTCGGTTTGCGTATACCTCTTCCCGACGTAGATGCACATTGGCTTTCTCATAGAATAACTCTCTGGTGTGGGGTGGTTTGCCTGCCAAGTACCTCCCGAATTCAGTGTCCTTATCCACTCCATCAATTAGTGCTGCGACAATGGTCGGCTCATGAGGATCTTTAACCTCAGTGGCGGCCAAATTGAAACGATCCAGGTACATCTTTAGACTTTCGCCTGTTCGCTGTTTGACAAGGAATAAATCGATCACGCTTTTCGTCTTCTGTGCGTAGATGTGGAATTGCTCTACGAACTTCTTGCTTAGTTCCCTGAAGCTAGAAATCGATCTCGCCGGCAGGCGAGTAAACCATAGCAAAGCCACGTCCTCCAGGAATATGGGAAATGCTTTACATTTAACCGCATCAGAAGCAGCGGCGGCAGTCATCGACCAAGAGTATCTCATTAGGTGCTGAACAGGATCAGACCTTCCTGCATATCGATTCATTTGTGGCATGTTGAAACGCCTTGGGAAAGTTGCATCCAAAATATCGTCGGTAAAAGGAGTATGACTGCGGTCAATCACCCAATCTTCGTTCCGCTGTCCACGGCTGTCGGCCAAAATCTGGTGAACCATGGCTGCGACATTTGCACTAGTCAAAGGAGGTTCAGGGTCAGTGCCTCTGGCCCGACGAGGTTCTCTAATCTCTCTTCGGGGAGTAACCACAAAATCCGGGGCTTGGACGGGGCCTCGCTGCCCCCTGCTATCATGAGTATGCATACGACGACGGGGCTGAGGTGGTCTGTCATGCACAGGACTGTTCACACCTCGAGTCCTGAGGGTTGTTGCTTGACCATCCGTATTACGGTTTTTGGGTCTTGCCCCTAGTTCTTCATCTTCTTGTGAGGGCAGGGTCCCGAACCGAAGCTGTTCTATGTTTTCAGCTCTTTCATACGGTCGCCGCGGAGGTCTCGGCGATTCTTCAGATGAAGAGGAATATGCTGGGGTGAGTGGACGAACTGGCGATGTTCTTTGCCTTGTTAGCTCATCAAGTCTTCTGTCCATAGCCGTCAGGTTTTGCCGTAGGATAGAACTTTCCTGCCTTTGGGCGGCCAACTCATCAAATAACCTATCCCACATTTCGACAAAGCGGGAAAGATCCCCCTCAGTGACAGGAGCGGCAGGATCATAGTGGTCATCATCACCCTCTCTTATGGGCAAAGTGCTCGGACCGGGTCGAGCGGAGGTTCCAGGACGATAGGAGTGGGTCATAGGTTCTTTTCCAGGTCGAGTTGTGTTCTGACTATCAGTTCGGGTAGCTGCGGTTCGTGGAGGGCGGTTCGCTGCGCCCCCCTGAGATCGACTCGTGGTCGTGGTGCGCGGAGGCTGCGAGGTGTTGCCCCGGGATCGAGTAACAACCCCTTCAGTAGCACGGATCGTCTCGTTCTCATCGACTCGGAACGAGGTGTTTTCATCGGATCAGATCGCCCCCTGCGCTCCGCGATCCAGGGTCTCTTCGTTGCCCAGTTCGTGTACACTCTCCTCGATCGTTTCGTTGGTCTGCGAAACTTTAGATCTTTTTCCAACCATGATATCCGAATCGCTGGAATCTTCAAGAAAATGGATGACGAAACTTTAAGACTGAGTTTCTCAGTGAAAGCACCAAAAATGTTAGATCGAAATTTGGACCTAACACCCAAATTGTTATAAACTGTAGAGAATTCTAAAGGAGGAACAAGAAAAAAGAAAATAACACTCAGAATTTATAGTGGTTCGGCGTTAACGAGCCTACGTCCACTTTATATCTTATTGATTATGCTTTGAATGCTAGTACAACAGTGATTTCTCTCAATATTTCAGTGGTTTGACAACAATGGCGGATTCAGCATTCACTATTGCCAAAAAGATCCCGAAAAATGCCAAGCTCTGGGCTATTTATAGCTGATTTTGTCAGGCGGATCGCGGACACGTGGCACGAATCCCGAGATTACCGGATCGCATCGCCACCATCGAAGAAACAGTCAAACTAGCCGTTATGAACAGGTGTCGTGAGATCCGTGCGATTCGGATCGCTGAAGACTAGCTCGTGGTTGAACGGGTCAGGTTCGGTTCGTACCAAGGGATCGGATCGCCTGGAGGTGTTGTTCGTCGACGAGATGGGAGCGATCCGTTCCTGGGCGAGACGAAGGCGTGCGATCCATTCCTGGGCGAGACGATGGCGTGCGATCCATTCCTGGGCGAGACGATGGCGTGCGATCCATTCTTGGGCGAGACGATGGCGTGCGATCCATTCCTGGGCGAGACGATGGCGTGCGATCCATTCTTCCACTTTCTTGGGGGACTTGGTTTCCTGGTTTCGTTTTATGAATGATCCTGGATGGCTTGGTCAGAAAGCGAGCCAACAAAATTATTATTTGGAATTTATAAATCTATTTTATAGATTTAAAAAGGCATTTTCTAAAAATCATGTTTTCCCAATTTAATATATTAAATTGGAATTAAGTGGAAATTCGATTAGTAATAATCGAAATGGGCTTCTGTAAAAGAAGACCAATATTATATATGGAATTTAAGAGGCTTTGTCGTTATTCCATTTATATTATTAGTCCAATACAAAAATCTATATCGATTATGTATTGATTTGATTTCTGTGGAATTCCATATTTTGGAAATAGATTGTAGGTTTATTGTGAACTGTGTTTTATCGGACACTAGTTCTTTAACCTGTTTAAGACAACATTTATTCCTTAAAATAAATGATCTTGTAATAATGATTTTTGATATCAAATCAAAACTGGAGTTTTAATAAATCTTTTAAGGAAGATTTAAGATTTTATTTTCAAAGTTTATCTTTGATAAAATTAATGAGAATCTTTTAACACGAATATCTTATTAAAAGAATACTCAGAGTTGGAATGTGGCATAATGTGTGATCTTCCAATATTTGCTTTCTAATCACAAAATACACGAGTTATTCAGAAAGACCGGGTTTAACCCACTCTGAATAATCTTCACGACGATCAAGAGTCGAAGATGAAGGCAGTGGTTGAAGACCGAAGGTTTTCACATCGTTGGGATGATGATGACTGGTATCTTGAATTGGGATTGGCCTTCCAAGGCAAGGTATTTGGTAATGATCGTCCAAACGCATTTTGTAACGACCCAGAAAATCTGAACCAATTTAAATTTTTTTAAATTGGCTAAAATAATGGATTTTAAATATTTAAAATAAATATTTTAAATAATGGCGATGAAAACTGAGTTTGAATCGACATTTGAAAACGAATATAATTAATTATAATTATATATAGAATTGAAAATAGCGCGGTAGTTCGATAATTCGATTTCAAACTTCAATTGAATATACCGGGTGCAAAGCAATCCAGATTTTAGTGAAACCAAAAACATTAGGATCTAATTGATGATATCTTTACAACGAATCTGACCAATCGAAATTTGATAGCGGGAATCAAAAGATATGTCCAGTTGAAAATTCTGAATAGTCGCTATGGAATTCAGGCCCTTAAAAATGGACATTTTGCAAACGACCTCGGATTTCGACGAAACCACTTTTGTTGGATTCGTGATGTCAAGTTATTGCTAGGTTTCAAATTTCATAATTTTTCGAATCAATATGTGAGCGTGGCAAAGGAAAACGCGTTTGACCGGTTTCAGTTGATTTTAATCGACTGGAAATTGGCCATTTTTCAAACGGTCTCAGAATTCGACGAAACTAGTTTTGTTAGGACCGTATCGTCAATACGAAGCTAGAAAATATTTTTCTGTAATTTTTCGAGTTCGTATTTGGCCCCACTGAATTGAAATGTGCGTTTAAATTGAATATATAAAGAAGTACACTTTAAATTCAACGGAAACTGATTGTAACGATCAAATCAGCTTGCGATACATATCCCATTGTGTTCGGAATGGGGGTAAAACGCTATGGACGACAGGCGGTGAGCCTCGTTTAGAGGTCGCATGTAAAAGTCAACTTTTTGCAAAATTAAATAATTAAATAAAAAAAAATATTTTCCCTCCTTTATCTTTCTTCCTGGCCCCCCCCCCCCCCCCCGTTCATTTTTATTTCGAACAGAATAGAAAAAAAGAAGAAGAAGAAAACCTAAATTAAGCCGCCTCCCCCGATCATCCACCTCCGCACGTCGCCACCTCCTCCTGGAACTGCTGCCGCTGCTGCTTCTTCTCTCCCCCCTCCCTCGATCGAAGACCCAAGCCTCCAGAAGCCATCGCGAGCCTCCCCAAAGCATCGAAACGTCACCAGACCCAAGCCGCCGTGCCTCGCTCCACCCTTCGCTTCGCCTGCAGCTCCTCCTGCCTCCGACGATCCGCGGAAGCCCCCCCCTCTGTAAGTTTTTTTTGTTTTGCTATTTGATTTGTAGAAAAGTAAAAACTGATTTTTAATAAAAAGAAAAACTGATTTTTAATAAAAAGAAAAACTGATTTTTAATAAAAAGAAAAACTGAATTATGTAAAAGTTAAAAACTGATTTTTATATAAAGTAAAAACTGATTTTTATATAAAGTAAAAACTGATTTTTATATAAAGTAAAAACTGATTTTTATATATAGTAAAAACTGATTTTTATAGGAAGTAAAAACTGATTTTTATAGGAAGTTAAAACTGATTTTTATAGGAAGTAAAAAACTGATTTTTATATAAAGTTAAAACTGATTTTTATAGGATGTTAAAAACTGATTTTCGAAAGAGTTTAAAACTGATTTTATTTTAAACTTTAAATAGAAAAAGGTTTGAATTTTAAAAGAAAAAAGATTTAAACTTTAAATAGAAAAAGATTAGAACTTTAGAAAAAAAATAAAGATCATATTTTTAAAATAGAAAAGCGCAGATTTTTAGAATGGAAAAGATCCTATTTTTAAAATAGAAAAGACGGGATTTTTATTAAGTAAAAGAAGTAAGATATGAAAATTTATATTTTTAAAGCAATATAATTTTTATATCATAGAAATATTAAAAATATAATCTTTATATATTGAATAGCGACGTCAAAATTCGATTTTTATAAATTGAATAGCGACGTCAAAATTCGATTTTTATATATTGAATAACATAGTAAAAATTCGATTTTTACATATGTAGAGAATACAGGCAACAAAGCGACGAAAGGCGAGATTGGCGAAGATTTCTATAAAGGAAGTGTCGTGCAGTTGGATAGCTATTGGTGAGATTTCTGATTTAAAAATATTATATATGTGTGAAATGAAAGTGAATAGCTATATATAAATTGCTATATATAAATATATATATATATATATATACGCCCCTCGTCCACAAACCATGGACGATATTTATTGGTTGAAATTGTTGTGAAAATTGATTGATAGCGAATGATTGTTTGGGATTGTTTGTAATTGATATTGGTTGATGGTGGTTGGAAAATACCCGTTTGTGATTGTGAAATATTTGGTTGAAACCACATAGGATTAGTTTGTGGAAATGAAATAAATATTTATACATGCCGCCTGCGTGCGAACTAGATGCATGAACCGCGTTGTCAAAAACTGCGAGGTTTTAAGGTAGAGCGAGGAGCCGTACTAGGGACGGTGCCGGTTTTAACTACCCTGCAGTTATGCTGCCGAAATTTTGAATAATATTCGTGTGTTTGAATTATTTTCATATGCTTAAACTATAGAAAACATTCATGTGTTGAATTGATATTCATTCGTTGATTAGAAATTCATGTGTTGAATGGTATTCATATTTTGAAATAAATTGTTTGTGTAACAACCCGTATTTCAATAACATGTTAAAACGAGAATCAAAACAGAATTAAATTATAAATTCTGAATCAAGTGAAACGTTCTGTGCCATTGCGTTCATCTCGGAAAAATACGCGAAATAGAGTCCGAGTTTTCGGGAATCGGAGTCCGTATGACCCGTTAAAGGCCCAAAGAAGATTTCTAGGAATTTGAATTTCGGAAACAGTTTTGGAAATCAGATCTGGGGCTAGGCGGGAAGTTTCCCCGCCCAGGCCATGTCGACAGGGCTGTCGACAGGCCTGTCGACTTGGGCCCAGACCAAGTCGACAGCCCTGTCGACTTGCCTGTCGACAGGGGGTGGCCGGGGCAAATAGCCTGGCGCACCTGTTTGTCTCACCTGGTCTTGTTCTTGGGCTGGGTCTGGAAGCTTCCGAGATCTGATGGTCCTAATCTATCCTAGGGTTAATCTAAGGGCCTAAAACTATCCTAATCTCTATAAAAAGACCCTAAACCTAACCTAAATCCCTAAAAATCAAACCTAGCAACTAAGTGCTGCCAAAATCAATTTTGATCATGGCCTCCATCTCCAATCCCTAGAGCCTATGCACTCAAATCAAGTTCAAATCAAAAGGTGCAAGCTTGCTACACCAAATGAAGGCCAAATCAACGTTGCTATGCGAGTTCCATGACGATTCTTCAACAAAGGAGGCACCTTTCTTAGCCAAGATGATTTATGCTTCTTTCCCTAGGCCTAACTATGTAAGTTCTAGCTACTTTTGGATCAAAACGGTATTTTTAATGTTGACATGGGATAAAATGAGGCTAAACATGCTTATGCGAACCTATATGAACCTTACCTTGCCTCTTGTGTTCATGATTATGATTTTAGGCCATGTGAGTGACTTAATCATGCCTCTCATGCTATGCATAACCTAGTTTAACTTGCAAGTTTGGATCTTTATGCATGAAATGCTAGCATGAACCTTTAGGAACCACTTTATGTGTGAAACATTGGCTAAGACAAGATTTTGGGGCTTATGCATGTTTATGAACCCAAACCCCTTATGCTAACATGCAAGTTTGTGGCCAAATCCTTTTATGAGATTATGCATGCTCATGGTCAATCCCCTCTTTTAAGTTGTGCATGTTTATGGCCAAACCCCTTTTGATAATATGCATGTTTGTGGCCAAATTACCTTATGACACTATGCATGTTTATGGCTAATCCCTTTATGATGTTATGCATGTGGAAGCCAATCCCTTTTTGGCATCATGCATGTCTTGAGACCAATATGTGACATAGTATTCTTACTATGTTGACTCGCTTTTGTTTGCGTTGGGAAAATACGAAAGCGTACAATAGGTAAGCGTAATCCCTAGTGGTGCTAGGTGGGGTAAGTCCTAGTAGTTCAAACGATGATTCATATGGAGGAGCCTAGCTAGAACAAGGGTGACAGTCCAAACGATTTCAAGGATAATACGACATGAGGAAGCCCGTACGAGGTACGGCAAAGGACTGAACTTATATACATGGAAAGAAACATATGATTTGAGTAACATATATATGCGATATTAGGTTGACATGGACCATTACACGACTTTGAGCACGGGACATTCATGGTTAACACATAACGCGGGTACGGATACTAGTACGAGAGGTGCAGAGCAAATATACATGTTAGAACTAGGAAGAATATACATAATAGATACCTTGGGATGTTAGACGGGGTAGATACCTTGGGATAATGTATTCGATAGAAATCTGACGATGTGATACCTTGACTTATCATAACACCGTAATTTATCATGATACCTTAGTTTACCTTGCCGCAGTAGTTCAACCGGCTACCCTGGTTTATCTATCTTGTAGTTATCCTTATGTTTACTTTCAGTTTATGCATGTCATGTTACCTTTACCTGTTTTTATACTGGAAGTAGATAGGACTTACTCAGTCTTTTTGACTGACCCGTTTTGTTTCGCCTCTTTTCTTCCGTTTCCCCCCAGGTTTCAGGGAGGAAACAATGTTGTTTAGTTCGTACTTCTTCTGCTTGAAGGTCATCATGGATGGCTTGGACTTCTCTTGGCTATGGCTACTTTACTGTTTTACTTGGGGAATAATTTATTAAAAAGTCTTTATGCTTCTTTACTATTGCAAGACAGGTTTTGATGTACTCTGATGTAAAAGGCTTTAGACCTTATTTATTCATGTTATGAAAGTTTGATTTTACTTCCGCTATTTATATATGTTCTGTCTTGTGATATTTCTGTGCATGTTTACCAATAATGCCCCTCTAAAGCTAGTGCATTCCTTTGCGAGTGACCCTAGCGGAGGCGGGGTGTTACATTTGGTATCAGAGCCAGGTTACCAGACTGGGCAAAAGTTTTTAAAGACCTTCTGAAAACTATTTGAAAATCGTTTATAAAGAAGAATTTTTCAAGAAAGTTTTCTTTTAAAAAGAAAAGGCTATTCCCCAAAGGCCACTAGCATTATCCTTGTTTCCTTGATTGAATCTCTTTTCCTTTCTTTCCTCCATCTGTAGTCACAGTGGTTTTAACTGCGACTAGTCTTTTCTATCTACGGAAGTGCTTTCCATGCGATGGAGGTGGTTCTCGAGAGACCAGTGGCCGCGCTATAGGAAAGGATAGTAAGGAAGAGGATAAAGGATACGAGCTTAAGGAAGAACAACTTGTTGGTATGGCTTAGTCCTAAAAGGAGGAAGAAAGATGAATAATGAAACCCATGACGAGAGAGTACCTTTGGCATGGTAAAACGGGGTGGACAGTTAAGTATTATGGGACAAGGACGAGATCATCGGGAGGGCAGTAGTATGCTCTCATTTCTAGAGTACCTCGGAAGGAGGGTAACGATCTTGTCAAAGGTTTAGCTTTTCTTCTCTATCATCCCGTTAGGACTTCGTTGTTCGTATCATTTAAGTCTGCTTCGGTAGTTGAGTCTCTGCACCTTAAGTACTAGCGTAGTAGAGAATCCCGTTTTTGTCTCAAGTCCTATTGGAAGATCGGTCCATTTATTCATGGCTTGTTTGGATTTGAGAATGTCTATATCAAGTGTTGAGCTTGGAAATAATGCTTATGTTTATGAGTTGTGGATGGATTCTAGGGATGAAATGGTTATCCAGTAAGGGGTGCCACTCTCGGTTTTAGAAGGAGGGTAGTTAGACTCTTGGCTTGCTTTGGTAATACCCTCGAAGTCTCGTGTAACCTTTTGGGTTCCACGAAAGTGGCGTGGTCCTGTGATTAGCCAATTATATATGTGTTGAGTGGATTTCTCATACCAGTCCCATGACTGACTCGTAGTTTGTTTCACTCTCAAACTCGGGTGCCCCTTTTTCTACACGGGCAGCCTTGTATTCAGGTTTAGCTGGTTCTTTCTGGATAGCTGGAGCTGAAGATGGATTCTATCATTTATTTCTTTTTATGCTGTTCAGCTCCTATTGTACATATTTTGTTTATTTCCGCTGTAGACATTTATGTATAGCTGAACTGTATTTGTACTAAGTAAGATCCTGTATACTGTGTAACTCTGATGATTACTTTTATCCAGTATAATTTATTGTCCATTCCTGGTGTATTTATTTAATTATGTTCTGCTATTATCTGTTTCTGTGTTATATTCCAAAGATAGCCCTTGTTTCTGTGAGAACGGGAAATCGGGTCGTCTCAACGTGGTATCAGAGCTTTGGTTAAGCTTAGTTCTGGAATATAACATTTGAACGAACTCGTCAGAAATAGAACCAGTAGTGTTCTAGGATGGGTAACTCAATACAGATAGGATCAGTAATATCCTAGTATGAGTATAGCAGAATCAGAACAACTCGTTAGAGATGGGGTCAGAAGTGCCTCAGAACGAGTCGAGAGTAATATGTTTTTAAATAACGTATTTGTGATTATATATATATAGTCTGGTTTTAGAAATATAATTTTTGAATATATAAAAGATATATATTTGAAAAGTTAAGAAGGTTAAAAACAATTGAATTGGTTGTTGTATTGTGTGATTGCAGATTTATCAAACCACTTTCGATTTTATTCCTTTTCGGGGACGAAAAGTTTTAAGTGCCTCCGGTTTCGTTCAGACCCAGAACGAACTTGTAAATGGATTGTGTGTCTGACATTGGATTTTATTCTGTGTTGATTGATCTCTATTAAATATACATCTGTTTGGCGGCGGAGAATTTATTCTCTTGCTTAACGCCCTTCTCTGAGACGTACGAGCTCAGAGGTTGTATATCGATGGACATCAGTCGCATGGAGTGAATTGCCAATGTGGCACGCGTAAGTGGCAATTGATCAAGGCTTCTGTTGAAAAGCAAAGTCTTGTGGTTGATGATCAAAGCACGGCCTGTGTGGCGTAGCTTTGTGTATAACGTGAATTCGCGAGCCTCACCCCTCGGTATGAGTCAAAAACGGGATAGTGACTGCAGGGAGAGCACGACGTTTCTTTCTAGCTAGGGTGGTGTCAGTGACCTACCAGCCCTGACATTTATATACTTTTCACCTGTGTGGTTGTTGGAATGCGAGGCGCCTTGGATATAGGTCTGTAAGGACCGGGAAACGTGTGTTCAGGAATTGCCAATCCTCAAAAGTAAGAGAGGACCGGCCCTGAAGATCCAAGGATCATAGTGGGGTCCTGAGACATTTGCTAGAGTGTCTCGAATCGGAGAGGAGCTTGCCCCTTGCCTCGGCTCATGATGGAATCCAATTTCCAATACGTGATATTGCGGTTTTAATTGTAGAACTAGTATGGCGACATGATATATGGTACCCATGCCGTCTATGATTGATATTTATGATTGAAATTGTTTTGACACTATACACTTGTTATAGTATCAAATGATTTGTTTTAAACGTACCAAGCATGTTTGGCTATTATAAGGGAAAACCCTATCCTCCGGCTTGCGTTGCATTGTGTGATGGGACCTGGGTCTTATAATAGCTTCATTTTTCTAAAGAGCATTGCGTTGTTTTGTTATATGCACTAGTATTCTTGGGAGGAAACCCGTTCCGTGTTATACGGCGTGGTCCCTTGAATTACTCTCTTTTAAAGTAAAGTTTTAAATAACTGTTTTAGTTCTCACACCAGTCCCATTGAACGTGAAAGGGTAATTAATTTTACCGATAACACCGTGGTGTTAGATATGGAGTATCACCAGTTTTGCTCCATGGGATATATAGGTTGGGATTGGGAAATAAACTAAATAATTACTTCGGTGTGGTTCGTTAATCTCGACTAGTTTGAGATGATATCCAAAGGAAGATTAAAGAATAAATTTAGAAGAATTTATCCTTGATAAAATTAATGGGAACATTTCCCTAAGAATGTGATTTTGTGAATAAAAGACTATTCTGAATTGGAATGAGGCGTTCGTTGTGTTTGTGTAACATTTGTTTATTATATACGTGGGTTATTCAGAAAGGCCGGGTTATACCCATTCTGAATAACCGATTCGACGAGATGTCGAAGATGAAGACGGTGGTTGAAGACCGGAAGTCTTCACATCGTTTGGGTGATTACTGATGATCTTGATTGGGCTGTACACCCAGGATGAGGGAATCAGTTGGTGATCTCCGCCGCCAAACAGATGTATATTTAATAGAGATCAATCAACACAGAATAAAATCCAATGTCAGACACACAATCCATTTACAAGTTCGTTCTGGGTCTGAACGAAACCGGAGGGACTTTCCTCGCATATCCATCCATCTCCAAGTACGTCTGGACGATCACCAACTATTTCCCTCATCCTGGGTGTACAGCCCAATCAAGATCATCAGTAATCACCCAAACGATGTGAAGACTTCCGGTCTTCGACCACCGTCATCATCTTCGACATCTCGTCGAATCGATTATTCAGAATGGGTATAATCCCGGCCTTTCTGAATAACCCACGTATATGATAAACAAATGTTACACAAACACAACGAACGCCTCATTCCAATTCAGAATATTCTTTTATTCACAAAATCACGTTCTTAGGGAAAGGTTCCCTTTAATTTTATCAAAGATAAATTCTTCTAAATTTATTCTTTAATCTTCCTTTGGATATCATTTCAAACTAGTCAGGATTAACGAACCACACCGAAGTAATTATTTAGTTTATTTCCCAATCCCAACCTATATATCCCATGGAGCAAAACTGGTGATACTCCATATCTAACACCACGGTGTTATCGGTAAAATTAATTACCATTTCCCGTTCAAATCTAATTAAAGATTTAACTATCGCTTTGGAGCAAAACTGGTGGTACTCCATTCTCGATCACCTTTCAGATTTGATAATTTAAATTATCAATTCACATTTTAATCTAATTAAAGATTCATTAAAACTCCACTTAGCTTTAATCTTTTCAAAAATCAATATCCTGTCTTTAACTGGGTTAAAGAACCAATGTTATCTAAAACACGATTCACGATAAACCCAAATCACATTTGATATTAAATACAAGGCTCTGAATAGAAAATATACCGGCTTATATTCAATATCAAATTCTGAAACCAACAAATATCGTATTGGAAATAACGATATAAAATATATCTTTCAAATTCCCATAACAATATCTGTATGGTCACGAAATCCAACATCGAAATATTCCGAAGATAATTTCGATTCAACTCCAGTCCAATTCACGTATTGGAAATATTGATTATTTTCAAAATCACTTTCAAATTCAATTTATTTATTTCAAAAATAAATTGATTTTAATTCTAGTTCAAAACTAGTTCATTTCGATAGAAATCTATTTTTACCTATTCAAATGTGGAATTTTCCAGCCCAATTCTTTCCAATTCACATATTATAATTTTACACAAATTATAGATATTTTTAATAATTTTATCAAGGCCCGTACAGTCGATTTCCATCAACGGCCATCGAACTGCACTTACAGCGACCTTTTCTGAAATTGATTTGGACATAATTCCAAATCCAACCGTTAGATTTCAAATTCCTAACATTCATTGGAAAGCTCTTTTCGATACGAACCCAACGGTTCCGGTTTTAGGAGAATCCGATGGTCGGATCTCCCGCAATGTCCGTTTGAAATAAATGGTCGAAATTCACGAACTGCCGCGGCACGGCGTGTTCTATTCAGGCCATTATATTATATATATAATATATATAATATATATTTCGTCGATTTCTATTTAAAACGAATTTTATAAATCGTTTTAAAATCGTTTCTAAAACAATTCAACTTCTATATTCAATTTAAATCAAAATTGAATTCTTCTTTATAAATCCGTTTTAAAATTCATTTCTATTCAATTCGAATTTCAATTCAATTCATTTCGAAATCGTTTTCGATTCAATTCATTTCGAAATGAATTGAATTGAAAACGATTTCGAAATGAATTGAATTGAAAACGATTTAGAAATGAATTGAATTGAAAACGATTTTGAAATGAATTGAATTGAAAACGATTTCGAAATGAATTGAATTGAAAACGATTTCGAAATGAATTGAATTGAAAACGATTTCGAAATGAATTGAATTGAAAACGATTTCGAAATGAATTGAATTGAAAACGATTTCGAAATGAATTGAATTGAAAACGATTTCGAAATGAATTGAATTGAAAACGATTTCGAAATGAATTGAAAACGAATTCAAATTGAATTGAAAGCGAATTGAAGTGAATTCAAATTGAATTGAAATTTGAATTGAATAGAAATGAATTTTAAAACGAATTTATAAAGATGAATTCAATTTTGATTTGAATTGAAATGGAAGTTGAAATTGCTTTTGAAACGAATTTAAAACTGTTTATATAATTCGTTTTAAATAGAAATCGACGAAGTATATATTATATATATTATATATATAATATAATGGCCTGAATAGAACGCGCCGCGCAGCGGCAGTTCGCGAATTTCGACCATTTATTTCAAACGAACATTACGGGAGATCCGACCGTCCGATTCTCCTAAAACCGGAACCGTTGGGTTCGTATCGAAAAGATCTTTCTAACGAACATTAGAAATTTGAAATCTAATGGTTGGATTTGGAGTTACGTCCAAATCAAATTTGAAAAAGGTCGCTGTAAGTGCAGTTCGATGGCCATTGATGAAAATCGACTATAAGGGCCTTGATAAAATTATTAAAAATTGAAATAATTTGGGTAAAATCATAAGAAATGATTTAGAAAGGATTGGGATGAAAAACTCAATATTTGAAAGGATAAAAATAGATTTTTATCGAAATGAACTAGTTTTGAACTAGAAATATAATTCTATTTATTTTTAAATAAATAAGTTGAAAGTGAAAAAGGGTTTTAAAAATAACCAAAATTTCCAATGATTGCATTGGAGTGGATTTGAATCGAAATTGTCTTCGGAATATTTCGATGTTGGAATTCGTGATTATACAGATGTTGTTATGGAAATTTGAAAGATATATATTTATATCGTTATTTCCAATACGACATTTGTTAGTCGTAGAATTTGATATTGAATATAAGCCGATATATTTTCTATTCAGAGCCTTGTATTGAATATCAAATGTGATTTGGGTTTGTCGTGAATGGTGTCTTCACTAACACTGTTCTTGAACCCAGTTGAGAAAAGATTAGATCTTTTTATTTTAGATTTAATGAAGTGTACCAATTAAATAATATTTAATTGGGATTGAATTGATATTGATTTTTGGGTTTATCGTGGATAGTCTTTTAAATAACACTCGTTCTTTAACCCGATAATTAATGAATGTGATTTTGGGTTTATCGTGAACTGCGTTTTAAATGACACTAATTCTTTAACCCAGTCGAAGATCAAAACTAAGTGGAGTTTTAATGAATCTTTAATTAGATTGAAATGATCGAAAATGGAGTATCACCAGTTTTGCTCCAGGCGATAGTTAAATCTTTAATTAGATTTGAACGTGAAATGGTAATTGAATTACCGATAACACTGTGGTGTTAGATATGAAGTACTACCAGTTTTACTTCATGGGATGAATAGGTTGGGATTGGGAAAATAAAATAAATGATTACTTCGGTGTGGTTCGATAATCCCGACTAGTTGGAATTGATATTCAAAGGAGATTAAAGAATAAATTTAAAGAATTTATCTTGAATAAAATTAATGGGAACTTTTTCCCAAAGTATAGGAATATTTGAATAAAAGAATATTCTGAATTGGAATGAGGCGTATGTTGTGTTTGTGTAACACTTTTATAATATATACGCGAGTTATTCAGAAAGACCGGGTTTATCCCATTCTGAATAACTGATTCGACGTGATGTCGAAGATGAAGACGGTGGTCGAAGACCAGAAGTCTTCACGTCATTTGGGTAATTACTGATGATCTTGATTGGGCTGTACACCCAAGAAGATGGAAACAGTTAGTGATCGTCCAGACGTACTTGGAGATCGATGGATATGCGGGGTACTAGGTGCCTCCGGTTTCGTTCAGACCCAGAAAGGACTTGTAAATGGACTGTGTGTCTGACATTGGATTTTAGTCCGTGTGATTGATCTCTATTAAATATATATCTGTTTGGCGGCAGAGAATTTATTCTCTCGCTTAACGCCCTTCTTTGAGACGTACGAGCTCAGGGGTTATATATTGATGGATATCAAACGCATGGAGTGAATTGCCTGTGTGGCATGCCTAAGTGGCAATTGATCGAGGCTTCTGTTGAAAAGCAAAGTCTTGTGGTGATGAGATCGACGGACACGTTGTTTCGCTCAGACCCAGAGCGGACTTATAAATGGATTGCGTGTCTGACATTGTATTCATTTCTACTGTATTTGTTGAACGCTACTGATTATATATTTCTGTTTGGTGGTAAAGAATTTATTCTTTACTTATCACCCTTCTCTAAGACGTATGAGCTTAGGGGTTATATATATATATATATATATTGATAGATGATCAATAATATGGTATGGTCTGACAATGTGACATACTAAGATGCAAATGATCAAGGCTTTGTTGAAAAGCAGGCCTTGTGTTTGATGATCAAAGCACAGTCTCTTTAGGCATAGCTTTGTGTATATCATGACTTCGCGAGCCTCACAAACCGGTTGAGTCTAAAATGGGAGAAGGGAACGCAGGGAGTGCACACGTTTCTTTCTAGCTAGAAGTGGTGTCAGTGCTTAAACTGGCTGACATTTGCTTATGTGTTTGATAGAATTTTTGCGAGGCCTCGGTTTATTCTTATCGGTCGCCCATGGCTGATTTGTAGGTCCAATAGGATCGGGAAGCGTGTGTTCAGGAATAACTAGTCCACTAAAGTATTTGTGGACTGGCCCTGCTGTATCCAAGGGTTCGCCAACGTCCGAATCCTGAGACATTGCTAGAGTGCCTCGAATCGGTCAGGAGCTCCTCCCTAGCCTTGACTCATGATGGAAACCCAATTTCCAATACGCCCTTTGCGGTTTTGATTGTATAACTAGTATGGCGACATAGTAGATGGTAGCTATGTCGTCTAGGATTGATATTATATTTGAAATGTTTTAAATATATATACACACTAATAAAAATATCGTTTTTATGTATCAAGCATCTTTTGACCATTATAAGGTAAAACCCTATCCTCCGGTTTGCGTTGCATTATGTGATGGGACCTAGGTCTTATAATGGTTTCATTTTTCTAAAAAGCATTACGTTATTTGACGATTTACTTTATTTATGCACTGGCAATCCAATGGAGTAAACCCGTTCCGCGTTAGCAGCGTGGTCCTGTGATTAGCCTACTTATTAGATAAGTTAAGTTAAGAATTCTCACACCGGTCCCACGACTGACCTGTAGTTTGTTTCACTTTGCAAACTCGGGTGCCCTCTTTCCACATGGGTAGTCGAGTAGCTTTTTGCAGATATAGTTAAGCAGGATCCTGGATTGAAGCCTGAAGCTGGGTCCAGAATATTAATGGCCTTCTGCTGAGATTAGTTCCGCTGCAATGTATTAATCTGTTGTAATTTATCTTTCGCTGTAATTTTATTCCAATGTACTCTGATATATTCTGTACTCTGATGTAACATTTATTATTGATGTTATAAAAGTCTGTGTTGTTGTCCTGATGTGCTGTATGCCCAAAGTTAACGTATGCGGAATTTGAACGGTCTTGATCGATCTTGCGATCAATTGGGGTCGGGCAAAAATCTGGGTCGTTACAAACAAGGCAGACCTTGAGATGATTAGAGCAACTTATCCGGAGTTACTTCGATCAAAGCACGGACATAGACATAACACTCTCTATTCTCCATAGAGGCATCAAAGCATCTGAGACTGCCAATACAACTCGCCAACCAATTGATCCGAAGAAGGGTTTGAAGAACTGTTGGGATGCGAGTCAGGTTATCCCAAACTGGAATAGACAGAACTTATTCTCTAGCTTTCCCTATTGACGAGTTCCAGGATGTGATAAAAAATGGATGACCATTGATGATGGAGGGGTCCATTACTAAAACACATCTTCTCTCTTCCTCTATCGAAAATTTAAAATAGAATAAGCCGTTAAGGTGTAAAAAACACAAACCCCCTTTAATGCTCTATCTGCTATGACAATGCTCATGTACCTCTAGGTAAGAGGCTTTGGTATCAAAGGAAAAACCCACTAAGAAGTCCTTTCATATTTAAATACCTTCTTGAATAACATCAAGCGTGGGGGTATCACATAGATCCACAACTGTTGCGGAGAATAGCTACCAGTAACGCGGGGCAGCAAATTAATGAGTGAAGTCCATTTCTTCAGTGTAGGTTTATTAAGGAAACTCAAAAAACTGGTTCATTGCAAAATCTCGATGGCTAAGACTTTTTATTAGTAGGAACATTTGAAAGAACTTCCATAATGTTTTCATGATTATCAGTCTCATTATCACCCCAGCAACCAAGATTAGACAATGGAATACCTTGTGACGTACCCAAAAATGAAGAGAGCTTCGAAATATTTGTCATTGCGCTTTCAACATTCTGATGAAGTATACCATCTAAAGATGAAGACATATCAAAGCTCGCATTGAAGCCAACGGATCTGGAGGATGGCATAGAGAAATTCCTTCCCGATCCAGTAGCACTCATCTCACTAGAAGCCAATGAAAAGCAGCTCTTACTCTTAGATCCCGCCATGAAAAGGCACAGGAAATAGAGGAGGAAATAGGTAAGGGAGGTCAACACAAAATGGAAAGACGGAAAAAAGGTGAACAAGGAATTAGAGATGGAAGAAAGAAAGGCGACGGAGGTCCCCAATAACTAATCTATAGCCATTAACTTTATAATCAATCTTTGGTAAGCCTCTGTTAAGTATAATTATTATAATTAAGTAAAATTTAATTAATTGTTAATGACTTATTAAAAGATCGATTATTGTTTAATTACTTATTAAGACTAAATATTAATTATTTATTTTAAATACTTTTTAACATTTATTTAAATTAGTGAAGGTTTAAATTATCATTTATTATTAATTAAATATTAATTTAAAGTTTAAACTATTTACTTAAAGATTAACTATTATTTAATTATATATTTATTGGTTAAATAAATATCTAATTACATATTTTAAAGGATAATAATTTTTCAATAAATTTTTTAATAGTTAATTATTATCATATTAATATCTTTAGGATAATTACAATCTTAATTTAAAATAATTAAGATGATCTCATTTGTAAATGGTTATTTCAAGTTAACTATTAATTAATGATGTTGATAAGGTGATTAATTATTTCAAATAAGCTATTTAAGTTGGTTAATTATTTTAATAACAAGGAATATATTCATTAAATATTTTTAAATGGTTATTAAAAGTTAATTAATTTATTAAATAATGGATTTGAATTTGAATTAGTCATTTTTATTAATTTATTTATGATAATTAATCAATTAACTTATTATGTTAAGTTAATTCGACAAAACAAATCTTTCAGCCGAACTCTAAAAATGGCGTCTAGATCTCTTCCTTCTTTCTCCTTTTTCTCTCGCACGCTCTTTTCTTTCTTCCATTCACTTTTCTTTCCCTTATCTTTCGATCTAGCTTACGCTGCGCCTGGGGTATTACTAAGAGTTCTCCACTCAACCATGCGTCTTAATCTTAGATCTACTTCCTGATTTACGTTTATAGTTCCTTCTTACTTTTCTGATGATCCTCTAAAGCTTAAATCTTGCGCGGAGACAACGACCTTCCTAATTTCTGCCTCGCCACAAGCCCTCCCTACATTCTATCACAATGAGATTGTTAAACAGCTGATTGAGGTTCGTTTCTGGAAGGCTTTGGCTCTGCGACTTTTGGTGAGTTTTGATGTTGTCTATGGTTTGTATCTCCTCTAGTAGGAGTTTTAAGCCAATAGTCATTCCTTGGATCTATATTTCTTTAGTTGTTTGGAGCTTTGAAGTTGTAGGTTGTGGTTTCAAATGTTGGAGTACCTACCCATTTTGTTGTCATCGTCCACGACGAAAACCTTGTGCTTCAGTGGTGTTTATGTTCATCTCGATTTGTTTTACTGCTTTATTCAATTTCCTTGGTCTTCTACATTGTCAGGTTGTTAATGTAAGATGAATTTTGTCGGCATTCTTTGTTGGATGATGCTTTGTATTGAATAGGTGGTTCTATATGTTGTATCCAAGGAGTTTAACTTTGGTCAATTCACTATGTAAGCTTCTATGATGACAATTCCTCCTTCTCTCTTATCATGTTCTTGACGTCCAAGCTTCGTGATGCTATTTTAGTGTTTGCAAGTTCGATGATTATGCTTTGGATGTTTGGAATGTTAGTTTTGAGTTGTAATATGCATAACTATTTTGGTGTTTGTCACATATCAATTGTATGCCTCTTGGCAACAGTCAAGTTATTGTACATGTCATGTTATGTTGTACCCTGTAGGGTTTAGTTTCGAGTTAGTTGTTTAGAAACCTAGAGCAGTATAATCTCTTAGACTAGCTTCTATATTATAAGCTAGGTTAGTGCAATGGTCGGTCCACTATAAAAATCGTCTATGATGGAAGGTCCACCTTAAAACCCATAGTAGTAGCTAGACAATCTATCTACTCCTATCATGATGTATTTATTATTTTTATAATAAAAAGTGTTACGAACCACTCTAAAAACCGGTCGTCCTTGCCAAAAAAATCTAATTCGATTAACTTGTAGACATGCCTTAAATTTAATACTGGATAAAAAAGTGGATCTAACAAGTTTGGCTATGACAATAGATTTACTTAATAAAAGGAATCAAGTAGAATAATCTAAAAGGAAGATTTGCTATATGGATAAGCCTAAGAAAGGTAATTCCAGTCTCAAACCTTTTGAGACGGTAGCTACAGGGATAAGTGAGATGCGCCCAAGTAGGGTATTGTCATCACACATCTCAAATTCAATATTAATCCTTCTATGTATGTTAGAGATTTGGTAAGGCTATTAATCACAACCAGGATAATGAAATATACAATACTATCCACTGAGGGCAGGATGTCCTGATTTGTAGGGAGCCCATGTGAGACTCTAAGGGTGTACTATAGCGGGCGGTACCCCAGTAGCCAAGTCATCGATGGAAATCCATTCTCTAGTAAGTACTTTTGCAAACTTTGTTTTGTACCTATTGTGTTGAAATTTAATTAATGTAACAATTTTGGACATTTTCGATATTTCTTTCAGTGTGTAACAACCCGAGTTTCGACAGACCCGATTTTTTTTTCAAAAATCCAAATCTATCGAAGCTCGAGTTGGTTCGTCCAGTATCCACGAGAAAGTCAAAGATAAATATATCAGAGCTCAAAATAAAAATCTCGCAGTGGAAGGGAATAAAATATTATAGTAGGTAAACACTTACCAATATAATGACACTATCTAACAAGTGTCTCTAAGCTGCAGAATATCAACCACCTGTCTAAGCTGCGGGTTTGTTATGAGGAGGGGGTCAGAATAAAAGTTCTGGTGAATGGACAAATTATACTTTCTACGATTAACACTACATACATCGTCTATCACTGATTCATACTTATTAAATGTTCAGGTTTATCTAACAACATACTTTCGATTTTTCCACATAATCATACTCATTTACTCCTCAGTAGATTAACTTAATAAATATTATATATACGTAGCCTAATATATCGAGGTACTCCCCGTGGTAGACTTCTCGAGTGGTCCCCATCGTCGTACTATGAAAACGTACTTGATCTCCATTTCCACGCTACAAAAGTGTACTAGGCTACACTGCGAAAGCGAATAAGCCTCTGGCACCATGCCACAAGGATGCCTTAATCCCGAAGTTCCTTAACAGAACTCAATCAGGGGCATTCTACATATTTGTAAGGGGCAATATTGTTAGGCCTACAATACAGATATCCAAAGATAGGTCTGTCTCTTTCGATGGCTCTCTAAGGCCCCTCCCATCCCACTCCCAAACTAATGAAAGACTATTCAAAGAGCTAAATGACCACCTTACCATCAAATATAAACAAACATGTGGTCCCTCGTCCAATGAACCGATAGTAAAAGATCATTGGACTCTTGGATTAGCTCTAGTCTTTCCCGCATACGTCCAACGGACGGTGACCGGTATCTGATGACCTAATATCCTTTATTGGGTCCTAACCATTTATTCTCCTCCATGAGGTAGCCGCTGAATCTAACTAAGATCACCCCAAGCAGTCTTTAGGCTGCCCACCGCCAAAGATGCAACCAAGGCATACTCACTTGATGAAACCGTACAAACCATGCCTCTGTGCGTACAACTTCATTAGGCCTACCACAGAGGCCCATCTCGGAGTATCCTCAGGTCCTGGAGAAGTCCCACACTTCCTTTCAGTGCCATCAAATCATAAGCTGGACATGCCTCCCTCTTATCTTCAAACACCTACGATGGTCGGCCTTGTTGGGTACCTCATCCACATGCTTACGGACTGGTCCAAGCATATCTCATTATGATGTGATTATACCCTATGTCTAATCTTCAACTATGCGCTTGTTTTTATTGCCGATATATTTCAAAATTCAAACAACATTATCCTGAAATTTATTTCTTACTTGTTTTGATTAATTGCGTGTTACTTTTGAATTTCACGTATATATATACACACACACACACACTCTTTTCTCCAAATTCAAAAATATATACATGCATACACATACATATACAAATACACCTATATATAATCTTTCCTTATATGTGCGTGCACATATACTTTTCTCTAGGAACATATATCTTTTTGATTGGCCCTCTTAAAATTTAAAAACATGATGTTAGAAGGAATCGAATTCTTGACCTCTTTTCTAGGAAGTACATTCTTTACCGCTCCACCTAACACTGCTTTTGTTCACAAAATTAGAACATTGTAAACTCTTAGTTTTATGTGTGTTCCTTTTATTTGTTTTTTTCGTGTTTGTTCTAACTTCATTTAATGGTATCTTCTTCATTTTGTCCGTTTTCTACAAACCATAAGTCTAAATTGATTAGAAAATCTCCGCGGACACGATGATGTTAGTGTCGTGACCAAATTCAGAAAATTATGAATTTTATTTTATTATTTAATTTAAAATGCAGGGTGTTACATTCTCCCGCCATTTAGGAAATTTCGTCCCCAAAATTTGGTAAGGGTAAAATTAAGCAATTCCTTGCATAATTTACAACCATCATGTATACATCCCATTTTTGCAACCATTTTTGCATTTGTGCAAAGTGTAAATCAACATAAAAATACATGAATGCAATGAATGTCTAAGCGGTACCTCCTATATGAATGCATATTCTCTTGAAAACATGATGCACACATCCTAAATATACAGGAAATCTCTATATGAATGCAATATTTTGAAAATCAAAATTACTTTTTCATACAATTTTTCCCACACATTTATAGAGTAAAATAGTAGTTCATTCAATTTTTGCATCCAAATCCTACCAGCCAACTTTAGATTTACAAATTTCAAAAAAGTCTAATATTCTATATTTGATTTCTTATGTTAGAAAGAGGTTAAAAACGGAAAATTACATATTTTCCATCCACTTTTTATGTATCTTTTTTCCCATTCATGGAAATCTTAATTGCAAATCCTACAAAACCTCCTATTTTCTATTCCAAGCACAATTTACATAAGAAAAAATTCTTTTCGGTTTTCCAAGCTGTGACACCCCACATCCGTTAATGTCACTATAATGAGAATGCATTAACTTTCGTGAAGCCTAACAGGTAAAAAAAAACTAAAATTCACAAGATAGATATAAATATGCAACGGAAAACTTTTATTAATAAGGAAAACACAGTTCCAAACTAGTTACAACATCATATTGTTTCAAATCCCAAAAACCTCAAATAAAACCATATCCCTGCTTTTAAGCCATAACAAAATAGGATAGTAATCAAGACAGTACATAAATAAGAAGAAATCCAAGCAACATAAGATCACGAGCCCAGCTACTGTCCATTCCCACTCTGAGAACCTATGGGGGGAGGGGGGAGAAAGAGAGATAATGGAAACAAAAATAGGTCAGAAATAAAGTCTGGCGAGTTCCAGTAATTTTTAGTATAAGCATATGAAAAAGGCAATAACACAGTTAAATAACACTAGATGAGAGAGTAAAGTAATATATGTGTGTATATATATAAGTGCGAAGTAAACGAGATGTCAAAGTAAGATAAAGGTCAAGTTACAACACCAATTAATAGCATTAACATGATTAGATGTTACCCTAATTACTACACATGCAATCGTCTCCCTATTACCCGAATATCCTGGGCCAGCCCCTGCAGTAGGGTGTATTAGTCCCTAACCCAACAATTTATAGGACATAGCCTATTCGTAGAGGTTACAGTGTCTTAGTTTCCCCTAATCGGACCCATGCATGCTCATGACTCCACCGGAAAGTGCCCGTACCCACCCCTACCTTGAACCTCTTATAATTTGGTTCAATAAAGCATGCCCTGGCCCCTACCTAGTGCGAGGCACCTCCTAAGATACCAATAGGGATACTGACTGATATGGGTTCCACACAATTTGATGCAAGCCACCCCCTAGGCTTATGCCCCTAAGTAACTAGGATTTAAGAGTCCCAAAACCTGATACAAACAACTAAACCTGGGACCTCTTAACTTATTAATTAACAAGTTTAACTTAACATGTTTAAGTTCATTAATAAGCCTGGTTGTAAAATGACAGTTACCCTAACTGTTATTTGTGTACAACCCCTTTTCCATCTAAAAAAGCACCTCCCCAGATGTATAATCAGACTATAGTAATTCATTTTACTTAGTTTTACATATGTTACTCATTCCTTCTTAATGTTATACTTAATCTTAAATTAAGTCTAATTTATCAGATAAACTTGTACCATATTCTTCTGTTAATGTAGTTAACCCAAATTTACAGTCAAAGGTTCCCAATTTACGTATTCCCAATCTTCTCCATTTTAATGTCATTAATCAACTATTCCAATTTATGTTGTTTATACGTAGTTCAACGGCAACAGCCTAGGCTTTTAGTATCCTAGGATCAGCGTAAATAAAAAGGAAAAAGGGAGAAAACATATCTCAAACTGAATAAAAAGACATATAAAAGACTGTAAATAAATAGAAGACAGAATAGGGATAAGGAAGATAGAAGTGTATATGAACATATGATAACAGTAATCTGAAATAGGTGATTTAACCGTTAAAATGTTAGCATATAATAAATACTAATAGATACTATTTATTTCAGATCCAACAATTTACTGTCTAAATCCTTTTTAAAAATAGATCTAAAAATGACATGAAACGCGTAGTGATTGGATTAGAGAAGAAGAAAATATCTTTTGTATATATATATGCCGTTGTAGAAGAAAGTCCACGTTTGTATTATGTTGTTGTAAAGTAGTCAGAATTATCCTTGCTAATATATGTTTGAGCAACACCTCGGTATCTCCATGTATATATATTTTCAGAATAAGGTTTGGGGGAAGAATGAAGAAGACTATATTTGTGTGTGTAGAACTATGAGGCTGCCTGCCTCTATATAGATTACCTAGGATAATTCTTAGCCTTTAGATTAAAGTTTTCCAATCCGATCGTACACGCAATATTGAATCTATGGACGGACCTGGTTAAGAATTCAATCCAACAATGAATGCAATAACCTGCCTCAGCACTCGACTGGGTCGACCCACCTTGACCTGGGTTAGCCCAGTCACACTGGGTCGCCCAGTGACCATTACTTCAGAACGTGTATATATTTTATTTAATATATATTTATATTCGTGAAAATTTCTCAATCCCATATCTTCTTCATGTTAACCCCGATTTCAGAAATTTAAGAGTTTATCTGAATCGAAATTTCGTAACGGACACAATGGTAAAGTCTGTTTTTACCAAATAATTAATATTTAATTAAGTAATATTGAATTTATTATCTTTACTATACAATTATAGTACACTAAATTATGGGGTGTTACATTCTCCCCTCCTTAAAGGATTTCGCCCCCGAAATATCCAAGTTAAGAAGAATGTTATTATTTAAACCTACACCCATCTACTTAACCATCATCCACAGGCATCCATTGTCCTTAATATTTATAATGCTTGATATTAACTTATGCAAATGTGCGAAAATCAGGCAGTTGACTAATTCAATTGACCTCCTTAATGCAATGTATGTCTGTGCCATGTATCCAACAAGTATGCAAATATCCTAATAATACATATAAGTTCTATATGTGTGCATAATCATTCACCAAAAATGCAACATCCATATAATGATTCGACCATTTTTCCATCCGTTGAAAAAAAATGCACACACATCCATATGCAATATGTAAGTGCTTGAGCCGACCTAGTGCCTAATGTGTGTGTATATGCATCCACGAGCATCCACTAGCGACCACTTGTATCAACTTGTAATCATCGAACATAATATGTCTCAAACACATGTTTCCAAACGTAGGTTTCTATCCTAATGGTCAATGATTCAAAATGATAGAGATGAATAATTTCAAATTCAAGAGCTAGAAAGAAAATTAAAACATATTCTCAAAGAGAAAAAGGTAAGAAGCGCAAATTTTGTCCTTTGGTTCCCACGGCGTGTAGTCTCGATCTTCTCCCCATTGCACCTTTGCTAACTTATCTCTTTGTTGCGTAGTTTCTTAATTTCCATCTCAAGAATACGAGTAGGAACTTTTCAAACTAGAACATCTTTCTTGACTTCAGCATCTTCAAGGGTGCTTGGCTCCACTAGCTCCGCTGAATCATAAAGGCATTTCCTCAAATGGGAAACGTGGAATATGTCATGAACTCCCACCAGTCTCTCTGATGGTCTAACTCTGTATTCCATTTGGCCTATCCTCTATACTATGGTAAATGTTCCTACGAACCTTGGTGCCAATTTCCCTACCAAGCAAAATCGAACTATGTTTCTTCAAGGCGATACTTTGATGAAGACCATATCTCCTACTTCGAATTCCAAGTCAGTCCTTCTCTTATCGGCATATGACTTTTGTCTATCTTGTGCAGCTTTCATCCTTCTTTGAATGAGATCTATATTTTTTAAAGTTTCTCTCACCATATCTGATCCAAGTAGAAGTCTATTCATAAACTCCCACCAACACATCGACGATCTGCAAGGTCATCCATATAATGCTTCAAAGGATGCCATCCCTATGCTCGACTGATGACTATTATTGTATGCGAACTCAACTAATGGGAGATGGTCCTCCCAAGTCCCTCCAAAGCCTAGTATACACAGTCTTAGTAGATCCTCAAGAACTCTATTAACCCTCTCAGGTTGTCCATTGGTCTGAGGGTAATAAGCTGTGATAAGTCTTAACTATGTACCTAGGGATTCTTACAATCTCTTCCAAAATTCGCTAGTAAATATGGGGTCACGGTCACTCGCTATACTAGAATGTAGCACATGTAGTCGAACGATCTCCCTAAGGTATACTAAAGCTAGCCAAGCTGTTGTCCTCTTGCTCTTGACTGGAATAAAATGAGCGCTCTTAGTAAGCCTGTCCACTATCACCCAAATCCTCGTATTTACCTTCCTTGATCAAGGCAGTCCATTGATGAAGTCTATAAAGACGCTCTCCCATTTCCATAGTGGGATATCCAAGGGTTGAAGTTATCACGACCTAAAATCCCCGGCCGGCCTAGACCGAACGAGAACTCAGATTGTTTGAGATCACGACTTATCAGATCACAGAACATGAGAACTTTTCATTGCTATTACAACAATTTGCCTCAGACTACAAGAATATCAGAGTATGAATAAATAATATACATAGTGAAAATACAATTATCAGAGAATAAAATGCATTGCAACAGAAATAAAAATGTATAAATACAATGCACAATGGAAATACATCAACTAACACAACTGAAAGAAATACATGGATACAAAGCTTTCCGAATATATCTCCAACCGCAAACTAGGATCTTATTAAATAGAAATCCGCAAAACCAAAACTACTAGCTGCCCTTGTGGAAAATATTGGCACCCAAAGCTTAGGTGAAAACAATAAACTCCAAGTCAGTCATGGGACTGGTGTGAGAACTTAAAACATTTATTAAACTTCATATAAAAAGGTTGGAAAAATCATGGGACCACACCGTATGACACGTAACGGGTTTACCCCATATTAATATCAGTTAAAATAAAACAAAGCAATGCTTTTTGTAAAAAGAAGCTATTATAAGACTCAAGTCCCATCACAAAATGCAATGCAAGCCAGAGGATAAACTTTTACCTTATAATAGCCAAACATGCTTGATACGCTTTAAAACAAATATTTTTGATATTATTATGAGTGCATAGTGTATAAAACAACTTCAAATATAAATGTATCAATCATAGATGGCATAGTACCTTAACCTACTATGTCGCCATCTAGGTTTACAACTAAAACCGAAAAGTCGCATATTGGAAATTAGATTTCCATCATGAGTCAAGGCAGGGGATGTCTCATTACCGAATTCGAATCACCTCTATCAAGACGTCTAAGGCCTCACTTATGGGCAACCTTTCGATCTTGCAAGGCCAGTCCATGCCTAACGTTTGTGGATTAGTTATTCCTGAACAATACGTTTCCCGGTCCTAACGGACCTGTCACCTGGTTAGTATGTTGACCAATCTGGGACTTTTTAAACCATATCCAAGGCACCTCGCAATCCATCATCCACAGAAGTAAAAATGTATGGGCTTCATACCATGACACCACCCTTAGCTAGAAAGAAACGCATGCACTCCCTACTGTCTCTAATCCCATTTGACTCATACCGGTGTGTGAGGCTTGCGAATTAACGCTATGACACGAAGCTATGCTATATTAAAGTTGTGCTTCGATTACCACCCACAAAGCTCTGCTTTTCAACAAAAGCCTTGATCATTGCATCTCAGCATGCCCATACAACTGATATCTACCGATATATAACCTCTGAGCTCGTACGTCTCATAGAAGGGTGTTAAGAAAATAGAATAAATTCTCCACCACCAAACATATATATTTAGTAGCGATCAATTAATATAACACAAAATACAATGTTAGATACACAATCCATTTACAAGTTTGTTCTGGGTCTGAACGAAACCAGAGGTACCTTATTCCTCTTCTCATATGTCTAATATAGGAGAGAGGTCCTCGCCTATCCGATCGATCTCCAAGTAGTTTTGGACAATCACCACTTATTACCTCTTCTTGGGTGTATCGCCTAATCGAGACATCAGTAATCATCAATATGACGTGAAGATCTCAGGTCTTCAATCACAGTCTTCATCATCGACTTTTAATCATTGTAACAATTATTCAGAATGGATTAAACCCGGTCTTTCCGAATAACTCGCGCATCTTTAAAATCAAATTATAAATAAAGATAACACTCATCTCATTCCAATCGTGAATATTATTTTACTCAAATATTCATTACTCTGCGAAAGCTTCCCATAAATTTTATCAAAGATAATTTCATTTAAACTTATTATTTAAATCTTCCTTTGGATATCATTTCAAAAGATTTTATTATATCCTTCACAACGTAAACCAATTAAGGTTTATAAAACCAGCCGGGACTATCGAGCCTTACCGAAGTAATTATTCATTTTATTATCCTAATCCTGACCTATTCATCCCATGGAGAAAAATTGGTGGTACTCCATATTTAACACCCATCGTATTATCGGCAAATTAAATTACCATTTAACGTTTAAAGTCAATTAAAGATTTAACTATCATATTGAGTTAAACTAGTTATACTCCAACTCGAACATTTCTAGAATTTGGTAAATTTAATTACCTCTTTTTACATTTCAATCTAATTAAAGATTCATTAAACGTTTGTGCTTGAAATTCTCCTAATTCTTGCAACAAAATTCGATCTTTACCCTTTAGAACATAGATCTCACCTTCCTCCACGTTTTTTGTGTTGAAAGCTTCGTGATACATTGCACAGATTTGAAGATTTTAACGGGCGAATTTGGGAGCATTAGGTCCCTTGCTTTTTATAGTGGTGGTCGCTTCCCTGAATGAATTAGGGTTTGAGGCAAAATACTTATATATATTATATTATATTATATTTAATTCACAAATAATTCGTTTATTGCTCCGGACTCTAAACGAAACCCAACGACTGTCGTTTCTAACCAAATACTCCCATTCCGGACACAATGGAATATGTTTCGAAAGATGATTCGATCGTTTTGACTAGTTTTCATCCAAAATAATATATAAATAAATTTAACATTCAAAATTGTTTTTCAACATAAATTTTAATTTGCCACGACCACATGTTGACTCCAAAAATTAAGAAAATTGAAATCTAGCTATGTTTTACAATTACAGTTTTAACAAAATTAATTTCATCAAATTTAGAGACCGTTTGAAAAATGACCTTTTAACTAGTTTATTGAAGTTACAACTAAAACTGAACACGCGATTAAATTTACCACGCTTACATATAAATCCCAATCGACTTGAAATTTTATATCTGATAATAATTTGACATTCCGGATCTAATAAAATTAGTTTCATCGAAAACAGAGGTTGTTGCAAAATTTTCCTTTTTAAGGGCTTACATAATATTAAAATAATATTATTAAATTCCAAAATTATTCAGATTAACAATAAAAAATTATTATTATTATCTCATGTATCTAAATAAAATATTATACAGTTGTAAATTAAACATACTTGAGGTTTTTTAAACAAATTCTAAGTCATTTATTCTCAAAATAAACCGTTTAAAATATTTAATTTACATTAAAATCAATTAAAAATAAAATTTAAACTGGTTCCAAAATTTTGGGTTATTACAATCTCCCCCACTTAAAACTTTTTTTCCTCGAAAGAGGAATGGAGCTGAAAGTTGTTTAACTAACCAATTCAACTTTCATTCTGGCTTGAGTTCTTAAACTTTTCAGTTTCTAAGAACTTCCAAATTCTCCTGAAGTTTGGCTACTGCCTGAAATTTCTGAAAATTTTCACCATAATCTCCTTTGTACGGGTTAATCTGAAAAAAAATATATGGCTTTATCAGGAACCCAATAAATCAACATATATCAAACAAAGCAATTGTGACTTATCTACGCTCGAGGGAGATGTGTGAAAAATCATCCCTCGACCCTGTGATGAGGATTAATCACAATCAATGTGCCGTGTCTACTACAAAGAGACGTGTATATTTTTGTCATCTTAAGACCCAGTGATGGGGTTTTACTATTACATCCTTCCATTTCCTTCATATGTTTATTAAGTCCATAGTCAGTCCTCAGTTTAACCTGTAATTTAGTCCTCATCATACAAGCATCAAACAAGTGCATGCTGATATGGTAATCCAAACCTTGTCATATAAGCACCAAATAATTGCATGCTTATATGGATATGTTATGCTATGTTATCCTCGGTATATGTTATGCGGTGTAGTCCATAGTTGTTGTTGACTATCCTATGATGTATGTTTAATTCCACACAAGAAACCATCACAGCGCATCTAATTCACTCATATCAATATAATAATAAAATTGCACAACCAACTAAATTAGTGCACCTGTTTGTCGGGCATGCAGTTTATTTCTTTACTCAGCTTTAATGCAATAATCTACTTAACAAATATATGTATATATACATGTCTAATTCAAACTAATTTTCAATTCAATTCTACACTAAATTTGATTTGATTTAATTTACCTTTTATTTTCATATTGGTTTCATCATTCCAATATTTTATTAGTTAAATTATTGTCACACATCACAACCAGCAATCAATTGGTTAATTAGATTTTCAAATATATAACTTTTATATACTTAAAATCATATTTTCAATGCCAAATAATAAATTATAACAAAGTTTTTAGTTCTCATACTAGTCAATTGGAAATATATAGGCATTCCAATTTCGAAACCCAAAGATAAATACTGATGATAATGCATTAATCACCAAAATCATCTTCGGGCTACTAGAGTGTGATTCTATATCTACCCAGTATATTTGAGAATTTGAATATATGTCTCGTCAGGCGTATACTCAAAATCTTCCTATACTTCATAGTCCAAATCAAATAAAATATTTAAATCTTATTAGTAAGATATAATTTTCAAAACTAAATTAATATTTATAAATAACACTCTTCAGACTCATTCTAGGGTATTACTAACCCTATCTCTAGCGAGTCATTCTTATAGGATGTTACTAATCTTGTCTCTAATGAATTCTTTCATTTGGTTCTAATGTGTCTTGTTCTCGAGCTTTGTAAACCAAAGCTCTGATACCACCTGTCACGACCCGAAATCCCTGGCCGGCCTAGATCGAATGAGAACGTGGGTTAGAACACAAAACAAGGGAATTTTCATTGCTATTACAACAATTTGCATTAGAGTACAAGAATATCAGAGTATTAATAAATAATATACAGAGCAAGAATAAAATACATAGCAGCGGAGACAAAAATGTATAAATACAATGCACAACAGAAATACATCAACTAACACAATAGAAAGAAATACATAGATACAAAGTATTCCGAATATAGCTCCAGCCGTAAACCAGGATCCTGTTAAATAGAAATCTGCAAAACCAAAACTACTAGCTGCCCGTGTAGAAAATATAGGAACCTAGAGTTTAGGTGAAAACAATAAACTCCAGGTGTAACAACCCGAAAATCTGGGCCAGTTTAAATTTTTTATTTTGGCAATTTTAACGAATTTTGAAATTTAAAATAGATTATTTTAAATAATATCGACAAAAAAAAAATTTATTTTTGAATATAATTAGAACGTATATATTATATACGTCGCCGTTAGAATATAAATAATTATATATAATTATAAAAGGAATTGAAAATGGCGTGGTAGTTCGATAATTCGATTTCAAATTTCAATTGAATGTACCGGGTGCAAAACAATCCGGATTTTAGTGAAACCAAAAATATTAGGATTTAATTGATGATATCTTTCCAACGAATCCGAAAAATCAAAATTTCATAGCGGGAATCAAAAGATATGTCCAGTTGAAAATTCTGAATAGTCGCTATGGAACTCAGGCCCTTAAAAATAGACATTTTGCAAACGACCTCGGATTTCGACGAAACCACTTTTGTTAGGTCCGTGATGTCAAATTATTGCTAGATTATAAATTTCATAATTTTTCGAATCAATATGTGAGCGTGGAAAAGGAAAACGCGTTTGACCAGTTCTAGTTGATTTTAATCGACTGGAAAATGGCCATTTTTCCAAAGGTCTCAGAATTCGACGAAACTAGTTTTGTTAGGACCGTATCGTCAATACGAAGCTAGAAAATATTTTTCTGTAATTTTTCGAGTTAGTATGTGACCCTAGTAAATTGAAATGCGCGTTCAAATTCAATATATAGAGTTATATGTTGATTTTAACGGAAACTGATCAAAATGATTGAATCAGCCTACGTGGCATATCCCATTGTGTTCGGAATGGGGGTAATACGCTATGGACGACAGACGGTGGGCCTCGTTTAGAGGTCGTATGTAAAAGTCAACTTTTTGAAATTAAATAATTAAATAATAAAATAAAATAAAATAAAACCTTTCTCTCCCCTTTAAACCCGTTGGCCCCCCCTTTTGTTTCGATTTAGTTAAATCGAAAAAAAAAGAGAAGAAAGAGAATGACAGAAAGGGGGGAAACCCCTGTCGCCGCCGCCAGAGGCTGGCGCACCCCCCCTTCGCGTCGCGCCACCGTCGGAAACCCCCCCTCTAATCGCGCCGCTGTGCGAGGCTAGCCCCCCCCCCTCAGAAAACCGCCGCCGCCTCCTGCATCTCTCCCCCAACCCTCATCCGCCGCCTGAAGCACCAACTCCGACCTCCCTCCTCTTCCAGTGAACGGCAGCAGTGAACCCCCCCTCCCCCCCTCGATTGAAAAGTAAGTTTTTATTTGTTTTAATTTAATTTATTTATTTATTTTATATATGGTTAGCAAATAGGAAAAAAATCAGTTTTTGTGTAGGATTTTTAAAATAGAAAGTTAGAATTTTTATAAATAGAAAGGTTGAATTTTTCATATAGAAAAGGCGATATTTTTAACCTTAAAAAGGCGAAATCTTTATGTAGAGGATAGCGAGGTAAAAATATAATTTTTATCTATATAGTAGCAATGTAAAAATAGAATTTTTATCCATATAGCGTGATTGTAAAAATTCGATTTTTATATATTGAATAGCATAGTAAAAATTCGATTTTTATATATTGAATAGCAAAGTAAAAATTCGATTTTTATATATTGAATAGCAAAGTAAAAATTCGATTTTTATATATTGAAGGGTAAAGTAAAAATTCGATTTTTATATATTGAATAGCGAAGTAAAAATGTGATTTTTACATATGTAGTGAATACGGGCAACGAAAGTGAAGAAAGGCAAGAACGACGAAGACTTCTACAAAAGAAGAGTCGAGATGATTGGATAGCTTTCTGTGAGAATTTCTCACCTTTCAATTTCATTTTCTAGTTATATATATATAAACTAGGATGCAGACGGTGCTTAGTAGCACCCGACACAATCGTCCACAGACCATGGACTTGTTTGTTTGACTGCAAAAATTAGTTAGATTATTTGATTGAAATTTGGATTGTTTGGTGAAATGAATGGATTTGATTGATGTGTGAATGGCGTGGGCCTTCACTAGACTGGGGATAAGGCTAGGCCTCGTCCCGTTTCTAGTATCGTGCCGTTATGCCGCCGAAATTTCCTAAAAATAAATTAGAAAAATAAAAAATATCATTTTACTTGATAAGTGAAATGAATAGAAATTCATGTGTTAAAATAAAATATATTATCGTTAAAAATATAATTTTTAACGTGAAAGTGAATAAATAAATATTTATAAACTAATCGGCCGATTTGTTTATATACACTGATTTGACTGATATTGATTGGGTCGATAAATTTTACACATCGCCCAACCGCACAACTCAAATCTGTGTTTGATCGTTTGAAACCCCACACGGGTGTTGGGATGAAATTTGAAGTTCACTCATCCTGATTGATTAAATATGTCGATCGATTGATTGGCAGGCTGTTATAAGCGTTAGATATCTATATTTGATGCTTATACAGTGTAGTGCACTTTTGTTGATGGTTGATTATTTTTCAATGCTATTATATACATGTGTTGTATGGAATCCATATAATTAACATTATATGGTGATAGATTGGGCCTCATTCCAATCGGGAAAATAATGAATATTATAAAAGAAGATTCATGTGTTGAATATAAAAATAGTCATGTGTTGACGATGTTCCTGAGTTCAAAATATTTATGTGTTGAGTAAAATATTTTAATAATAAAATTCACATCTTTATCATATTTAAAATTAGAACTACTTTGCGATCGAGTCTAATTAAAATCAAACGATAGATACCATAGTTTTATAAAATATTTTACATAACAAAAATAGTCGTGTGCTGAAAGAAATATAGATTCATGTGTTGAATAGAATAAATATTCATTTGTTGCATAGAATAAAGAAGTTTTTGAAAAATATAAAGCCGTGTGGATTAGAGATGCGCTATTTTGACGTGAACGATATTTATATCGATTTTATTCGTATTACAATGAATATTGAAAAGTGATTTCAAAATCTGATATTTTGAAATGAAATTCAAATTGAATTAGATAAAAATTCGAATTGAAATTTTATTGAATCAATTTGAATTGAATAGAAAATGAATTCGATTCGAATTGAATAGAAAACGAATTAGAATTTGAATTGAATAGAAAGTGAATTTGAATTCGAATAAAATAGAAATGAATTCAAATTGAATTAAATTGAATTGAATTAAAACGAATTGAAATCGTCTTGAATGGAATTAAAACGAAATGAAATTGAATTGAAATCAATTTGAAACGAATTCAAATTGAATCAAATAGAAGGTAAATTCAAATTGAATTGAATTGAAATGAATTAGAATTTGAATTGAAACGAATTAGAATTAGAATTGAATTGAAACGAATTTGAATTCGAATTAAATAAAATTGAAATGAATTCGAAATTAATTGAAATCAAATCGATTTGAAATTGAATATAGTGTTGAAATGGTTTTGAAAACGAATTTAAAATGATTTATAAAATACGTTTTAAAAGGAAATCGACGAAATATATATAATATATATATTATATATATAATGGCCT
Organism: Allium sativum; assembly: GCA_030737875.1. NCBI lineage: Eukaryota > Viridiplantae > Streptophyta > Magnoliopsida > Asparagales > Amaryllidaceae > Allium > Allium sativum. The sequence goes on from CM060922.1 coordinate 542,751,095, forward strand.
GAATAGAACGCGCCGCGCCGTGGCAATTCGTGAATTTCGACCATTGACTTCGAATTGACATTACGGGAGATTCGACCGTCGGATTCTCCTAAAACCGGAACCGTTGGATTCGTATCGAAAAGAGCTTTCCAATGAATATTAGAAATTTGAAATCTAACGGTTGGATTTGGAATTATGTCCAAATCAAATTTAAAAAGGGTCGCTGTAAGTGTAGGTCGATGGCCGTTGTTGGAAATCGACTGTACGGGTCTTAATAAAATTATTAAAAATATCTATAATTTGTGTAAAATCATAAGAAATGGTTTGGGAAAAATTGGGCTGAAAAATTCCATATTTGAAAAGATAAAAATAGATTTTTATCGAAATGAACTAGTTTTGAACTAGAATTAAAATAAATTTATTTTTAAAATAAATAAATTGAATTTGAAAGTGATTTTTAAAATAATCGATATTCCCAATACGTGGATTGGACTGGAGCTGAATCGGAATTATCTTCGGAATATTTCGATGTTGGATTTCGTGACTATACAGATATTGTTATGGGAATTTGAAAGATATATTTTATATCGTTATTTCCAATACGATATTTGTTGGTTTCAGAATTTGATATTGAATATAAGCCGGTATATTGTCCATTCAGAGCCTTGTATTTAACATCAAATGTGATTTGGGTTTATCGCGAATTGTGTTTTAGATGACATTGGTTCTTTAACCCAGTTAAAGGCAGGATGTTGATTTTTGAAAAGATTAAAACTAAGTGGAGTTTTAATGAGTCTTTAATTAGATTAAAATGTGAATTGATAATTTAAATTATCAAATTTGAAAGGTGATAGAGAAGGGAGTACCCAGTTTTGCTCCAATGCGATAGTTAAATCTTTAATTAGATTTGAACGTGAAATGGTAATTAATTTTACCGATAATACCGTGATGTTAGATATGGAGTATTACCAGTTTTGCTCCATGGGATAAATAGGTTGGGATTGGGAAATAAAATAAATAATTACTTCGGTGTGGTTCGCTAATCCCGACTAGTTTGGAAAACCATAATATGGTTGAAATGATATCCAAAGGAAGATTAAAGAATAAATTTAGAAGAATTTATCTTGGATAAAATTAATGGGAACCTTTCCTTAAGAATGTGATTTTGTGAATAAAAGAATATTCTGAATTGGAATGAGGCATTTGTTGTGTTTGTGTAACATTCGTTTATTATATACGTGGGTTATTCAGAAAGGCCGGGTTATACCCATTCTGAATAACCGATTCGACGAGATGTCGAAGATGAAGACGGAGTTTGAAGACCGGAAGTCTTCACATCGTTTGGGTGATTACTGATGATCTCGATTGGGCTGTACACCCAAGATGAGGGAAACAGTTGGTTATCTTCCTGACGTACTCGGAGATGGATGGATATGCGAGGAAAGTGCCTCCGGTTTCGTTCAGACCCAGAACGAACTTGTAAATGGATTGTGTGTCTAACATTGGATTTTATTCTGTGTTGATTGATCTCTATTAAATATACATCTGTTTGGCGGTGGAGAATTTATTCTCTTGCTTAACGCCCTTCTCTGAGACGTACGAGCTCAGAGGTTGTATGTCGATGGACATTAGTCGCATGGAGTGAATTGCCAATCTGGCACGCGTAAGTGGCAATTGATTAAGGCTTCTGTTGAAAAGCAAAGTCTTGTGGTTGATGATCAAAGCACGGCCTGTGTGGCATAGCTTTGTGTATAACGTGAATTCGCGAGCCTCACACCTCGGTATGAGTCAAAAACGGGATAGTGACTGTAGGGAGAGCACGACGTTTCTTTCTAGCTAGGGTGGTGTCAGTGACCTACCAGCCCTGACATTTATATACTTTTCACCTGTGTGGTTGTTGGAATGCGAGGCGCCTCAGATATAGGTCTGTAAGGACCGGGAAACGTGTGTTCAGGAATTGCCAATCCTCAAAAGTAAGAGAGGACCAGCCCTGAAGATCCAAGGATCATAGTGGGATCCTGAGACATTTGCTAGATTGTCTCGAATCGGAGAGGAGCTTGCCCCTTGCCTCGGCTCATGACGGAAATCCAATTTCCAATACGTGATATTGCGGTTTTAATTGTAGAACTAGTATGGCGACATGATAGATGGTACCCATGCCGCCTATGATTGATATTTATGATTTGAAATTGTTTTGACACTATACACTTATAATAGTATAAAATGATTTGTTTTAAACGTACCAAGCATGTTTGGCTATTATAAGGGAAAATCCTATCCTCTGGCTTGCGTTGCATTATGTGATGGGACGTGGGTCTTATAATAGCTTCATTTTTCCAAAGAGCATTGCGCTGTTTTGTTATATGCACTAGTATTCTTGGGAGGAAGCCCGTTCCGTGTTATACGGCGTGGTCCCTTGAATTACTATCTTTAAAGTAAAGTTTTAAATAACTGTTTTAGTTCTCACACCAGTCACATGACTGACCTGGAGTTTATTGTTTTAACCTAAACTCTGGTGCCCCTATTTTCCGCATGGGCAGCTAGTAGTTTTGGTTTTGCAGATTTATATTCACAGGATCCTGATTTACAGCTGGAACGATGCTCGGAAAGCTCTGTATCCGTGCATTACTTCTAGTTGTGTTTTGTATATTTTCCGCTGCTATGTAATTTATTGTAATCTCTGATATTTATTGAATGTATTTTATTCATTCATACTCTGTATATTCTTGTATCTGATGGAATTGTTGTAATAAACAATGAAATGTTCTTCCGTCTGCGTTCCATTTTGTCTTGTACTCAATTCTATCTGTGCTTTCCTTCACGGGGAAGTTCGGGTCGTCTCAGTTTGGTATCAGAGCTTTGGTTTACAGAGCTCGAGAACAAGACACCTTAGAACCATACGAAAGAATTCATCAGATATTGGATTAGTAAAATCCAATGAGAATGACTCGTTAGAGATAGGATCAGTAGTATCCTAGAACGAGTGCGAAGAGTATATTTTTCAAATGAAAACAATTTTGTTTTGCAAATTTAAATTGCTTTATACGTATTTGAATATTTATTTATATTGATATAGGTAATCCAATATATAAAAGTTTTGTATATACGTGTCATGGACGTATATTCGAAGTTTTAATATACTGGGTAGATATAGAATCACATTCTAGATATCCGGGGATGATTCTGATGATGGTGCATCATCATCAGTATTCATATTCGAATTTTGAAGGTGTGATTTCTATATATTTCCATTAGACTGGTGTGAGAACCAAAATCAATATAGCTAGAATACATTGTTGTGAATTGGCATCAAAACAAGATTTTCTTTATATATATATATATATATATATATCAAAATTATGAATTTGAAACTCTAATTCACTAATTGATTGATGTTTGTGTTGTTTGTTTATTTGTTTGATAATTTTGAACCATTTAGCCTAATTGAACCAAATATTGAATTGTATTGAAAATTGGTCGCATATACATGTACTTACATTGAACAGGTCATAGCAAGGAGGCTAGAGCAGAGAATAAAATTTGTTTGCCAGACAAATAGGTACATGTTTATCATAATTTACTGTTTTGTTTGGGTGATGATGATTTTATGAGCCTATTGGCTAGCCGCTTGGCTTTCTTCTTTTTCTTTTTGAGATCAAAAGGCCTATATGGCAATTTCGGGATTTTCTCGTGACTCCCGGTGCAGGGGAGGTTATGGCGAAATTTTTCGAAAATTTAGGGTGTTAGCCAAATTTTTGAAAATTCTTAGAAACTGAAAAGTTGGAGAATGGAAGCCAGATCGAACGTAGAGTTGATTGATCAAATCACTTTCGACTTTGTTCCTTTTCGGGGACGAAAAGTTTTAAGTGGGGGAGATTGTAACAACCCGAAAATCTGGGCCAGTTAAAATTTTTTATTTTGGCAATTTTAACGAATTTTGAACATTTAAAATAGATTATTTTAAATAATATCGACAAAAAATTTTATTTTTGAATATAATTAGAACGTATATATTATATACGTCATCGTTAGAATATAAATAATTATATATAATTATAAAAGGAATTGAAAATGGCGCGGTAGTTCGATAATTCGATTTCAAACTTCAATTGAATGTACCGGGTGCAAAACAATCCGGATTTGAGTGATACCAAAAATATTAGGATCTAATTGATGATATCTTTCCAACGAATCCGAAAAATCAAAATTTCATAGTGGGAATCAAAAGATATGTCCAGTTGAAAATTCTGAATAGTCGCTATGGAATTCAGGCCCTTAAAAATAGACATTTTGCAAACGACCTCGTATTTCGACGAAACCACTTTTGTTGGGTCTGTGATGTCAAACTATTGCTAGATTCCAAATTTCATAATTTTATGAATCAAAATGTGAGCGTGGCAAAGGAAAACGCGTTTGACCAGTTCCAGTTGATTTTAATCGACTGGAAAATGGCCATTTTTCCAACGGTCTCAGAATTTGACGAAACTAGTTTTGTTAGGACCGTATCGTCAATACGAAGCTAGAAAATATTTTTCTGTAATTTTTCGAGTTAGTATGTGACCCTAGTAAATTGAAATGCGCGTTCAAATTCAATATATAGAGTTATATGTTGATTTTAACGGAAACTGATCAAAATGATTGAATCAGCCTACGTGGCATATCCCATTGTGTTCGAAATGGGGGTAATACGCTACGGACGACAGGCGGTGGGCCTCGTTTAGAGGTCGTATGTAAAAGTCAACTTTTTGAAATTAAATAATTAAATAAAATAAAATAAAACCTTTCTCTCCCCTTTAAACCCGTTGGCCCCCCTTTTGTTTCGATTCAATTCGATCGAAAAAAAAATTAAAAAAAAAAGAGAAGGAAGAGAACGACGGAAAGGGGGGAAACCCCTGTCGCCGCCGCCAGAGGCTGGCGCACCCCCCCTTGGCGTCGCGCCACCGTCGGAAACCCCCCCCCCTCTAATCGCGCCGCCGCGCGAGGCTAGCCCCCCCCCCCCCCCCAGAAAACCGCCGCCGCCTCCTGCATCTCTCCCCCAACCCTCATCCGCCGCCTGAAGCACCAACTCCGACCCCCCCCCCCCCTCCTCTTCCAGTGAACGGCAGCAGTGAACCCCCCCTCAATTGAAAAAGTAAGTTTTTATTTGTTTTAATTTAATTTATTTATTTCTTTTATATATGGTTAGCAAATAGGAAAAAAATCAGTTTTTGTATAGGATTTTTAAAATAGAAAGTTAGAATTTTTACAAATAGAAAGGTTGAATTTTTCATATAGAAAAGGCGATATTTTTAACCTTAAAAAGGCGAAATCTTTATATAGAGGATAGCGAGGTAAAAATATAATTTTTATCTATATAGTAGCAATGTAAAAATAGAATTTTTATCCATATAGCGTGATTGTAAAAATTCGATTTTTATATATTGAATAGCATAGTAAAAATTCGATTTTTATATATTGAATAGCAAAGTAAAAATTCGATTTTTATATATTGAATAGCAAAGTAAAAATTCGATTTTTATATATTGAAGGGTAAAGTAAAAATTCGATTTTTATATATTGAATAGCGAAGTAAAAATGTGATTTTTACATATGTAGTGAATACGGGCAACGAAAGTGAAGAAAGGCGAGAACGACGAAGACTTCTACAAAAGAAGAGTCGAGATGATTGGATAGCTTTATGTGAGAATTTCTCACCTTTCAATTTCATTTTCTAGTTATATATATATATATATATATATATATATATATATATATATATACTAGGATGCAGACGGTGCTTAGTAGCACCCGACACAATCGTCCACAGACCACGGATTTGTTTGTTTGATTGCAAAAATTAGTTAGATTATTTGATTGAAAGTTGGATTGTTTGATGAAATGAATGGATTTGATTGATGTGTGAATGTCGTGGGCCTTCACTAGACCGGGGATAAGGCTAGGCCTCGTCCCGTTTCTAGTATCGTGCCGTTATGCCGCCGAAATTTCCTAAAAATAAATTAGAAAAATAAAAAATATCATTTTATTTGATAAATGAAATGAATAGAAATTCATGTGTTAAAATAAAATATATTATCATTAAAAATATAATTTTTAACGTGAAAGTGAATAAATAAATATTTATAAACAAATCGGCCGATTTGTTTATATACACTAATTTGACTGATATTGATTGGGTCGATAAATTTTACACATTGCCCAACCGCACAACTAAAATCTGTGTTTGATCGTTTGAAACCCCACACGGGTGTTGGGATGAAATTTGAAGTTCACTCATCCTGATTGATTAAATATGTCGATCGATTGATTGGCAGGCTGTTATAAGCGTTAGATATCTATATTTGATGCTTATACAGTGTAGTGCACTTTTGTTGATGGTTGATTATTTTTCAATGCTATTATATACATGTGTTGTATGGAATCCATATAATTAACATTATATGGTGATAGATTGGGCCTCATTCCAATCGGGAAAATAATGAATATTATAAAAGAAGATTCATGTGTTGAATATAAAAATAGTCATGTGTTGACGATGTTCCTGAGTTAAAAATATTTATGTGTTGAGTAAAATATTTTAATAATAAAATTCACATCTTTATCATATTTAAAATTAGAACTACTTTGCGATGGAGTCTAATTAAAATCAAACGATAGATACCATAGTTTTATAAAATATTTTACATAACAAAAATAGTCGTGTGCTGAAAGAAATATAGATTCATGTGTTGAATAGAATAAATATTCATTTGTTGCATAGAATAAAGAAGTTTTTGAAAAATATAAAGCCGTGTGGATTAGAGATGCGCTATTTTGACGTGAACGATATTTATATCGATTTTATTCGTTTTACAATGAATATTGAAAAGTGATTTCAAAATCTGATATTTTGAAATGAAATTCAAATTGAATTAGATAAAAATTCGAATTGAAATTTTATTGAATCAATTTGAATTGAATAGAAAATGAATTCGATTCGAATTGAATAGAAAACGAATTAGAATTAGAATTCAATGGAAAGTGAATTTGAATTCGAATAAAATAGAAATGAATTCAAATTGAATTGAATTAAAACGAATTGAAATCGTCTTGAATGGAATTAAAACGAACTGAAATTGAATTGAAATCAATTTGAAACGAATTCGAATTGAATCAAATAGAAGGTAAATTCAAATTGAATTGAAACGAATTAGAATTTGAATTGAATTGAAATGAATTAGAATTTGAATTGAATTGAAATGAATTTGAATTCGAATTAAATAAAATTGAAATGAATTCGAATTGAATTGAAATCAAATCGATTTGAAATTGAATATAGTGTTGAAATGGTTTTGAAAACGAATTTAAAATGATTTATAAATTACGTTTTAATAGGAAATCGACGAAATATATATAATATATTATATGTATATATATATATATATATATATATATATATATATAATGGCCTGAATAGAACGCGCCGCGCCGCGGCAGTTCGTGAATTTCGACCATTGACTTCGAATTGACATTACGGGAGATCCGACCGTCGGATTCTCCTAAAACCGGAACCGTTGGGTTCGTATCGAAAAGTTCTTTCCAATGAATATTAGAAATTTGAAATCTAACGGTTGGATTTGGAATTATGTCCAAATCAAACTTAAAAAGGGTCGCTGTAAGTGCAATTCGATGGCCGTTGTTGGAAATCGACTGTACGGGCCTTAATAAAATTATTAAAAATATCTATAATTTGTGTAAAATCATAAGAAATGATTTGGGAAAAATTGGGCTGAAAAATTCCATATTTGAAAAGATAAAAATAGATTTTTATCGAAATGAACTAGTTTTGAACTAGAATTAAAATCAATTTATTTTTAAAATAAATAAATTGAATTTGAAAGTGATTTTTAAAATAATCGATATTCCCAATACGTGGATTGGACTGGAGCTGAATCGAAATTATCTTCGGAATATTTCGATGTTGGATTTCATGACTATACAGATATTGTTATGGGAATTTGAAAGATATATTTTATATCGTTATTTCCAATACGATTTTTGTTGGTTTCAGAATTTGATATTGAATATAAGTCAGTATATTGTCTATTCAGAGCCTTGTATTTAATATCAAATGTGATTTGGGTTTATCGCGAATCGTGTTTTAGATGACATTGGTTCTTTAACCCAGTTAAAGGAAGGTTGTTGATTTTTGAAAAGTTTAAAACTAAGTGGAATTTTAATGAGTCTTTAATTTGATTAAAATGTGAATTGATAATCTAAATTATCAAATTTGAAAGGTGATAGAGAAGGGAGTACCACCAGTTTTGCTCCAATGCGATAGTTAAATCTTTAATTAGATTTGAACGTGAAATGGTAATTAATTTTACCGATAACACCGTGATGTTAGATATGGAGTATTACCAGTTTTGCTCCATGGGATAAATAGGTTGGGATTGGGAAATAAAATAAATAATTACTTCGGTGTGGTTCTCTAATCCCGACTAGTTTGGAAAACCATAATATGGTTTGAAATGATATCCAAAGGAAGATTAAAGAATAAATTTAGAAGAATTTATCTTGGATAAAATTAATGGGAACCTTTCCCTAAGAATGTGATTTTGTGAATAAAAGAATATTCTAAATTGGAATGAGGCGTTTGTTGTGTTTGTGTAACATTCGTTTATTATATACGTGGGTTATTCAGAAAGGCCGGGTTATACCCATTCTGAATAACCGATTCGACGAGATGTCGAAGATGAAGACGGAGGTTGAAGACCGGAAGTCTTCACATCGTTTGGGTGATTACTGATGATCTCGATTGGGCTGTACACCCAAGATGAGGGAAACAGTTGGTTATCGTCCAGACGTACTTGGAGATGGATGGATATGCGAGGAAAGTGCCTCCGTTTTCGTTCAGACCCAGAACGAACTTGTAAATGGATTGTGTGTCTGACATTGGATTTTATTCTGTGTTGATTGATCTCTATTAAATATACATCTGTTTGGCGGCGGAGAATTTATTCTCTTGCTTAACGCCCTTCTCTGAGACGTACGAGCTCAGAGGTTGTATATCGATGGACATTAGTCGCATGGAGTGAATTGCCAATGTGGCACGCGTAAGTGGCAATTGATCAAGGCTTCTGTTGAAAAGAAAAGTCTTGTGGTTGATGATCAAAGCACGGCCTGTGTGGCGTAGCTTTGTGTATAACGTGAATTCGCGAGCCTCACACCTCGGTATGAGTCAAAAACGGGATAGTGACTGCAGGGAGAGCACGACGTTTCTTTCTAGCTAGGGTGGTGTTAGTGACCTACCAGCCCTGACATTTATATACTTTTCACCTGTGTGGTTGTTGGAATGCGAGGCGCCTCGGATATAGGTTTGTAAGGACCGGGAAACGTGTGTTCAAGAATTGCCAATCCTCAAAAGTAAGAGAGGACCGGCCCTAAAGATCCAAGGATCATAGTGGGGTCTTGAGACATTTGCTAGAGTGTCTCGAATCGGAGAGGAGCTTGCCCCTTGCCTCGGCTCATGACGGAAATCCAATTTCCAATACGTGATATTGCGGTTTTAATTGTAGAACTAGTATGGCAACATGATAGATGGTACCCATGCCACCTATGATTGATATTTATGATTTGAAATTGTTTTGACACTATACACTTATAATAGTATCAAATGATTTGTTTTAAACGTACCAAGCATGTTTGGCTATTATAAGGGAAAACCCTATCCTCCGGCTTGCGTTGCATTGTGTGATGGGACCTGGGTCTTATAATAGCTTCATTTTTCTAAAGAGCATTGCGCTGTTTTGTTATATGCACTAGTATTCTTGGGAGGAAACCCGTTCCGTGTTATACGGCGTGGTCCCTTGAATTACTATCTTTAAAGTAAAGTTTTAAATAACTGTTTTAGTTCTCACACAAGTCACATGACTGACCTGGAGTTTATTGTTTTAACCTAAACTCTGGGTGCCCCTATTTTTCGCATGGGCAGCTAGTAGTTTTGGTTTTGCAGATTTATATTCACAGGATCCTGATTTACAGCTGGAACGATGCTCGGAAAGCTCTGTATCCGTGCATTACTTCTAGTTGTGTTTTGTATATTTTCCGCTGCTATGTAATTTATTGTAATCTCTGATATTTATTGAATGTATTTTATTCATTCATACTCTGTATATTCTTGTATCTGATGGAATTGTTGTAATAAACAATGAAATTTTCTTCCGTCTGCGTTCCATTTTGTCTTGTACTCAATTCTATCCGTGCTTTCCTTCACAGGGAAGTTCGGTTCGTCTCACCAGGTCAGTCATGGGACTGGTGTGAGAACTTAAAATAGTTATTAACATTTTATATAAAGGTTGGAAAAATCATAGGACTACGCCGTATGACATGTAACGGGTTTACTCCACATTAATATCAGTTAAAATAAAATAACGCAATGCTTTTTTAAAAATGAAGCTATTATAAGACTCAAGTCCCACCACACAATGCAACATAAGCTAGTGGATAGAATTTTACCTTATAATAGCCAAACATGCTTGATACGCTTTAATAAAAATATTTTTGATATTATTATAAGTGCATAGTGTATAAAACAACTTCAAATATAAATGTATCAATCATAGACGACATAGTACCATATCCAATTATGTCGCCATATAGGTTTACAACTAACATATTGGAAATTGGATTTCCATCATAATTCAAAGCAAGGGATGTCTCCTTATCGAATTCAGATCAGCTTTATCAAGATGTCCAGGATCATACACATGGGAATCCCTTTGATCTTGCCGGGCCGATCCACACGTAACATTTGTGGATTAGTTATTCCTAAACAATATGTTTCCCGGTCCTATCAAACCTGTCACCTGGTCAGTATGTCAATCAATCTGGGCCTTTTTCTACCATATCTGAGGCGTCTCACAATCCATCATCCACATAAGTAAAAATGCTAGACTACATACCATGACACCACCCTTAGCTAGAAAGAAACGCATGCACTTGCTGCTGTCCCTAAACCCGTTTTTGACTCATTGCGGGGTGTGAGGCTCGTGAATTAACGCTACGACATGAAGCTATGATATATTAAAGTTGTGTTTCGATCGCCATCCACAAAGCTATGCTTTTCAACAAACCTTGATCATTACATCTCTACATGCCACATTGTCAGTTCATACCATACAAATGATGCCTACCGATATATAACCCTGAGCTCATACGTCTCGGAGAAGGGTGTTAAGCAAAGAGAATAAATTCTCTGCCACCAAACAGATATATATTTAGTAGAGATCAATTAATATAACATAAAATACAATGTCAGACATACAATCCATTTGCAAGTTCGTTCTGGGTCTGAACGAAACCGGAGGCACCTTATTCCTCGTCGCATATGTCCAATACTGGAGAGAGGTCCTCGCATATCCGGTTGATCTCCAAGTAAGTCTAGACACTCATCACTTATTACCTCGTCTTAGGTGTACCGCCCAATTGAGACATCAGTAATCATCCATACAATGTGAAAATCTCTGGTCTTCAACCACAGTCTTCATTGTCGACTTTTAGTCATTGTAACAATTATTCAGAATGGGTTAAACCCGGTCTTTCCGAATAAGTCACGCATCTTTAAAATCAAATGATAAATAAAGATAACACACATCTCATTCCAATCCTAAATATTCTTTTATACATACGTTCATTACTCTAGGAAAACTTCCCATAGATTTTATCAAAGATAATTTCATTTAAATTTATTGTTTAAATCTTCCTTTGGATATCATTTCAAAATATTTTATTATATCCTTTCACAACTTAAACCAAATTAAGGTTTATAATACCAGCAGGGATTATTGAGCCTCACCAAAGTAATTATTCATTTTATTATCCTAATCTCGACCTATTCGTCCCACGGAGCAAAACTGGTAGTACTCCATATTTAACACCCATCGTGTTATCGACAAATTTAATTACCATTTAACGTTTAAATTTAATTATCATACGGAGTTAAACTGGTGATACTCCATCTCGAACATTTCTAGAATTCAGTAAATTTAATTGCCTTTTTTAACATTTCAATCTAATCAAAGATTCATTAAAACTCTAGTTGAGTTCTAATCTCAAAAATAATCATTTAATGATTATTCAACCTTTGGAAATTAATCTTGTCTCTACTTGGGTTAAAAAACAAATGTCACGTAAAAACACCATTCAAAATAAACCCAAAATCATCTTCCATTAATATGGAATCTTTAAGGAAATCTGAACAATTTGTAATCGATATAATTTTCCGTATCCGACCAATACTATAAGTGGAATAATGGTAAGGCCTTTAAATTTCCATAAACAGTAAACGCCTTCCTTCATAGAAACTCATCTCGATTATTATTAATCGAATTCCATTCAATTCCAATTTAATTAAATAAACTGGAAAACTTCCTTAAATCTTGATTAAATAATTTATTCCTTTCATAACTGGGTTTAAGAATAGTATTATCTAAGATACCATTCACGAAAAACCCAACATCCAATTTGATATTAAGTATAAGATCTTAAATGGAAATCATGTCGACTTACATTCAACACCAAATTCTGAAACCAACAGATATCGTTTTGGAATAACGATATCAATATCTTCCAAATTCCTCAAAGGTATCCGTATAGTCAGGAAACCCAATATCAAAAATATCCGAAGATAATTTCCATTCAAATCCATTCCAATTTATTCGTTGGAAAACTCTGGTTATATTAAAAATCATTCTTAGTCTAATTTATTAATTTAAAATCATTGGATTTATAATCTAGTTGTTAACTAGTTCATTTAAATAAAATTGCCTTTTATCTTTTCAAACTTGGAGTATTTCATCCAAAAAATCTTTCTAAATCATTTATTATGATTTTGCATAATTTATTTATATTTTTAATAATTTTACTAAGGCACTTACAGTCGATTTCCAATATCGATCACCGAACTGCATCCATAACGACCTATTCAAAAACTGGCTTGGACTTAAATTAAAATCTAACTGTTGTATTTCAAAAATTGTCATTTTATTGGAAATATCGTTTCATTATGGTTCCAACGTTTCCAATTTCATGAGATTCCAACGATCGGATCTCCCGGTACGTCAATTCGTAGTTATGGGTTGACGTTCACAAACTGTTGATGTGCGACGCATTCTATTCAAACCCGAATCGATTTATAAATTATGAATAAATAAATAAAAATTCTAAACCATTTTCACAAATTATATAAAATATATATAATCATCTTTAAAATTTGTTTTAGTCGTTTATCTTTAAAATTGCACATTTCACTATTCAGTCAATTTTAACATTTTTGTGTCCATCCAAAATTGGATATCAAAACCAAACATCAACTGTTAACTAAATATTAAATTAAAATATTTGTTTTATTCCGGATTGAAATAAAATTCAATCAATTACCATATGATTTCAGTTATATGAATTTCATACATTGCATGTATTCAACAATAGTTATAAACAATTATTGAACATCCAGTTCACATCCAAAGTGCTTTTACATCCATATAAGCCTTAAATAATTATTTAATTCTTATATTACTCTATCAATCAATTGATTAACATTAAATCTAAACACTTTAGATTAATGTAAATCAAATATCATCCTAATACCTATATGGGGTTTTTGACCAACAAACAGTCATTTTGAATCAATATTGATTCATAAATCTAATCATTACTAGTCCAAATTAATTGTTTTTCTAACTAACAAATTTTTCTTAAACGGGTAATAATAATTTTACCATTCAAATTATAAATGTATATATATATATATATCCAATTTCAACTACCACTGGCATATTAACATCATTTTAACATGTTAAACATTCCCAATTTACAATCACAACATAACACAAGAAATCAACAATTCATCCATGGGTTTGCAAACAATTATGATGTGAGCAATCATGCACCGTGTAATAATTTGTGATAATTAAACAGATAAAAATCCACATAGGCAATTAATATATTTTTAAATATGAATATAATAACATAACAAAATAGTTGAGTGAGAGAGTTCTCACTTTGACCAGTTGTGAAATCGTTTAATAAAGATTATTTTTAATCAAATTAAACTAGATGTTTAATTTGACAAAAAATCTCAACTAGCTCCAAATTTCTCCCATTCAGTTTCATATTGTAGATCTCATCATGACGGTTCTAACAGATCTGGGTTTGTCCAATTCTGTGCTCGTATGAAAAAGATATAGACATATCAAATTCTAACTACATTAATTAATTATAATTAATTAAACTAATTACACCATTAAGGGTTCCTAACCCATCTTCCTTCAGTCGATTTCCTAAACCATGAAACCCAAAACCATGCACCCCTTCTCCATGTCGCACGCACCTCTAGCTACCCTGACACCGATCGTCGACCACTACGATGAAGCCTCACCACTGTCGCCCAAAATGTGGGCCAACTCAAACCCCCTCTCTGTAACAACCCGAAAATCTGGGCCAGTTTAAAATTTTTATTTTGGCAATTTTAGCGAATTTTGATTATTTAAAATGAATTATTTTAAATAATAACGAAGAGAAATTTATTTTGAATAGAATTCGAACGCATATATTTATATAGCTCGACGTTGGAATATAAATATTTATTTTAGATTATAAAAAGAATTGAAAATGGCGCGGTAGTTCGGTAATTCGATTTCAAACTTCAATTGAACATACCGGGTGCAAAATAAACCGCATTTTAGTGAAACCAAAAATAAGGGAATCTAATTGTGACTATCTTTCCAACGAACTCGAAAAATTGAAATTTCAAAGCGGGAATCAAAAGATATGTCCAGTTGAAAATTCTGAATAGTCGCTATGGAATTCAGGCCCTTAAAAATGGGAATTTTGCAAACGACCTCGGTTTTCGACGAAACCACTTTTGTTGGATCCGAGATGTCAAATTATTGCTAGATTTCAAATTTCGTAATTTTTCGAATCAATATGTGGGCGTGGCAAAGGAAAACGCGTTTGACCAGTTTTAGTTGATTTTAATCGACTGGAAAATGGCCATTTTTCAAACGGTCTCAGAATATGATGAAACTAGTTTTGTTAGGACCGTATCGTCAATAGGAAGCTAGAAAATAATTTTTTGGGAATTTTTAGAGTCAATATGTGGCCTCGGTAAATTGAAATGTGCGTTTAAATTGAATATATAAAGATTTATATTTTAAATTTGGCGGAAATTGATCGTAATAGCCGAATTGGGTTACAAAACATATCCCATTGTGTTCGGAATGGGGGTAATTAGCTAGGGACGACAGTCGTTGGGTCTCATTTAGAATTTGAATAAAAAGTCAACTTTTTGAAAATAAATTAAATAATTATATAATCCCTACCCCCACTCCATTCTCTCCAGTCAACCGATGATTAAAAGAAATTAAAAAAAAACAAAAAACAAAAACCCAAATCTACTTTCTTCGATCTGAAAAGAAAATGGCGACTGGCAACGACGCCATCGCGTCTTCTCCTCCATCCACTATCGCGCAACCCATCACCGCCGATTCCATCTCCATCGGCGTCCACCACCCCATCGCGACCTCGAATCTGTAACAACCCACAAAAATCAGGACCAATTTAAAAATTTTATTTTAGAAAATTTTAATGAATTTTGACAATATAAAATAATTTATTTAAATAATAATGATCACAAATTTGATTTAAATCGAAGTTAGAATGAATGATTTAATTTTAATTAACAAAAGAGTTAGAAATAGCGCGGTAGTTTGAAAATTCAAACTTGAACTTTGACTGATTGTACAGGATGCAAAATTTAACGGATTTTAGTGAAACCAAAAATATTAGAATCTATTTAAAAATATCTTTCCAACGAATCCGAAAAATTGAAATTTCATAGCGGAAATCAAAAGTTATGGCCAATTCAATATTTAGAAAGGTCGCTATGAAATTTATAAAGGTCAAAATGCTACTTTTTGCATATGAAGGAATTTGAACTCGAAACCACTTCCATTGAGTTCAGAATGATGTTTCTACATTGAAAAACAGTAAACACTTATATATTTTGAGTTTCGGGATTTATTTGTTTAAAATATATTTTTAATATTAAATATATTGGCCTTAAAAATAGTCATTTTTCAAACGGCCTCGGTTTTCGATGAAATCACTTTTATTGGAACCGAAATGTCAAATTATTGCTAGGTTTCAATTTTCAGAATTTTTCGAATTAATATGTGAGCGTGGAAAAAGAAAATGTGCTTTGACTATTTTAGTTAAATTTAAGTGAATATTAGGCTCACATCCCTATTTTGAAACTTAATTAGGCTCACATCCGGTCATAAACTTAATATAAATTAGGTCCCTGTTTTCAAAACTTATAAAAAAATAATTTAAAAAAATAAAAAAAATTCGTAAATTAGTAATAAAATATATTATGCATTATACAAAAAATTCAGTTCAAAAAACAACAAAAATAATGTCAGAAAGAAGAAAACAGCTAAAAAACAAAAAAAAACTGCAGTTAAATGCATAATATTATGCACGTTTTTGATTTTATTGCATGCATATGTGCAATTATTTCAGGTCTTCCAGCGCATAGATTTAAGTTAATATTTCAGTTCATTTTTACTTGCATCTGAATGTGCAAATTTCTCAGAAAACATGCACACATGTGTGCAAAATTTTTATAGGATAACACACTGACTAAAAGTAGGGACCTAATTTATAAAAAAAAACAAAGTTCTAAAATTTTTTAAACCCGCCCCCTATTTTATTTTTTCCGCCTTTTTGTATTTTTATAAAAAAATTGCGCATACGTTCATAAAAAAAAAAAAATCTAAAATATGGAAATAATGTCAGGATTCTACGGAAATCGAAAAAAAATAGTTGCATACATTTATGCAATTATTACTGATAATTGCATATATGTATGCAACTTTTCTGTAAGCTGTTTTCGGATTAAAATCTGAAAATAAACCTGCACAAATGTATGCAAGTATTTGAAATTTTTGCGCACATGTATGCATTTATTTGCATGAAGAAAATCCAACGAAGATGAATGTAGTGAAAAATAAGCACGGATGTATGCAGGAAAATGATATATGTGCATACTATTATGCATTTAACTGCATATTTCGTTTTTTTCTCTTTTTTTTATTTTTGACGCCTTGTTTGATGGTTTTTTGTTCTGAATTTTTTAGCACTTACATGTTTTATTTAAATACGAATTTACGTGATTTTTTTATATTTTTTAATATTTTTTTGATGAATTTTCAGAAAATAGGGACCTAATTTACAATAAGTTTATGACCGGGTTTTTTTTATATTTTGAAACTTAATAGGGACCTCTAAAAAACGTACCCTAAATTTAAACGCCTTAAAAATAGACATTTTTCAAACAGTCTCAGAATTTGATGAAATTAGTCTCGTTAGAACCGTATCGTCATAAGAAAGCTAAAAATATTTTTTTTAGAATTTTTGGAGATCGTATGTGGCCCCGGCATATTTAAATGCACGGTAGAAATTAAATAATTAATTTAATATTGTATTTTCAAGTAAAACCGAAAAAAAACTGCTGTATATTTCGGAATTGGACCTTGGGACATAGCCCATCGCGTTCAGAAGGCCTCAAAACGTTAAGATCGACAGTAAGCAGGCCCAAATCCGAGAAAGTCCAAAAATCCACTTTATTTCATGAAATTCGGAATTAAATATTAAAATATTATTAAATCCGAAAACCGTAACCCTAATTTGGCCAGCCGCCATGTCCAAAACCGAAGGCCAGAAATCACCCAAATTCAAACGCTAATATCTCTCAATCCGTTCAACGAAAATTGACGTATGACCTACCAAATCGAAGAGAATTCAGAGAGCTACAAATCTATACGGTTAAGATCGGATTTTGGTGCACGGATTTCGCGAATTTCGTCCGAGAAGGGGCTGCGGTTTTTATTGGTTTGCGGGTCCTAGGGGAGGCCGAGCTTCAAGGGGTTGGAGGTGTAGGTGGCTCTTGGCATGGCGGTTCGTATGGCGGTGTCTGATCGGCGAACGGAGCGCCGTAGGGGGGTGCGCACGGAAGAACGGCGGCTTCATGGGTCTCGGCATGTACAGAACACGACGTGAAGGAGAAAGGTTGCGTCTTCTTTTTTTTATTATTTTATTATTTAATTATTTAAATTATCCGATCTTTAAAAATCCATAACTCTCTCATACGAGGTCCGTTTTACAAACCGTAAGTTGCGTTGGACTCGTCTTCTCGAGAGCTTCGCGATGGCGTAGACCGCAGCTGAAAAGGAGACAATCGAATTTCAGCCAAATTTCAATGTGAGAATTCTAATTTTAATCATTTAATTAATTATTAATTATTTTCTCGCATTAAATAAAATTGTATTGTCATATAAATTCAGATCTGGATGTCATGTGTGGTTTGGATTGATAATTGTTGCTTGTTGAATGCTTGTTGTTCATGATATGCTAAATCCGCTTTGAATTGTATATATTTTATCTGTGGTTGGAAAATGGGATCTAAAATTAGATCAAAACATTTATTCAGATCTAGTTGGAAAAGTTTATTTTATGTTATTAAAATAATATTTTTATTATTCTGAATTCAACAATAGAAATTGATCGACAAATAAATATTTATTTTTATTTGTTGATTTAACAATGGAATTTGTTCGACAATAAATATTTATTTTTATTTGTTGATTTTATAATAGAAATTGGCACAACGAATAAAATATATCTTTACGGGTTTACATTAAAGAGAATGTTTAAAATTTTTTTTTTTTTATATGAGGTTGTTTCATTAAAAAGGATGAAAACAAAGGATTTCATTTTTTTTTTATAAAAATGGTTTTCAATCAAAAGTCATAATTTATTTGTCACTTTGATGTTCAATAAAAGTTGCAACATTATAAATCTCATTTTTATGTTATATTGTTTTCAATAAATGTAGTAACATTAAAATTTCATTTTTAATGTAATAAGTGTTTTCAATAAAAAGAAGCAACGTAAAAAGATCATATTTTTATGTGTCCATTGTTTTCAATAGAAAGACTTTGCATAAAAAAAATCACATTTTTAATGTGATTTAGATTTCATTGTAAAGATGAAGATAAAATGGACTTTTATTTTTATTTTTGTTTTCATTTTTGGCAACGGAAAGTTTATAAATTAAAATTGCATTTTTATTGAAATTTTGTTCATTGTAATGAATAGAAAAGATCGCATCCATATGTGTAATGAGAAAAAAAAAGATTACATTTATATGTAATGAAAAATGAACAGAAAAGGATTACATTTTTAATGTAATCAAAGATTAAGAATCACATTTTGGTTTACATATCATCTGTAAATTAAAATTCATTTTAGAAGTAAAACTTTTGTTTACATTTTTATGTAAATAAAAAAAAGACATGTTTTGGAAATCACAATGTTTGTTTACATTTTTATATGTAAATAAGAAATTTTTTTCAGAAGTTACATTATATTTGTGAGTATATTTTGTAAAATAAAAAGTTGTTCTTTTATTTGCATTCACCAATGCAAAGGTATATTGAAAATAAAATTATTCTTTTATTTGCATTTTCCAATGTAAATATACATTAAAAATAAACTTGTTCTTTTGTTTGCATCTAAAAATGCAAATATATATATTTAAAACTGAAACTTGTTCTCTTATTTGTATTTACGAATACAAATATATATATTAAAGTAAAATTTATTCTTTTATTTGCATTCACTTATGCAAATACATTTTGAAAATGAATGAACCTTTTTATTTGTGTTCCCAAACACAAATACATTATAGAAAATGAATGATCCTTTATGTTTGTGTTCTCAAACATAAATATAACATAGAAAATTAAAATGGTCTTTTTATTCGTGTTCTTAAACACAAATAAAACATTAAAAATAAAAGAACATTTTTTTTGTGTTCTCCAACACAAATATAACATGATTTTAAAGTAGTACATTTTTATTTTATTTTTGCATTTTCAATGCAAATATTTCATGAAATCAAAAGTCCACATTTTGTTTAACATTTCATAATGTAAATTAGACGACCCCAAATCCCGTTCAGACGGAGACAAGTTTTATCTTTGGAATAAAACACAGAAACGTATAATAGCAGAACAGAATTAAATAAATACACCGGGTAATGAACAATAGAATATACTGGATAAAAGTAATCATCAGAGTTACACAGTATACATGATCTTACTTAGTACAAATACAGTTAAGCTATACATAAATGTCTACTGCGGAAAACAAACAAAATATGTACAATAGGAGCTGAACAGCATAAAAAGAGATAAATGATAGAATCCGTCTTCAGCTCCAGCTATCCAGATAAAGCCTGCTAAACCTGAATACAAGGCTGCCCGTGTAGAAAAAGGGGCACCCGAGTTTGAAAGTGCAACAAACTACGAGTCAGTCATGGGACTGGTATGAGAAATCTACTCAACACATATATAATATGGCTAATCACAGGACCACGCCACTTTAGTGGAACGGGTTTACTCCATTGGATTGCCAGTGCTTTAAAACAAATCTTTCGTTCAAACATCGTTATGCTTTTTATATAAATGAAGCCATTATAAGACTCAGTTCCCATCACACAATGCAACGCAAACCGGATGATAGAGTTTTACCTTATAACGGCCAAAGTATGTTTGATACGAATAAAACAAAGGCATTTGATATTATTGCTAGTGTTTATATGTTTTGAAAACAATTTCCAATCATAACTATCAATCATAGACGGCATTAACGCCCCATACCACTATGTCGCCATATATAGGTATACAATCAAAACCGCACGATGTCGTATTTGGAAATTGGATCTCTGTCCTAAACCAATGCAAAAGATAGTCCTTACCGAATTCGAGACGCTCTAGCCCGTGTCTCAGGAACAGCCGCAACTGCCCCTTGGATCGTCAGGGCCGGTCCACCGATGTGGATTATTATGCCTGAACACTACGTCTCCCCGCCCTTTGGGGCGTAAACGAGCCAACGAATGACTCCATCGGACTCGGATCGTCCGATCAAACCGAGGCGCCTCGCAACAGCAACAACCACATAGGTGAAAAGTATATAAATGTCAGGGCTGGTAGGTCACTGACACCACCCTAGCTAGAAAGAAACGCATGCCCTCCCCTGAGGTCCTGCTCCCGTTTCTGGTTCATACCGGGTTGTGAGGCTCGCGAATTTACGTTATACACAAAGCTATGCCACACAGGCGGTGCTTTGATCATCACCACAAGACTTTGCTTTTCAACAGAAGCCCTGATCACTGCATCTTAGCATGCCACACAGGCAATTCATGCCATGCGACTGATGTCCATCGATATACAACCTCTGAGCTCGTGCGTTTCAGAGAAGGGCGTTAAGCAAAAGAATAAATTCTCCACCGCCAAACAAATGTATATTTAATAGGGATCAATCAACACAGAATAAAATCCAATGTCAGACACACAGTCCATTTACAAGTCCGTTCTGGGTCTGAACGAAACCGGAGGAACTAAATACCTCGCAAACCCATCGATCACCACGTACGTCTGAACGATCACCACTCATTATCCATATTTCGGGATGCCTCCCAATCAGGACCTCGTTTACCATCCAAACGAGGTGAAGATCTCCGGTCTTCGACCACCGTCTTCATCTTCGACTTTCAATCGTCGGTCGATTATTTGAAATGAGAATTAACTCGGCCTTTTCAAATAATTCACGTATATTTAGAATTTCAAATCAATTTATTCCAATGGTTAAATCATTTGACAACACCAATTTTGTTCTTTAATGTAATTTTCACACCAAACACATCCAACGATCAAATACTACATAAATCGAGAAAATTCAGTTTATTTCCATTCCATATCGTTTATGATATTTTATAATGATTTATCGCTATTTTTATTTATTTTAAAATAGCCCATATATTCAAAACGACGCTTCGGGCCATAACGCGGTCGTGGCGCTGTTTTCTCTTCAGAATTGATTTACACATATCTGAAAAATCTAACCGTTGGATCTTCACAAAATTTACATCATTAGAAAGGTCTTTTCAAAACGAATCCAACGGTTCCAGTGTCGGGAAAATCCGACGGTCGGATCTCCCGGTACAATCGTTTGAAGTTTCGATTTCAAAATACGAACTGCAGCGTCGTTATTCGATTAAATATAATTATATTTATATATATAAGTAAATATAATCGTTTCTGGCGCTGTTTTTCTTCAGATTTGAATTAAACATTCCAGACAATCCAACCGTTGGATTTTTACAAGGTTGGTGCCGTTGGAAAGATATTTCCAAGACGAACCCGACGGTTGCGGTTTCGGGAAAATCCAATGGTCGGATTTCCCGTACTAGTTGTTTGAAATCACAGTTTCAAAATGCGAACTGCACGGCCACGTCTCGTTTTAATTTTATTTATATATTTATATAAATATAGTTCATTCAAAAACACTATTACCATTTTCACTTCAAATATTTCACTAACGCCTTAAAATATTGGAAAATTTCGCCATAACCTCCTTTGTACGGGAGGGCTGGGAAAATTCCCAAATAGCCACACGGGCGTCTCATGTCAAAAAGAAAAAGGAAAAGCCAAGCGGCTAGCCAACAGGCTCATAAAATCATCACCCAAACAAAACAGTAAATGTGTACCTATTTGTCGGGCACAAAATTTTATTCCTCTTCTCTAGCCCCTTTTGCTATAACCTGTTCAATAAATATGCATGTACATATATACAGTTCTTATCATTTTTCATTTTCTATTCAACTTCATATTTGATTCCATTTGGTTTAAAAACACCATTCATTCTAATGTTACATGTATAGGCAAAAATCATATCATTAGCTAATTAATGAATATTTCAACTCATATATATATATATATATATATATATATATATATATATATATATATATATTTGAACGAGTGGCTATTTTTAACACTTCACATTTCAACAATTTGTGTATATAATAAAAATGTGATTTTTATTGTAAAACAGTTCATTTCAAAACACTATTATTTTATATATTTCATATTGGTGATAAAAATAGGATTTTTCTTATAAAACAATTTATTTCAAAATATGAATACCATTCAACACATGAATTTCAATTTAACGAATGAATATCGATTCAACACATGAAGGTTTTCTATAGTTTCTATATATAGATAGAAATGTGATTTTTATATTTAAAACGCGAATACCATTCAACACATGAATTTCAATTCAACGAATGAACATCGATTCAACACATGAAGGTTTTCTATAGTTTCTATATATAGATAGAAATGTGATTTTTATATTTAAAACGCGAATACCATTCAACACATGAATTTTAATTCAACGAATGAATATCGATTCAACACATGAAGGTTTTCTATACAATGAATAAATATAGTTTCAGCAAATGAAATAATTCAAACACATGAATATTATTCAAAATTTCGGCAGCATAACGACAGGGTAGTTAAAACCGGGACCGTCCCTAGTACGGCTCCTCGCTTTACCATAAAACCTCGCGGTTTTTGACAATGGAGATCATGCATCTAGTTCGCACGCAGGCGCCATGTATATATTTATTTCATTTCCACAAACTAATCCTATGTGGTTTCAACCAAATATTTTTCAACCACAAACGGGTATTTTTCAACCACAATCAATCAATATCAACCACAAACAATCCCAAACAAACATTCACTATCAATCAATTTTCACACCAATCACAACCAATAAATATCGTCCATGGTTTGTGGACGAGGGGCGTATATATATATATATATATATATATATATATATATATATATATATATATATATATACATAGCAATTCACTTTTATTTCAACACATATATAATTTTTACAACACATATACAACTTATACATCGAACGTACAATTATACAACGCTTATACATGAGGTGTACAACACTTATATAACTCATACATCGACTATATAATTTATACATCGTCATTTTCCATATTGTTTTTAAATCAGAAATCTCACCTTGGGTTCCACTCCACCAAAAATAGCAGAAGGCTCAGAAAAATATGCGGCCTCTTTTAAAATGTAGAAGGCGTCCACACGGTCACGATGTTTCCTGTTTCATCGAATTACGTTAACATAGCAAAAAGATATGATTTTTCAAAGTTTGCAACGGTTTTAAACTGTTAAAATCAATTTTAAATTAAAACAGCCGGTACCTTTCAAAACTGTTCGAAACTAGGTTTCGATTTTTCGATCAATCCGCTGATTGTTGCTTCAATCGGCCAGCGCCACCTTGTCGGGCTAGGAGAGGCGCACGTGCGCCATGGAGGGGGTCGAGCTCGGTGGTTCCCAGGCGGCGGAATCGGGGTGCTAACGGCCGAACTTCACGAGGGTGGTTCTCCCCCTACAGGCCACGAAAAAATCCAATACTTATATGGATTTGAAGATCATGAGATGTACTACAAAAACCTTAACTGTGGCATTGGATTTCATTGAGCGGCTCAGAAGAAAAAGAGGAGAGAAGGAAGCGGCCAATTTCCGCCGTCGCTCGAGTTGGGGAGAGAGAAAAGAGGGGGGGGGGGGTTCTGACGTGGCCCAATCAATTTTTTTTTATAAAGTTTTAAAATCCGAAAATACCCCTTGTCACACACGAACACCAATCCAAGCCCAACGACCGTCGTCCCTAGCGTTTTACCCCCATTCCGAACACAATGGGATATGTTTCGTAGGCCCATTCGACTGTTTTAGTCAGTTTTCCTTCAAATTAAAATATAAAACATTCAATATTTGATTTGAACGTGCATTTCAATTTGCCAGGGCCACAAACTGATTTGAAAAATTCCAGAAAAATAAATCTAGCTATGTTTTGACGATACGGTCCCAACAAAACTAGTTTTGTCGAATTCTGAGACTGTTTGCAAAAAGGCCCATTTTTGGTCGATCCAATTTAACTGTAATTGACCAAAACACATTTTCCTTTGCCACGCTCACATATCAGCTTCAAAAATTATGAAATTTGAAACCTAGCAATAACTTCACTTCCCGGATCCAACAAAAGTGGGTTCGTCGAATTCCGAGGTCGTATGCAAAATGGTCATTTTCACGGGCTATATAAATTCCATAGCGACCGTTCTGAAAATTCATTCGGCCATAACTTTTTCTTTCCGCTATGAAAATTCGATTTTTCAGATTCGTTAGAAAGGTATTCACTAACAGATTTAAATATTTTTGGTTTCACTAAAATTCGTTTTGTTTTGCACCCGGTATAGTCCGACAAAGTTTGAATTCGATTTTTGAAACTACAGCGCCCTTTCAGGCCTTGTTTATAATTATAATTAATTATATTTGTTTTCAATTGTCGATTCAAACTCAGTTTTCATCGCCATTATTTAAAATATTTATTTTAAATATTTAAAATCCATTATTTTAGCCAATTTAAAAATTTTAAATTGGTTCAGATTTTCTGGGTCGTTACAATCTCCCCCACTTAAAACTTTTCATCCCCGAAAAGGAACAAAGTCGAAAGTGGTTTGATAAATTTACAATCCCACAACACAACAACCAATCTAATTGTTTTCAACCTTTCAAAAATATACTAATCAAATCCTATATTCCCTTAAAAATCATTCAGACTATAGAATTTAAAAGTGCACATCCATGGAAAGAAAATAACAACAGAGTAGAGAATTAAATGGTAATGCAAAGTATGGTAAATGTACCTTGCACTTGAGTCAATCAGAGATATCTACTCGGCATCTATGATAAGCCTTCTGAATGCTCTCCTTAGTTTCCCAAGTACAATCTCGCGGATCTCCACTCCATTGCACTTTGACTAAGCGAACCTTCTTGTTCCTCAGCTCTTTGGTTTCTTTGCCTATTATCTTTAGCGGCTCTCTTCTCACAGCTAATTCTGGGGTTATTTCAATGTCATGTTGAGCTACTTCTTACACGATCAAGTCTGGATCATGAACGTGCTTTCGAAGTTGAGATATGTGAAATACATCATGAATTTCAAGCAACCAATTAGGCAGTTTGACCCTATAAGCGAGAGTTCCGATCCGTTCCAGAATAGGAAACGGACCAATAAATTTGGGCGCCAACTTTCCAGTTTTACCAAACCGGATAACTCCTCTCATCGGCGATACTTTCAAATATACATAGTCGCCAACAGCAAAGGATATATCTCTTCTTCTACTATCGGCATAGCTCTTTTGTCGGCTTTGAGCGGCGAGCAATCGCTTCTTAATAAAATCGACTTTGTCGGCAGCTTCTCGAATCATATCAGGCCCTAACACAAGTCTATTTCCAGGCTCGACCCAACAAGCAGGAGATCGGCACGGTCTACCATACAATGCTTCGAATGGCGACATTGTCAGACTCGCCTGGTAGCTGTTGTTATATGAGAATTCAGCCAAATGCAGATGGTCTTCCCATGATCCACCGAAATCTAGAACACAAGCCCGCAATAGATCTTCTAAAGTATGATTCACCCTCTCAGTCTGACCGTCTGTCTGAGGATGATAAGCGGTGCTCAAGTTCAACTTTGTTCCCAGCTCGACTTGAAATGCTTCCCAGAATTTGCTAGTGAATATTGTATCTCTATCACTGACTATACTGAGCGGCACTCCATGTAATCTAACTATTTCCCTGAAGTAAATCTGCGCCAGACTCTGAGCAGTTCTGTTTGATCTGACAGGTATGAAATGGGCGGTCTTCGGGAAGCGATCTACGATCACCCAAATACTGTCATTTCCTTTACTGGTTCTGGGCAGACCATCGATGAAATCCATAGAAATATGTTCCCACTTCCAACCGGGAACTTCTAGCGGTTGCAACAATCCAGCCAGTTTTTGTTGGTCGCTTTTGACTAGCTGGCAAGTAGGGCATCGACTAACGTATATTGAAACGTCTCTTTTCATAGCCTTCCACCAGAATGTACGTTTGAGATCGTTATACATTTTGGTTACACCAGGATGGATACTTAGCTTGGACTTGTGACACTCGTCTAACACTTCCCTTTTGAGTTCGGGGATGTCAGGAACACAAATCCTTCCTTTCAATCTCAGGGTCTCGTCGTTATCTATTTGAAAACACGAGGGTTCGCCTTTTTGAATCCTTTTAATCATATCCTTAATAAAGTTATCCTCCTTCTGAAGAATAGATATTTTGTCAATCAAGGAAGTCGTGATAATAAAGCTGGCGATCATTACATTCTTTCGGCTCGGCGCATCGGCCACGACATTGGCTTTCCCTGGAGTATATATAATTTCGAAGTCATATGCTGCAAGAAACTCCAGCCAACGTTGCTGCCTCAAATTCAAGTCCTTATGAGTAAACAGATACTTTAACGACCGGTGATCTGTAAACAGTTCAAATCTCTCACCCAGAAGATAGTGCCTCCAGATTTTCAAAGCGAACACAATAGCCAATAACTCAAGATCATGAGTTACGTAGTTCTTCTCGTGCGGCTTCAGTTGATGGCTAGCATAAGCAATCACTTGGCCTCTTTGCATTAACACTGCGCCAAGGCCTTCTCTAGAAGCATCAGTCCAGACTTTTAGATCTTGGTTGCCATCGATGATGGTTAACACTGGAGCTGTCGTTAATCTTAACTTTAGCTCTTCAAAAGCCTCCTCACTTTCCGGAGTCCATTTGAATTTAGAATGCTTCTTTGTAAGCTTCGTTAAATGACAGGATATCTTCGAAAAGTCTTTAACGAACTTCCGGTAATAGCTAGCCAATCCGAGAAAACTGCGGACTTCAGTGGGGGTACTGGGCTGTTTCCAGTTCTGAATAGCTGTGATTTTGCTGGGATCCACAGCAATTCCTTCTATTTCTGACGCTCATTTTTCTAGTACTTCTGCAATTAGCAGATCAAGTGTCAGGTCACAGAAAAGATATTTTAAAACATAGAAACATATACTTCAAGTGTAAATGTGTCTATCGAGGTGTAATTTCATTCTGCTTTACTCATACTAGGATATTTCTGATCCTATATGTATGGAGTTACCCGTCCTAGAACACTACTGGTTCTATTTCTGACGAGTTCGTTCAAATGTTATATTCCAGAATTAAGCTTAACCAAAGCTCTGATACCACGTTTTAGACGACCCCAAATCCCGTTCAGACGGAGACAAGGGTTATCTTTGGAATATAACACAGAAACATATAATAGCAGAACAGAATTAAATAAATACACCGGATAATGAACAATAGAATATACTGGATAAAAGTAATCATCAGAGTTACACAGTATACAGGATCTTACTTAGTACAAATACAGTTCAGCTATACATAAATGTCTACTGCGGAAAACAAACAAAATGTGTACAATAGGAGCTGAACAGCATAAAAAGAGATAAATGATAGAATCCGTCTTCAGCTCCAGCTATCCAGATAAAGCCTGCTAAACCTGAATACAAGGCTGCCCGTGTAGAAAAAGGGGCACCCGAGTTTGAAAGTGCAACAAACTACGAGTCAGTCATGGGACTGGTATGAGAAATCTACTCAACACATATATAATATGGCTAATCACAGGACCACGCCACTTTCGTGGAACGGGTTTACTCCATTGGATTGCCAGTGCTTTAAAACAAATCTTTCTTTTAAACATCGCTATGCTTTTTATAAAAATGAAGCCATTATAAGACTCAGTTCCCATCACACAATGCAACGCAAACCGGAGGATAGAGTTTTACCTTATAACGGCCAAAGTATGTTTGATACGAATAAAACAAAGGCATTTGATATTATTGCTAGTGTTTATATGTTTTGAAAACAAGTTCCAATCATAACTATCAATCATAGACGGCATTAATGCCCCATACCACTATGTCGCCATATATAGGTATACAATCAAAACCGCACGATGTCGTATTTGGAAATTGGATCTCTGTCCTGAACCAAGGCAAAAGATAGTCCTTACCGAATTCGAGACGCTCTAGCCCGTGTCTCAGGAACAACCGCAACTGCCCCTTGGATCGTCAGGGCCGGTCCACCGATGTGGATTATTATGCCTGAACACTACGTCTCCCCGCCCTTTGGGGCGTAAACGAGCCAACGAATGACTCCATCGGACCCGGATCGTCCGATCAAACCGAGGCGCCTCGCAACAACAACAACCACATAGGTGAAAAGTATATAAATTTCAAGGCTGGTAGGTCACTGACACCACCCTAGCCCGAAAGAAACGCATGCCCTCCCCTGAGGTCCTGCTCCCGTTTCTGGTTCATACCGGGTTGTGAGGCTCTCGAATTTACGTTATACACAAAGCTACGCCACACAGGCGGTGCTTTGATTATCACCACAAGACTTTGCTTTTCAACAGAAGCCCTGATCACTGCATCTTAGCATGCCACACAGGCAATTCATGCCATGCGACTGATGTCCATCGATATACAACCTCTGAGCTCGTGCGTTTAAGAGAAGGGCGTTAAGCAAAAGAATAAATTCTCCGCCGCCAAACAGATGTATATTTAATAGGGATCAATCAACAAAGAATAAAATCCAATGTCAGACACACAGTCCATTTACAAGTCCGTTCTGGGTCTGAACGAAACCGGAGGCACTAAATACCTCGCAAACCCATCGATCACCACGTACGTATGAACGATCACCACTCATTATCCATATTTCGGGATGCCTCCCAATCAGGACCTCGGTTACCATCCAAACGAGGTGAAGATCTCCGGTCTTCGACCACCGTCTTCATCTTCGACTTTCAATCGTCGGTAGATTATTTGAAATGAGAATTAACTCGGCCTTTTCAAATAATTCACGTATATTTAGATTTTCAAATCAATTTATTCCAATGGTTAAATCATTTGACAACACCAATTTTGTTCTTTAATGTAATTTTCACACCAAACACATCCAACCATCAAATACTACATAAATCGAGCAAATTCAGTTTATTTCCATTCCATATCGTTTATGATATTTTATAATGATTTATCGCTATTTTTATTTATTTTAAAATAGCCCATATATTCAAAACGACGCTTCAGGCCATAACGCGGCCGTAGCGCTGTTTTCTCTTCAGAATTGATTTACACATATCTGAAAATCTAACCGTTGGATCTTCACCAAATTTACATCATTAGAAAGGTCTTTTCAAAACGAATCCAACGGTTCCAGATTCGGGAAAATCCGACGGTCGGATCTCCCGGTACAATCGTTTGAAGTTTCGATTTCAAAATACGAACTGCAGCGTCGTTATTCGATTAAATCTAATTATATTTATATATATATATAAATAAATATAATCGTTTCTGGCGCTGTTTTTCTTCAGATTTGAATTAAACATTCCAGACAATCCAACTGTTGGATTTTTACAAGGTTGGTGCCGTTGGAAAGATATTTCCAAGGCGAACCCGACGGTTGCGGTTTCGGGAAAATCCAATGGTCGGATTTCCCGTACTAGTTGTTTGAAATCACGGTTTCAAAATGCGAACTGCACGGCCACGTCTCGTTTTAATTTTATTTATATTTATATATTTATATAAATATAGTTCATTCAAAAACACTATTATCGTTTTCACTTCAAATATTTCACTAACGCCTTAAAATTTTGGAAAATTTCGCCATAACCTCCTTTGTACGGGAGGGCTGGGAAAATTCCCAAATAGCCACACGGGCGTCTCATGTCAAAAAGAAAAAGGAAAAGCCAAGCGGCTAGCCAACAGGCTCATAAAATCATCACCCAAAAAAAACAGTAAATGTGTACCTATTTGTCGGGCACAAAATTTTATTCCTCTTCTCTAGCCCCTTTTGCTATAACCTGTTCAATAAATATGCATGTACATATATACAGTTCTTATCATTTGTCATTTTCTATTCAACTTCATATTTGATTCCATTTGGTTTAAAAACACCATTCATTCTAATGTTACATGTATAGGCAAAAATCATATCATTAGCTAATTAATGAATATTTCAACTCATATATATATTTTTGAACGAGTGGCTATTTTTAACACTACACATTTCAACAATTTGTGTATATAATAAAAATGTGATTTTTATTGTAAAACAGTTCATTTCAAAACACTATTATTTTATATATTTCATATTGGTGATAAAAATAGGATTTTTCTTATAAAACAATTTATTTCAAAATATGAATACCATTCAACACATGAATTTCAATTTAACGAATGAATATCGATTCAACACATGAAGGTTTTCTATAGTTTCTATATATAGATAGAAATGTGATTTTTATATTTAAAACGCGAATACCATTCAACACATGAATTTCAATTCAACGAATGAACATCGATTCAACACATGAAGGTTTTCTATAGTTTCTATATATAGATAGAAATGTGATTTTTATATTTAAAACACGAATACCATTCAACACATGAATTTTAATTCAACGAATGAATATCGATTCAACACATGAAGGTTTTCTATACAATGAATAAATATAGTTTCAGCAAATGAAATAATTCAAACACATGAATATTATTCAAAATTTCGGCAGCATAACGGCAGGGTAGTTAAAACCGGGACCGTCCCTAGTACGGCTCCTCGCTCTACCTTAAAACCTCGCGGTTTTTGAAAATGGAGATCATGCATCTAGTTCGCACGCAGGCGGCATGTATATATTTATTTCATTTCCACAAACTAATCCTATGAGGTTTCAACCAAATATTTTTCAACCACAAACGGGTATTTTTCAACCACAATCAATCAATATCAACCACAAACAATCCCAAACAAACATTCGCTATCAATCAATTTTCACACCAATCACAACCAATAAATATCGTCCATGGTTTGTGGACGAGGGGCGTGTATATATATATATATATATATATATATATATATATATATATACATAGCAATTCACTTTTATTTCAACACATATATAATTTTTACAACGCATATACAACTTATACATCGAACGTACAACTTATACAACGCTTATACATGAGGTGTACAACGCTTATATAACTCATACATCGACTATATAATTTATACATCGTCATTTTCCATATTGTTTTTAAATCAGAAATCTCACCTTGGGTTCCACTCCACCAAAAATAGCAGAAGGCTCAGAAAAATATGCGGTCTCTTTTAAAATGTAGAAGGCGTCCACACGGTCACGATGTTTCCTGTTTCATCGAATTTCGTTAACATAGCAAAAAGATATGATTTTTCAAAGTTTGCAATGGTTTTAAACTGTTAAAATCAATTTTAAATTAAAACAGCCGGTACCTTTCAAAACTGTTCGAAACTAGGTTTCGATTTTTCGATCAATCAGCTGATTGTTGCTTCGATCGGCCAGCGCCACCTTGTCGGGCTAGGAGAGGCGCACGTGCGCCATGGAGGGGGTCGAGCTCGGTGGTCCCCAGGCGGCGGAATCGGGGTGCGAACTGCCGAACTTCACGATGTGGTTCTCCCCCTACAGGCCATGAAAAAATCCAATACTTATATGGATTTGAAGATCATGAGATGTACTACAAAAACCTTAACTGTGGCATTGGATTTCATTGAGCGGATCAGAAGAAAAAGAGGAGAGAAGGAAGCGGCCAATTTCCGCCGTCGCTCGAGTTGGGGAGAGAGAAAAGAGGGGGGGGGGGGTTCTGACGTGGCCCAATCAATTTTTTTTTATAAAGTTTTAAAATCCGAAAATACCCCTTGTCACACACGAACACCAATCCAAGCCCAACGACTGTCGTCCCTAGCTTTTTACCCCCATTCCGAACACAATGGGATATGTTTCGTAGGCCCATTCGACTGTTTCAGTCAGTTTTCCTTCAAATTAAAATATAAAACATTCAATATTTGATTTGAACGTGCATTTCAATTTGCCAGGGACACAAACTGATTCGAAAAATTATAGAAAAATAAATCTAGCTATGTTTTGACGATACGGTCCCAACAAAACTAGTTTCGTCGAATTCTGAGACTGTTTGCAAAAAGGCTCATTTTTGGTCAATCGAATTTAACTGTAATTGACCAAAACACATTTTCCTTTGCCACGCTCACATATCAGCTTCAAAAATTATGAAATTTGAAACCTAGCAATAACTTCACATCCTGGATCCAACAAAAGTGGTTTCGTCGAATTCCGAGGTCGTATGCAAAATGGTCATTTTCACGGGCTATATAAATTCCATAGCGACCGTTCTGAAAATTCATTCGGCCATAACTTTTTCTTTCCGCTATGAAAATTCGATTTTTCAGATTCGTTAGAAAGGTATTCACTAACAGATTTAAATATTTTTGGTTTCACTAAAATTCGTTTTGTTTTGCACCCGGTATAGTCCGACAAAGTTTGAATTCGATTTTTGAAACTACAGCGCCCTTTCAGGCCTTGTTTATAATTATAATTAATTATATTCGTTTTCAATTGTCGATTCAAACTCAGTTTTCATCGCCATTATTTAAAATATTTATTTTAAATATTTAAAATCCATTATTTTAGCCAATTTAAAAATTTTAAATTGGTTCAGATTTTCTGGGTCGTTACAGTAAACAATACAAGAAAATAAAAATTACATTTTTGTTTGCATTCTACAATGCAAACGAAATGTAGAAAATAGAATATGCATTTTATTTGCATTCTGTCATGCAAATAAAACAAAGGAGATAAAATTTCATTTTTGTTTGCAACTTTAGTTGCAAACAAACAAGAATATAAAAATTGCATTTTTGTTTGCAAATTTAGATGCAAACAAATTTATTAAAAACAAAAGATACATTTTTGTTGCATGTTTTAAATGTGAACAAAGCATAAAATAAAAGTTACAATTTTAATTATTTATTTATTTCACTTGATGTAAATAAACATAAAGTAAGAATTTGTTCTTTTATTTACATTTCTTGATGTAAATAAAACTAGAAACTAAATATTACATTTTTATTTGCATTACTCAATTCAAATAAAACATGAGAATAAAAAAATACATTTTCATTTGCAATCCTTAATGCAATTCAATTATAAAATGAAAATTTTTATTTACATTCCTCTATGTAAATAAACATCAAATAAAAAGGTTGAATCTTTATTTGCATTCTCTATTGCAAATAAAGCATGAAATGAATAGTTATATTTTGTGTTATTATTTATATCCCCTATTACGAATGGAATTAAAAGATTACATTTTTCTTTTCATTTATTTACAATGAAAGAAATTGAAATAAAGATTATATTTTTATCATCATTTTTGATGCGATAAAAGAATAGAAATAAAGATTACATTTTTATTGACATTTTACATGCGATAAAAAGAACAGGAATAAAAGAGATATTTTATCATCGTGTTATATATTGTGTATTACACTGCCATAGGCAAGTTACCTGACTTGTTTATGTGATTGGGTCGATAATTTTCACACATCGCCCAAGTGCACAAATAATTTATTATCTGTTTATTGGTTGAAACCCCACACGGGTGTTGGGATGAAAATTAACATACACTAATCCCAATATTTAGTTGTATGTTGATCGTTAGATCGACAGGCTGCGATGAGCGTTATTATTTAATTTTAACGCTTACGCAGTGGAATTTACACTTTGGATGAAATGGATGGTTTGATGATTATATTGTTATTGTCATATATATGATGTGTGTGAAATCCATATAATCCAAATTATATGGTAAATGATTGAGTCGCATTTCGATTTAGATGATCTTTTAAATAAGATTATTCTTACACTAGAAATTCTTTTATATAAAGGATATATTTTCATAAAAAGATATATTAGTTAAGTATATTTTTAAGATAAAGAATATGTGTAAAAGATAAAAATATGTAATATGAAGAATACTTTCCAATTAGAATCTTTTGTATAAAGAGTATTTTAATGATTATTTCTAAAATATATTTTATAATAACGAATTAATATTTAAAGGGAAATCCTTTAATTAAGATTATTAGAATTTGCAATTATATTTCATGATATGAGATACATTGAGATGTGAAGTGGATTTATCGTGGATGGTGTTTTTAAATGACGTTTGTCCTTTAATCCAATTTACATCGAAATTATTATTTGGAACTTGTAAATCTACTCATAGATTTAACAAAAGCATTTTCTAAAAATCTAGTTTTCCAATTTAAAATATATTAAATTGGAATTAAGTGGAAATTCTATTGGTAATAATCGAGATGGGCTTCTGTAATAGAAGACCGATATTATATATGGAATTTAAGAGGCTTTGTCGTTATTCCATGTATATTGTTAGTCCGATACAGAAATTTATATCGATTATGTACTGATTGATTTCTGTGGAATTCCATATTTAGGAAATTGATTTGTGGGTTTATCGCGAACTGTGTTTTAAATGACACGAGTTCTTTAACCCATTTAAAAGAAGATTTATTCTTAAAAATAAATGATCTGTGAAAATGATTTTTGATATTAAATCAAATTCAGAATTTTTAATAAATCTTTTAAGGAAGATTTATGATTTAATTTATTAATTTATCTTTGAAAAAAATTTATGAAAATCTTTTAATATGAATATCTTATTAAAAGAATATTCAGGATCAGAATGTGACATAATGTGTGATTTTCTAATATTTGATTTTTAATCACAAAATACGCGAGTTATTCAGAAAGACCGGGTTTAACCCATTCTGAATAATCATCACGACGATCAAGAGTCGAAGATGAAGACGGTGGCAGAAGACCGAAGGTTTTCACATCGTTGGGATGATGATGACTGGTATCTTGAATTGGGACAGTACATTCCAAGGCAAGGTATTTGGTAATGATCGTCCAAACGTATTTGGAGATCGACGGACCCGTTGTTTCGCTCAGACCCAGAGCGGACTTGTAAATGGATTGCGTGTCTAACATTGTATTCTTTTCTACTGTATTTGTTGAACGCTACTGATTATATATTTCTGTTTGGTGGTGGAGAATTTATTCTTCACTTAACCCCCTTCTCTAAGACGTATGAGCTTAGAGGTTATATATATTGGTAGATGATCAATGATATGGTAGAGTCTGACAATGTGGCATGTTAAGATGCAATTGATCAAGGCTTTGTTGAAAATCAGGCCTTGTGGTTGATGATCAAAGCACAGTCTATTTAGGCATAGATTTGTGTATATCGTGACTTCGCGAGCCTCACAGCCCGGTAGAGTCTAAAACGGGAGAAGGGAACGCAGGGAGTGCACACGTTTCTTTCTAGCTAGAGTGGTGCCAGGGACCTACCAGCGCTGACATTTATTCATTGTGGTTGTTGGATTTTTCGAGGCATCAGTTTATGCGGTCGCCACTGGCCGTATTATAGGTCCAAAAGGACCGGGGAACGTGTGTTCAGGCATTTCTAATCCACAAAAGTAAGTGTGGACCGGCCCTGCAGGATCCAAGGGTTGGACAGACCAATCCTGGGGCATTTGCTAGAGTGTCTCGAATCGGTAAGGATCTCCTCCCTAGCCTTGACTCAGATGGAAACCCAAATTTCCAATACGACATCACGCGGTTTTGATTGTATACTTATATATGGCGACATAGTGGGATGGGGCACTCATGCCGTCTAGGATTGATATATTTACTTTGATGTATTTCAAATTGGTTGCACACTATTATTATATAATACCGTGTTTATCGTATCAAGCATCTTTTGATCATTATAAGGTAAAACCCTATCCTCCGGTTTGCGTTGCATTGTGTGATGGGACTTGGGTCTTATAATGGTTTCATTTTTCTAAAAAGCATTGCGTTATTTTGATGATTTACTTTAGTCATGCACTGGCAATCCATAGGAGAAAACCTGTTCCGCGAAAGTGGCGTGGTCCTGTGATTAGCCTTATTATATTTTATTGGTTAGGTAGAATTCTCACACCAGTCCCATGACTGACCTGTAGTTTGTCCACTGGCAAACTCGGGTGCCCATATTTTCCACACGGGCAGTCGAGTAGCTATTTTTGCAGATATATTAAGCAGGATTCTGGGTTGAAGCTTAAAGCTGTGTCCAGAGATAGAGAGTCTTCCGCTGTGTTCTTCCGTTGCAGTATATTACATTTTTTGTATTTATCTTCCGCTGTAATTATATTCCAATGTACTCTGATATGTATATTCTGTACTCTGATGTAACATTTATTATAGTGTTATAAAAGTCTTCTGTTATCTATTGTAATGTGTTGTATGCCCAAAGTTAAAGTATTCGTAGGTTTCCACTTTTTGGATCAGACCTGTGTGGTTTATGGTCGATTCAAAGGGTGGGATTTGCGGGTCTTTACAGTTGGTATCAGAGCTCTGGTTAGCTCAAACCTTTGGGGTACAACTCGTTAGAACTGAACGGAAGACTCATCAGAGATTGGATTAGTAATGTCCAATAAGAATACTCATTAGAGATAGGATCAGCAGTATCCTAGAATGAGTGAACTCGTTAGAGATGGGGTTACTAATGCCCTAGAACGAGTTAAGAGTTACGAATTTATAATTAACGTATTTTTGATATTTATAATCTATTCTTTGAAATATGATTTTTATATATATTTTGAAAAGATAATTAACCATTAAAATTTAAAATTAAGATAGTTAATTTCACAATTTTTAGCTTCGTTCCTTTTCGAGGACGAAAAGTTTTTAAGTGGGGGCGATTGTAACAACCCGCAAAAATCAGGACCAATTTAAAATTTTTATTTTAGAAAATTTTAATGAATTTTGACAATATAAAATAATTTATTTAAATAATAATGATCACAAATTTGATTTAAATCGAAGTTAGAATGAATGATTTAATTTTAATTAACAAAAGAGTTAGAAATAGCGCGGTAGTTTGAAAAGTCAAACTTGAACTTTGACTGACCGTACAGGATGAAAAATTTAACGGATTTTTGTGAAACCAAAAATATTAGAATCTACTTAAAAATATCTTTCCAACGAATCCGAAAAATTGAAATTTCATAGCGGAAATCAAAAGTTATGGCCAATTCAATATTTAGAAAGGTCGCTATGAAATTTATAAAGGTCAAAATGCTACTTTTTGCATATGAAGGAATTTGAACTCGAAACCACTTCCATTGAGTTCAGAATGATGTTTCTACATTGAAAAACAGTAAACAATTATATATTTTGAGTTTCGGGATTTA
Organism: Allium sativum; assembly: GCA_030737875.1. NCBI lineage: Eukaryota > Viridiplantae > Streptophyta > Magnoliopsida > Asparagales > Amaryllidaceae > Allium > Allium sativum. The sequence continues at coordinate 542,789,122 of CM060922.1, forward strand.
TTTGTTTAAAATATATTTTTAATATTAAATATATTGGCCTTAAAAATAGTCATTTTTCAAACGACCTCGGTTTTCGATGAAATCACTTTTGTTGGAACCGAAATGTCAAATTATTGCTAGGTTTCAATTTTCAGAATTTTTCGAATTAATATGTGAGCGTGGGAAAAGAAAATGTGTTTTGACTATTTTAGTTAAATTTAAACGCCTTAAAAATAGACATTTTTCAAACAGTCTCAGAATTCATGAAATTAGTCTCGTTAGAACCGTATCGTCATAAGAAAGCTAAAAATATTTTTTTTAGAATTTTTAGAGATCGTATGTGGCCCCGGCATATTTAAATGTATGGTTGAAATTAAATAATTAATTTAATATTGTATTTTCAAGTAAAACCGAAAAAAAAAACTGCTGTATATTTCTGGATTGGACCTTGGGACATAGCCCATCGCGTTCAGAAGGCCTCAAAACGTTAAGATCGACAGTAAGCAGGCCCAAATCCGAGAAAGTCCAAAAATTCACTTTATTTCATGAAATTCGGAATTAAATATTAAAATATTATTAAATCTGAAAACCGTAACCCTAATTTGGCCAGCCGCCATGTCCAAAACCGAAGGCCAGAAATCACCCAAATTCAAACGCTAATATCTCTCAATCCGTTCAACGAAAATTGACATATGACCTACCAAATCGAAGAGAATTCAGAGAGCTATAAATCTATACGGTTAATATCGGATTTTGGTGCACGGATTTCGCGAATTTCGCCCGAGAAGGGGCTGCGGTTTTTATTGGTTTGCGGGTCCTAGGGGAGGCCGAGCTTCAAGGGGTTGGAGGTGTAGGCGGCTCTTGGCATGGCGGTTCGTATGGCGGTGTCTGATCGGCGAACGGAGCGCCGTAGGGGGGTGCGCACGGAAGAAGAACGACGGCTTCATGGGTCTCGTCATGTACAGAACACGACGTGAAGGAGAAAGGTTGCGTCTTCTTTTTTTTATTATTTAATTATTTAAATTATCCGATCTTTAAAAATCCATAACTCTCTCATACGAGGTCCGTTTTACAAACCGTAAGTTGCTTTGGACTCGTCTTCTCGAGAGCTTCGCGATGGCGTAGACCGCAGCTGAAAAGGAGACAGTCGAATTTCAGCCAAATTTCAATGTGAGAATTCTATTTTTAATCATTTAATTAATTATTAATTATTTTCTCGCATTAAAGAAAATTGTATTGTCATATAAATTCAGATCTGGATGTCATGTGTGGTTTGGATTGATAATTGTTGCTTGTTGAATGCTTGTTGTTCATGATATGCTAAATCCGCTTTGAATTGTATATATTTTATCTATGGTTGGAAAATGGGATCTAAAATTAGATCAAAAGATTTATTCAGATCTAGTTGGAAAAGTTTATTTTATGTTATTAAAATAATATTTTTATTATTCTGAATTCAACAATAGAAATTGATCGACAAATAAATATTTATTTTTATTTGTTGATTTAACAATGGAATTTGTTCGACAATAAATATTTATTTTTATTTGTTGATTTTATAATAGAAATTGGCACAACGAATAAAATATATCTTTACGGGTTACATTAAAGAGAATGTTTAAAATTTTTTTTTTTTTGATATGAGGTTATTTCATTAAAAAGGATGAAAACAAAGGATTTCATTTTTTTTTATAAAAATGGTTTTGTAACGACCCAGAATTTTGGTCAATTAATTTTAAATATTTTATATCATTTAAAATATTGTGTTGACAATAAAAATAATTTATTTCTAGCAAATTGATTAGTTCTGAATTTAAATATTTAAATATTTATTTAATTATGGTTATTTTAAATATATGTTCGAATTAAATTTCAATATCAATTCACAGAGTTCGGAATAGCGTTGTAACATTGGAACGATGGTCGATACGTTAAAATAGCGGTTCGTGTGTTAAAGCTGTGAACCCCAAAATATCTGATTTTGTGGATAGGTTCGAAATCAAATCAGAATCTGTTTTAAACGAATAAAGATCTCTTTAATCAAATAAGGATCTATTTAAAAAGAGTAAAAATCTATTTAAATCAAATCAAATTAAAATTTTGTTTGTACTTAAGGGAACATACAATAAAAACCTTTGTACCTTTGTCGCCCTCTTCATCTATATAATCGGACCCTTTCCACCTTTATTTCTTCTGAAAACAAAATAAAATGGCCATTTCTTTATGAATAGCCGCGACTATCCCTCCTCACTTCTATTAATTTTTCCCTCTTCTGTATCTCGAAATCAAACTCGAGAGTAAAATAAGAGTTCGAGCAAAGCTTAAGGGGTCCATCGATCAACGACAACTACTCAGGAACTGGCTCGCGCACCGGCTAGGGATGACGGAGAGGTATTTCGATGTCAGAGTGGTGTATGTGGGGGAGGCACGTAAGCGTTGGCTCGCGAATTTAGGGTTTAAAGGTTGCTCGATTTGGTCTTTGCAGTGTAAAAACATATTCGAACTGGGAGCGAGGAAGTGAGGGTTTGAATTCTTCAGTAGTCGACGCAAAGGATTAGGGGTTTTCGAAGTTATGTGCTTCGATTTACAGTCATACGAGGGAGGGAAGCAAGCTCGTTACTGTAGCGGCGATTTGGGGGATTTCTGAAGCACGAATTCAGAGTGGAGGCAGTGTTCTCTAAAATGATGATGGTTGGAAGTCTGTACAGTTAGGGTTTAGGGTCCCGTATTCTTAGAGATGAACAGAAAAGGGTTTGGGTCTCAAGATGATGATAGTGGGCAGATTGGGTTGGGGTCAATATCAAAGGATGGAGTATTAAGGTAATTTAAATAAAAAAGGATTTAGTTAATATTTCTTAATTAAATTAAATCAGTTTAATTATGAGAAAGAAAATGGATAGAAATAATAATTAAATTTGTTGTCCATTTATTTATGTAAGCATTTAATATATAAAGGGTTAATGTTTAAAAATACATAGGTTGTTTCATTATATTGGTTATGTTAGATTTAATTTAGTAACCATTAGAAGAAGAAGAATATAAAGGAAAGTTATTTATTTATTTAAATAATTAATTTAAAATAAATAAATGTTTAATTGGTAAATTTGAATAAAATCATCGCAGGTGTGAATTTATTCGAGAAAATACACAGCCAAGAAGAAATGGAAATTTATTGGTTGTTTGGCAATTTAAATCCTGGTGAGTAAGTCTTACTCACCTTTAGAATTATTTTTATTTCATTAAAAATAAATTGTTTGTTGCTTGTTGAATGCTTTCTGATTGTTTTATATATATTAGTTATTTAGGCTATATTATATATATATATTGGGTTGATGATTGGTTGGAATCCCGCAGTCTCATTAGCGGATGCCCGCAGTTTCATAGCGGATGATTACCCAATACGCCCCACGCTATGATAGTGGATGACCTTCTATACCACGATATTCTGCCACGAAGCAGAATGGGTATTATTTATGTGCTAACATCTGTAGATGCAGGAAAACAGGTTGGAGGAATCCAACTGGATTCCTCAAAAATATATTATCTGTTTGTTTGTTGTTTGTTTGATTTCATATATATTTTTCATATATGATGTGTTAAAAATCAAATGATTGAAAATTGGGTGATTTGATTGTTTTAAATATCACTGGGCTAAGTGTTAATGTATTTAAAATATTGTGGAAGGATATTTGAGATTTAAAAGGGAAAATTCTATTTTTAAATAGAATTTGAATTTTTAAATAGATTTGAAATATAAACTTGTTTGAAAAATAAAACAAGTGATTCCTTTATAAACGAAGTTTATAAGTGGAGTGAAATGAATTATCATTGGATAATTCAGAAAATAGAAATATAAGTGTGACTTTGAAAAAGGAAATATATTTTTCCAAAGATGAAATATTTTATTTGAAAGCGAGACTTGTTTAAATGAGGTTTGTAAATAGAAAGTGGAAAAATTATCATTTGGATAATTTGAATATTTAAATTCAAATGTGAATTTGAAAATAGAAATGGGGAAATCATTTAAAGAAATAAACGATGGAATTTATTCTGATGTTCAGAATATAAATTGAACGAAAATAAATCCATAAGGATTTATGATTTGAATTCGATTAATTCGAATTTTATTTAAATGAAAGTCAAATTGAATAAATAGAATTTGACTAGAATTTAAATATAGGATTTGAATACAGAAATTTAAATGTGATTTAGATATAGAATTTGGATGTAAGAAATTGAAATAGAATTTGAATTCAAAGGAATTCAAATGGATTTGAATAAAGAAAAGTAAAATATAGAGTTTTGAAAAATAGAATTCAAAGGGAATTTAAAATATAGAAACTTGAAAATAGAATTCAAAGGGAGTTTAACTATAGAAGTGAAATGGAGTTTAAACATAGAATTCAAATAGGGTTGAATTGGAATTTGAGTACAGGATTCAAGTAGGAATTCAAAAGTAGAATTTTCAAACAGAAAAGGAATATAGAACTTTAAACGAAATGTGAGTATTGAATTTGAATAAGGGAAATTCAAATAGAATTTTAATAAGAGATTTGAAATAGAATTTGAATAGAGAAATTCAAATGTAAATTGAATATAGAATTCAAATAGAATGTGATGGGAATTTGAAAATAGATTTCAAATAGAGTTAAAATGGAGTTGAATTCATTTTAAAGGCAGTTCAAAAGTTTTTATATATAAATATAATTAAAACGAACTCGCCGCAGCGCTGCAGTTCGTAAATTGTCGTTTCGAACTTCAATTGAATATACAGGAATCAATTGAAGTCGAAATTCTTTGAAACAAGAAACGTCAGGATCAATTTGATAACAGTTTTCTGTTGGAGGAGAAAAAGCTGGATTTCGTCGTATAGATTTTGAGATATGTCAAATTCAAATTTCTAAAAGTGCAGCGCCAGAAACCATTAAAACCATAATGGATTTTATATATAAATATAGGGATTTTTAAGCAAATAAAAATCTGAATTTCCATTTAAAAATCTAGACTTGAGTTAGAAAATAAATGTGAACTCAAGTGAAGTAAAGAAGATGATTTTGAAACAATAATCATATTTTTGATTATTGAATAGAATTAACTAAGTCAAAGAAGAATTAGTTAATCGAGTGTTGAATTGAAGTCAAAATTTGAAAAGTGAATTTGGAATTGTAAATATATATTCGAAATCGAATATAGAACTTAAATTGAAATTTGAATTCAATTAGTTGATAAGTAAGTGGAAATATATTTGAAAAGTGTTATATTCAAATATACAAGTGAAATGGGCAAAGAGTTAGTTAAAGAGTTACTTTAACGAATTGAGTCAAAACGAGTGTATGAAGTTGAAATGAATTGTACAGGTATAGATATACCGGAGACAGTTATGGGATAAAGTAATGAAGGTATATAATTAGTGTGCTCGACAAAAAGGTACATGTTTAAATTCATATATGGGTTTTATGCGCCGTATCGGCAAGCCGCTTGGCTTTTTCTTTTTCTTTTTGAGATGAGAAGGACCGGGGAAGCTATTTGAAATTTCCCGATGCTCCCGGTACAGGGGAGGTTATGGCGAATTTTTCCGGAAATTTAAGGAGTTAGAATATTTTTAAGAAAATTTCACAACTAGAAATCTATATATAGATATATATATATATATAGAATTAGAAAATGAAATGAACTTAGAAGTAGAATAGTAAAGTCGAAAAGAATATATATGAAATCAAAACTAGAATGAAGAATAGAAATAGAAGCGTATACGTGTTTTATAAATGAATAATTGGTTTGTATAGTATTGATTATTCGAGTAAGTAGTCTTGTCTATTTTGACGTTATGAATGTTACTTAGTCAAGGTCTGAGAGGTAGTTATACCCCAACTTGATTGGTTCTGTTAATAACCGATAAATAGCAAAACTCAGTCTCGAAGATCAAACGTTTAAAGAGATTTAGTTGAACACAAATATTTGGGTTGTCGTAACGATGTTTTACACAACATCTGTCTTAATCCAAATAGGCGTAAGTTTGGAAATAGAGTTATAAATATTTCCTAAGTATAGAACTAAATGAGTTCGTGGAAGAGATAGGTAATTGGATTGTTTTCCAATTATAATCGAAGATATTTTCTAACTGTAGAAAATAAAAGGAAGCGATATTTGGAAATGTTTTCCAAATAGTATAAAATCCCAATATAGCTATTTGAAAATATTTGGTTAACAAATATTGATAAGGAAATTGAGAAGAGATTTAATTAATGAAATATTAATTAAAGAGCCCAGTGATTTGTTTGATATGTTGGATGAACACTTGTTTTTTATTCGATAGTTAAATCACAGACTATCGAAGTTTTGACCATCGTTGTCAATATGGAGAGACCGGTTGGATTATTATCCGAAGAACCACTCCGTATCGGCATAAGCGTTGCGAACCAAGTATGCTGAATATATTGAAGACGGAGTAAAGTGCAAGGGCTTTTCTATTTATAGAAATTGTGCCTTCGGTTTCGTTCAGTCCCAGAACGAACGTAAATGGACGAATGTCTGACAAAGTATTTCCAATGATCAAAAGGGTTGGTCTGTATAAATATATATGGTTGCAACGGATTTATTCCCTTAGCATAACATCCAGAATATTTGTGCAAACTCAACTAGTGATTAACGGATCTGACGATGTGGCATTCAAAGTGATGGTGTCATCAATGAATGGTAAGTATTCGTAGCCTCAGGCCTCAACAACCGGGAAAGGACAAAAATCGGGCAGGCAGCATGGCTATGTGGGTTGCACCCATTAGGATGTATAATCACCTATCTAGAGAAATTCCAATTGCTTCTTAAAATCTATCGATGCTGTCCCTTATCGGGAAACGGTTGCTGATCACAACCGTTGGTGATATACATTCGATACACTCATGCGAAATGAGTGGTCGGTCATGTGTAGGCGGGGTTACAAGACGTTCTTGTTGAACCCAGTGTATTCGCCTCTAGAGATGCACTATCGGCAGGTGGTCCCATACCTTGTCAAGTTGGAAATCCAATCTCCAATAAGCGCCCTGCGGTTTTTGATTTTATATTATATATGGAGCGTGAGATGCAAGCGTTCCGCTAGATTCTATTTAGTTGATTTAGACATTATTATAATATCACCAGACTTTGATATCAAAATGTTATGGGTTATCGTAAGGTAAAAACCATCCGTGTTTATGTGTGGATCGGTCTTACGATTATCTTTTCTTTCGTAAGGATTTTTAAAAGTTAAACCAATAGTTGGAGTTTACTCACACCAGTCCCATGATTGACCCAGAGTTTATTTTGTTTGTTTTTCCCTTAAACTCTTGGGTGCCCAAATTTGTACGGGCAGTCAAGTAGTCGAGATTTTACAGATTCACTTGGAGGAGCTTGGAGCAGGAGGCTTCAGCGTTAGTTATCTAGTGTTATTTCCGATGTAATTGTAAGTGTTGTACTTTGATGATGATGTATGTATATACAGTTAAAAGTTTGTATTTCAAAATCTGTTATATATTATATTTTGTTCCGCTGCGATGTGAGGTTCTGTGTTGTGTTTATGGTCTTCTTCTTCTTCTTCTTCTATTCTAAGTTTTCTATCTTATCTATTCTCACCCTCTATCTTCTTTCTATTAATGGTTCGTATTTCTGTGTTATTTGGGTTGGACGTGTGTTGTATTTAGTCAACTCAGATAGCTCGGATTTGCGGGTCGTTACAGTTGGTATCAGAGCTTAGGTTGAGGGAATACGTAGGCTTTGTGGAGTTGTGCTCATTAGAGATAGAGTCTGTAACACCTCGTAATTCTGTGACATTAAGATTCTCAAATTAAAGTATAATTAATTTTTAAAAGAAAAATTAAAAGAAAAAGATCCATGCAGTTGTTTAATTTAAGTATTGTAACTAACATGAAAAAGAGAAGTAAGGAGAGAACAATAATTATTATTGTTCTAAGACTTATTAACAAAAGCCTCTGTAGCTCAGTTGGTTAAGGCATATGATTTGTAGCATGGAGGTCGGGGGTTCGAACCCCAGCAGCGACATAATTTTTAGCTCTGTTTTAGAGAGGGCCAACTGAGCATGCAAATACATGTACGTATACAAATTCAAAATTTGAAAGGATAAGAACGTACATATAAGGAAATAAAGAATATATATATATATACATATGAGAAATATAAATATATATATATATACACAAAAATATATGTATACGAAAGATAAAATTCAAGATAAGGCTACAGTCAATGAAATATGGCAACATCATTTGAATTTTGAAAATAAAATGAAAGTTGTGCGTATATATATACGCGTAAAATGGTCGTTAGAGGAATTGTATACATATAAGAATATTTCATGTGAATAAAATAGTTAAATAAATTCCAGAAATTCAAAAGTTCGAAAATCAAACTTCTACGCCAAAACAATTCATTCGAAATTCAAATTTCTATGCCAAAATAGCTTGTGGGACCCAATGCTGACTCAGCACTGCGTGTATGATAAGGTTTGGCTAGATTCATCTACGTACCTGGACTATTTTCTTAACTAGGTTCAATGCTGACTCAGCGCTGCGTGTACGATAAGGTCTTGAGCAGCTATATAAACAGCCCTAGTCTTCATTCTCTTTGCACCAATTCTCTTCTATCCTTATGCTGCTAAGATTCATGGCTTCTTCCCCTCCTCTAAATTTTCTTAAATAAATAAAATAAAATATGATTCAAGATGAGGAGATGCTGCTAAAAGACTTTTAAGGAGGGATTCAAATCAAAGTTTCAAGTGAAGAATTCAAAGGCTAGCTCAAACAAGTTTCAAGCAACGACGCACGAATCATAGCCATGCTTTCCTTCTTTTCTATATCTATTTTCTGTAAGTTGGTTATTTCTAGATCTGAATATTTTGTTTTATTTGTGACATGAAATTAAAGGAATAAAGGAATATGCCAAATCTCTTTCTCTCTCTTCGAATCTGTGTTTATACTCTTGGACTGAATTAAGAACGGTCATGATTCGAGGACAAATAAGACTGTAACCGTGACTATGACTATAGAACTGTGGCCTTTGAAAACATATGCCTTTGGACTATGACATAAGCCTTTGATTTTGGGACATATAAACATTGCCTATGACAATGACTTATGACTATGGGAATTATTTTCCCTTTTGGACTATGAACATCGCATATGACTATGGACATTTCCTATGACTGTGACTGTGACTACAAGGATTATTTCCTTGACTAGGCCTATACCTTTGATTTGGACATAAACTATTACTTATGACATAATGAGGACAACTGTGATTTTGACACCCATGATTTATGATTAGGAAAATATTGCTTTAGTTTTGTGATTGAGAAGTTGGGTCTAAACCCAATTATTTATTCTACCTGTTCCTTGGTTTTTTCTTTGGTTTTAAGACAGTGGGAATTTACCTATTAAGTTAGGTCTACCCACGTTCTTGAACCTATTTTGCCCATTCTTTGGTTTTAAGACAGTGGGAATTTACCTATTTAGTTAGGTCTACCCATATTCTTGAACCTACATTGTTATCCAAACCTTTTTATGCCAATTATTCCTTCTTGTCATTTTGATTCATTCCCTTTTTATCTACGAATCTAGATTTATTTATAATCTAGGTTGAATCACGATTATTCGAACGGTGGGAATGCGATTTGGGGAAAAACATGGAAATGAATATGAACGTAGTTGTAAACTTGGAAATTGGCATAATTTGGAATATGTATTATGACATGCATATTAAAATGAAAACGGGGAAATTTGACATGGATTAGGGAATATGTGATTTTGACATATTAAATTTAGCGTTAGTAAGTAAGCTAAATTTTAGGCATAAAATGTAAACTAGAAAAATAATTCTAGTTTTGCCATAAATTGTGAATTAGGATGTTAAACCAAGATTGGGTTAATTAGCACAATTTTGAATTTATTCATAATTGTGAGCAATTGTCATGTTTAGAATAAATTATGGTTAGCGACACTAAATTTGTTATAATTTACATACCAAAAAGTATAAATATGATAAATAAGAGAGAATGGGCCATAATAATAAATGTGACAATGTACATTAAAAGAGTAGTAATGAAATAAGTAAATTAGGAGTAATTTACTTATAGAATTCGTCATAAATGTTAAATTGTTCATTTACCACAAAATATGTAACTTGGTTAAGTTTTGGCCATAAATTATAAACTAGGATATTTAATCTAGTTTCGGCAATGAAATAGGAAATGGCCTAAACTGCATGTTGGGTTAGGACTTGGGCCTAGAATATAAGTATACTAGTAGGCTTGACAAATAAATATAGGCCAAATTTGTCTAAAAAGGGGAAATGGGCTTTTGAAATAAATTGTTAACAATTTATAAACAAAAGAAAAGTATTTTGATAACATCCCTTTTTGTAACACATAGACCAGAAGGTTCTAGGGTGACAGAGAGGATAGTGTCTAGGCTTGGGTTTGGAAAATAAAAGTTTCCTGCCCTCCCTGGCTATCCCTAACTGATCCGAAGGATGGGATGGTTGTTTTCAAAACCAGATTTGGAAATTAATCAAAAAAAAAAAACCTTTGAACTTAGAAAACATGAATATGCCTAACCCGAGGTTGCTTACGGACCATAGAGAAGGCTAGTGGGGTGCTACGTTTAATGCAAGGAAGGGGAGTTGCTTACGGACCATAGAGAAGGCTAGTGGGGTGTCATGTGTTTGCATGCAGGGAGGATATAAGCAAGGCTTTTTAGGAGAAAGCAACAGCAGGTGAGATTAGCGTGTTCACTTTAGATCCAAATATGCTTAATTATTTATGCATTCGGTGGCCCAATAAATAAATGGTAACCAGTTTGGACGTGTTAAACATTAATATATTAGCCGTTTTAATTAAGGATGTAGTTAGTAATTAGGATTAAAAATAAAATATTTGTTTAAATAAAATCGTATATTATAATTTATGTAACACGTTCATACACAGAATCAGGTCAAACCACGAACGTTGGAACTGTATTGACAGGCGTGACATTTTGGGAATTGGAAAAGACGAAATTGAGCGCAGCTGGAAGCTTGTAGGACGAACCGTTTTGACGAAGAATGGAAAATTCAAGGTGAGTTAAACTCACTCAGTTTTTCCCCTACTTATATTTTATATAAGTTGGGTTTATAATTGTGTGCCATGGTTGTTAATGGTTATTTGTTCGTTCGTTCGTTCGTTGTTGATTTTATATTCATATTTTGACTGGAACAGTTAAATTAAACGTTCGTTTAATTTAATTAATCGTTATTTATAACGATTAATCCAAGTGAGGTAACTTACCTCAGTGGTTACGTTATAACACTATAAATGTTACAATCAAATAGCTGAATGCTTGAACTGTTGTTATTATCCCGGTATTTACTGTTACTGTTATTATTGACCGTTATCATTAAACCGTTCATGTCATCTATTTAGATGGAAACCGAATATTGATTAGCCATTTTGAACTGAATAACATTATCAATATGGTTATATTGTTGTTATTGAATGTGAAATTAGTTTATATTTCACGGTTTGGTACTACAGTAGCCATTTGCCTCTTTAGTACCGTCAATCAAAAGAAATGATTTGTCGAAATCAATGTTAAATGGGTTTCGAATGATTTCAAAGATATGAATACATTTTTATATGAATTCAAACTACAATTTTTATGGTAAATTTGCCAATTTTATAATTGTATAATATAGAACAAAGGGAGATGCAAGATATTATTGAATAAATGGTGAAACGATATCGTGTTGGTTATTTAAATATTGAAACAATTTTATAAGGGCCTTACGGTCGTAAAAGAAGTTTGAGTGGATTTCAAAACATCGGAATGGAATAATTAAATTATGGATATACGAGAGTTAAAGAGTAATATTTTTGTAATAAATGATCGTTTTAACAAACGGTGTTTTTAAACTATACGAAATGTGATTAAATAACATTTCGTGAATAAGATTTACAAATCGGCGGATTTGGGAATAAGTAGTGATTTAAACGAGATCTGGATTTATAAATGAGATTTGGGTTTATAAATGAGATTTGAATATATAAAGGGGGATATGAGTTTTTAAATAGAATCGAGGCTGGGAACATAAGCTAAGTTAAAGATCTGGAAAAAACGACAACGGAAATTAATTGTCGATAAAGAATTGAAAAATGAGATTTTCAAATGAAGTTAAAGAGGTGCAAATGAAAACGGTTGATAAGTTGTCGTAATTAATTTACAAAAGGTTTTGTAAATGGATATTTAAGGTTGGAAATGAAATCGAGTTAGTAAAGGAAGTTAGTGGTTTGTAAATGTAACATTTATTGCAAATAAGATGAACTATTTTTAGACAAAAGTTTTTAAAGGATTATTGTATGTGTTAGGCAACGAATAAATGGTCGAGTATGAGTAAAGAGAACTAGATAAGTAAAAAAATGGATTTTGAAATGAAATCTGTAGCATTAATGGTTACAGATAATAAGTTGGATTGTTTGATAAATATCAACATGCGAATTTGGGAAGATAACGATATGATAACGGTATGAGACCTTAATATAAGATTTATAAAGGGTTTGTTTTAAACAAATGAATTTGAATTGTTGAAATAATTTGTAATACCATAATAAAGAGATATTAAGGAATTTTCATAAGGATTCTATTTCTAATAGAATCGAAGCTTTGTCGAGATTTAAATCGGATTTTTCAAGAAGAAACGTGTGGTTAATAAACTTCTATTTATTCTGAGAATATGAATGTTGTTGGTCAAGGTCTAAGAGGTAAATGAAATACCCCAACTTGAACGACTCCATGATTATCCCAGAATGATATTAGTTTATAAACGAGAGTGGTTGAGGGAAACATAAGCTATGATTTCCGCAAATGATATTATAAACTGTTTTTGAAAGTTTATAAGCTGAATATTCTTATTTTACTAAGAAGTAAAGGCGATGTTCCAAATATTGGAAAAGTTAAAGAATATAATTAACGGACGGTTTGTGAAGAGGCTAAATGATACTGAGTATTGAATCAGTGAATCCATTTTCTTTTATGGATGAATGGTTGTTTTATTTGATAGTTAAATAACCGACTATCAAAAATTGGCCCATGCGATTGTTGGTACGGAAAGACCGGGATCGAATATATATTCGAAAACCATTCCGTCCAACAAATATGAATACGATGAAGATGCTGATTCGAGATGGAGCTATTGAAGACCGTGGATCTTCATAAGCGGAAGGATTGCTTAAAATCTCTGATTTGCAATAAGAGATATACTGTGATGCTGTCGTGGTTGGAATCCACGGGTTTGCAAGGACTTCTCGCTACTGATTCTCAGGGTGATTCCTAGAATGCAGTAGGGGAGTACCTTCGGTTCATCCTGTTCCTGGGTGACTTGTATGGATGAATGTCTGACAGAGTATTTCCAGAAAAGGTCACATACATTGATTTCTTCAACCATACCAAGAGTGGAAGCGGAGAAGGAAACTTCTTTAGCCAACACGTAATGTATTGTTATGGACGTCAATTAGTGATTCTGATGGATCTGACAATGTGGCATTCGAAGTGAATGAGATGTGCTGATGAAGCGTAGCCTCAAGCCTCATCAACCGGGAGATGACAGAAATCGGGCAGGCAGCATGGCTATGTGGGTCGCTCCCATTAGGGTGTATAATCACCTATCTAGAGAAATTCCTTTTGTTTCTTATTCTATCGATTCTGCCCATTCGGGAACGGTGGTTTGAGCCCAACCGTTGGTGATATACATTCGATACACTCAAGCGAAATGAGTGGTCGGTCATGTGAGGGCCGGGTTGCAAGACGTTCTTGTTGAACCCAGTGTATTCGCCTCTAGAGGTACACTAGCGGCAGGTGGTCCCATACCTTGTCGAGGTCGGAATCCAATCTCCAATAAGCGCCCGCGGTTTTGTTTGTATACTATATATGTGGAGCGTGAGATGCAAGCGTTCTACTAGATTCTATTTACTTGTATTTAGACATTATGATAATATCAGACAAGATATTGATTTCAAAAATGTTTTGGGTTATCGTAAGGTAAAAACCGTCCGTATTTATGTGTGGATTCGGTCTTACGATTATCCTTTTTCTTTCGAAAAGATTTTTACTTTAAAATCAAGTTGTGTGATACCTTAGTACTGTGCGAGTTTATCTCACTCTGGTTCACCAGACTGACCCGGTGTTTGGTAAATGCTCGGGTTAGGCCGGGGTGTACAGGTCCAGGTTACCGGATGCTGCGAAGTCCAGAGACAAGCTGGAAGAGTTCAAACGTATGGTTATATATATAGCTACTGTTCCGCTGTGTGATTGTATATGAGGATAGGTTATATAACTGTCCAGATATGTTGATGTACTCTGATACTGTAAGTAATTTTGAAAGCTCTCAATAAAGATTTATTTCCATATTATATTTTGTCCCGCTGCGATGTGAGACTCTGTGTTGTGGTGCTTCTTCTTCTTCTTCTATTCTAATACTTCTTTCTTTCTTACCTCACCCTCTAAATTCTTTCTAATAACGTCCAGTGTTTTCGGTGTTTGTAAGGTCGGCATGAGTTACGGGTAAGGGTAATTATGTCGATTTTCTGGGCCGAAAATCCGCTGGGTCGCTACAGTGGTATCAGAGCAATGGTTTAGGAATAACCTTGGCTCTGTGGTGTAACTCGATAGAGATGGGGTTAGCAATACCCTAGATTGAGATTGAGTATATAAGTATGAGAGCGTATTTGTAAATTTTATATACAAATGTTTTATATTGTGTTTGTTGATCGGTTCAAGTGTTGAAAAGCATAGAACTGGCAATCGATACATTATTGTTTTGGAAAGAGGGTAAATGAAATAATTTTACCCAAAATATATTTTTGTATAGAAAAGAAATTTTTATTAAATTGAGATATTAGTGTGTTTGATCGATTGGAATGAGATTCAAATCGAATTAAAAAAAGTTGAATTGTTACTTAACTTGGTTAAGTGTAATTAATTTCAGAATGATATTGTAATTAAATTTAATTGGAAATTAAATCAAATGAGTGAAGGCAAAATAAATATTAATATTGAATGTGAATTCAATAAATTTTGTTTATTTGGTTGTGTATTGGTTGATGGTTGTGAATTGGTTGTTATTTGAAGACAAGTAGTTGAATAGAATTCATTAAATGGTTTAACAAAGGTATGGAAAATAAATTCTAGTGTCAAAAATTGGAATGAAACTGAATATGAATTGAATTGAAACCAACTAGCGGGAAATTGAATCAAGATATAATATATTAAGCAAAATCAGATTTTGAATTGCGAGACAGGAATCTGAAATGGTGTTGGACTGGTAAGTTAAGAGTTGGAATTGACAATGGATGGAAATTGAGTTAAGAATGGGATTTGGCTTGAATGCGTGAAGGATTTGGTTCTGAGGATAAAATTGGTATTTTGTTTGGGGATGCATTTGTATATGCTGACAGGGCAGTAGATGGAAAGGATATAATGATATGCCCGACAAAAAGGTACACGTTTATTTCTATATGGGTTTGGTAATTTATGAGCTTATTTGGCAAGCCGCTTGGCTGTTTTATTTTGTTTTTGATTGGGGAAGGCCTAAGAAGGCAAGTTGTAGTTGTACCGATTGAGCCGTATAGAGGAAGTGCTGGCAAAATTTTTCGGAAATTTAAGATGTTAGGAAATTTTCAATATTTTTGGAAATATCTATATATGGTATTGAAATTGGTTTCTAATTTAAAATAATTTGGATTTGGAAATAAATGGGATTTGTAACGTTCTTTCTTACCTTAGCAATTTCGAGGACGAAATTATTTTAAGGGGGAAAGAATGTAACGTCCCGTATTTTTGGCAGCCAAATACTTTATTTATTTTAAATATTTATTTGGAATATAAATGGATTTTTATATTTAAATCGCTATTTAAACGAAGCTGAACGATATATATTCATATATAAAATAAAACGAGCTCAGAACAGCGCTGCAGTTCGTAAAATAGAGTTTTGAACTTCAACTGAATGTACAGAGCCCGTTTTAAATCAGATTTCTGTGAAACAAGAAATGTACGGAGCAAGTGAAGTATATTTTCCTAGTGAAAAAGAAAAATCGGGATTTCGTCATGTAGATTGGAAGTTATGCCCAAATCAATTTGGCTGAAAAACAGCGGCGTAATCATTTATCGACCGTAACGGATTATTGGATATAACTACATATCGGTTTCGAATTTAGACTAGGTTCTTTTGAGGCGTAGTGATAATTTAATTTTTAGAATTTTATGGTAATTTTTAATTAATTTAATAAGCAACTTTTTATTTGGAGTATTTTACACCCTGTGACAACATTTTGGGATTTCACAATATGAGTCAAACTACCGGTATTATTATATTTTTGGGATCGCGACACCTCACTGAACATGACTGTATTTTTACTTCAGTCTGCAACGCTCATACATGAATACATAGTGGTGTAGGTAACTTTATTTGAATGGTTAACTGGTCAAACGAACTCAAAATTCAACGAAACAAGTTCCATACGAAACCTTAGGAAGAGGTCTAGTGAAATGTCAAGGCCTCATATTTTTAGGATTTTTTCTGTAATTTTAAGGAATTATTGCTCGGTGTTTTTCATCGATATTTTCTAAAGGATTTTCGCAAACGACCTCGGATTTCAACGAAACCTGTCCCATTGGATCCGGAATATTTTTTTATGCTAGAATTAGTAGTTTTCGCCTCGATTGAACATCGTATGTGGTGATTTTTAACAAGAAAACTCACGACAAGTTTGGTTACATTATTATATTATTAAATGATCCCACTACTTTAACTTTTCCTATTTGCTTTTGCTTACGCCATTTGATTTCTTGCGTCCCAAACCTTTAATCCCTTGCATGCGAATCTATCCTATATGCTACGTGCTTCCTCACATGCCATGGTGAAGCATTTCAGCCTATCCGTAACATACATACAACCTTGAAGTAACAGCACGCATAGAAAAATGGAACCGTGCCGACAAAGTTGTTTAAAAATATATATATATATATATATATATATATATATATATATATTACTTGCAAGCCAAACTAACGATACCTTGCCAACCACACAACCAAATTCCTTCCATCCCACGTCTTACCCTATACTCTAATCTCTGCAGCTCTATACCCTAAAACGTGATGACCACGTATATTTCTTTATAAATACATTGTCTTCTCCTCATTTTTTTTCCAGAGATCATCAACTAAGTTGTACTCCTCAAAAGAACAGAAACCGCAACTCCATTCTCCCCACAGACACCGCACCTCCATTCGAGAAAAAAAAAGAGCAACGCTCCTTCTTTCGTTTTCTCGCTTCAGCAAGGGTGAAAACCGAAACAAGGAATTGGTGTGTGGTCTCGGTGAAGAACGCGGAAGCATAGTATGAGTTTGATGGTCTGTGCATTTCATTGTGAGGAGCTGGACACTAATGGGTACAAAGAGTAAGTAGTTAGGTTGAAAAAAAAAAAAAAAAAAAAAAAAGAGAGACGTGGAAGTTTCAGGACTTGATGGGAAGAAGCAATGGTGCTGTGTGGAGGGATATTGGGCTTCAGGGTCCATACAAAACGAAAAAAAAAAAAAAAAAAAAACGAAACAGCAAAAAGATAGTGGGGAGGAGGAGCTTACGTTTAATGCAAGGAAGGGGAGTTGCTTACGGACCATAGAGAAGGCTAGTGGGGTGTCATGTGTTTGCATGCAGGGAGGATATAAGCAAGGCTTTTTAGGAGAAAGCAACAGCAGGTGAGATTAGCGTGTTCACTTTAGATCCAAATATGCTTAATTATTTATGCATTCGGTGGCCCAATAAATAAATGGTAACCAGTTTGGACGTGTTAAACATTAATATATTAGCCGTTTTAATTAAGGATGTAGTTAGTAATTAGGATTAAAAATAAAACATTTGTTTAAATAAAATCGTATATTATAATTTATGTAACACGTTCATACACAGAATCAGGTCAAACCACGAACGTTGGAACTGTATTGACAGGCGTGACATTTTGGGAATTGGAAAAGACGAAATTGAGCGCAGCTGGAAGCTTGTAGGACGAACCGTTTTGACGAAGAATGGAAAATTCAAGGTGAGTTAAACTCACTCAGTTTTTCCCCTACTTATATTTTATATAAGTTGGGTTTATAATTGTGTGCCATGGTTGTTAATGGTTATTTGTTCGTTCGTTCGTTCGTTGTTGATTTTATATTCATATTTTGACTGGAACAGTTAAATTAAACGTTCGTTTAATTTAATTAATCGTTATTTATAACGATTAATCCAAGTGAGGTAACTTACCTCAGTGGTTACGTTATAACACTATAAACGTTACAATCAAATAGCTGAATGCTTGAACTGTTGTTATTATCCCGGTATTTACTGTTACTGTTATTATTGACCGTTATCATTAAACCGTTCATGTCATCTATTTAGATGGAAACCGAATATTGATTAGCCATTTTGAACTGAATAACATTATCAATATGGTTATATTGTTGTTATTGAATGTGAAATTAGTTTATATTTCACGGTTTGGTACTACAGTAGCCATTTGCCTCTTTAGTACCGTCAATCAAAAGAAATGATTTGTCGAAATCAATGTTAAATGGGTTTCGAATGATTTCAAAGATATGAATACATTTTTATATGAATTCAAACTACAATTTTTATGGTAAATTTGCCAATTTTATAATTGTATAATATAGAACAAAGGGAGATGCAAGATATTATTGAATAAATGGTGAAACGATATCGTGTTGGTTATTTAAATATTGAAACAATTTTATAAGGGCCTTACGGTCGTAAAAGAAGTTTGAGTGGATTTCAAAACATCGGAATGGAATAATTAAATTATGGATATACGAGAGTTAAAGAGTAATATTTTTGTAATAAATGATCGTTTTAACAAACGGTGTTTTTAAACTATACGAAATGTGATTAAATAACATTTCGTGAATAAGATTTACAAATCGGCGGATTTGGGAATAAGTAGTGATTTAAACGAGATCTGGATTTATAAATGAGATTTGGGTTTATAAATGAGATTTGAATATATAAAGGGGGATATGAGTTTTTAAATAGAATCGAGGCTGGGAACATAAGCTAAGTTAAAGATCTGGAAAAAACGACAACGGAAATTAATTGTCGATAAAGAATTGAAAAATGAGATTTTCAAATGAAGTTAAAGAGGTGCAAATGAAAACGGTTGATAAGTTGTCGTAATTAATTTACAAAAGGTTTTGTAAATGGATATTTAAGGTTGGAAATGAAATCGAGTTAGTAAAGGAAGTTAGTGGTTTGTAAATGTAACATTTATTGCAAATAAGATGAACTATTTTTAGACAAAAGTTTTTAAAGGATTATTGTATGTGTTAGGCAACGAATAAATGGTCGAGTATGAGTAAAGAGAACTAGATAAGTAAAAAAATGGATTTTGAAATGAAATCTGTAGCATTAATGGTTACAGATAATAAGTTGGATTGTTTGATAAATATCAACATGCGAATTTGGGAAGATAACGATATGATAACGGTATGAGACCTTAATATAAGATTTATAAAGGGTTTGTTTTAAACAAATGAATTTGAATTGTTGAAATAATTTGTAATACCATAATAAAGAGATATTAAGGAATTTTCATAAGGATTCTATTTCTAATAGAATCGAAGCTTTGTCGAGATTTAAATCGGATTTTTCAAGAAGAAACGTGTGGTTAATAAACTTCTATTTATTCTGAGAATATGAATGTTGTTGGTCAAGGTCTAAGAGGTAAATGAAATACCCCAACTTGAATGACTCCATGATTATCCCAGAATGATATTAGTTTATAAACGAGAGTGGTTGAGGGAAACATAAGCTATGATTTCCGCAAATGATATTATAAACTGTTTTTGAAAGTTTATAAGCTGAATATTCTTATTTTACTAAGAAGTAAAGGCGATGTTCCAAATATTGGAAAAGTTAAAGAATATAATTAACGGACGGTTTGTGAAGAGGCTAAATGATACTGAGTATTGAATCAGTGAATCCATTTTCTTTTATGGATGAATGGTTGTTTTATTTGATAGTTAAATAACCGACTATCAAAAATTGGCCCATGCGATTGTTGGTACGGAAAGACCGGGATCGAATATATATTCGAAAACCATTCCGTCCAACAAATACGAATACGATGAAGATGCTGATTCGAGATGGAGCTATTGAAGACCGTGGATCTTCATAAGCGGAAGGATTGCTTAAAATCTCTGATTTGCAATAAGAGATATACTGTGATGCTGTCGTGGTTGGAATCCACGGGTTTGCAAGGACTTCTCGCTACTGATTCTCAGGGTGATTCCTAGAATGCAGTAGGGGAGTACCTTCGGTTCATCCTGTTCCTGGGTGACTTGTATGGATGAATGTCTGACAGAGTATTTCCAGAAAAGGTCACATACATTGATTTCTTCAACCATACCAAGAGTGGAAGCGGAGAAGGAAACTTCTTTAGCCAACACGTAATGTATTGTTATGGACGTCAATTAGTGATTCTGATGGATCTGACAATGTGGCATTCGAAGTGAATGAGATGTGCTGATGAAGCGTAGCCTCAAGCCTCATCAACCGGGAGATGACAGAAATCGGGCAGGCAGCATGGCTATGTGGGTCGCTCCCATTAGGGTGTATAATCACCTATCTAGAGAAATTCCTTTTGTTTCTTATTCTATCGATTCTGCCCATTCGGGAACGGTGGTTTGAGCCCAACCGTTGGTGATATACATTCGATACACTCAAGCGAAATGAGTGGTCGGTCATGTGAGGGCCGGGTTGCAAGACGTTCTTGTTGAACCCAGTGTATTCGCCTCTAGAGGTACACTAGCGGCAGGTGGTCCCATACCTTGTCGAGGTCGGAATCCAATCTCCAATAAGCGCCCGCGGTTTTGTTTGTATACTATATATGTGGAGCGTGAGATGCAAGCGTTCTACTAGATTCTATTTACTTGTATTTAGACATTATGATAATATCAGACAAGATATTGATTTCAAAAATGTTTTGGGTTATCGTAAGGTAAAAACCGTCCGTATTTATGTGTGGATTCGGTCTTACGATTATCCTTTTTCTTTCGAAAAGATTTTTACTTTAAAATCAAGTTGTGTGATACCTTAGTACTGTGCGAGTTTATCTCACTCTGGTTCACCAGACTGACCCGGTGTTTGGTAAATGCTCGGGTTAGGCCGGGGTGTACAGGTCCAGGTTACCGGATGCTGCGAAGTCCAGAGACAAGCTGGAAGAGTTCAAACGTATGGTTATATATATAGCTACTGTTCCGCTGTGTGATTGTATATGAGGATAGGTTATATAACTGTCTAGATATGTTGATGTACTCTGATACTGTAAGTAATTTTGAAAGCTCTCAATAAAGATTTATTTCCATATTATATTTTGTCCCGCTGCGATGTGAGACTCTGTGTTGTGGTGCTTCTTCTTCTTCTTCTATTCTAATACTTCTTTCTTTCTTACCTCACCCTCTAAATTCTTTCTAATAACGTCCAGTGTTTTCGGTGTTTGTAAGGTCGGCATGAGTTACGGGTAAGGGTAATTATGTCGATTTTCTGGGCCGAAAATCCGCTGGGTCGCTACAAAGAATGGGAGAGTTAAGTCCATAGGAACACTTAACCAACCTAACACGGTTAAGCTAGAATGGGAAGGTTAAGGAACACTTAACCAACTTAGCACAGTTAAAGCTAGAATGGGAGGGTTAAGTCCATGGGAATACTTAGCCAAATTAACATGTTGACTAGACTAGAAGGTGGGGTTAAGTAAAGTTAATACACTTAGCCAATTTAACATGTTAATTAGACTAGAGGTTGGGGTTAAGTAATACACTTAGCCAAATTAATATGTTAACTGGACTAGACCATAGGGTTAAGTAAACTTGAACGCTTAACCATCAGAATATGATAAATGAATAGGGTTAAGTAAAAAGCATGAAGGGATAACACTTAACCAGTGTAATAGGATAAGGGAAGAGGGTTAAGATAGCTTGAATCGACTAAATACACTTAACCAACCCAACCTGGTGAGAAAGAAAACTAAATAGTAAACCTTAGTTGAAAAAGGGACTAAGTAGTAAAACTTAGTTAAGAAAACAAGGAATTTGGAAACTAAGTGGTAAACCTTAGTTAGTAGAACTAAGTAGTCATTCTTAGTATAACACGAAGGAGCGGACATCCATATGGTTTTAAGAAGGCTCCAACGAATTGGGTTACGAAGCCCGAGGCTTCGAGGGGACGTGAGGGTACTCTTGGTATCCCTCTGTGAGGCTGCAGATGATCATCCTGGGCTCACAGAGGTTAGGGTCTGCGTTAGAAGAACCGAGGGTATGCCTTGGTTGCAATATATATATATATATATGTGGCAACCTAAAGACTAGGATGGACCAACGTGATTCGGCGAGAATACGGTAGCCCTGTGATAGCAACTCGTCGTCTACCATCCATCTTGAGTCAATCGAGATACGTGAAGCGGAAAGGCGGAGAACTCCAAAAGACCATATACTTGCTATCTAGTTATGGTTGCGGATGGCCATAGGATAGTGGGGCACCGGGGGCCGGCGTATAGTTCTCATTTTACAAGGTGTGCCTTTCATTAGCTGAGGGAGGGGTCAAGTGGGACCATAGCCACTGGAGTAAAAACAGACCTTAGCATCTGCATCGGCAGATATCTGAAAGCTCCCGACCGAGTTCTGTATTCCTTGATTTGCCCTGTCACAGGACTCGGATCGCACATTACAGGACATGTGCATCTAGACAAGCGATAACGATTCGCGATACATACGTGGGGAAGCCTAGGAACATATACCACTCTAGGTAGTGTGTCCTAGACTTGGGGGCATTGTTCAACAGGTAGCGTAATCCCTAGTTGGACTAGGTGGCATAAACCCTGAACTCGAAAAGCGTTCAGCAGATAGCGTAAAACTATAGTTAAATCTAGAAAGCAGCGGATAGAAAACCCTAGATTAGATCTAGGTAACAACTAATAAATGGATGCCTGAAGGCGATGGAAAATACAGGGATTGGGATCACATTATCGTTACTAGTTGAAACACTAGTTAGGCGGTGCAGAGATATAGAAACCAGTATAACAAGTAAATAGCGAAGCAGCGAAAGTATTAGAGCGTATCCAGTTTATCTTAGCATATCTTGTGACTACCTTGTCTAATCTTGTTGACCCTATCGTCATGGTGTAATCTTGTATTCAGTTAATTCATGTCGTTTTGTTTTCCATGTTCACATGCTAGAAGTTACTGAACTTACTCAGGCTTTATGTCTGACTCTGTTTTTCTTTCGTCTTCTTTCTTCCGTTCTCCCCCCCCCCCCCAGGTTGTTAAGGAGGAAATAGGTTAGCTCAGATTTGTTTTGGGATGATTTCTCTTTCCAAGCTTGAAGAATCTTGGATGCATCGGCTTTGGATTGCTATGGCTGGCTTTTGTTACATTGGGGAATATAAATGTATTTTATGCTTCTTTATTTTGTAAAGACAAATGATACTCTGATATTGTAAAAGAATCTTGTACAGACTATTTTATCAATAAAGCAAAGTTCTATTTTCCGCTGTTTAATGTTTGTCTGTCTTGTAATTTATCTGCATCTTTTACCCATAATGCTCCACAGAACTTAGTGCATTCCCTTTGTGAGTGACACTAACGGATGTGGGGAGTTACAGAGTCAGTAGTACTCTAGAATGAGTTGAGTGTATATATACGAGAGATCGTATTTGTTAATTGATATAAAAATTTGTTTTATATTGTGTTGACTTGTCTGTTGAGTGGATTACGAATTATGATCGAATCGTGGGACGCCACGACGTCGATAGGAATTTATAAACATTTGAACAGAAGATTGAACACGATATTGTTTTTAAATGGGTAAATGCAATAATTTTACCCAAAATTCTATTTTGACAGAAAAAGAATAATTTTCTGAATTTATTATAATATATGGATGTGTTGGTTGTTATTATAATCCGTTGGGATTATAAAAATCGGAATGGATATATATAAAATTTGTATAAGACTGAAATATACAAATGAGATGAATTAAAATTGAATTCAAACCAGAATTTGGAATTTAAAATCCTGGGAAAATATTTCTAAAGTATATTAAAATAGGGTTTTGAATCAAAATCATATTTGAATGGATTTCAAAAGTGATAAGGCACTGAACCCACTTCAGTGACTGGAAAATAATTCTGATGATGACTGCAGCATCATCAGTGTTCATTTTCGAGTTCTAAGTGATGGATTGCTACCTTAGAAAAGTTTTGATGGGAATTGATTTGAAAGAGGATAAGCTGGTTTGAAAATTCAAATGTTTTGAATTTAAAATGGAAATAAATATACATGTATATATTTATGTGATTTCAGATGTATTTGAAATGAAAACCCTGGGATTTGAATTCTGAAGTTTAAATTTAAATTAAGCAAGTTAAATGGACCAAGGTAAATAAATTAATGAAATTCAATTTGAATAAGATTGAATGGAATTTGAATTGGGTGTAAATCATTTAGATTAAATGTGTGAAAACCAAAAGTTTTGGTCGGAGCTAATTTGTTGAAATATGAAGAGGTGAGTTTCAACATAAAGGAGTTTGAAAAGTTAATGGCTTGTAGCATTTTTCCTACCTTAGCAATTTCGAGGACGAAATTATATTAAGGGGGGAAGAATGTAACGACCCAGAATTTTGGTCAATTAATTTTAAATATTTTATATCATTTAAATATTGTGTTGATAATAAAAATAATTTATTTCCAGCAAATTGATTAGTTCTGAATTTAAATATTTATTTGATTATGGTTATTTTAAATATATGTTCGAATTAAATTTCAATATCAATTCACAGAGTTCGGAATAGCGTTGTAACATTGGAACGATGGTCGATACGTTAAAATAGCGGTTCGTGTGTTAAAGCTGTGAACCCCAAAATATCTGATTTTGTGGATAGGATCGAAATCAAATCAGAATCTGTTTTAAAAGAATAAAGATCTCTTTAATCAAATCAGGATCTATTTAAAAAGAGTAAAAAATCTATTTAAATCAAATCAAATTAAAAATTTGTTTGTACTTAAGGGAACATACAATAAAAACCTTTGTACCTTTGTCTCCCTCTTCATCTATATAATCGGACCCTTTCCACCTTTATTTCTTCTAAAAACAAAATAAAATGGCCATTTCCTTATGAATAGCCGCGACTATCCCTCCTCACTTCTATTAATTTTTCCCTCTTCTGTATCTCGAAATCAAACTCGAGAGTAAAATAAGAGTTCGAGCAAAGCTTAAGGGATCCATCGATCAACAACAACTACTCAAGAACTGGCTCGCGCACCGGCTAAGGATGACAGAGAGGTATTTCAATGTCAGAGTGGTGTATGTGGGGGAGGCGCGTAAGCGTTGGCTCGCGAATTTAGGGTTTAAAGGTTGCTCGATTTGGTCTCTGCAGTGTAAAAACAAATTCGAACTGGGAGCGAGGAAGTGAGGGTTTGAATTCTTCAGTAGTCGACGCAAAGGATTGGGGGTTTTCGAAGTAATGGGCTTCGATTTACAGTCATACGAGGGAGGGAAGCAAGCTCGTTACTATAGCAGCGATTTGGGGGATTTCTAAAGCACGGCTTCAGAGTGGAGGCAGTGTTCTCTAAAATGATGATGGTTGGAAGTCTGTACAGTAAGGGTTTAGGGTCCCGTATTCTTAGAGATGAACAGAAAAGGGTTTGGGTCTCAAGATGATGATAGTGGGCAGATTGGGTTGGGGTCAATATCAAAGGATGGAGTATTAAGGTAATTTAAATAAAAAAGGATTTAGTTAATATTTCTTAATTAAATTAAATCAGTTTAATTATGAGAAAGAAAATGGATAGAAATAATAATTAAATTTGTTGTCCATTTATTTATGTAAGCATTTAATATATAAAGGGTTAATGTTTAAAAATACGTAGGTTGTTTCATTATATTGGTTATGTTAGATTTAATTTAGTAACCATTAGAAGTAGAAGAATATAAAGGAAAGTTATTTATTTATTTAAATAATTAATTTAAAATAAATAAATGTTTAATCGGTAAATTTGAATAAAATCATCGCAGGTGTGAATTTATTCGAGAAAATACACAGCCAAGAAGAAATGGAAATGTATTGGTTGTTTGGCAATTTAAATCCTGGTGAGTAAATCTTACTCACCTTTAGAATTATTTTTATTTCATTAAAAATAAATTGTTTGTTGCTTGTTGAATGCTTTCTGCTTGTTTTATATATATTAGTTATTTAGGCTATATTATATATATATTGGGTTGATGATTGGTTGGATTCCCGCAGTCTCATTAGCGGATGCCCGCAGTTTCATAGCGGATGATTACCCTATACGCCCCACGCTATGATAGTGGATGACCTTCTATACCACGATATTCTGCCACGAAGCAGAATGTGTATTATTTATGTGCTAACATCTGTGGATGCAGGAAAACAGGTTGGAGGAATCCAACTGGATTCCTCAAAAATAAATTATCTGTTTGTTTGTTGTTTGTTTGATTTCATATATATTTTTCATATATGATGTGTTAAAAATCAAATGATTAAAAATTGGGTGATTTGATTGTTTTAAATATCACTGGGCTAAGTGTTAATGTATTTAAAATATCGTGGAAGGATATTTGAGATTTAAAAGGGAAAATTCTATTTTTAAATAGAATTTGAATTTTTAAATAGAATTGAAATATAAACTTGTTTGAAAAATAAAACAAGTGATTCCTTTATAAACGAAGTTTATAAGTGGAGTGAAATGAATTATCATTGGATAATTCAGAAAATAGAAATACAAGTGTGACTTTGAAAAAGGAAATATATTTTTCCAAAGATGAAATATTTTATTTGAAAGCGAGACTTGTTTAAATGAGGTTTGTAAATAGAAAGTGGAAAAATTATCATTTGGATAATTTGAATATTTAAATTCAAATGTGAATTTGAAAATAGAAATGGGGAAATCATTTAAAGAAATAAACGATGGAATTTATTCTGATGTTCAGAATATAAATTGAACGAAAATAAATCCATAAGGATTTATGATTTGAATTCGATTAATTCGAATTTTATTTAAATAAAAGTCAAATTGAATAAATAGAATTTGACTAGAATTTAAATATAGGATTTGAATACAGAAATTTAAATGTGATTTAGATATAGAATTTGGATGTAAGAAATTGAAATAGAATTTGAATTCAAAGGAATTCAAATGGATTTGAATAAAGAAAAGTAAAATATAGAGTTTTGAAAAATAGAATTCAAAGGGAATTTAAAATATAGAAACTTGAAAATAGAATTCAAAGGGAGCTTAACTATAGAAGTGAAATGGAGTTTAAACATAGAATTTAAATAGGGTTGAATTGGAATTTGAGTACAGGATTCAAGTAGGAATTCAAAAGTAGAATTTTCAAATAGAAAAGGAATATAGAACTTTAAACGAAATGTGAGTATTGAATTTGAATAAGGGAAATTCAAATAGAATTTTAATAAGAGATTTGAAATAGAATTTGAATAGAGAAATTCAAATGTAAATTGAATATAGAATTCAAATAGAATGTGATAGGAATTTGAAAATAGATTTCAAATAGAGTTAAAATGGAGTTGAATTCATTTTAACGGCAGTTCAAAAGTTTATATATATAAATATAATTAAAACGAACTCGCCGCAGTGCTGCAGTTCGTAAATTGTCGTTTCGAACTTCAATTGAATATACAGGAATCAATTGAAGTCGAAATTCTTTGAAACAAGAAACGTCAGGACCAATTTGATAACAGTTTTCTGTTGGAGGAGAAAAAGCTGGATTTCGTCGTATAGATTTTGAGATATGTCAAAATCAAATTTCTAAAAGTGCAGCGCCAGAAACCATTAAAACCATAATGGATTTTATATATAAATATAGGGATTTTTAAGCAAATAAAAATCTGAATTTCCATTTAAAAATCTAGACTTGAGTTAGAAAATAAATGTGAACTCAAGTGAAGTAAAGAAGATGATTTTGGAACAATAATCATATTTTTGATTATTGAATAGAATTAACTAAGTCAAAGAAGAATTAGTTAATCGAGTGTTGAATTGAAGTCAAACTTTGAAAAGTGAATTTGGAATTGTAAATATATATTCGAAATCGAATATAGAACTTAAATTGAAATTTGAATTCAATTAGTTGATAAGTAAGTGGAAATATATTTGAAACGTGTTATATTCAAATATACAAGCGAAATGGGCAAAGAGTTAGTTAAAGAGTTACTTTAACGAATTGAGTCAAAACGAGTGTATGAAGTTGAAATGAATTGTACAGGTATAGATATACCGGAGACAGTTATGGGATAAAGTAATGAAGGTATATAATTAGTGTGCTCGACAAAAAGGTACATGTTTAAATTCATATATGGGTTTTATGCGCCGTATCGGCAAGCCGCTTGGCTTTTTCTTTTTCTTTTTGAGATGAGAAGGACCGGGGAAGCTATTTGAAATTTCCCGATGCTCCCGGTACAGGGGAGGTTATGGCGAATTTTTCCGGAAATTTAAGGAGTTAGAATATTTTTAAGAAATTTTAACAACTAGAAATCTATATATATATATATATATATATATATAGAATTAGATAATGAAATGAACTTAGAAGTAGAATAGTAAAGTCGAAAAGAATATATATGAAATCAAAACTAGAATGAAGAATAGAAAGAGAAGCGTATACGTGTTTCATAAATGAATAATTGGTTTGTATAGTATTGATTATTCGAGTAAGTAGTCTTGTCTGTTTTGACGTTATGAATGTTACTCAGTCAAGGTCTGAGAGGTAGTTATACCCCAACTTGATTGGTTCCGTTAATAACCGATAAATAGCAAAACTCAGTCTCGAAGATCAAACGTTTAAAGAGATTTAGTTGAATACAAATATTTGGGTTGTCGTAATGATGTTTTACACAACATCTGTCTTAATCCAAATAGGCGTAAGTTTGGAAATAGAGTTATAAATATTTCCTAAGTATAGAACTAAATGAGTTCGTGGAAGAGATAGGTGATTGGATTGTTTTCCAATTATAATCGAAGATATTTTCTAACTGTAGAAAATAAAAGGAAGCGATATTTGGAAATGTTTTCCAAATAGTATAAAATCCCAATATGGCTATTTGAAAATATTTGGTTAACAAATATTGATAAGGAAATTGAGAAGAGATTTAATTAATGAAATATTAATTAAAGAGCCCAGTGATTTGTTTGATATGTTGGATGAACACTTGTTTTTATTCGATAGTTAAATCACAGACTATCGAAGTTTTGACCATCGTTGTCAATATGGAGAGACCGGTTGGATTATTATCCGAAGAACCACTCCGTATCGGCATAAGCGTTGCGAACCAAGTATGCTGAATATATTGAAGACGGAGTAAAGTGCAAGGGCTTTTCTATTTATAGAAATTGTGCCTTCGGTTTCGTTCAGTCCCAGAACGAACGTAAATGGACGAATGTCTGACAAAGTATTTCCAATGATCAAAAGGGTTGGTCTGTATAAATATATATGGTTGCAACGGATTTATTCCCTTAGCATAACATCCAGAATATTTGTGCAAACTCAACTAGTGATTAACAGATCTGACGATGTGGCATTCAAAGTGATGGTGTCATCAATGAATGGTAAGTATTCGTAGCCTCAGTCCTCAACAACAGAGAAAGGACAAAAATCGGGCAGGCAGCATGGCTATGTGGGTCGCACCCATTAGGATGTATAATCACCTATCTAGAGAAATTCCAATTGCTTCTTAAAATCTATCGATGCTGTCCCTTATCGGGAAACGGTTGCTGATCACAACCGTTGGTGATATACATTCGATACACTCAAGCGAAATGAGTGGTCGGTCATGTGTGGGCCGGGTTACAAGACGTTCTTGTTGAACCCAGTGTATTCGCCACTACAGATGCACTATCGGCAGGTGGTCCCATACCTTGTCAAGTTGGAAATCCAATCTCCAATAAGCGCCCTGCGGTTTTTGATTTTATATTATATATGGAGCGTGAGATGCAAGCGTTCCTCTAGATTCTATTTAGTTGATTTAGACATTATTATAATATCACCAGACTTTGATATCAAAATGTTATGGGTTATCGTAAGGTAAAAACCATCCGTGTTTATGTGTGGATCGGTCTTACGATTATCTTTTCTTTCGAAAGGATTTTTAAAAGTTAAACCAATAGTTGGAGTTTACTCACACCAGTCCCATGACTGACCCAGAGTTTATTTTGTTTGTTTTTCCCTTAAACTCTTGGGTGCCCAAATTTGTACGGGCAGTCAAGTAGTCGGGATTTTACAGATTCACTTGGAGGAGCTTGGAGCAAGAGGCTTCAGCGTTAGTTATCTAGTGTTATTTCCGCTGTAATTGTAAGTGTTGTACTCTGATGATGATGTATGTATATACAGTTAAAAGTTTGTATTTCAAAATCTGTTATATATTATATTTTGCTCCGCTGCGATGTGAGGTTCTGTGTTGTGATTATGTTCTTCTTCTTCTTCTTCTATTCTAAGTTTTCTATCTTATCTATTCTCACCCTCTATCTTCTTTCTATTAATGGTTCGTATTTCTGTGTTATTTGGGTTGGACGTGTGTTGTATTTAGTCAACTAAGATAGCTCGGATTTGGGGGTCGTTACAGTTGGTATCAGAGCTTAGGTTGAGGGAATACGTAGGCTTTGTGGAGTTGTGCTCATTAGAGATAGAGTCAGTAGTACTCTAGAATGAGTTGAGTGTATATATACGAGAGAGCGTATTTGTTAATTGATATAAAAATTTGTTTTATATTGTGTTGACTTGTCTGTTGAGTGGATTATGAATTCTGATCGAATCGTGGGACGCCACGATGTCGATAGGAATTTATAAACATTTGAACAGAAGATTGAACACGATATTGTTTTTAAATGGGTAAATGCAATAATTTTACCCAAAATTCTATTTTGATAGAAAAAGAATAATTTTCTGAAATTATTATAATATATGGATGTGTTGGTTGTTATTATAATCCGTTGGGATTATAAAAATCGGAATGGATATATATAAAATTTGTATAAGACTGAAATATACAAATGAGATGAATTAAAATTGAATTCAAACCAGAATTTGGAATTTAAAATCCTGGGAAAATATTTCTAAAGTATATTAAAATAATATAGCTTTGTTTTGCAAGGGTTTTGAATCAAAATCATATTTGAATGGATTTCAAAAGTGATAAGGCACTGAACCCACTTCAGTGACTGGAAAATAATTATGATGATGACTGCAGCATCATCAGTGTTCATTTTCAAGTTCTAAGTGATGGATTGCTACCTTAGAAAAGTTTTGATGGGAATTGATTTGAAAGAGGATAAGCTGGTTTGAAAATTCAAATGTTTTGAATTTAAAATGGAAATAAATATACATGTATATATTTATGTGATTTCAGAAGTATTTGAAATGAAAACCCTGGGATTTGAATTCTGAAGTTTAAATTTAACTTAAGCAAGTTAAATGGACCGAGGTAAATAAATTAATGAAATTCAATTTGAATAAGATTGAATGGAATTTGAATTGGGTGTAAATCATTTAGATTAAATGTGTGAAAACCAAAAGTTTTGGTCGGAACTAATTTGTTGAAATATGAAGAGGTGAGTTTCAACATAAAGGAGTTTGAAAAGTTAATGGCTTGTAGCATTTTTCCTACCTTAGCAATTTCGAGGACGAAATTATTTTAAGGGGGGAAGAATGTAACGACCCAGAATTTTGGTCAATTAATTTTAAATATTTTATATCATTTAAATATTGTGTTGATAATAAAAATAATTTATTTCCAGCAAATTGATTAGTTCTGAATTTAAATATTTATTTAATTATGGTTATTTTAAATATATGTTCGAATTAAATTTCAATATCAATTCACAGAGTTCGGAATAGCGTTGTAACATTGGAACGATGGTCGATACGTTAAAATAGCGGTTCGTGTGTTAAAGCTGTGAACCCCAAAATATCTGATTTTGTGGATAGGTTCGAAATCAATTCAGAATCTGTTTTAAAAGAATAAAGATCTCTTTAATCAAATCAGGATCTATTTAAAAAGAGTAAAAATCTATTTAAATCAAATCAAATTAAAATTTTGTTTGTACTTAAGGGAACATACAATAAAAACCTTTGTACCTTTGTCTCCCTCTTCATCTATATAATCGGACCCTTCCCACCTTTATTTCTTCTGAAAACAAAATAAAATGGCCATTTCTTTATGAATAGCCGCGACTATCCCTCCTCACTTCTATTAATTTTTCCCTCTTCTGTATCTCGAAATCAAACTCGAGAGTAAAATAAGAGTTCGAGCAAAGCTTAAGGGATCCATCGATCAACGACAACTACTCAGGAACTGGCTCGCGCACCGGCTAGGGATGACAGAGAGGTATTTCGATGTCAGAGTGGTGTATGTGGGGAAGGCGCGTATGCGTTGGCTCACGAATTTAGGGTTTAAAGGTTGCTCGATTTGGTCTCTGCAGTGTAAAAACGAATTCGAACTAGGAGCGAGGAAGTGAGGGTTTGAATTCTTCAGTAGTTGACGCAAAGGATTGGGAGTTTTCGAAGTTATGGGCTTCGATTTATAGTCATACGAGGGAGGGAAGCAAGCTCGTTACTGTAGCAGCGATTTGGGGGATTTCTAAAGCACGGCTTCAGAGTGGAGGCAGTGTTCTCTAAAATGATGATGGTTGGAAGTCTGTACAGTAAGGGTTTAGGGTCCCGTATTCTTAGAGATGAACAAAAAAGGGTTTGGGTCTCAAGATGATGATAGTGGGCAGATTGGGTTGGGGTCAATATCAAAGGATGGAGTATTAAGGTAATTTAAATAAAAAAGGATTTAGTTAATATTTCTTAATTAAATTAAATCAGTTTAATTATGAGAAAGAAAATGGATAGAAATAATAATTAAATTTGTTGTCCATTTATTTATGTAAGCATTTAATATATAAAGGGTTAATGTTTAAAAATACATAGGTAGTTTCATTATATTGGTTATGTTAGATTTAATTTAGTAACCATTAGAAGAAGAAGAATATAAAGGAAAGTTATTTATTTATTTAAATAATTAATTTAAAATAAATAAATGTTTAATCGGTAAATTTGAATAAAATCATCGCAGGTGTGAATTTATTCTAGAAAATACACAGCCAAGAAGAAATGGAAATTTATTGGTTGTTTGGCAATTTAAATCCTGGTGAGTAAATCTTACTCACCTTTAGAATTATTTTTATTTCATTAAAAATAAATTGTTTGTTGCTTGTTGAATGCTTTCTGGTTGTTTTATATATATTAGTTATTTAGGCTATATTATATATATATATTGGGTTGATGATTGGTTGGAATCCCGCAGTCTCATTAGCGGATGCCCGCAGTTTCATAGCGGATGATTACCCTATACGCCCCATGCTATGATAGTGGATGACCTTCTATACCACGATATTCTGCCACGAAGCAGAATGGGTATTATTTATGTGCTAACATCTGTGGATGCAGGAAAACAGGTTGGAGGAATCCAACTGGATTCCTCAAAAATATATTATCTGTTTGTTTGATTTCATATATATTTTTCATATATGATGTGTTAAAAATCAAATGATTGAAAATTGGGTGATTTGATTGTTTTAAATATCACTGGGCTAAGTGTTAATGTATTTAAAATATCGTGGAAGGATATTTGAGATTTAAAAGGGAAAATTCTATTTTTAAATAGAATTTGAATTTTTAAATAGATTTGAAATATAAACTTGTTTGAAAAATAAAACAAGTGATTCCTTTATAAATGAAGTTTATAAGTGGAGTGAAATGAATTATCATTGGATAATTCAGAAAATAGAAATACAAGTGTGACTTTGAAAAAGGAAATATATTTTTCCAAAGATGAAATATTTTATTTGAAAGCGAGACTTGTTTAAATGAGGTTTGTAAATAGAAAGTGGAAAAATTATCATTTGGATAATTTGAATATTTAAATTCAAATGTGAATTTGAAAATAGAAATGGGGAAATCATTTAAAGAAATAAACGATGGAATTTATTCTGATGTTCAGAATATAAATTGAACGAAAAATAAATCCATAAGGATTTATGATTTGAATTCGATTAATTCGAATTTTATTTAAATAAAAGTCAAATTGAATAAATAGAATTTGACTAGAATTTAAATATAGGATTTGAATACAGAAATTTAAATGTGATTTAGATATAGAATTTGGATGTAAGAAATTGAAATAGAATTTGAATTCAAAGGAATTCAAATGGATTTGAATAAAGAAAAGTAAAATATAGAGTTTTGAAAAATAGAATTCAAAGGGAATTTAAAATATAGAAACTTGAAAATAGAATTCAAAGGGAGCTTAACTATAGAAGTGAAATGGAGTTTAAACATAGAATTCAAATAGGGTTGAATTGGAATTTGAGTACAGGATTCAAGTAGGAATTCAAAAGTAGAATTTTCAAATAGAAAAGGAATATAGAACTTTAAACGAAATGTGAGTATTGAATTTGAATAAGGGAAATTCAAATAGAATTTTAATAAGAGATTTGAAATAGAATTTGAATAGAGAAATTCAAATGTAAATTGAATATAGAATTCAAATAGAATGTGATGGGAATTTGAAAATAGATTTCAAATAGAGTTAAAATGGAGTTGAATTCATTTTAACGGCAGTTCAAAAGTTTATATATATAAATATAATTAAAACGAACTCGCCGCAGCGCTGCAGTTCGTAAATTGTCGTTTCGAACTTCAATTGAATATACAGGAATCAATTGAAGTCGAAATTCTTTGAAACAAGAAACGTCAGGACCAATTTGATAACAGTTTTCTGTTGGAGGAGAAAAAGCTGGATTTCGTCGTATAGATTTTGAGATATGTCAAAATCAAATTTCTAAAAGTGCAGCGCCAGAAACCATTAAAACCATAATGGATTTTATATATAAATATAGGGATTTTTAAGCAAATAAAAATCTGAATTTCCATTTAAAAATCTAGACTTGAGTTAGAAAATAAATGTGAACTCAAGTGAAGTAAAGAAGATGATTTTGAAACAATAATCATATTTTTTATTATTGAATAGAATTAACTAAGTCAAAGAAGAATTAGTTAATCGAGTGTTGAATTGAAGTCAAACTTTGAAAAGTGAATTTGGAATTGTAAATATATATTCGAAATCGAATATAAAACTTAAATTGAAATTTGAATTCAATTAGTTGATAAGTAAGTGGAAATATATTTGAAACGTGTTATATTCAAATATACAAGCGAAATGGGCAAAGAGTTAGTTAAAGAGTTACTTTAACGAATTGAGTCAAAACGAGTTTATGAAATTGAAATGAATTGTACAGGTATAGATATACCGGAGACAGTTATGGGATAAAGTAATGAAGGTATATAATTAGTGTGCTCGACAAAAAGGTACATGTTTAAATTCATATATGGGTTTTATGCGCCGTATCGGCAAGCCGCTTGGCTTTTTCTTTTTCTTTTTGAGATGAGAAGGACCGGGGAAGCTATTTGAAATTTCCCGATGCTCCCGGTACAGGGGAGGTTATGGCGAATTTTTCCGGAAATTTAAGGAGTTAGAATATTTTTAAGAAAATTTAACAACTAGAAATCTATATATATATATATATATATATATATATATATAGAATTAGAAAATGAAATGAACTTAGAAGTAGAATAGTAAAGTCGAAAAGAATATATATGAAATCAAAACTAGAATGAAGAATAGAAAGAGAAGCGTATACGTGTTTTATAAATGAATAATTGGTTTGTATAGTATTGATTATTCGAGTAAGTAGTCTTGTCTGTTTTGACGTTATGAATGTTACTCAGTCAAGGTCTGAGAGGTAGTTATACCCCAACTTGATTGGTTCCGTTAATAACCGATAAATAGCAAAACTCAGTCTCGAAGATCAAACGTTTAAAGAGATTTAGTTGAATACAAATATTTGGGTTGTCGTAACGATGTTTTACACAACATATGTCTTAATCCAAATAGGCGTAAGTTTGGAAATAGAGTTATAAATATTTCCTAAGTATAGAACTAAATGAGTTCGTGGAAGAGATAGGTAATTGGATTGTTTTCCAATTATAATCGAAGATATTTTCTAACTGTAGAAAATAAAAGGAAGCGATATTTGGAAATGTTTTCCAAATAGTATAAAATCCCAATATGTCTATTTGAAAATATTTGGTTAACAAATATTGATAAGGAAATTGAGAAGAGATTTAATTAATGAAATATTAATTAAAGAGCCCAGTGATTTGTTTGATATGTTGGATGAACACTTGTTTTTATTCGATAGTTAAATCACAGACTATCGAAGTTTTGACCATCGTTGTCAATGTGGAGAGACCGGTTGGATTATTATCCGAAGAACCACTCCGTATCGGCATAAGCGTTGCGAACCAAGTATGCTGAATATATTGAAGACGGAGTAAAGTGCAAGGGCTTTTCTATTTATAGAAATTTTGCCTTCGGTTTCGTTCAGTCCCAGAACGAACGTAAATGGACGAATGTCTGACAAAGTATTTCCAATGATCAAAAGGGTTGGTCTGTATAAATATATATGGTTGCAACGGATTTATTCCCTTAGCATAACATCCAGAATATTTGTGCAAACTCAACTAGTGATTAACGGATCTGACGATGTGGCAT
Organism: Allium sativum; assembly: GCA_030737875.1. Lineage (NCBI taxonomy): Eukaryota > Viridiplantae > Streptophyta > Magnoliopsida > Asparagales > Amaryllidaceae > Allium > Allium sativum. Next base: position 542,825,864 of record CM060922.1, read on the forward strand.
TCAAAGTGATGGTGTCATCAATGAATGGTAAGTATTCGTAGCCTCAGGCCTCAACAACCGGGAAAGGACAAAAATCGGGCAGGCAGCATGGCTAAGTGGGTCGCACCCATTAGGATGTATAATCACCTATCTAGAGAAATTCCAATTGCTTCTTAAAATCTATCGATGCTGTCCCTTATCGGGAAACGGTTGCTGATCACAACCGTTGGTGATATACATTCGATACACTCAAGCGAAATGAGTGGTCGGTCATGTGTGGGCCGGGTTACAAGACGTTCTTGTTGAACCCAGTGTATTCGCCTCTAGAGATGCACTATCGGCAGGTGGTCCCATACCTTGTCAAGTTGGAAATCCAATCTCCAATAAGCGCCCTGCGGTTTTTGATTTTATATTATATATGGAGCGTGAGATGCAAGCGTTCCGCTAGATTCTATTTAGTTGATTTAGACATTATTATAATATCACCAGACTTTGATATCAAAATGTTATGGGTTATCGTAAGGTAAAAACCATCCGTGTTTATGTGTGGATCGGTCTTACGATTATCTTTTCTTTCGAAAGGATTTTTAAAAGTTAAACCAATAGTTGGAGTTTACTCACACTAGTCCCATGACTGACCCAGAGTTTATTTTGTTTGTTTTTCCCTTAAACTCTTGGGTGCCCAAATTTGTACGGGCAGTCAAGTAGTCGGGATTTTACAGATTCACTTGGAGGAGCTTGGAGCAGGAGGCTTCAGCGTTAGTTGTCTAGTGTTATTTCCGCTGTAATTGTAAGTGTTGTACTCTGATGATGATGTATGTATATACAGTTAAAAGTTTGTATTTCAAAATCTGTTATATATTATATTTTGTTCTGCTGCGATGTGAGGTTCTGTGTTGTGTTTATGTTCTTCTTCTTCTTCTATTCTAAGTTTTCTATCTTATCTATTCTCACCCTCTATCTTCTTTCTATTAATGGTTCGTATTTCTGTGTTATTTGGGTTGGACGTGTGTTATATTTAGTCAACTCAGATAGCTCGGATTTGCGGGTCGTTACAGGTTTTCAATCAAAAGTCATAATTTATTTGTCACTTTGATGTTCAATAAAAGTTGCAACATTATAAATCTCATTTTTATGTTATATTGTTTTCAATAAATGTTGCAACATTAAAATTTCATTTTTAATGTAATAAGTGTTTTCAATAAAAAGAAGCAACGTAAAAAGATCATATTTTTATGTGTCCATTGTTTTCAATAGAAAGACTTTGCATAAAAAAAATCACATTTTTAATGTGATTTAGATTTCATTGTAAAGATGAAGATAAAATGGACTTTTATTTTTATTTTTATTTTCATTTTTGGCAATGGAAATTTTATAAATTAAAATTGCATTTTTATTGAAATTTTGTTCATTGTAATGAATAGAAAAGATCGCATACATATGTGTAATGAGAAAAAAAAGATTACATTTATATGTAATGAAAAATGAACAGAAAAGGATTACATTTTTAATGTAATCAAAGATTAAGAATCACATTTTGGTTTACATATCATCTGTAAATTAAAATTCATTTTAGAAGTAAAACTTTTGTTTACATTTTTATGTAAATAAAAAAAAGACATGTTTTGGAAATCACAATGTTTGTTTACATTTTTATATGTAAATAAGAAATTATTTTCAGAAGTTACATTATATTTGTGAGTATATTTTGTAAAATAAAAAGTTGTTCTTTTATTTGCATTCACCAATGCAAAGGTATATTGAAAATAAAATTATTCTTTTATTTGCATTTTCCAATGTAAATATACATTAAAAATAAACTTGTTCTTTTGTTTGCATCTAAAAATGCAAATATATATATTTAAAACTGAAACTTGTTCTCTTATTTGTATTTACGAATACAAATATATATATTAAAGTAAAATTTATTCTTTTATTTGCATTCACTTATGCAAATACATTTTGAAAATGAACGAACCTTTTTATTTGTGTTCCCAAACACAAATACAATATAGAAAATGAATGATCCTTTATGTTTGTGTTCTCAAACACAAATATAACATAGAAAATTAAAATGGTCTTTTTATCCGTGTTCTTAAACACAAATAAAACATTAAAAATAAAAGAACATTTTTTTGTGTTCTCCAACACAAATATAACATGATTTTAAAGTAGTACATTTTTAATTTTTTTTTTTTGCATTTTCAATGCAAATATTTCATGAAATCAAAAGTCCACATTTTGTTTAACATTTCATAATGTAAACAATACAAGAAAATAAAAATTACATTTTTGTTTGCATTCTACAATGCAAACGAAATGTAGAAAATAGAATATGCATTTTTATTTGCATTCTATCATGCAAATAAAACAAAGGAGATAAAATTTCATTTTTGTTTGCAACTTTAGTTGCAAACAAACAAGAATATAAAAATTGCATTTTTGTTTGCAAATTTAGATGCAAACAAATTTATTAAAAACAAAAGATACATTTTTGTTGCATGTTTTAAATGTGAAGCAAAGCATAAAATAAAAGTTACATTTTTAATTATTTATTTATTTCACTTGATGTAAATAAACATAAAGTAAGAATTTGTTCTTTTATTTACATTTCTTGATGTAAATAAAACTAGAAACTAAATATTACATTTTTATTTGCATTACTCTATTTAAATAAAACATGAGAATAAAAAAATACATTTTCATTTGCAATCCTTAATGCAATTCAATTATAAAATGAAATTTTTTATTTACATTCCTCTATGTAAATAAACATCAAATAAAAAGGTTGAATCTTTATTTGCATTCTCTATTGCAAATAAAGCATGAAATGAATAGTTATAGTTTGTGTTATTATTTATATCCCCTATTACGAATGGAATTAAAAGATTACATTTTTCTTTTCATTTATTTACAATGAAAGAAATTGAAATAAAGATTATATTTTTATCATCATTTTTGATGCGATAAAAGAATAGAAATAAAGATTACATTTTTATTGACATTTTACATGCGATAAAAAGAACAGGAATAAAAGAGATATTTTATCATCGTGTTATATATTGTGTATTACACTGCCATAGGCAAGTTACCTGACTTGTTTATGTGATTGGGTCGATAATTTTCACACATCGCCCAAGTGCACAAATAATTTATTATCTGTTTATTGGTTGAAACCCCACACGGGTGTTGGGATGAAAATTAACATACACTAATCCCAATATTTAGTTGTATGTTGATCGTTAGATCGACAGGCTGCGATGAGCGTTATTATTTAATTTTAACGCTTACGCAGTGGAATTTACACTTTGGATGAAATGGATGATTTGATGATTATATTGTTATTGTCATATATATGATGTGTGTGAAATCCATATAATCCAAATTATATGGTAAACTATTGAGTCACATATCGATTTAGATGATCTTTTAAATAAGAGTATTCTTACACTAGAAATTCTTTTATATAAAGGATATATTTTCATAAAAAGATATTTTAGTTAAGTATATTTTTAAGATAAAGAATATGTGTAAAAGATAAAAATATGTAATATGAAGAATACTTTCCAATTAGAATCTTTTGTATAAAGAGTATTTTAATGATTATTTCTAAAATATATTTTATAATAACGAATTAATATTTAAAGGGAAATCCTTTAATTAAGATTATTAGAATTTGCAATTATATTTCATGATATGAGATACATTGAGATGTGAAGTGGATTTATCGTGGATGGTGTTTTTAAATGACATTTGTCCTTTAATCCAATTTACATCGAAATTATTATTTGGAACTTGTAAATCTACTCATAGATTTAACAAAAGCATTTTCTAAAAATCTAGTTTTCCAATTTAAAATATATTAAATTGGAATTAAGTGGAAATTCTATTGGTAATAATCGAGATGGGCTTCTGTAATAGAAGACCGATATTATATATGGAATTTAAGAGGCTTTGCCGTTATTCCATGTATATTGTTAGTCCGATACAGAAATTTATATCGATTATGTACTGATTGATTTCTGTGGAATTCCATATTTAGGAAATTGATTTGTGGGTTTATCGTGAACTGTGTTTTAAATGACACGAGTTCTTTAACCCGTTTAAAAGAAGATTTATTATTAAAAATAAATGATCTGTGAAAATGATTTTTGATATTAAATCAAATTCAGAATTTTTAATAAATCTTTTAAGGAAGATTTATGATTTAATTTATTAATTTATCTTTGATAAAAATTTATGAAAATCTTTTAATATGAAAATCTTATTAAAAGAATATTCAGGATCGGAATGTGACATAATGTGTGATTTTCCAATATTTGATTTTTAATCACAAAATACGCGAGTTATTCAGAAAGACCGGGTTTAACCATTCTGAATAATCATCACGACGATCAAGAGTCGAAGATGAAGACGGTGGCAGAAGACCGAAGGTTTTCACATCGTTGGGATGATGATGACTGGTATCTTGAATTGGGACAGTACATTCCGAGGCAAGGTATTTGGTAATGATCGTCCAAACGTATTTGGAGATCGACGGACCCGTTGTTTCGCTCAGACCCAGAGCGGACTTGTAAATGGATTGCGTGTCTAACATTGTATTCTTTTCTACTGTATTTGTTGAACGCTACTGATTATATATTTCTGTTTGGTGGTGGAGAATTTATTCTTCACTTAACCCCCTTCTCTAAGACGTATGAGCTTAGAGGTTATATATATATATATTGGTAGATGATTAATGATATGGTAGAGTCTGACAATGTGGCATGCTAAGATGCAATTGATCAAGGCTTTGTTGAAAAGCAGGCCTTGTAGTTGATGATCAAAGCACAGTCTATTTAGGCATAGCTTTGTGTATATCGTGACTTTGCGAGCCTCACAGCCCGGTAGAGTCTAAAACGGGAGAAGGGAACGCAGGGAGTGCACACGTTTCTTTCTAGCTAGAGTGGTTCCAGGGACCTACCATCACTGACATTTATTCATTGTGGTTGTTGGATTTTTCGAGGCCTCGGTTTATGCGGTCGCCACTGGCCGTATTATAGGTCCAAAAGGACCGGGGAACGTGTGTTCAGGCATTTCTAATCCACAAAAGTAAGTGTGGACCGGCCCTGCAGGATCCAAGGGTTGGACAGAGTACCAATCCTGGGGCATTTGCAAGAGTGTCTCGAATCAGTAAGGATCTCCTCCCTAGCCTTGACTCAGATGGAAACCCAAATTTCCAATACGACATCACGCGGTTTTGATTGTATACCTATATATGGCGACATAGTGGGATGGGGCACTCATGCCGTCTAAGATTGATATATTTACTTTGATGTATTTCAAATTGGTTGCACACTATTATTATATAATACCGTGTTTATCGTATCAAGCATCTTTTGATCATTATAAGGTAAAACCCTATCCTCCGGTTTGCGTTGCATTGTGTGATGGGACTTGGGTCTTATAATGGTTTCATTTTTCTAAAAAGCATTGCGTTATTTTGACAATTTACTTTAGTCATGCACTGGCAATCCATAGGAGAAAACATGTTCCGCGAAAGTGGCGTGGTCCTGTGATTAGCCTTATTATATTTTATTGGTTAGGTAGAATTCTCACACCAGTCCCATGACTGACCTGTACTTTGTCCACTGGCGAACTCGGGTGCCCATATTTTCCACACGAGCAGTCGAGTAGCTATTTTTGCAGATATATTAAGCAGGATTCTGGTTTGAAGCTTGAAGCTGTGTCCAGAGATAGAGAGTCTTCCGTTGTGTTCTTCCGTTGCAGTATATTACATTTTTTGTATTTATCTTCCGCTGTAATTATATTCCAATGTACTCTGATATGTATATTCTGTACTCTGATGTAACATTTATTATAGTGTTATAAAAGTCTTCTGTTATCTGTTGTAATGTGTTGTATGCCCAAAGTTAAAGTATTCGTAGGTTTCCACTTTTTGGATCAGACCTGTGTGGTTTATGGTCGATTCAAAGGGTGGGATTTGCGGGTCTTTACAGATTCCATCCCCTCCTCCACGCTTGAATGAAACTCACCGGAATCTGCTCCCATCGAGCCACCACCAGCGAACCCGACCCTCGGACGTCAGCCGCCGCCTCTAACCTCCGTTCTTCCTTCGACAGTCATCACAGGCGAACCCTCCAGCCTCCGGCAACGTTTTTTTTTAAAAGCGTGATGAAAAGGTAATTAATTTGCTTAATTAATTAGTTAAGTTTAGCTAAAAATTTCAGATTTTTGGTATGAAGAATATTGTTTTAAAAATGAAGTCTTTATATAAAGAGCATTGAAATAAAAATGATATTTTTATATAGGAAACATCATTTTAAAAGGGAAATTTTTATTATGAAATAGTTTAGCTAAAAAGATTAGACCTTTAACTTTACAAAGATACGATTTTTAACTTTGCAAAGATACGATGTTTAACATGAAAAAGATTTCATTTTTGATTAGAAAAAGACTTTATTTTTAACATGTAAAAATGAGATTTTTAATTAGAGAAGGATGAGATTTTTAGTTAGGAAAAGGTTTGATTTTTATAGTATGAACAACATTGGAAAAATATGATTTTTACTTATGTAGAGTATTAAAAATATGATGTAAAGGTTAAAAATTTAATTTTATAATATAAAAAAGTTAAAAATATAATTTTTATACTAGTGGCATATTAAAAATATAATTTCTATATGATGTAGATAATAAAAATATGATTTTTACTTAGGTAGAGTATTAAAAATATGGTTTTATTAAAGTAGAAATATAAAAATATAATTTCTTATATTGAAATAAGCGTTGTAAAAATATATATGAAGTTAAAATAAAAATACGGTTTTTATTTATTGAATGAAGTAATAAAAATATAATTTTTATTTGAACAGCGTAAAAAGAACTGCATAGGAATTTCAAGAAGATCCAGACGATTCAGCAGTTCAACAGCAAAGCACGGCGGAGTGGAACCCTCTATGAGAACTTATCACTTTTTAATTTAATTTTCTAGTTAAAAATATATACTAGGATGCAGACGGTGTTTAGTAGCACCCGACACCCGTCGTCCACAGACCATGGACGGCTTGTATGCTTGTTTGTTTGATTTTGATGTGTAGTTGATTGTGTGATGTTATGTGAAATGAAATAAAATATTTATATAGTTGAAATAAAATATTATATAGTGGAAAATATTTCATAGTTAAAAATAAAATTTTTAATGTATATATGAAATGAAATAAATTAATATAAACAAATCGAACAATTTTTTTATGTACACACATTTGACTGATATTGATTGGGACGATAAATTTTACACATCGCCCAACTGCACAAATAAAATCTGTGTTTGATTGTTTGAAACCCCACACGGGTATTGGAATGATATATGCCATACGCTAGTCCCAATAATTAGCTGTATGTCGATGGTGTAACGACCCAGATTTTTGAACAGTTTATATTTAGTATGGATTTAAATAGTGAATTTATAAAATAAATGGTATTTTATTTTGTTATCGATTTAATAATCGAAATATGATTTATTTTGAATTATCAGAATATGAAATCGACAACAATTGAATTCAAAGTTAAAACCGAGTCAAAGCGGTTCTTTTGATTAATATAAATTCTGTATTTAAGTAGAACGATAATAATTTTTATCATCGATGGATTTAATTGTTTGAAACTGAATTATATTTTAAATTAAATTGAATTTAAATCGTCAATCTAATACTGATAGTCTGTATAAACAATTGAATTAAATTTCAAAATATGTTCAGTTAAGTCCAGAATATCGTATAACTTTAGAAACGCCGGTCGCTACGGGTGAATAGCGGTTCAGAATATCGAGTTAAGGGACCGTGAGATATTTAGCTATTAAATTAAAACAAACTAATAAAATCTAATCAGCAGACCTAAGTTTAACAGAGTCGACCTACTATTCTATAAAACGCAGACCTCTATGTACATCGAGCAACAAAATTTGTCTGTCTCTTTCAATATCCAGGAAACAACATTTTAATGGCCGGTGTACCTCTTGTCTGCTCTCGCCCTTATATAAATCATCGCGATCCCTGTTATTTCATTCAACAAAAAAAAAAAAAAAAAACCAAAACCCAACTCCCTCAAATCGAAATCGAAACCGTGTGGATCCCCTGGAAACTTTGCTCGACATTAACAGCGCTCGCGGAGTGGAGGATTTGGGAAGCTCGCGACTGTGCCAGGTGGAGCAACGAGTTCAATTCGGTCTAGGGTTCAGCATAGTTCGTGAGTTTAGGGGGGGTGAATCGCCCAGATCACGATGATTTGGAAAGGGCCAAGGGTGAACTCGACTTGGGTTTTTACTCGCGGAAGGTTTGTGGAGTACTTGATGTTGTCTGATGGTGAACAAGAGGTGCGCTACTGCTGGGAAAGCATCAGAAAGGGGGGGTTAATGATAGCGTTGGTCATTGGATAGCAATGGGTCCGAGTTGCTGTAGCGACTTCGACAGTGGGTTTGAGGCATGAAGATGATGTAGTTCGAGTAAGGGAGAGGCGGAAATGCTATGTAAATCATGAGAAGGTTCGAACCATTTTTAAAGGAAGGAAAGAAGTTAAAAATGGGAATATAAGGTAAGTATTTAATTTAGTAACTTTATTGCATTTAAAATTTATTAAATAGCTTAAATAATAAATAATAAATTGTCATGATAGATATACACAAGATTTATCGAACGAAATCAGACAAGAAATCCGTAGCTGCGGGATACCTAATCGAAAATTAAAATGGGAATCAGAATAGATCGATTGAAATCCCTGGTGAGTAAATCTCACTCACCTTTTGTTTATAATTATTTTTATTTCGGTAAAAATAATTGTCTGTTGCTTGTGTGAATGCTTTATGGTTGATTTACATATATATTAGTTATTTAGGCTATATATATATATATATATTGGGTTGATTGATTGGTTGGATTCCCGCAGTCTCATTAGCGGATGCCCGCAGTTTCATAGCGGATGATTACCCTATACGCCCCACGCTATGATTAGTGGATGACCTTCTATACCGCGATATTCTGCCACGAAGCAGAATGGGTATTATTTATGTGCTAACATCTGTGGATGCAGGAAAACAGGTTGGAGGAATCCAACTGGATTCCTCAAAAATATATTATCTGTTTGTTTATTTGTTTGCATATATATTGTTATATATGATGTGTTAGAAAAATAAATAATTGGTTGCTTTGTGTGTTTTATCACTGGGCTTAAGCAATGATATTTAAAATATCGTGAAAGGATATTTGAGATTTAAAAAGGAAAATTCTATTTTTAATTAGAATTTGAATTTTTAAAGGAAATTAAAATATAAACTTGTTTTTGAAAAATAAAACAAGTAGTTTCTTTATAAACGAAGTTTATAAACAGTTCTTTTATAACGAAGTTATAAAAGAAGTGAAAAGAATTATCATTTGATAAATTCAGAAATAGAAATACAAGTGTTTTGAAAATATGATTCAAAAGGAAATTTAAAACATAGAATTTGAATAATAGAAAAGGAAATGGAAATTTGAATTCAAAAAGAAAAGGAAATAGAAAATTTGAATTTAGAATTCAAATAGAAAATCCAAGGTGGATTTGAATATAGAACTTTCAAATGGTGTTTGAATAAATAGAATTTGAAATAAACTTTGGAAATAGAATTTCAAAGTAGAATGGGAAATGGAATTTCAAATAGGATTTCAAATAGGAAATCCAAATGGTTTTGAAATGGAATTTGAATTCAAGGGAATTCAAATGAATTTGAATATTAGAAATTCAAATGGTGTTGAAAATGAATTTGAATATTAGAAATTAAAATGGTGTTGGAGATGAATTTGAATATTAGAATTCAAATGGAAAAGGAAAATGGAATTTGAATATAAGAGATTAAAATTGAATTCAAATCGGATTTGATCTATGGAATTTGAATATGAAATTCAAATGGGTTTAAAACTATGGAATTTTGAATAAAGAATTTAAAAAGAAGTTTGAATATTTGAATTCCAATAGAATTTAAAATAGAAATTGGAATATAGAAGTTCAAATGGAATTTAAAAATAGAATTTGAATAAAAGAATTCAAATGAATTCAAGTATTGAATTTGCATATAGGGAATTCAAATAGAAATTTAAGTATTGAATTTGAATATCAAATAGAAAAGGGATTGAAATTTGAATATGGAATTCAAAGTGAGATTTGAATTTAAACCAAGGAATTCAAATAAGGTTAAAACGAAGTTGAATTCATTTTTAAGAAGTTTAAAAAGTTTATATATATATAAATATAATTAAAACGAACTCGCCGTAGCGCTGCAGTTCGTAAATTGGCAATTCGAACTTCAATTGAATATATAGAACTCGGTTGAAGTCGGAATTCTTCGAAACAAGAAACGTCAGGACCGGTTTGATAATAGTTTTCAAATGAAAGAGAAAAATCTGAATTTCGTCGTATAGATTTTGAGTTATGTCAAAATCAAATTTTTAGAAAAGCAGCGCCATAAACCATTATAGACCATAATGGATTTTATATATAAATATTGGGATTTTTAAGCAAATAAAAATCCGGATTGCCATTTAAAAATCTAGACTTGAGTTAGAAAATAAATATGGACTCAAGTGAAGTAAAGAAGATGATTTTTGAAACAATAATCCTATTTTTTTGATTATTGAATAGAATTAACTAAATCAAAGGAGAATTAGTTAATTGAGTTTGAACTAAGGTCGAACTTTGAAAAGTGAAAATTTGGGATTGTAAATATATATTCGAAATCGAATATAGAACAAAAACTGAAATTTGAATTCAATTATTTGATAAGTATGTTGGAATATATTTGAAATATGTTATATTCCAATAAACAAGCGAAATAGACCAACGAGTTAATTAACGAGTTAATTAACGAGTTCAGTCAAAACGAGTGTGTGAAGTTGAAATAAATTTGACAGGTATAGACATACAGGAGACAGGATGGGACAAGAATAATGCAGGTATATAAATAATGTGTTCGACAAAAGGTACATGTTTAAATTCATATATGAGTTTTATGCGCCGTATCGGCTAGCCGCTTGGCTTTTTCTTTTTCTTTTTGAGATTAGAAGATACCGGGATGCTATTTGAAATTTCCCGATGCTCCCGATGCAGGGAAGGTTATGGCGAAATTTTCCGGGAAATTTAAGGAGTTAGAATATTTTTAAGATATTTTGATAATTTGAAATCATTGTTTCGACGTATTGAATTCAATAGTAAAGTGAATATAAAAATCGAAGGTTGTAAACAAAAAAAAAAGGGATAGAGATAAGTGATTGGAATTGTTTCCAATTGCAAATAGAGATATTTTCTAATATATAGAAAATAAAAGAAGTTGATATTTGGAAACGTTTTCCAAATGGCATAAGAGGCCGAGATGATTATTGAAAATATTTGGTTAACAAATATTGATAGAAAAATTACAGAAGTGATTTAATTAATGAAATATTAATTAAAGGGCCCAGTGATTTGTTTGATATGTTGGATGAACACTTGTTTTTATTCGATAGTTAAATCACAGACTATCGAAGTTTTGACCATCGTTGTCAATATGGAGAGACCGGTTGGATTATTATCCGAAGAACCACTCCGTATCGGCATAAGCGTTGCGAACCAAGTATGCTGAATGTATTGAAGACGGAGTAAAGTGCAAGGGCTTTTCTATTTATAGAAATAGTGCCTTCGGTTTCGTTCAATCCCAGAACGAACGTAAATGGACGAATGTCTGACAGAGTATTTCCAATGATCAAATGGGTTGGTCTGTATGGATATATATGGTTGCAACGGATTTATCCCTTAGCATAATATCCAGAATATTTGTGCAAACTCAACTAGTGATTAACGGATCTGACGATGTGGCATTCAAAGTGATTGTGTTATCAAGGACTGGTAAGTATGCGTAGCCTCAGGCCTCAACAACCGGGAAAGGACAAAAATCGGGCAGGCAGCATGGCTATGTGGGTCGCACCCATTAGGGTGTATAATCACCTATCTAGAGAAATTCCTTTTGTTTCTAAATCTATCGATTCTGCCCATTCGGGAAACGGTGGTTTGAGTCCATCCGTTGGTGATATACATTCGATACACTCAAGCGAAATGAGTGGTCGGTCATGTGTGGGCCGGGTTGCAGGACGTTCTTGTTGAACCCAGGTGTATTCGCCTCTAGAGATACATCATCGGAAGGTGGTTCCATACCTTGTCATGTTGGAAATCCAATCTCCAATAAGCGCCATGCGGTTTGTGATTTTATACTATATATGTAGAGCGTGAGATGCAAGCGTTCTGCTATTTGGTTATTTATTTGATGTAGACATTACTATAATATCACTGGATTTGATATCAAAGTGTTTTGGGTTATAGTAAGGTAAAAACCGTCCATGTTTATGTGTGGGCTGGTCTTACTATTATCTTTTCTTCGAAAAGGATTTTGAAAGTTAAACAAGTGGTTGGAGTTTACTCACACCAGTCCCATGACTGACCCAGAGTTTATTTTGTTTTGTTTTCCCTAAACTCTTGGGTGCCCAAATTTGTACGGGCAGTCAAGTGTTTCAGGCTTTTACAGATACACTTGGAGGAGCTTGAAGCTGGAGGCTTCAACGTTAGTTATTTAGAGTTACTTCCGCTGGATCAAATGTTATGTGTACTCTGATGATGGTATGTATGTATGTACAAAACAGATTTGTATTTCAAAGCTTATGTTATATAATATATTTTATTCGTTCCGCTGTGAGTTTGTGATCTTCGTTTTTCTTCTATTCTAATATTTCTTTCTTTCTATTTCTCATCCTCTAACTTCTTTCTAAAAATGAGTCGTATTTCTGTGCAATTTGAGTTGGACGTGTGTTATATTTAGTCAACTCAGATAGTACGGATTTGCGGGTCGTTTCAGTTGGTATCAGAGCTTAGGTTGAGCGAATACCTAGGCTTGTGTGGTATGTACTCATTAGAGATAGGGTCAGTAGTGCCCTAGAATGAGTTGAGTGTATATACGAGAGAGCGTATTTGTTAGTTGATATAAAAGCTATTTTATATTGTGTTGACTAGTCTGTTGAGTGGTTTATGAATTCTGGTCGAATCGTGGGACGCCACGACGTCGATAGGAGTTTCTAAATACTTGAACAGACGATTGAACATGATATTGTTTTAAAGTGGGTAAATGAAATAATTTTACCCAAAATTTCTATTTTGATATAGAAAGGATAATTTTCAAGAATTATTATATGGATGTGTTGGATGTTGATTTTATAATCAAATGAGATTATAAATTTAGAATGGTTAATTATAACCAGAATAGAATTTGTATAGAAATTGAATATACAAATGAGATGAATTAGAATAAAATTCAGACCAGAATTGAGAATTTAAAATCCTGGGAAGTTGAAAAATATTTTTCAAAGTATATTAAAATAATATAGATTTGTTTTAAAAGGATTTGAAAAAAAAATCATTTTAGATGGATTTTGAAATAATAAAGCACTGAACTCACTTCAGTCGCTGGGAAATAATTCTGATGATGATTGCAACATCATCAGTGTTCATTTCCGAGTTTCTAAGTGATGAATTGCTACCTTAGAAAAGTTCTTGGTCGAAAATTCAAATGTTTGAATTTGAAATGGAAATAAATATATATGTATATATTTATAGGATTTCAAAAGAATTTGAAAAGAAAAACCCAGGGATTTAAATTCTGGAATTTAAATTTAACTTAAACAAGTTAAATGGGTCGAAGTGAATGAATTGATTAAAATCAATTTGAATTGGTTTAATAGAACATAGATTTGATATAAATGGATTGATCGTAGATCTTTCAAATTAAAGGAAGGAAGACCAAAAGTTTTGGTGAAATTAAATATGTTGAAATATAAAGAGGTGAGTTTCAACATAAAGGAGTTTGAAAAGTAATAGATTTGTACCATTTTTCCTACCTTAGCAATTTCGAGGACGAAATTATTTTAAGGGGGGAAGAATGTAACGACCCAGATTTTTGAACAGTTTATATTTAGTATGGATTTAAATAGTGAATTTATAAAATAAATGGTATTTTATTTTGTTATCGATTTAATAATCGAAATATGATTTATTTTGAATTATCAGAATATGAAATCGACAACAATTGAATTCAAAGTTAAAACCGAGTCAAAGCGGTTCTTTTGATTAATATAAATTCTGTATTTAAGTAGAACGATAATAATTTTTATCATCGATGGATTTAATTGTTTGAAACTGAATTATATTTTAAATTAAATTGAATTTAAATCGTCAATCTAATACTGATAGTCTGTATAAACAATTGAATTAAATTTCAAAATATGTTCAGTTAAGTCCAGAATATCGTATAACTTTAGAAACGCCGGTCGCTACGGGTGAATAGCGGTTCAGAATATCGAGTTAAGGGACCGTGAGATATTTAGCTATTAAATTAAAACAAACTAATAAAATCTAATCAGCAGACCTAAGTTTAACAGAGTCGACCTACTATTCTATAAAACGCAGACCTCTATGTACATCGAGCAACAAAATTTGTCTGTCTCTTTCAATATCCAGGAAACAACATTTTAATGGCCGGTGTACCTCTTGTCTGCTCTCGCCCTTATATAAATCATCGCGATCCCTGTTATTTCATTCAACAAAAAAAAAAAAAAAACCAAAACCCAACTCCCTCAAATCGAAATCGAAACCGTGTGGATCCCCTGGAAACTTTGCTCGACATTAACAGCGCTCGCGGAGTGGAGGATTTGGGAAGCTCGCGACTGTGCCAGGTGGAGCAACGAGTTCAATTCGGTCTAGGGTTCAGCATAGTTCGTGAGTTTAGGAGGGGTGAATCGCCCAGATCACGATGATTTGGAAAGGGCCAAGGGTGAACTCGACTTGGGTTTTTACTCGCGGAAGGTTTGTGGAGTACTTGATGTTGTCTGATGGTGAACAAGAGGTGCGCTACTGCTGGGAAAGCATCAGAAAGGGGGGGTTAATGATAGCGTTGGTCATTGGATAGCAATGGGGTCCGAGTTGCTGTAGCGACTTCGACAGTGGGTTTGAGGCATGAAGATGATGTAGTTCGAGTAAGGGAGAGGCGGAAATGCTATGTAAATCATGAGAAGGTTCGAACCATTTTTAAAGGAAGGAAAGAAGTTAAAAATGGGAATATAAGGTAAGTATTTAATTTAGTAACTTTATTGCATTTAAAATTTATTAAATAGCTTAAATAATAAATAATAAATTGTCATGATAGATATACACAAGATTTATCGAACGAAATCAGACAAGAAATCCGTAGCTGCGGGATACCTAATCGAAAATTAAAATGGGAATCAGAATAGATCGATTGAAATCCCTGGTGAGTAAATCTCACTCACCTTTTGTTTATAATTATTTTTATTTCGGTAAAAATAATTGTCTGTTGCTTGTGTGAATGCTTTATGGTTGATTTATATATATATTAGTTATTTAGGCTATATATATATATATATTGGGTTGATTGATTGGTTGGATTCCCGCAGTCTCATTAGCGGATGCCCGCAGTTTCATAGCGGATGATTACCCTATACGCCCCACGCTATGATTAGTGGATGACCTTCTATACCGCGATATTCTGCCACGAAGCAGAATGGGTATTATTTATGTGCTAACATCTGTGGATGCAGGAAAACAGGTTGGAGGAATCCAACTGGATTCCTCAAAAATATATTATCTGTTTGTTTATTTGTTTGCATATATATTGTTATATATGATGTGTTAGAAAAATAAATAATTGGTTGCTTTGTGTGTTTTATCACTGGGCTTAAGCAATGATATTTAAAATATCGTGAAAGGATATTTGAGATTTAAAAAGGAAAATTCTATTTTTAATTAGAATTTGAATTTTTAAAGGAAATTAAAATATAAACTTGTTTTTGAAAAATAAAACAAGTAGTTTCTTTATAAACGAAGTTTATAAATAGTTCTTTTATAACGAAGTTATAAATGGAGTGAAAAGAATTATCATTTGATAAATTCAGAAATAGAAATACAAGTGTTTTGAAAATATGATTCAAAAGGAAATTTAAAATATAGAATTTGAATAATAGAAAAGGAAATGGAAATTTGAATTCAAAAAGAAAAGGAAATAGAAAATTTGAATTTAGAATTCAAATAGAAAATCCAAGGTGGATTTGAATATAGAACTTTCAAATGGTGTTTGAATAAATAGAATTTGAAATAAACTTTGGAAATAGAATTTCAAAGTAGAATGGGAAATGGAATTTCAAATAGGATTTCAAATAGGAAATCCAAATGGTTTTGAAATGGAATTTGAATTCAAGGGAATTCAAATGAATTTGAATATTAGAAATTCAAATGGTGTTGAAAATGAATTTGAATATTAGAAATTCAAATGGTGTTGGAGATGAATTTGAATATTAGAATTCAAATGGAAAAGGAAAATGGAATTTGAATATAAGAGATTCAAATTGAATTCAAATCGGATTTGATCTATGGAATTTGAATATGAAATTCAAATGGGTTTAAAACTATGGAATTTTGAATAAAGAATTTAAAAAGAAGTTTGAATATTTGAATTCCAATAGAATTTAAAATAGAAATTGGAATATAGAAGTTCAAATGGAATTTAAAAATAGAATTTGAATAAAAGAATTCAAATGAATTCAAGTATTGAATTTGCATATAGGGAATTCAAATAGAAATTTAAGTATTGAATTTGAATATCAAATAGAAAAGGGATTGAAATTTGAATATGGAATTCAAAGTGAGATTTGAATTTAAACCAAGGAATTCAAATAAGGTTAAAACGAAGTTGAATTCATTTTTAAGAAGTTTAAAAAGTTTATATATATAAATATAATTAAAACGAACTCGCCGTAGCGCTGCAGTTCGTAAATTGGCAATTCGAACTTCAATTGAATATATAGAACTCGGTTGAAGTCGGAATTCTTCGAAACAAGAAACGTCAGGACCGGTTTGATAATAGTTTTCAAATGAAAGAGAAAAATCTGAATTTCGTCGTATAGATTTTGAGTTATGTCAAAATCAAATTTTTAGAAAAGCAGCGCCATAAACCATTATAGACCATAATGGATTTTATATATAAATATTGGGATTTTTAAGCAAATAAAAATCCGGATTGCCATTTAAAAATCTAGACTTGAGTTAGAAAATAAATATGGACTCAAGTGAAGTAAAGAAGATGATTTTTGAAACAATAATCCTATTTTTTTGATTATTGAATAAAATTAACTAAATCAAAGGAGAATTAGTTAATTGAGTTTGAACTAAGGTCGAACTTTGAAAAGTGAAAATTTGGGATTGTAAATATATATTCGAAATCGAATATAGAACAAAAACTGAAATTTGAATTCAATTATTTGATAAGTATGTTGGAATATATTTGAAATATGTTATATTCCAATAAACAAGCGAAATAGACCAACGAGTTAATTAACGAGTTCAGTCAAAACGAGTGTGTGAAGTTGAAATAAATTTGACAGGTATAGACATACAGGAGACAGGATGGGACAAGAATAATGCAGGTATATAAATAATGTGTTCGACAAAAGGTACATGTTTAAATTCATATATGAGTTTTATGCGCCGTATCGGCTAGCCGCTTGGCTTCTTCTTTTTCTTTTTGAGATTAGAAGATACCGGGATGCTATTTGAAATTTCCCGATGCTCCCGATGCAGGGAAGGTTATGGCGAAATTTTCCGGGAAATTTAAGGAGTTAGAATATTTTTAAGATATTTTGATAATTTGAAATCATTGTTTCGACGTATTGAATTCAATAGTAAAGTGAATATAAAAATCGAAGGTTGTAAACAAAAAAAAAGGGATAGAGATAAGTGATTGGAATTGTTTCCAATTGCAAATAGAGATATTTTCTAATATATAGAAAATAAAAGAAGTTGATATTTGGAAACGTTTTCCAAATGGCATAAGAGGCCGAGATGATTATTGAAAATATTTGGTTAACAAATATTGATAGAGAAATTACAGAAGTGATTTAATTAATGAAATATTAATTAAAGGGCCCAGTGATTTGTTTGATATGTTGGATGAACACTTGTTTTTATTCGATAGTTAAATCACAGACTATCGAAGTTTTGACCATCGTTGTCAATATGGAGAGACCGGTTGGATTATTATCCGAAGAACCACTCCGTATCGGCATAAGCATTGCGAACCAAGTATGCTGAATGTATTGAAGACAGAGTAAAGTGCAAGGGCTTTTCTATTTATAGAAATAGTGCCTTCGGTTTCGTTCAATCCCAGAACGAACGTAAATGGACGAGTGTCTGACAGAGTATTTCCAATGATCAAATGGGTTGGTCTGTATGGATATATATGGTTGCAACGGATTTATCCCTTAGCATAATATCCAGAATATTTGTGCAAACTCAACTAGTGATTAACGGATCTGACGATGTGGCATTCAAAGTGATTGTGTTATCAAGGACTGGTAAGTATGCGTAGCCTCAGGCCTCAACAACCGGGAAAGGACAAAAATCGGGCAGGCAGCATGGCTATGTGGGTCGCACCCATTAGGGTGTATAATCACCTATCTAGAGAAATTCCTTTTGTTTCTAAATCTATCGATTCTGCCCATTCGGGAGACGGTGGTTTGAGTCCATCCGTTGGTGATATACATTCGATACACTCAAGCGAAATGAGTGGTCGGTCATGTGTGGGCCGGGTTGCAGGACGTTCTTGTTGAACCCAGGTGTATTCGCCTCTAGAGATACATCATCGGAAGGTGGTTCCATACCTTGTCATGTTGGAAATCCAATCTCCAATAAGCGCCATGCGGTTTGTGATTTTATACTATATATGTAGAGCGTGAGATGCAAGCGTTCTGCTATTTGGTTATTTATTTGATGTAGACATTACTATAATATCACTGGATTTGATATCAAAGTGTTTTGGGTTATAGTAAGGTAAAAACCGTCCATGTTTATGTGTGGGCTGGTCTTACTATTATCTTTTCTTCGAAAAGGATTTTGAAAGTTAAACAAGTGGTTGGAGTTTACTCACACCAGTCCCATGACTGACCCAGAGTTTATTTTGTTTTGTTTTCCCTAAACTCTTGGGTGCCCAAATTTGTACGGGCAGTCAAGTGTTTCAGGCTTTTACAGATACACTTGGAGGAGCTTGAAGCTGGAGGCTTCAACGTTAGTTATTTAGAGTTACTTCCGCTGGATCAAATGTTATGTGTACTCTGATGATGGTATGTATGTATGTACAAAACAGATTTGTATTTCAAAGCTTATGTTATATAATATATTTTATTCGTTCCGCTGTGAGTTTGTGATCTTCGTTTTTCTTCTATTCTAATATTTCTTTCTTTCTATTTCTCATCCTCTAACTTCTTTCTAAAAATGAGTCGTATTTCTGTGCAATTTGAGTTGGACGTGTGTTATATTTAGTCAACTCAGATAGTACGGATTTGCGGGTCGTTTCAGATGGATTGATTGACAAACTGTTATAAGCGTTGAATATTCATATTTGATGCTTATACAGTGTAGAATGCACTTTGGATGATGGTTGATTATTCATCGTTGTTATTGTATACATGTGTTGTAGAAAATCCATATAATTAACATTATATGGTGATTGATTGGGCCTCATTCCAGTTTTGAAAATATATATTTGAAATAGAATATTTGAAAACTGAAACATATGAAGCCGTGTTGATTAGATTGAAGCCATTTTGACGTGAACGATATTAATATCGATTATATTCGTTTTTATAATGAATATTGAAAAGTGCTTTCAAAATCGAATATTTTGAAATGAAATTCGAATTATATTGAAAAGAATAGAAATTCAACTTAAATTGAAATTGAATTGAATAGAAAATGAATTCGAATTAAACTAAATAGAATTGAAATCGTTTTGAATTGAATTTAAAACGTATTGAAATTGAACTGAAAATCGATTTGAATTGAAATCAATTTGAATTGAAATCAATTTGAAATGAATTTAAAACGAATTTGTAAGGGAAAATTCAATTTTGATTTGAATTTGAAAAGGAAGTTGAAATCGTTTTGAAAACGAATTTAAAACGATTTGAAATCGATGAAGTATATATTATATATTATATATATATAATATAATGGCCTGAGTAGAACGCGCCGCGCTACGGTAGTTCGTGAATTTCGACCATTGACTTCAAATGGATATTGCGGGAGATCCGACCGTCGGATTCTCCTAAAACCGGAACCGTTAGGTTCGTATCTAAAAGTGCTTTCTAACGATTATTATAAATTAGAAATCTAACGGTTGGATTTGGAATTATGTCCAAATCAAATTTGGAAAAGGTCGCTTAAAGTGCAGTTCGATGGCCGTTGATGGAAATCGATTGTACGGGCCTTGATAAAATTATTAAAAATAGTAATAATTTGTGTAAAATCATAAGAAATGATTTAGAAAGAATCGGGATGAAAAACTACACATTTGAAAAGATAAAAATAGGTTTTTTTTATTGAAATGAACTAGTTTTGAACTGGAATAGTAATTTATTTATTTTTAAAATAAATAAATTGGATTTGAAATGGTTTTGAAAATAATCAGAATTTCCAATAACTGCATTGGAATGGAATTGAATCGAAATTGTCTTTGGATTATTTCGATGTTGGATTTCGTGATTATACAGATATTGTTATGGAAATTTGAAAGATATATTTATATCGTTATTTCCAATACGATATTTGTTGGTCGTAGAATTTGATATTGAATATAAGCCAATATATTTTCTATTCAGAGCCTTGTATTTAATATCAAATGTGATTTGGGTTTGTCGTGAATGGTGTCTTCATTAACACTGTTCTTAAACCCAGTTGAGAAAAAAGATTAAATCTTTTTATTTAGATTTAATGAAGTGTACCAATTAAATAACATTTAATTGGAATTGAATTGGTATTGATTTTTGGGTTTATCGTGAACAGTGTTTTAAATAACACTCGTTCTTTAACCCGATAATTAATGGAACGTGATTTTGGGTTGTCGTGAACGGTATCTTCAATAATACTGTTCTTAGACCTAAAGGAGTTAAGAAAATCAGAAACTAACTGGGGATTAGTTAAGTTGAATGGTTTCAGAGGTATTGATCTGATGTTGGTTTCGGCCTTTGGGGTTAATACTTAGGGAATTGCTCACTTACTATTTTACGATTAGGGACTGATTGAAATGTGATGTGATTTTGGGGTTTATCGTGAACCGTGTTTTAAATGACACTGATTCTTTAACCCAGTCACAGATTAAAACTAAGTGGAGTTTTAATGAATTTTTAATTAGATTGAAATGATCGAGAATGGAGTATCACCAGTTTTGCTCCAGGCGATAGTTAAATCTTTAACTAGATTTAAACATGAAATGGTAATTAAATTTACCGATAAAACCGTGGTGTTAGATATGAAGTAAGACCCGTTTTACTTCATGGGATGAATAGGTTGGGATTGGGAAATTAAAACAAACGATTACTTCGGTTAGGTTCGTTAATCCCGACTAGTTTGAATTGATATTCAAAAGTAGATTAAAGAATAAATTAAAGAATTTATCTTTGATAAAATTAATGGGAACCTTTCCCTAAGAATGTGAAATTTAGAAACTAGCTGTAGATTGGCTAAGCAGAGTGATTTCCTGGGTATTAATCTGATGTTGGTTTCGGCCTTCGGGGTTAATATTTGGGGGATTATTCTCTTGATTAATTTACGGTTAGTGACTGATGAATTGGAATGAGGCGTATGTTCTATTTGTGTAACACTTGTTTATAATAAACGCGAGTTATTCGGAAAGACCGGGTTTATCCCATTCTGAATAACTGATACGACGATAAGTCGAAGATGAAGACGGTGGTCGAAGACCGGAGGTCTTCACGTCGTTTGGATGATTACTGATGATCTTGATTGGAATGTACATCCAAGAAGATGGAAACAGTTGGTGATCGTCCAGACGTACTTGGAGATCGATGGATATGCAGGGTACTAGGTGCCTCCGGTTTCGTTCAGACCCAGAACGAACTTGTAAATGGACTGTGTGTCTGACATTGGATTATAGTCTGTGTGATTGATTTCTATTAAATATATATCTATTTAGCGGCGGAGAATTTATTCTCTTGCTTAACGCCCTTCTCTGAGACGTACGAGCTCAGGGGTTATATATTGATGGATATCCATCGCATGGAGTGAATTTCCTGTGTGGCATGCCTAAGTAGCAAATGATCAAGGCTTCTGTTGAAAAGCAAAGTCTTGTGGTTGATGATCGAAGCACGGCCTTTGTGGCGTAGCTTTGTGTAACGTTTACTTTGCGAGTTTCACACCCGGTATGAACCAGAAACGCGAGAAGGACCTCAGGGAGGGCATGCGTTTCTTTCTAGTTAGAAGTGGCATCAGTAGTTTTACACGCCCTGGCGAATTTGACTTATGTGGTTGTTGCTGTTGTGAGGCGCCTCGGATATATCGGTCGTTCTCGAACCGATGGAGTCATTTAGTTGGCTCACCTACGCCCCAAAGGGCGGGGAAACACATGTTCAGGCATTTTAATCCACTCCGTGTGGACCGGCCCTGACGATCCAAGGGCCCACCTGAGTCTGGGTCCTGAGGCTCGGGCTAGAGAGTCTCGAATCGGTAGAGGACGATCCCTAGCCTCGGTTCATACCATAAATGATAACCCAACTTCCAATACGTGACGTTTCGATTTTAGTTGTAATCCTATATATGGCGACATAGTGGGATGGGGCGCTCATGCCGTCTATGATTGATACTTATGATTTGAAGTTGTTTTATACAATATGCACTTATAATAGTATCAAATGATTTGTTTTAAACGTATCAAGCATTCTTGGATATTATAAGGTGAAAACCCTATCCTCCGGCTTGCGTTGCATTGTGTGATGGGAACTGGGTCTTATAATAGCTTCATTGTTCTTTATTTAGCATTGCGCTGTTGTTTTATGCACTGGTGTTCTTGGGAGGAAACCCGTTCCGTGTTATACGGCGTGGTCCCTTGATTTACCCAACTTTAAAATAAAGATTAATAACCGTTTTAGTCCTCACACCAGTCCCATGACTGACCTGGGGTTTATTTTTTTAACCTAAACTCTGGGTGCCCCTATTTTGACACGGGCAGCTAGTAGTTTTGGTTTTGCAGATTTATATTCACAGGATCCTGGTTTACAGCTAGAACGATATCCGGAAAGCTTTGTACCCATGTATCTCCTTCAGTTGTATTTTGTATTATTTTCCGCTGCTATGTATTTAAATGTAATTTAAATCTCTGATATTTCTATGTAATATTCATTCATACTCTGTATATTCTTGTATTCTGATGGAATTGTTGTAATATACAATGAAATGTTCTTCCGTCTGCGTTCTGACGTGGCTTGTTCTCGAACTATCCGCGCTTTCCTCACCGGGAAAGTTACGGGTCTTTACATTTGGTATCAGAGCTTTGGTTTACAAAGCTCAGAGAATAAGACACATTAGAACCATACGAAAGAATTCATTAGAAATTGGATTAGTAATATCCAATGGGAATGACTCGTTAGAGATGGGATCAGTAGTATCCTAGAACGAGTGTGAAAAGCATATTTTTAAAATGAAAACAAGTTTTGTTTTGGAAATTTAAATCAATTATTCATATTTGATTATTTATTTATATGAATTTGGACAATCCAATATATAGAGATTTTGCATATATGTCTTGCAAACGTGTGTTCAAAGTTTTAATATAGTGGGTAGATACAAAATCCCTCTAGTGACCGGGGATAATTCTGGCGACGGGGCACCATCGCCAGTATTTATTTTCGAGTTTCGAAAGTGAGATTTCTATATATTTCCAATTGACTGGTGTGAGAACCGAAACTAGATAGGGCTTATTGTTATGATTTGGCATCAAAAATCTGATTTTTTTGACTATATATCAAAGTTAAGAATTTGGAAAGCTAATCAACTAATTGATTGTTGGTTGTGTTGTTTAATTATTGTTTGTTTAATTGAAAATTTGAACCATTTAGTCAAATTGTACCAAATAGTGAATTGTATTGAAATTTTGTTGCATTTGCTTGCATATACACATGCTTACATTGAACAGGTCATAGCAAATAGGCTAGAGCAGAAGAATAAAATTGTTTGCCCGACAAATAGGTACATGTTTACCATAATTTACTGTTTTGTTTGGGTGATGATGATTTTATGAGCCGATTGGCTAGCCGCTTAGCTTTTTCTTTTTCTTTTTGAGATCAGTGGGCCTATATGGCAATTTCAGGATTTTCCCGGTGCTCCAGGTGGAGGGGAAGTTATGGCGAAATTTTTCGAAAATTTAGTGTGTTGGCCAAATTTTTGAAAAATTTGAAAAGTTCGTAGAAACTGAAAAGTTGAAGAACTTAAGCCATAATAAAAATAATCAAAGTTGAGTTGGTATTTAAAACAACTTTCGGCTTCGTTCCTTTTTGGGGACGAAAAGTTTTAAGTGGGGGAGATTGTAACAACCCGAAAATCTGGGCCAGTTTAAAATTTTTATTTTGGCAATTTTAGCGAATTTTGATTATTTAAAATGAATTATTTTAAATAATAACGACGAGAAATTTATTTTGAATAGAATTCGAATGCATATATTTATATAGCTCGACGTTGGAATATAAATATTTATTTTAAATTATAAAAGGAATTGAAAATGGCGCGGTAGTTCGATAATTCGATTTCAAACTTCAATTGAACATACCGGGTGCAAAATAAACCGGATTTTAGTGAAACCAAAAATAAGGGAATCTAATTGTAACTATCTTTCCAACGAACTCAAAAAATTGAAATTTCATAGCGGGAATCAAAAGATATGTCCAGTTGAAAATTCTGAATTGTCGCTATGGAATTCAGGCCTTTAAAAATGGGAATTTTGCAAACGACCTCGGTTTTCGACGTAACCACTTTTGTTGGATCCGGGATGTCAAATTATTGCTAGATTTCAAATTTTGTAATTTTTCGAATCAATATGTGGGTGTGGCAAAGGAAAACGCGTTTGACCAATTTTAGTTGATTTTAATCGACTGGAAAATGACCATTTTTCAAACGGTCTCAGAATTTGATGAAACTAGTTTTGTTAGGACCGTATCGTCAATACGAAGCTAGAAAATAATTTTTCGGGAATTTTTAGAGTCAGCATGTGGCCTCGGTAAATTGAAATGTGCGTTTAAATTGAATATATAAAGATTTATATTTTAAATTTGACGGAAACTGATCGTAACAGCCGAATTGGGTTACGAAACATATCCCATTGTGTTCGGAATGGGGGTAATTAGCTAGGGACGACAGTCGTTGGGTCTCGTTTGGAATTTGAATAAAAAGTCAACTTTTTGAAAATAAATAAATTAATTAAATAATTATATAATCCCTACCCCCACTCCATTCTCTCCAGTCAACCGATGATTAAAAGAAATAAAAAAAAACAAAAAACAAAAACCCAAATCTACTTTCTTCGATCTGAAAAGAAAATGGCGACTGGCGACGACGCCATCGCGTCTTTTCCTCCATCCACCGTCGCGCAACCCATCACCACCGATTCCATCTCCATCGACGTCCATCACCCCATCGTGACCTCGATTCCATTCCCTCCTCCACGCTTGAATGAAACTCACCGGAATCTGCTCCCATCGAGCCACCACCAGCGAACCCCGACCCCCGGACGTCAGCCGCCGCCTCTGACCTCCGTTCTTCCTTCGCCGGTCATCACAGGCGAATCCTCCAGCCTCCAGCAGCGTTTTTTTTAAAGCGTCATGGAAAGGTAATTAATTTTCTTAATTAATTAGTTAAGTTTAGCTAAAAATTTCAGATTTTTGATATGAAGAATATTGTTTTAAAAATGAAGTCTTTATATAAAGAGCATTGAAATAAAAATGATATTTTTATATAGGAAACATCGTTTTAAAAGGGAAATTTTTATTATGAAATAGTTTAGCTAAAAAGATTAGACCTTTAACTTTGCAAAGATACGATTTTTACCTTTGCAAAGATACGATGTTTAACATGAAAAAGATTTCAGTTTTGATTAGAAAAAGACTTTATTTTTAACATGTAAAAATGAGATTTTTAATTTGAGAAGGATGAGATTTTTAGTTAGGAAAAGGTTTGATTTTTATGGTATGAACAACATTAGAAAAATATGATTTTTACTTATGTAGAGTATTAAAAATATGATTTTTATATGATGTAAAGGTTAAAAATATAATTTTATAATGTAGAAAAGTTAAAAATATAATTTTTATACAAGTGGAATAATAAATATATAATTTCTATATGATGTAGATAATAAAAATATGATTTTTACTTAGGTAGAGTATTAAAAATATGGTTTTATTAAAGTAGAAATATAAAAATATAATTTCTTATATTGAAATAAGCGTTGTAAAAATATATATGAAGTTAAAAAAAATACGATTTTTATTTATTGAATGAAGCAGTAAAAATATAATTTTTATTTGAATAGCGTAAAAAGAACTGCATATGAATTTCAAGCAGATCCAGACGATTCAGCAGTTCAACAGCAAAGCACGGCGGAGTGGAACCCTCTGTGAGAACTTCTCACTTTTAATTTAATTTTCTAGTTAAAAATATATACTAGGATGCAGACGGTGTTTAGTAGCACTCGACACCCGTCGTCCACAGACCATGGACGGCTTGTATGCTTGTTTGTTTGATTTTGATGTGTAGTTGATTGTGTGATGTTATGTGAAATGAAATAAAATATTTATATAGTTGAAGTAAAATATTTTATAGTGGAAAATATTTCATAGTTAAAAATAAAAAATTTAACGTATATATGAAATGAAATAAATTAATATAAACAAATCGAACGATTTGTTTATGTACACACATTTGACTGATATTGATTGGGACGATAAATTTTACACATCGCCCAACTGCACAAATAAAATCTGTGTTTGATTGTTTGAAACCCCACACGGGTATTGGGATGATATATGACATACATTAGTCCCAATAATTAGCTGTATGTCGATCGATTGATTGACAGACTGTTATAAGCATTGAATATTCATATTTGATGCTTATACAGTGTAGAATGCACTTTGGATGATGGTTGATTATTCATCGTTGTTATTGTATACATGTGTTGTAGAAAATCCATATAATTAACATTATATGGTAATTGATTGGGCCTCATTCCAGTTTTGAAAAAAAATATTTGAAATAGAAATATTTGAAATAGAATATTTGAAAATCGAAACATATGAAGCCGTGTTGATTAGATTGACGCCATTTTGACGTGAACGATATTTATATCGATTATATTCGTTTTTATAATGAATATTGAAAAGTGCTTTCAAAATCGAATATTTTGAAATGAAATTCGAATTATATTGAAAAGAATAGAAATTCAACTTAAATTGAAATTGAATTGAACAGAAAATGAATTCGAATTAAACTAAATAAAATTGAAATCATTTTGAATTGAATTTAAAACGTATTGAAATTGAACTGAAAATCGATTTGAATTAAAATCAATTTGAAATGAATTTAAAACGAATTTGTAAGGGAAAATTCAATTTTGATTTGAATTTGAAAAGGAAGTTGAAATCGTTTTGAAAACGAATTTAAAACGATTTATAAACTATGGTTTAAAAGGAAATCGATGAAGTATATATTATATATATAATATAATGGCCTGAATAGAATGCGCTGCGCTGCAGTAGTTCGTGAATTTCGACCATGGACTTCAAATGGATATTGCGGGTGATCCGACCGTCGGATTCTCCTAAAACCAGGACCGTTGGGTTCGTATCGAAAAGAGTTTTCTAACGATTATAAGAAATTAGAAATCTAACAGTTGGATTTGGAATTATGCCCAAATCAAATATGGAAAAGGTCGCTATAAGTGCAGTTCGATGGCCGTTGATGGAAATCGACTGTACGGGCCTTGACAAAATTATTAAAAATAGTAATAATTTGTGTAAAATCATAAGAAATGATTTAGAAAGAATCGGGATGAAAAACTCCACATTTTAAAAGATAAAAATAGGTTTTTATCGAAATGAACTAGTTTTGAACTAGAATAGTAATTTATTTATTTTTAAAATAAATAAATTGGATTTGAAATGGTTTTGAAAATAACCAGAATTTCCAACAATTGCATTGGAATGGATTTGAATCGAAATTGTCTTTGGATTATTTCGATGTTGGATTTCGTGATTATACAGATATTGTTATGGAAATTTGAAAGATATATTTATATCGTTATTTCCAATACGATATTTGTTGGTCGTAGAATTTGATATTGAATATAAGCCGATATATTTTCTATTCAGAGCCTTGTATTTAATATCTAATGTGATTTGGGTTTGTCGTGAATGGTGTCTTCATTAACACTGTTCTTAAACCCAGTTGAGAAAAAGATTAAATCTTTTTATTTAGATTTAATGAAGTGTACCAATTAAATAACATTTAATTGGAATAGAATTGGTATTGATTTTTGGGTTTATCGTGAACAGTGTTTTAAATAACACTAGTTCTTTAACCCGATAATTAATGGAACGTGATTTTGGGTTGTCGTGAACGGTATCTTCAATAATACTGTTCTTAGACCTAAAGGAGTTAAGAAAATCAGAAACTAACTGGGGATTAGTTAAGTTGAATGGTTTCAGGGGTATTGATCTGATGTTAGTTTCGGCCTTCGGGGTTAATAATTAGGGAATTGCTCACTTGCTATTTTACGGTTAGGGACTGATTGAAATGTGATGTGATTTTGGGGTTTATCGTGAACCGTGTTTTAAATGACACTGATTCTTTAACCCAGTCACAGATTAAAACTAAGTGGAGTTTTAATGAATCTTTAATTAGATTGAAATGATCGAGAATGGAGTATCACCAGTTTTGCTCTAGGCGATAGTTAAATCTTTAATTAGATTTAAACGTGAAATGGTAATTAAATTTACTGACAACAGCGTGGTGTTAGATATGAAGTAAGACCTGTTTTACTTCATGGGATGAATAGGTTGGGATTGGGAAATTAAAACAAACGATTACTTCGGTAAGGTTCGTTTGGTATTGATTTTTGGGTTTATCATGAACAGTGTTTTAAATAACACTAGTTCTTTAACCCGATAATTAATGGAACGTGATTTTAGGTTGTCGTGAACGGTATCTTCAATAATACTGTTCTTAGACCTAAAGGAGTTAAGAAAATCAGAAACTAACTGGGGATTAGTTAAGTTGAATGGTTTTAGGGGTATTGATCTGATGTTAGTTTCGGCCTTCGGGGTTAATAATTAGGGAATTGCTCACTTGCTATTTTACGGTTAGGGACTGAATGAAATGTGATGTGATTTTGGGGTTTATCGTGAACCGTGTTTTAAATGACACTGATTCTTTAACCCAGTCACAGATTAAAACTAAGTGGAGTTTTAATGAATCTTTAATTAGATTGAAATGATCGAGAATGGAGTATCACCAGTTTTGCTCTAGGCGATATTTAAATCTTTAATTATATTTAAACGTGAAATGGTAATTAAATTTACCGACAACAGCGTGGTGTTAGATATGAAGTAAGACCTGTTTTACTTCATGGGATGAATAGGTTGGGATTGGGAAATTAAAACAAACGATTACTTCGGTAAGTTTCGTTAATCCCGACTAGTTTGAATTGATATTCAAAAGTTGATTAAAGAATAAATTAAAGAATTTATCTTTGATCAAATTAATGGGAACCTTTCCCTAAGAACGTGAAATTTAGAAACTAGCTGTAGATTGGCTAAGCAGAGTGATTTCCTGGGTATTGATCTGATGTTGGTTTCGTCCTTCTTGGTTAATATTTGGGGGATTATTCTCTTGATTAATTTACGGTTAGTGACTGATGAATTGGAATGAGGCGTATGTTGTATTTGTGTAACACTTGTTTATAATATACGCGAGTTATTCGGAAAGACCGAGTTTATCCCATTTTGAATAACTGATACGACGATAAGTCGAAGATGAAGACGGTGGTCGAAGACCGAAGGTCTTCACGTCGTTTGGGTGATTACTGATGATCTTGATTGGGATGTACACCCAAGAAGATGGAAACAGTTGGTGATCATCCAGACGTACTTGGAGATCGATGGATATGGGGGTACTAGGTGCCACCGATTTCGTTTAGACCAAGAACGAACTTGTAAACGAACTGTGTGTCTGACATTGGATTTTAGTTTGTGTGTTCATTTATATTAGATATATATATCTGTTTGGTGGAAGAGAATTTATTCTCTTTCTTAATGCCCTTCTCTGAGACGTACGAGCTCAAGGGTTATATATTGATGGATATCCATCGCATGGAGTGAATTGCCTGTGTGGCATGCCTAAGTGGCAAATGATCAAGGCTTTTGTTGAAAATCAAAGTCTTGTGGTTGATGATCGAAGCACGACCTTTGTGGCGTAGCTTTGTGTAACATTTACTTCGCGAGTTTCACACCCGGTATGAACCAGAAACGGGAGAAGGACCTCAGGGAGGGAATGCGTTTCTTTCTAGTTAGAAGTGGCGTCAGTGGTTTTACATGCCTTGGCGAGTTTGACTTATGTGGTTGTTGCTGTTGCGAGGCGCCTCAGATATATCGGTCGTTTTCGAACCGATGGAGTCATTTAGTTGGCTCACCTACGCCCTAAAGGGCGGGGAAACGCATGTTCAGGCATTTTAATCCACTCCGTGTGGACCGGCCCTGACGATCCAAGGGCCCACCTGAGTCTGGGTCCTCAGGCTTGGGCTAGAGAGTCTCGAATCGGTAGAGGACGATCCTTAGCCTCGGTTCATACCATAAATGATAACCCAACTTCCAGTACGTGACGTTTCGATTTTAGTTGTAATCCTATATATGGCGACATAGTGGGATGGGGCGCTCATGCCGTCTATGATTGATACTTATGATTTGAAGTTGTTTTATACACTATGCACTTATAATAGTATCAAATGATTTGTTTTAAACGTATCAAGCATTCCTGGCTATTATTAGGTAAAAAACCTATCCTCCGGCTTGCATTGCATTGTGTGATGGGAACTGGGTCTTATAATAGCTTCATTGTTCTTTATTTAGCATTGCGCTGTTGTTTTATGCACTGGTGTTCTCGGGAGGAAACCCGTTCCGTGTTATACGGCATGGTCCCTTGATTTACCTAACTTTAAAATAAAGATAAATAACTGTTTTAGTCCTCACACCAGTCCCATGACTGACTTGGAGTTTATTGTTTTAACCTAAACTCTGGGTGCCCCTATTTTGACACGGGCAGCTAGTAGTTTTGGTTTTGTAGATTTATATTCACAGGATCCTGGTTTACAGCTGGAACGATATCCGGAAAGCTTTGTATCCGTATATCTCCTTCAGTTGTATTTTGTATTATTTTCCGCTGCTATGTATTTAAATGTAATTTAAATCTCTGATATTTCTGTGTAATATTCATTCATACTCTGTATATTCTTGTATTCTGATGGAATTGTTGTAATAAACAATGAAATGTTCTCCCGTCTGCATTCTGTTGTGGCTTGTTCTCGAATTATCCGCTCTTTCCTCACCGGGGAAGTTACGGGTCTTTACACTCTCCGTCCTCAATTCACGTGCAAATTTGGCACGTTTGTGTATAACCTTCAAAATTGATTTTCAATGTACATTTTAATTTGCCACGACTACATACTAACTCCAAAAATTATGAAATTTGAAATCTAGCTATGTTTTGCAATTACGGTCCTAAAAAAATTAATTTCATCGAATTTGGAGACCGATTGAAAAATGGTCTTTTATCTAGCTTATTAAATTTACAACTAAAACTGAACACGCGTTTAAATTTACCATGCTTACGTATGAATTCCAATCGACTTGGAATTTTAAACCTGACAATAATTTAATGTTCCCAATCCAAAAAATTAGTTTCGTCAAAAACAGATGTTGTTTGAAAATGAACCTTTTAAGGGCTATGCGTTATATAATATTAAAATAATATTATTAAATTCCAAAATTAATAAGATTAATAATAAATTATTATTATTATTATCTCATATATTTAATTAAAATATTATACAATTGTAAACTAAAAATACTTGATTTTTTTTACTCGATATTATAATTTTCTAATCAAATGCATTTTACGTAAAAATCCTTTTATTTAA
The DNA here is from genome assembly GCA_030737875.1 of Allium sativum. Classification (NCBI taxonomy): domain Eukaryota; kingdom Viridiplantae; phylum Streptophyta; class Magnoliopsida; order Asparagales; family Amaryllidaceae; genus Allium; species Allium sativum. The sequence continues at coordinate 542,857,989 of CM060922.1, forward strand.
TTTAAGTTAATCATTACAATTTATAAAAAATTTCATAACTACTATTTGAAATTTTAATTTGGACATAAATTACAATTTATAAAATGAAATCTCAATTATTCATTTTCATTAGAAAGATACAATTAAATAGTTTCTAACGTTTCTTGTTTCGTCAAATTTTGATTTATAATGAACTCTGTACGTTCATTTAAAGTTTAAAATTAAAATTTCAAACTTCCACGCCATTACGAGCTTGTTTTAATTATATTATAAATTTATACGCTCAAACATCATTTTGAATAAATTCTAAGTCATTTATTCTCAAAAAAATCGTTTAAAATATTTAGTTTCCATTAAAATCAATTTAAAATAAATTTTAAATTGGTTTCAAAATTTCGGGTTGTAACAGAAGTAATGCATCCAACTTCTTTTGTTTAGCCTTTACTTGTTGGCATGCTAAACATCGGGCCACGAATTCTACTACATCTTTCTTCCAGTCAGTCCAATGGAAAACACGCTTCAAGTCTCGGTACATCCTTTCACTACCCAGATGGTTAGTCATCCCAGAGTGATGAGCTTTCTCAAGAACTGCTCTTAGCAATTCCCCATCTCTGGGGACACACAATGTAACAACCCGGAAAATATAAGCCAATTTTAAAAAAATTAATTTGGTTATTTTAATGAATTTGGAGGAATTGAAATAAAATATTTCAATTAAATAACGAGTTAGAAATAGTGCGGCAGTTTAAAATTTTGAATTCGAACTTTGGCTGAACGTACAGGATGCAAAATAAAACGGATTTTAGCGAAACCAAAAATATTTAAATATGTTTAAGAATATCTTTCTAACGAATCTGCAAAATCGAAACTTCATAGCAGGAATCAAAATTTATGGCCAGTTGAATATACATAATGGTCGTTATGGAATAAATATAGCCTTTGAAAATTGACATTTTGCAAACGACCTCCGTTTTCGACGAAACCACTTTTGTTGGATCCGGGATGTCAACTTTTTGATAGGTTTCAAATTCCATAATTTTTGGAATTAATATGTGAGCGTGGTAGAGGAAAATGTGTTTGGTTGATTTCAGTCAAATTGGATCTACAAGAAAATGACCATTTTTCAAACGGACTCGGAATTCGATTAAATCAGTTTTGTTGGAACCTTAAAATCGTCCCAACATAGCTATATTTATTTTTCAGGAATTTTTGGAATCAGTATGTGGCCCCGGCAAATTAAAATGTACGTTCAAAACAGAGTTTGAATGTTTTCTATTTTAATTGGAAGAATAACTGACCGTAACAGTTGAATGGGCCTACGAAACATATTCCATTATGTCCAGGATGGGGGTATTTAGCTAGGGACGATAGTCGTTGGGTTTAAATTGGTGCTCTAAGAAAACTCTAATTTTGGAAATAATATATATCGACCAATGGAAATAATTCATTCATTTTTATATTTTATAAAAAAAATCAAAAAAACCCTCGTCCGCCCTCAGCATTGATGATGGAAATATGTTTCCCCGTTCCCGATTATTTTCCGACCAAACCACGCCGTACTACACCTCGCCCAATTCAACTTTTTGAAGAACTCCCCTCGAGCTTCAAACTAGTACCGTTCTCGCCCCCACCTCGTCGCCCCAGCGTCAAGAACCACTGCCTCAAAGTCGCGGTCTTCAAACCGCTGCCATTGATTCCGACCATCGAAATGAGCCCCCTTACCATCGACAGGCGCGCCGTTCAAGGCTCTAGGTCGTGGTGTTGACTGATTTGGTTAACATGCAACAGTTTGGATGTATAATCGAAACCTAGGTTGAACCTTTCTCTGAAGGTAACAGCCTGTTTACATGTAAGAGGCTATAATGTTTTTAAACGTTGCTAATGATGATTTTAGTATAAAAATCGTATCTTTAACATATGTTATAGAAATTCGATGAAACAGGAAACATCGGACTCGTAGCGACATCATCTACATTCTAAAAGAAGCTAGAACGTGTTCCAAGCTCGCTACAAATTTCATAAGGATTAAAATCAATGTGAGACATCTAAATTCAAAATGGAATGAAAATGCATTGTATAAATTATATGAGTGAAATATAAATTATATGTGCATTGCACACCAAATGTATGAGCGTTATATAAGTTATATGAGCGATGTATAAATTATACATGCTTTGTAAAAATCATATATGTGTTGAAATAGAAATGTAATATATATATATATATACACACACACACACACACACACACACATACATACATATACTCCCCTCATCCACAGACCATGGACGATATGAATTGATTGTGTATGACGTGAAATTGATTGATAATGCGAATGCTTGAAAATTAGTTGAAATGCGAATGGTTGGAAATAATTGTTTATTGTTGAAAGAAATTTTTTGTGGTTGAAACAATGGGAAATATTATGGAAAATTCATATGATATGAAATTGACCTTAGATCATTTAGATAAGCCTCTTATGGAACGCTGCGATGCCTAAGGTAGTGCGAGGAGCCGTACTTGGGACGGTGCCGGTTTTTAACCCCCTACCGATATGCTGCCAAAAATTTCAGTAATATCTATGTGTTTGAATTATTTTCATGTATTGAATGACATTCATGTGTTGAATAAATTGTTTAGATAATAAAAATCACATTTTTATAATGCGTGTGAAGTATATGAAGTGTGCATGTATAAGATATCCATATGTTGAGATATTCATGCGTTGAATGACATTCATGTGTTGAATAAATTGTTTGAAAAGTAAAAAATCGCATTTTTATCTAATGTATGGACTATATAAATATACATCTGTTTGGCGGTAGAGAATTTATTCTCTTGCTTAACGCCCTTCTCTGAGACGTACGAGCTCAGAGGTTGTATATCGGTAGATACCGGTGGTATGGTGTGGATTGACAGCGTGACATGCGAGGATGCAAAATCAAGGCTTTTGTTGAAAACTAGAGTCTTGTGGTTGATGATCAAAGCAGGGATTTGAGATGGCGCAACTTTGTGTATGACGTGATTCGCGAGCCTCACACCTCGGTATGAGTTAAAAACAGGATATGGACCACTGGGAGAACACGACGTTTCTTTCTAGCTATGGGTGGTGTCAGCGTTATACTAGCCCTAACATCGTTGATTATTATACCTTTGTGGATGTTGAAATGTGAGGCGCCTCGATATATCGGTCTCTCCGTAGTCGATAGATAGGTCCGATAGGACCGGGGAAATGTGTGTTCCGGAATTCCAATCCACCAACGTAAGTGTGGACTGGCACAGCCGATTCCAAGGGTTTTCTACGGGAAATCCTGGGGCATTTGCTAGAGTGTCCCAAAGCAGGTGAGGAGCTTGCCGCTTGCCTCGACTCATGACGAAATCCAAATTTCCAACACGAAATTATGGATTTGATTATAACTTATATATGGCGACATAGTAGATGGTAGCTATGCCGTCTAGGATTGATATTTATGATTGAATTTGCTTTTCAAACATATATGCACTAGCAATAATATCAAACGATTTTGCTTTACACATATTAAGCATATTTTGGCCATTATAAGGTAAAACTCTATCCTCCGGTTTGCGTTGCAATGTATGATGGGACTTGGGTCTTATCATGGCTGCATTTTTATAAAGAGCATTGCATTGTTTAAATAATTTACCATATTTAATGCACTGGCAATCACTGGAGTAAACCCGTTCCGCGAAGGTGGCGTGGTCCTATGATTTTCCTCGTTATTGTTGTTTGAACAGTTAAGTAGATTTCTCATACCAGTCCCATGTAACGACCCAGAAAATCTGAACCAATTTAAAAATTTTAAATTGGCTAAAATAATGGATTTTAAATATTTAAAATAAATATTTTAAGTAATGGCGATGAAAACTGAGTTGAATCGACATTTGAAAACCAATATAATTAAATATAATTATATATAGAATTGAAAATAGCGCGGTAGTTCGAAAATTCGATTTCTAATTTCAAATGAATATACAGAATTCAATATAAGTCAGAATTGAACGAAACAAGAAATATTTGAATCTGTATAACTATATCTTTATAACGAAGTTAACAAACTGAGATTTCATCTTAGAAATGATAAGATATGTCCAGTTTAAAATTAGAAATAGTCGCTGTGGAATTTATATATATTTATATATATATAAGGCCCTTAAAAATGGATATTTTGCAAATGACCTCGGATTTCGACGAAACCACTTTTGTTAGATCCGTAGTGTCAAGTTATTGCTAGGTTTCAAATTTCATAATTTTTCGAATCAATATGTGAGCGTGGCAAAAGAAAACGCGTTTGACCAGTTTCCGTTGATTTTAATCGAATGGAAATTGGCCATTTTTCAAACGGCCTCAGAATTTGACGAAACTAGTTTTGTTAGGACCGTATCGTCAATACGAAGCTAGAAAATATTTTTCTGGAATTTTTCTAGTTAGTATGTGACCCCGGTAATTTGAAATGTACGTTTAAAATTCAATATAATGATTTAAATGTAAATTCAACAGAAACTGATTGTAACGATCACATCAGCTTGCGATACATATCCCATTGTGTTCGGAATGGGGGTTAAACGCTATGGACGACAGGTGGTGGGCCTCGTTTAGGGGTCGTACGTAAAAGGTCAACTCTTTGCTAAATATAATAATTAAATAATAATTAAATAATAAAAGATGGTACTCTTCCCTCCCTCCCTTTTATTCTTCCTCCTGGCCCCCCCCCCGTTCATTATAATTTCAAATCAGAAAGAAAAAAAAAAAAAACCCTAGAAATCGAATCGCCGCCGCCCCCATCCCGAAGCCACCCTCGCGACCGCCTCCTTCCAGCAAAGGCCCCGCCTCCCCCTCGAACCCCTCGCCGATCGCTCGCGAAGTTGAAGCCCCCCCCTGGTTCGCAACGTTGAACTGCCGACCGCCACCCTCGAGAGCCGCCTCCGACGATCTGCTGACCCCCTTTTTTCTGTAAGTATTTTCGTTTTTATTTTTTATTTTTTTTTTGAATTCTTGAAAACTGAGATTTATAAAATAATTTTAAAACTGTTTTTTTTTTATAAAACCGAATTTAAAAACTGTTTTATGTTAAAGTATTAAAACTGAAATTATTTAAAGTTTAAAAACTGTTTTATGTTAAAAGATTAAAACTGAAATTGTTTAAGGTATTTTAAAAAAAACCGAATTTTAAAAGCAAGGAAAAACTGATTTGGGTTTTAATAATAAAAACTGATTTTTGTTTTTAAAATAAAATCTGATTTTGTTTTTAAAGAAAGAAAAAAACAAGGAAAAACTGATTTTAAAAGCAAAAGTAAAAATCATATTTTTATATTGAAAGCAAAAGTAAAAATCATATTTTTATATTGAAAGCAAAAGTAAAAATCATATTTTTATATTGAAAGCAAAAGTAAAAATCATATTTTTATATTGAAAGCAAAAGTAAAAATCATATTTTTATATGTTGAAAGCAAATGTAAAAATCATATTTTTATATATTGAATAGCATAGTAAAAATTCTATTTTTACATATGCAGAGAATACGGGTGAAAGCGACAAATAGGCGAAGATTTCTATTAAGAAGAGTCTTGAAGTTGGATAGCTATTGGTGAGATTTCTGATTTAAAATTTATATATATATGTGTTAAATGAAAGTGAATAGCTATATATAAATTGCTATCTATAAATATATATCTATATGTATATATATATACGCCCCTCGTCCACAAACCATGGACGATATTTATTGGTTGAAATTGTGGTGAAAATTGAATGATTGTTTGGGATTGTTTGTGATTGATATTGGTTGATTGTGGTTGAAAAATACCCATTTGTGGTTGAGAAATATTTGGTTGAAACCACATAGGATTAGTTTGTGGAAATGAAATAAATATATACATGCCGCCTGCGTGCGAACTAGATGCATGATTCCCATTGTCAAAAACCGCGAGGTTTTAAGGTAGAGCGAGGAGCCGTACTAGGGACGGTGCCGGTGTAACTACCCTGCCGTTATGCTGCCGAAATTTTGAATAATATTTGTGTGTTTGAATTATTTTCATATGCTTAAACTATATTTATTCATTGTATAGAAAACATTCATGTGTTGAATTGATATTCATTCGTTGTTTAGAAATTCATGTGTTGAATGGTATTCATATTTTGAAATAAATAGTTCGATAATAAAAATCACATTTTTATCTATATATAGAAACTATAGAAAACATTCATGTGTTGAATTGATATTCATTCGTTGTTTAGAAATTCATGTGTTGAATGGTATTCATATTTTGAAATAAATAGTTCGATAATAAAAATCACATTTTTATCTATATATAGAAACTATAGAAAACATTCATGTGTTTAATTGATATTCATTCGTTGTTTAGAAATTCATGTGTTGAATGGTATTCATATTTTGAAATAAATTGTTTTATGATAAAAATCCCATTTTTATCACCAACTTGAACTATATAGAAAAATAGTGTTTTGAAAGGAATCGTTTTACAATAAAAATCACATTTTTATTGTGTGCATAAATCGTTGAAATGTGAAATGTTGAAAATAGCCACTTGTTCAAAATAAACATATATGAGTTGAAATATTCATTAATTAGCTAATGAAGTGATTTGCACCTATTTATGTAACATTAGAATGAATGGTGTTTTTAAACCAAATAGAAATCGAATATGCGCTGAGTCGAAAGAATGTAATGATCGCCAGCTTTATTATCACGACTTCCTTGATTGACAAAATATCTATTCTTCAGAAGGAGGATAACTTTATTAAAGATATGATCAAAAGGATTCAGAAAGGCGAACCCTCGTGTTTTCAAATAGATAACGACGAGACCTTGGGATTAAAAGGAAGGATTTGTGTTCCTGACATCCCAGAGTTAAAAAGGGAAGTGTTAGACGAGTGTCACAAGTCCAAGCTGAGTATCCATCCTGGTGTGGCCAAAATGTATAACGATCTCAAAAGAACTTTCTGGTGGAAGGCTATGAAAAGAGACGTTTCGATATATGTTAGTCGATGCCCTACTTGCCAGCTAGTTAAAAGCGACCAACAGAAATTGGCTGGACTATTACAACCACTAGAAGTTCCTGGCTGGAAGTGGGAACATATTTCTATGGATTTCATTGATGGTCTGCCCAGGACCAGAAAAGGAAATGACAGTATTTGGGTGATCGTAGATCGTTTCACGAAGACCGCCCATTTCATACCTGTCAAATCAAATAGAACTGCTCAGAGTCTGGCGCAGATTTACTTCAGGGAAATAGTTAGACTGCATGGAGTGCCGCTCAGTATAGTAAGTGATAGAGATACAATATTCACTAGCAAATTCTGGGAAGCATTTCAAGTCGAGCTGGGAACGAAGTTAAACTTGAGCACCGCTTATCATCCTCAGACAGACGGTCAGACTGAGAGGGTGAATCGCATTTTAGAAGACCTATTGCGGGCTTGTGTTATAGATTTCGGTGGATCATGGGAAGACCATCTACATTTGGCTGAATTCTCTTATAACAACAGCTACCAGGCGAGTCTGACAATGTCGCCATTCGAAGCATTGTATGGTAGACCGTGCCGATCTCCTGCTTGTTGGGTCGAGCCTGGAAATAGACTTGTGTTGGGTCCTGATATGATTCGAGAAGCTGCCGACAAAGTCGATTTTATTAAGAAGAGATTACTCGCCGCTCAAAGCCGACAAAAGAGCTATGCCGATAGAAGAAGGAGAGATATATCCTTTGAAGTTGGCGACTATGTATATTTGAAAGTATCGCCGATGAGAGGAGTTATCAGGTTCGGTAAAACTGGAAAGTTAGCACCCAAATTCATTGGTCCGTTTCCTATTCTGGAACGGATTGGAACTCTCGCATATAAAGTTAAATTGCCAGACTGGTTGCCTGGAGTGCATGATGTATTTCATATATCTCAACTTCGAAAGCACGTTCATGATCCAGACTTGATCGTGGAAGAAGCAGCTCAGCAGGACATTGAAATTACTCCCGAACTAGCTGTGAGGCGAGAGCCGCTAAAGATTATCGGCAAAGAAACCAAAGAGCTGAGGAACAAGAAGGTTCACTTAGTCAAGGTACAATGGAGTGGAGATCCGCGAGATTGTACTTGGGAAACTGAGGAGAGCATTCAGAAAGCTTATCCTAGATGCCGAGTAGATATCTCTGATTGACTCTGGTGCAAGGTACATTTAACCTACTTTGCATTACCTTTTAATTCTCTATTCTGTTGCTATTTTCTTCCCATGGATGTGCATTGTTTATTCTATACTCAGAATATTAAAAACAAATTGGTTGTTGTATTGTGGGATTGTAGATTTATCAAACCACTTTCGACTTTATTCCTTTTCGGGGACGAAAAGTTTTAAGTGGGGGAGATTGTAACGACCCAGAAAATCTGAACCAATTTAAAAATTTTAAATTGGCTAAAATAATGGATTTTAAATATTTAAAATAAATATTTTAAGTAATGGCGATGAAAACTGAGTTGAATCGACATTTGAAAACCAATATAATTAAATATAATTATATATAGAATTGAAAATAGCGCGGTAGTTCGAAAATTCGATTTCTAATTTCAAATGAATATACAGAATTCAATATAAGTCAGAATTGAACGAAACAAGAAATATTTGAATCTGTATAACTATATCTTTATAACGAAGTTAACAAACTGAGATTTCATCTTAGAAATGATAAGATATGTCCAGTTTAAAATTAGAAATAGTCGCTGTGGAATTTATATATATTTATATATATATAAGGCCCTTAAAAATGGATATTTTGCAAATGACCTCGGATTTCGACGAAACCACTTTTGTTAGATCCGTAGTGTCAAGTTATTGCTAGGTTTCAAATTTCATAATTTTTCGAATCAATATGTGAGCGTGGCAAAAGAAAACGCGTTTGACCAGTTTCCGTTGATTTTAATCGAATGGAAATTGGCCATTTTTCAAACGGCCTCAGAATTTGACGAAACTAGTTTTGTTAGGACCGTATCGTCAATACGAAGCTAGAAAATATTTTTCTGGAATTTTTCTAGTTAGTATGTGACCCCGGTAATTTGAAATGTACGTTTAAAATTCAATATAATGATTTAAATGTAAATTCAACAGAAACTGATTGTAACGATCACATCAGCTTGCGATACATATCCCATTGTGTTCAGAATGGGGGTTAAACGCTATGGACGACAGGTGGTGGGCCTCGTTTAGGGGTCGTACGTAAAAGGTCAACTCTTTGCTAAATATAATAATTAAATAATAATTAAATAATAAAAGATGGTACTCTTCCCTCCCTCCCTTTTATTCTTCCTCCTGCCCCCCCCCCCCCCCGTTCATTATAATTTCAAATCAGAAAGAAAAAAAAAAAAAAAACCCTAGAAATCGAATCGCCGCCGCCCCCATCCCGAAGCCACCCTCGCGACCGCCTCCTTCCAGCAAAGGCCCCGCCTCCCCCTCGAACCCCTCGCCGATCGCTCGCGAAGTTGAAGCCCCCCCTGGTTCGCAACGTTGAACTGCCGACCGCCACCCTCGAGAGCCGCCTCCGACGATCTGCTGACCCCCTTTTTTCTGTAAGTATTTTCGTTTTTTTTTTTTATTTTTTTATTTTTTTTTTTGAATTCTTGAAAACTGAGATTTATAAAATAATTTTAAAACTGTTTTTTTTTTATAAAACCGAATTTAAAAACTGTTTTATGTTAAAGTATTAAAACTGAAATTATTTAAAGTTTAAAAACTGTTTTATGTTAAAAGATTAAAACTGAAATTGTTTAAGGTATTTTAAAAAAAACCGAATTTTAAAAGCAAGGAAAAACTGATTTGGGTTTTAATAATAAAAACTGATTTTTGTTTTTAAAATAAAATCTGATTTTGTTTTTAAAGAAAGAAAAAAACAAGGAAAAACTGATTTTAAAAGCAAAAGTAAAAATCATATTTTTATATTGAAAGCAAAAGTAAAAATCATATTTTTATATTGAAAGCAAAAGTAAAAATCATATTTTTATATTGAAAGCAAAAGTAAAAATCATATTTTTATATTGAAAGCAAAAGTAAAAATCATATTTTTATATGTTGAAAGCAAATGTAAAAATCATATTTTTATATATTGAATAGCATAGTAAAAATTCTATTTTTACATATGCAGAGAATACGGGTGAAAGCGACAAATAGGCGAAGATTTCTATTAAGAAGAGTCTTGAAGTTGGATAGCTATTGGTGAGATTTCTGATTTAAAATTTATATATATATGTGTTAAATGAAAGTGAATAGCTATATATAAATTGCTATCTATAAATATATATCTATATGTATATATATATACGCCCCTCGTCCACAAACCATGGACGATATTTATTGGTTGAAATTGTGGTGAAAATTGAATGATTGTTTGGGATTGTTTGTGATTGATATTGGTTGATTGTGGTTGAAAAATACCCATTTGTGGTTGAGAAATATTTGGTTGAAACCACATAGGATTAGTTTGTGGAAATGAAATAAATATATACATGCCGCCTGCGTGCGAACTAGATGCATGATTCCCATTGTCAAAAACCGCGAGGTTTTAAGGTAGAGCGAGGAGCCGTACTAGGGACGGTGCCGGTGTAACTACCCTGCCGTTATGCTGCCGAAATTTTGAATAATATTTGTGTGTTTGAATTATTTTCATATGCTTAAACTATATTTATTCATTGTATAGAAAACATTCATGTGTTGAATTGATATTCATTCGTTGTTTAGAAATTCATGTGTTGAATGGTATTCATATTTTGAAATAAATAGTTCGATAATAAAAATCACATTTTTATCTATATATAGAAACTATAGAAAACATTCATGTGTTGAATTGATATTCATTCGTTGTTTAGAAATTCATGTGTTGAATGGTATTCATATTTTGAAATAAATAGTTCGATAATAAAAATCACATTTTTATCTATATATAGAAACTATAGAAAACATTCATGTGTTGAATTGATATTCATTCGTTGTTTAGAAATTCATGTGTTGAATGGTATTCATATTTTGAAATAAATTGTTTTATGATAAAAATCCCATTTTTATCACCAACTTGAACTATATAGAAAAATAGTGTTTTGAAAGGAATCGTTTTACAATAAAAATCACATTTTTATTGTATGCATAAATCGTTGAAATGTGAAATGTTGAAAATAGCCACTTGTTCAAAATAAACATATATGAGTTGAAATATTCATTAATTAGCTAATGAAGTGATTTGCACCTATTTATGTAACATTAGAATGAATGGTGTTTTTAAACCAAATAGAAATCGAATATGAAATCGAATAGAAAATGAAAAATGATATGAACTGTATACATATGTACATGCAATATTCTTTGAACAGGTTATAGCAAAGGGGCTAGAGAAGAGGAATAAAATTTTGTGCCCGACAAATAGGTACACATTTACTGATTTGTTTGGGTGATGATTTTGAGCCTATTGGCTAGCCGCTTGGCTTCTTCTTTTTCTTTTTGAGACTAGAAGGACCGGGACGCTATTTGCGATTTCCCGACGCTCCCGGTGCAGGGGAGGTTATGGCGAAATTTTTCCAAAATTTAAGGTGTTAGAAAAATATTTGAATTGAAAACGATATGAAAATCGTTGAATGAACTATATTTATATAAATATATAAATATAAATAAAATTAAAACGAAACGAAGCCGTGCAGTTCGTATTTTGAAACCGTGATTTCAAACGACTAGTACGGGAAATCCGACCATTGGATTTTCCCGAAACCTCAACCGTCGGGTTCGCCTTGGAATAATCTTTCCAACGGCACCAACCTTGTTAAAATCCAACGGTTGGATTGTCTGGAATGTTTAATTCAATTCTGAAGAAAAACAGCGCCAGAAACGATTATATTTATTTATATATATAAATATAATTATATTTAATCGAATAACGACGCTGCAGTTCGTATTTTGAAATCGAAATTTCAAACGATTGTACCGGGAGATCCGACCGTCGGATTTTCCCGAAACTGGAACCGTTGGATTCGTTTTGAAAAGACCTTTCTAATGATGTAAATTTTGTGAAGATCCAACGGTTAGATTTTCAGATATGTGTAAATCAAATCTGAAGAAAAACAGCGCCACGGCCGCCTTATGGCCCGAAGCGTCGTTTTGAATAAAATGGCTATTTTAAAATAAATAAAAATAGCGATAAATAGTTATAAAATATCGTAAGCGATATGGAATGGAAATAAACTGAATTTGCTTGATTTATGTGATGTTTGATGGTTGAATGTGTTTGGTGTGAAAACTATATAAAGAACACAATTGGTGTTGTCGAATAATTTAACCATTGAAATAAATCGATTTGAAATTCTAAATATACGTGAATTATTTGAAAAGGCCGAGTTAATTCTCATTTCGAATAATTGACCGACGATTGAAAGTCGAAGATGAAGACGACGGTCGAAGACCGGAGATCTTCACCTCGTTTGGATGGTAACCGAGGTCCTGATTGGGAGGCATCCCGAAATATGGATAATGAGTGGTGATCGTTCAGACGTACGTGTTGATCGAAGGTTTGCGAGGTATTTAGTGCCTCCGGTTTCGTTCAGACCCAGAACGGACTTGTAAATGGACTGTGTGTCCGACATTGGAATTTGTTCTGTGTGATTGATAGCCATCAGTGCACGGTATGAATTGCCTGTGTGGCATGCTAAGATGCAGTGATCAAGGCTTCTGTTGAAAAGCAAAGTCTTGTGGTGATGATCAAAGCACCGCCTGTGTGGCGTAGCTTTGTGTATAACGTGAATTCGCGAGCCTCACACCCCGGTATGAACCTAAAACGGGAGAAGGACCTCAGGGAGGGCATGCGTTTCTTTCTAGCTAGGGTGGTGTCAGTGACCTACCAGCCCTGACATTTATATACTTTTCACCTATGTGGTTGTTGCTGTTGCGAGGCGCCTCGGTTTGATCGGACGATCCGGGTCCGATGGAGTCATTCGTTGGCTCATTTACACCCCAAAGGGTGGGGAAACGTAGTGTTCAGGCATTATTAATCCACATCGGTGGACCGGCCCTGTCGCTCCAAGGGTCGATGCGTTCTGATCCTGAGACACGGGCTAGAGCGTCTCGAATTCGGTAAGGACTATCTTTTGCCTTGGTTCATGACGGAAATCCAATTTCCAAATACGTGACGATGCGATTTTGATTGTATACCTATATATATGGCGACATAGTGGTATGGGGCATTAATGCCGTCTATGATTGATAATTATGATTTGAAATTGTTTTCAAAACATATAAACACTAGCAATAATATCAAATGCCTTTGTTTTATTCGTATCAAGCATATCTTGGCCGTTATAAGGTAAAAACTCTATCCTCCGGTTTGCGTTGCATTGTGTGATGGGAACTGAGTCTTATAACGGCTTCATTTTTATAAAAAGCATAGCGATGTTTAAAAGAAAGATTTGTTTTAAAGCACTGGCAATCCAATGGAGTAAACCCGTTCCACGAAAGTGGCGTGGTCCTGTGATTAGCCAATTATATATGTGTTGAGTAGATTTCTCATACCAGTCCCATGACTGACTCGTAGTTTGTTTCACTCTCAAACTCGGGTGCCCTTTTTCTACACGGGCAGCCTTGTATTCAGGTTAGCTGGTTCTTCTTTCTGGATAGCTGGAGCTGAAGATGGATTCTATCATTTATTTCTTTTTATGCTGTTCAGCTCCTATTGTACATATTTTGTTTATTTCCGCTGTAGACATTTATGTATAGCTGAACTGTATTTGTACTAAGTAAGATCCTGTGTACTGTGTAACTCTGATGATTACTTTTATCCAGTATATTTTGTTGTTCATTCTGGTGTATTTATTTAATTCTGTTCTGCTATTATCTGTTTCTGTGTTATATTCCAAAGATAACCTTGTTTCCGTGAGAACGGGAAATCGGGTCGTCTCATCCCATGACTGACTTGTAGTTTGTTTCACTTTGCAAACTCGGGTGTCCTTATTTTCACACGGGCAGCCTAATGACAGGTAATAGGGTATATATTGGCTTTTGCACTACAACATAGAGTGCACCTTTTGGCTTACATGGCGAGGACTTGACTTCTCGGTATTTTGGCTATGTGATATTCCAGCCGTTAGTACCTTATGTATATGATTCCGCTTATCGCGATGTAGATAGATTTACTTCTATTATGTATCTATGACATATATGTACCATTGATCTTGATGTAGACTGGTCATTTCCTTTCATGCACTAAGTTGTATCACACACTGTGCTACTCTGATGTTATTACATATTATGATTCCGCTGTCATATTGATGTAAATTATTCTATTTTTTGTTTATGCTATTATCTGTTCTCTGCTAATGATGACTTATGTGTTATATTCTAATGATTATCCTTAATTCCATCGTACGGAGTTTTGAGATCATCACAGGTGGTATCCGAGCTTTGGTTAATCTTAGTTTTGGAATTTAACACATTAAACACCTCGTCAAGATAGGATTGAGTAGCTCATCAGAGATAGGATTAGTAATGTCTTAGAATGAGCTAAGAAGAATAGCAAAATGACTTGATCAGTACATCGTTATCTTTTCATATATTCTTCTGCTTTTACCATATCTTAAAATTATCATTTCTGTGAGCTTGACTCTTTTCTTGCTTGTACAGAACTTGACTTAGATGGCTACACGAGCAGCTGCACTAGAGAGCAGGCCGAGGAGGCCGAGGCAGAGGACGGGGGAATATCCTTGTTGTCCCAGAGCCTTTGGTTCAGTCACCACAACCCCCTTAATCATTCGAGTTAAACCGAGTGGGAAAGACATATAGGAATCTGGGAGGCAAGCCATTCTTGGGCACATCTACTACAATTGAAGCCTTGGGCTGGTTGAACACTTGTGAGAAGATCTTCAGGGGCATGGGTCTGGAGGATCAGAGGAAAATCTTTATGGGCACTTGGCTATTGCAGGACGAGGCCCAACTCTGGTGGGATACCATCACCTTAAATGAGAAAGAGGTAGAGATGACATGGAATGAATTCAAAACATTGTTCAAAGAGAAGTTCGTTAAAGAGCAAGAGATGGAGCGCTTGCATGAGGAGTTCGCCAATCTCCAACAGGGAGATCGCACCATCCAGGAGTACATCAATAGGTTCACTCAGCTATCCCGCTACGCTCCAGAGCTTGTTCAGACAGTGAAGGTAAAGAATAAGAGGTTCATTCATGGACTTCAGCGCAAATATCAGGACAGGGCAATGAGCCATGTTAACCTTACATTCGCCGAGATGGTGGATATGGCTTGCAATTACGAGAGCCTGGATATGAGGAACATGCAAATAGAATGCGCAAAGAATCAGGCGGGAAACAAGCACAAGACTTCAGAAAGTCAGCTGAATCCAGCAACACAGCAGTTAATGCCAAGCCATAAACGAATAGGCCACCCAGAGGAAGCTGCTACAACTGCAGTCGAGCTGGCCATTACTCTAATGTGTGCACCGCTCCAAAGCGGCAGAAGACCATCCAAGCAAGCTCGAGTCAGAATTCCGGTGATAGGAGAGAGTGTTACAACTGCCATCAAAACGGGCATATCAAGGCCAAGTGTACCTTGCTGAAGAATTCACAGGTTGCGCATATATACGAAGGGGCTAATCCGCCAGCTATTACGGATGGTACAGGTAAACCCGATGTTTTGGTAAGTACCCTTACTACTAAAAATATTCCAGTTTCTGTACTATTTGACACGGGTGCATCACAAAGTTTTATTTCAAGTAACACTGTTAAAAAGTTAAAGTTAAATTTAAGAAAGCTTAAAGATTCGGTTAGAGTTCATAATCCGATAGGAGGGTCTATTGTACTCGGTTCATAAAAAGTACCTTATTCTTTTTCTCGATATCGGCTTCCTTTTGACTTGATCATTATGGATTTTTCCGAGTTCGATATTATACTTGGACTGGACTGGTTAACCAAATACGATGCCGAAGTGAAATGTGCCGAGAGGATAATTACAATTAAAACAAAGCTCGGGTATATTACTACACCATGCCAAGGCTCAGATTTAGTTCCTAACAGAAAAGAATTTTGGTCTGTGCTAGAAGTTATTCCCACTTTGTTAGAGAACATTCCTGTCATTAAACACTATGCGGATGTGTTCGAAGAAGTCGAAATCTTACCTCCGCAAAGAGAAATTGAATTCAGGATCGATCTAATTCCGAATTCCAGGCAAGTAGTGCATTCAATCTGAAGAATGATTCTAAAAGAAAAAGAAGAATTAGCCGATCAAACTCATCAACTGCTATGGAAAGGTCTGATCAGACCCAGCTTTTCTAATTTGGGTGCAGCTGTAGTGTTTGTTCCTAAGTCAGACGGTACTCTCCGATTGTGTGTTGATTACCGAGACCTCAACAAGCAAACGCTCGAGAACGAATATCCATTACCCCGCATAGATGATTTATTGGATCAATTAAATGGAGCAAGAGTATTTTCCAGAGTGGACCTAGCTAGAGGTTTCCATCAACCAAGAATTGCCGAAGAATGTGTTCCTTTGACGACTTTCAGAGTTCCAAACATATTTATGAGTGGTTAGTAACGCGTTCGGCTTATGCAATGCTCCAGCTTACTTCGTCGGTTTAATGTATAGAGTGTTCAAAGAAGTCTTGAATAAATTTGTTTTGGTATTCATCGATGATATTTTAATCTACTCCAAGTCAGAAAGCGAGCATGAAAAACATTTAGAACAAGTGTTGGGGATTCTGAGAAAGAATGTCTTCAAAGCTAAATTCTCTAAATGTATCTTCTAGCAAGATGAAGTGAAGTTCCTTGGCCACGTAGTGTCAAAGAAAGGAATTTCTGTAGATCCAAGCAAAATTACAGCAATTCAAGAGTGGAAGCAGCCTACTACACCCACAAAAGTCCGAAGTTTTCTGGGATTGGCTAGTTATTATCGGAAATGCGTTAATGATTTTTCGAAGTTATCCGGTTCATTAACCAAGCTTATAATGAAGCACGAAAGATTTAAGTGGACTCCCGAATGTGAGGAAGCTTTCCAGCAACTGAAATTAAAATTGACAACTGCTCCAGAATTGACAGTTATCGATGGCAATCAGGATTTGACGGTTTGGACGGATGCTTCTATCCGAGGTCTTGGTGCAGTATTAATGCAAAGAGGCCAAGTAGTCGCCAGCCGTCAGTTGAAGCCGCATGAGAAGAATTACGCAACTCATGATCATGAATTATTAGCCATCGTGTTTGCTATGAAATTATGAAGGCACTATCTACTGGGTGAGAAATTTGAATTATATACTGATCATCAATCATCAAAGTATTTGTTCACCCAAAAAGACTTGAATATGAGACAACATCATTGGCTAGAATTTCTTGCAGTGCATGATCTTGATATCCTGTATACGCCGGGAAAAGCCAATATGGTAGCAGATGCGCGTAGCAGAAAAATCGCAATCATCACCAATCTTATAATCACGCCGTCGTTAATTGATAAGATCTTTGTACTTCAGAAAGATGATGAGTTTATTTAGAAGATTGGCAAAAAGATCAAGGAAGGTGAACCCTCGAGTTTCCAGATTGATAACCAGGGAGTCCTGAAGTTGAAAGGCCGAATTTGCATCACCAATATTTCTGAGCTCCGAAAAGAAGTGATGGATGAATGTCACAAGTCCAAACTGAATATCCATTCAGGTGTGACAAAAATGTATAATGACTTCAAACGAACATTCTGGTGGAGGGCAACGAAAATGGACATTCTATATATGTTAGCCGGTGCTCTACTTGCCAACTAGTCAAAAGCGACCAATAGAAACTTGCCGGATTGTTGCAACCGTTGGAAATTCCAAATTGGAAGTGGGAGCAAATTTCCATGGATTTCATAGATGGTTTACCCCGAACAGGGAAAGGAAATGACAGTATTTGGGTCATCGTAGATCGTTTCATGAAGACCGCCCATTTCATACCTGTCAGATCCAATAGAACCGCTCAAAGTCTAGCGCAGATTTATTTCAAAGAAATTGTCAAGCTACATGGAGTGCCGATCAGCATAGTCAGTGATAGAGATCCATTATTTACTAGCAAATTCTAGGAGGCATTTCATTTAGAACTGGGGACAAAGCTGAACCCGAGCACTGCATATCACCCTCAGACAGATGGCCAAACTGAGAGGGTGAACCGTATTCTAGAAGATTTACTTCGGGCTTACATTATTGACTTTGGCGGATTATGGGAAGACCACCTGCATTTGGTAGAGTTCTCATACAACAACAGTTATCAAGCAAGCTTGAAATGTCGCCATTTGAAGCATTATACGGTAGGCCATGCAGATCTCCCGCATATTGGGTAGAACCTGGAAATCGACTTGTGTTAGGACCCGATATGATTCGCGAAGCTTCAGACAAAGTCGATTTCATCAAGAAACGATTACAAACCGCTCAAAGGCGATAGAAATGTTATGTGGATTCTAGAAGAAGAGATTTAGCATTTGCTGTTGGTGATTATATTTATTTGAGAGTTTCTCCGATGAGAGGAGTAATCCGATTCGGTAAAACTGGGAAGTTGGCACCCAGATTTATTGGTCCCTTTCCTATAATTGAACGAATTGGAACTCTCACTTATAGGGTTCAATTATCTAATTGGTTGCCTGGAGTACATAATGTTTTTCACGTATCTCAACTTCAAAAGCATGTGCATGACCCAGATCTTGTTGTAGAAGAAGCTACGCAACAGGACTTGGAAATTACTCCAGAATTAGCAGTTAGAAGAGAGCCGATAAAGATTATTGGCAAAGAAACTAAAGAGCTAAGGAACAAGAAGGTTCATTTTGTTAAAGTGCAGTGGAGTGGAGATCCTAGAGACTGTACTTGCGAGTGGACATCTCTGACTAACTCCGGTGCAAGGTACATTTACAATACTTTGCATTTCCATTTTGTTTCCTACTTTACTGCTGTTTCCTTTTCAGGGACGAAAAGTTTTAATTGGGGGAGATTGTAACAACCTAGAAAATACGAGCCAGTTTAATTTTAATTTAGTTATTTTAATGAATTTGGAGGAATTGAAATAAAATATTTCAGGTAAATAACGAGTTAGAAATAGTGCGGCAGTTTAAAATTTTGAATTCGAACTTTGACTGAACGTACAGGATGCAAAATAAAACGGATTTTAGCGAAACTAAAAATATTTAAATCTGTTTAAGAATATATTTCTAACGAATCTGAAAAATCAAAATTTCGTAGCGGGAATCAAAAGTTATGGCCAGTTGAATATACAGAATGGTCGCTATGGAATAAATATAGCCTTTGAAAATTGACATTTTGCAAACGACCTCCGTTTTCGACGAAACCACTTTGTTGGATCTGGGATGTCAATTTTTTGCTAGGTTTCAAATTCTATAATTTTTGGAATTAATATGTGAGCATGGAAGAGGAAAATGTGTTTGGTTGATTTCAGTCAAATTGGATCGACCAGAAAATGACCATTTTTCAAACGGTCTCGGAATTCGACGAAATCAGTTTTGTTGGAACTGTATCGTCCCAACATAGCTATATTTATTTTTTGGGATTTTTTGGAATCAGTGTGTGGCCCCGAAAAATTAAAATGTACATTCAAAATAAAGTTTGAATGTTTTATATTTTAATTTGAAGACTAACTAACCGTAACAGTCGAATGGGCCTACAAAACATATTCCATTGTGTCCAGGATGGGGGTATTTAGCTAGGGACGACAGTCGTTGGTTTGAATTGTTGCTCGTCTAAGAAAACTCTAATTTTTGAAATAATATATATATATATATCGACTAATGGAAATAATTCATTCATTATTATATTTTATAAAGAAAATCAGAAAAACCCTTGCCTCCCTCAGCATCAACGACGAAAACATGTTCCACCGTTCCAGATCATTTTCCGGCCGAACCACGCCATACTACAACGCATCCCAGTTCAACTTTTTGAAGAACTCCCCACGAGCTTCAAATCAGTACCGATCTCACCCCACCTCGTCGCCCCAACATCGAGAACCACCGCTTCAAAGTCGCAGTCTTCAAACCACCACTGCCACTGATTCTGACCATCGAAGTGGGCTCCCTTGCCATTGACAAGCGCGCCGTTCCAGGCTTGTAATGGCGCGTTTTGTAAGGCATAATAATTAAGTTATTTAATTATGTAAATAACGAATATATTAAATAAAACGATAGTTGAACGTATAATTTATAATATAATTATAAACGAGCTTGAAATGGCGCTGCAGTTCGCGATTTGGCGATTTGAACTTCAACTGAATGTACAGGATTCGTTTTAAGCCGGATTTCTGTGAAACAAGAAACGTGTGGAGCTGCTGTAGTATATCTTTCTAGTGGAAGAGAAAAATCGGGATTCCGTCGTGTAGATTTTGATGTACGTCCAAACCAAATTTCAGAATAGTCGCTATAGAATCGTTTATCGGCCATAACGGTTATTTCAAAATAACTGGATATCGGGTGTGAATTCAGACAAGGTTCTTTTGGGACATAGTGACAATTTAATTTTTAGAAATTTACTGTAATTTTTAATTAATTTAATAAGCGACTTTTTATTTGAAGTATTTCGCACCCTGAAACCCACATTTTTGTAGTTTCAAAATATGAGTCCACCTACCGGTATTAATATATTTTTGGGATCGTGGGGTATTTCTCATCTCACCGGTGCTTTTATCTCTGTTCGTAGCGGCTCGTGTATGGATATAATTTTATATATAGAGGGTACGATAATTGTTACAACTCCACAACAAAATATCTAGATATTTTATCCCATTATAAATAGCCCAAATTCGTTTCTGTAAACCTAAATCTCGCTCATTTCTTCAGCTGCCAATACTTCTGTTCTTCCTTCAATAAAAACGAGATAATCTCCTCTTTCAAAATCAAGTAAAAATACAAATAAATTCCTTAAAATCACTTGACTTATATTTCGGAATTCACAAGGAGAAGTTCTCCAACGCATTGGCATTTCCGTCGAACTCGATGGACTTCTCGAGCTTGCGGTCTTCGCCAGGAAAGGGGGTTCAAGCTGGGAGCTTCCATTCAGACGCAGAGACCGACGTTGAAGACTGAATGACGGGATTTCCGTCATCAGCTCGAGCGTGCCAAGGAGTGGTCGACCATGGTTTTTGTTTGGTGCTGACGTGATGAAGCACAGGAGAATGGAATGCGGTGAATACATGAAGGTGCTGCAGTAAAACGCGAGGGGTGCTGAGGACGGATAAAAGGATTTCGAAGTGTTGTTTTGATTTCTGGTGCTCAACCGTGAATCGGAGAAGGAAGTAGCTTTTAACGTGGGTGATATTTTGAAGTTGAGTGGCTTTCATGTGAGCTGACGAGTTTGTTTTGTTGAGTTGCCAAGAAGAAAAAATGGGAGTTGTTTTACTGTGTTGCTGGAGGCGAGCAGTAGGCGTGAGACATGGTTTTGTATTTTGTTCGTTTGATTTAAAGGAGGAATCGGTTAGGAGTTTGTGGAGTTTTCCTTTGGTAACTATAAGAAGAAGATTGTCTGTTTGGTGAAAAATGAAGGAGATGGGATGTTTACTGAAATGGTGAGAAATGGGAGCATGACTGGGCGGCCATAGTTTTGTGTTGAGGGGCAGTAAAACAAACGGTGAAGGTCTGTAGCAAATGGGAGATGTGTGGGAGTTGGTGTAGTTGAGAAGGCAATGGCCGAGCTCTAGTGGTAGCTGACGTTGGCAGTCAGAAGGCAGGCTGAGTGCTGAAGTTAAAAGGAAGAGGGTACAGTAGCTTCTGGAGACGTGAGCAAATGGAGAGAAGCAGGTCGCACGGGAATCATGGTATCGAACAGGATATTCTGAGAATGGTCTGGAAATGGATTGGAGCTCGACTAATCGTACGATCCGAATCAACGACGCAGATCGTTGTTTATCGGTTAACGCGCAATGTGAGTAAAACTCACTAACTCTGAACAGTTTATAATTGCATGTTGTATTGTTAGAACTGTTAAAATTGTCTGTTTGACTGTGTGTTGATTGTTTGATTGAACTGCTAGTCAGTTAGTTAAAATTCTATATTGATTCTGTTTAACAGAATATACCATATGGAACTGAAAGTGAGGTTATCTATATTGTCTAACATCTGTGATGCAGGGAAACAGGTTGGAGGAATCCGACTGGATTCCTCAACATTTATTTTACCGTTTTTCATATATTGTGATATATGATGTGTTATGAAATCTGATATTGATTTCATATGTTTGAATGATACCGATCATTGTTATACGACACGTTACACACCGTAGGTGATACTAGAATGTAAAAATGGAATTTTCAATGTTTATATTGAAAATAAATCGTATTTATAAAATCGATAGGATTTTATAAAATGAAAACATTTATTTATTTAGGAAATAAATAAAGGAACATTTATTTAGATTTTAAATAAATGGAATAAAGGAATATTTATTTAGGGAATAAATAAAGGAACACTTGTTCGGAAAATAAATAGAATTATACAAGGATAGATTTAAACACGTGCTTCGCACACAAGTATAACACGATATGGATTTTAAGGAGATATTGTAGAAGTAGGAATTATAACCAGAGTGTGAGAAAAGGATTAAACAAAGTAATTGGTTAGGTTAACCAAAGCAAGTTAGTCGAGTTAAACAAAGTAATTTGTTAGGTTAACCAAAGCAAGTTAGTCAAGTTTATCAAAGTAATTGGTTAGGTTAACCAAAGTAAGTTAGTTAAGTTAAACTAAGCGATAAATCGATGGGAATTAGCTAAGTTAAATTAAGTGGTTAATCGAAGTAAATTAGTTAAGTTAACTAAGTGGTTAATCGAAGTGAATTAGTTAAGTTAAACTAAGTGAATCAGTTAGAGTTAATCAACGTGAATCAGCTAAGTTAAACTAAGTGGATTTGTTCAGTTAATCAAGACGAGTTAACCAGTTAGGTTAAACCAGTAGAGTTAACTAGTTGAGTTAACCAGTTAGAGTTAACCAGTTAGGCTAAACCAGTTGAGTTGACCAGTTAGAGTTGACCAGTTAGAGTTAATCTGTTAGAGTTAACCAGTTGAGTTAACCAGTTAGAGTTGACCTGTTAGAGTTGACCAGTTAGAGTTGACCAGTTAGAGTTGACCAGTTAGAGTTGACCAGTTAGAGTTGATCAGTTAGAATTGATCAGTTAGAGTTATCCAAGTAGAGTTAATCGAGTAGAGTTGTCGAATATCACTTATCCGAAGTAGAGTTATCGAATATGGTGTATTCGAGAGAAGAGTAATCGAATATAGTTTATTCGAGTGGAGAAATCAAATGTTATTCATTTGAGAAGAGTTACCGAATATTATTTATTCGAAGAGTAGTTATCGAATATTGGTTATTCGAAGTTAGTTAATCCAAAGGAGTTATCCGAAGTTAGTTAATCCAAAGGAGTTATTCGAAGTTAGTTAATCCCAAGGAGTTATTCGGAGTTAGTTAATCCAAAGGAGTTATTCAAAGTTAGTTAATCCAAAGGAGCTAGTCGAAGAGTTAATCGAATATAGTTATTCGAAAGAAGGTGTTAATCGAATATAGTTATTCGAGTAAAGTTAAAAGAGTTAATCGAATTTAGTTATTCGAAATGAGTTATTCGAATTAGATATTTGAATGGAGTTAAACACATTAGAGTGATTCAAATTTCTTATTCAAATAGAGTTAAACACGTAAGAGTTAATTGAATATTAGTTATTCAATTAGAGTTAAATCGAATTTAGTTATTCGAAAGGAGTTAATCAATTTGAGTTAAGTTAATCGATTTGAATTAAGTTGAATCGAAATGGAGTAAATCGATTAGAATTAAGTAATCAAGTTAGAGTAAATCGAATATTGATTATTCGAAGGTAAGTTATTCGAATTAGTTATTCGAAGGAGTTAATCAAATGAGTTGATCCAAAGGAGTTAGTCGGATATTAGTTATTCGAATAGAGTTAAAGGAGTTATCGATTTTATTTTGATCGAAAGGAGTTATCGATTAGTAAATCGAAAGGAGATTTTCGAATATAGCATATTCGAAAGAAAGAGATCGAATATTGTTTATTCGAAAGAGAGAGATTTCGAATATGAGTTATTCGAAGAGAGATAATCGAATATAGGTTATTCGAAGAAGAGTTAATAAAATAGAGATTACTCGAAAGAGAGTTATACGTCGAATTCGATTATAGCGAATTCGGGAAAGTACTATTTACTTTCCAGGGTTTAAATCAAGATTAAGTTATTGATTTAGAAATTAGGTGTCTGTTAAATTATTCGAGTTAGGAAATAAAATATATAGGGGTAGGAATTATAACGTTATAGTGTAACAACCCGTAAAATCTGGGCCAGTTTAAAATTTTTATTTTGGCAATTTTAGCGAGTTTTGATTATTTAAAATGAATTATTTTAAATAATATCGACGAGAAAGTTTAGTTTGAATAGAATTCGATCGTATATATTATACGCGTCGTCGTTAGAATATAAATATTTATATATAATTATAGAAAGAATTGAAAATGGCGCGGTAGTTCGAAAATTCGATTTCTAATTTCAAATGAATATACAGAATTCAATATAAGTCGGAATTGAACGAAACAAGAAATATTTGAATCTGTATAACTATATCTTTGTAACGAAGTTAGCAAACTGAGATTTCATCTTAGGAATGATAAGATACGTCCAGTTTAAAATTCTGAATCATCGCTATGGAATTCAGGCCCTTAAAAATAGCAATTTTGCAAACGACCTCGGATTTCGACGAAACCAGTTTTGTTGGGTCCGTGATGTTAAGTTATTGCTAGATTCCAAATTTCATAATTTTTCGAATCAATATGTGAGCGTGGCAAAAGAAAACGTGTTTGACCAGTTTCAGTTGATTTTAATCGATTGGAAAATGGCCATTTTTCCAACGGTCTCAGAATTCGACGAAACTAGTTTTGTTAGGACCGTATCGTCCATACGAAGCTAGAAAATATTTTTCGGGAATTTTTCTAGTTAGTATGTGACCCCGGTAATTTGAAATGTACGTTTAAAATTCAATAAAGTGATTTAAATGTAAATTTAACGGAAAATGATTGTAACGATCAAACCAGCTTACGATACATATCCCATTGCGTTCGGAATGGAGGTATTTAGCTATGGGCGACAGTCGTTGAGTTCAGATTGGGGTTCGTTTGAAAAGTCAGCCTTTTGGTAAATTAAAGAAAAATAAAATAAAATTAATATATATATTTTCTCCTTTATAACCACCCCCCCGTTCATTATAATTTCAGAAACAAAAAAAAAAAGGGAAAAAAAAAAACTGAATCGAATCAAGGCGCCGCCCCCCCCCCCCCCCCCCAGACATCGCCGCCGCCTCGCCCCAAAGCCACCGCCTCGCCCCAAAGCCACCGCCTCCCTCAATCGAAGACCCAGACCCCTCGAAACCGATGAAGACCCCGAAGCCCTGAACCCTACCGCCTCCGCCTCGAACCCATCGCGACGCCACCAGACAGCACCACCGCTCCGCCTCGTTGAAGACCCCTCCGCCTCGTTGAAGCCCCCCAGAACCGACGAGCCCCCCCTGTAAGCTTTAAACTGTTTTTTTATTATTAGCTTTAAACTGTTTTTTTTTATTAACTTGAAAACTGAAAAGGTTTAAAATATAAAAACTGAAAAGGTTTAAAGTATAAAAACTGATTTTTAATTTGAACTTTAAAGAAAAATTTGAATTTTAAAAAGATTCAAACTTTAAAAAGAAAAGATTTGAACTGGGTTAGAAAGATCAGATTTTTAGAATAGAAAAGATCATATTTTTAAATATGAGAAGACCATATTTTTAAATATGAGAAGGAGATATTTTTAAATATGAAAAGACGATATTTTGATATGAGTAGCGAAATAAAAAATTTGATTTTTATATATTGAACTTTGAAATAAAAATTCGATTTTTATATATTGAACTTTGAAATAAAAATTCGATTTTTATATATTGAACTTCGAAAGAAAAATAGAATTTTTATATATTGAACTTTGAAATAAAAATTCGATTTTTATATATGGAATAGCGAAGTAAAAATTCGATTTTTACATAGGTAGTGAAAGCGGACAACGGAGGTTCAAAAAAAAGGCGAAACGACGAAGACTTCTGCAAATGAAGAGCCGTGGGGCTAGGATAGCTATATGTGAGAACTTCTCACTCAAATTCTATTTTTCTAGTTATATATATATACTAGGATGCAGACGGTGCTTATTAGAAGCACCCGACACCCGTCCACATACCATGGACTTGTTTGTTTGGTTGTGTAGTTGGTTAGATTATTTGATTGGGATTTGATTGATTGGTTGAATTGGAAATTGATTAAGATTGATGTGTGAATGGCGTGGGCCTTCACTAGTCCGGGGATAAGGCTAGGCCTTGTCCCGTTTCTAGTATCGTGCCGTTATGCCGCCGAAATTTTCTAAAATAAGTTAGAAAAATAAAAATAGCATTTTATTTAAAGAATGAACTGAATAGAAATTCATATGTTAAAATAAAATGTTTTATCGTTAAAAATATAATTTTTAACGTGAATGTGAATAAATAAATATTCATTTACAAACCTGACGGTTTGTTTATGTACACCTATTTGAAGGACATTGATTGGGTCGATAAATTTTACACGTCGCCCAACTGCACAAATAAAATAGGTGTTTGATTGTTTGAAAACCCCACACGGGTGTTGGGATGAAATTTGAAGTTCACTCATCCTGATTGATTAAATATGTCGATCGATTGATTGACAGGCTGTTATAAGCATTGAATATCTATATTTGATGCTTATACAGTGTAGTGCACTTTGGTTGATGGTTGATTATTTTTCAATGCTATGATATACATGTGTTGTATGAAAATCCATATAATTAACCTTATATGGTAATTGATTGGGCCTCATTCCAGTTTTAAAATAGAAATATTTGAAAAAGAAATATTTGAAATAGAATATTTGAAAATAAAGGAATATATGAAGCCGTGTTGATTAGATTGACGCCATTTTGACGTGAACGATATTTATATCGATTTTAAAAACGATTTCGAAATGAATTGAATTGAAAACGATTTCGAAATGAATTGAATTGAAAACGAATTCAAAATGAATTGAAAACGATTTCGAAATGAATTGAATTGAAAACGAATTCAAAGTGAATTGAAAACGAATTCAAAGTGAATTGAAAACGATTTCAGAATGAATTGAATTGAAAACGATTTCGAAATGAATTGAATTGAAAACGATTTCGAAATGAATTGAATTGAAAACGATTTCGAAATGAAGTGAATTGAAATGAATTCAAATTGAATTGAAATTTGAATTGAATAGAAATGAATTTTAAAACGAATTTATAAAGAAGAATTCAATTTTGCTTTGAATTGAAATGGAAGTTGAAATAGGTTTTGAAACGATTTTAAAACTATTTATATAATTCGTTTTAAATAGAAATCGACGAAATATATATTATATATATAATATAATGGCCTGAATAGAACGCGCCGCGTCGCGGCAGTTCGCGAATTTCGACCATTTATTTCGAACGGATATTACGGGAGATCCGACCGTCGGATTCTCCTAAAACCGGAACCGTTGGGTTCGTATCGAAAAAAGCTTTCTAATGAATGTTAGAAATTTGAAATCTAACGGTTGGATTTGGAGATACGTCCAAATCAAGTTCGAAAAAGGTCGCCGTAAGTGCAGTTCGATGGCCATTGATGGAAATCGACTGTACGGGCCTTGATAAAATTATTAAAAATAGCAATAATTTGTGTAAAATCATAAGAAATGATTTAGAAAGAATTGGGATGAAAAACTCCATATTTGAAAAGATAAAAATGGATTTTTATCGAAATGAACTAGTTTTGAACTAGAATTATAATTCTATTTATTTTTAAATAAATAAATTGAATTTGAAAAGGGTTTTAAAAATAACCAAAATTTCCAATGATTGCATTGGAGTGGATTAGAATCGAAATTGTCTTCGGAATATTTCGATGTTGGAATTCGTGATTATACAGGTGTTGTTATGGAAATTTGAAAGATATATATTGATATCGTTATTTCCAATACGACATTTGTTAGTCGTAGAATTCGATATTGAATATAAGCCGATATATTTTCTATTCAGAGCCTTGTATTGAATATCGAATGTGATTTGGGTTTGTCGTGAATGGTGTCTTCACTAACACTGTTCTTGAACCCAGTTGAGAAAAGATTAAATCTTTTTATTTAGATTTAATGAAGTGTACCAATTAAATAATATTTAATTGGAATTGAATTGATATTGATTTTTGGGTTTATCGTGAACAGTGTTTTAAATAACACTTGTTCTTTAACCCGATAATTAATGGAATGTGATTTGGGTTTGTCGTGAATGGTGTCTTCACTAACACTATTCTTGAACCCAGTTGAGAAAAGATTAAATCTTTTTATTTAGATTTAATGAAGTGTACCAATTAAATAATATTTAATTGGAATTGAATTGATATTGATTTTTGGGTTTATCGTGAACAGTGTTTTAAATAACACTTGTTCTTTAACCCGATAATTAATGGAATGTGATTTGGGTTTGTCGTGAATGGTGTCTTCACTAACACTATTCTTGAACCCAGTTGAGAAAAGATTAAATCTTTTTATTTAGATTTAATGAAGTGTACCAATTAAATAATATTTAATTGGAATTGAATTGATATTGATTTTTGGGTTTATCGTGAACAGTGTTTTAAATAACACTTGTTCTTTAACCCGATAATTAATGGAATGTGATTTGGGTTTGTCGTGAATGGTGTCTTCACTAACACTATTCTTGAACCCAGTTGAGAAAAGATTAAATCTTTTTATTTAGATTTAATAAAGTGTACCAATTAAATGATATTTAATTGGAATTGAATTGGTATTGATTTTTGGGTTTATCGTGAACAGTGTTTTAAATAACACTTGTTCTTTAACCCGATAATTAATGGAATGTGATTTTGGGTTTATCGTGAATCGTGTTTTAAATGACACTGATTCTTTAACCCAGATAATGATTAAAACTAAGTGGAGTTTTAATGAATCTTTAATTAGATTGAAAAGATCGAGAATGGAGTATCACCAGTTTTGCTCCAGGCGATAGTTAAATCTTTAATTAGATTTGAACGTGAAATTCAGAAACTAACTGTCGGTTAGCTAAGCGGAATGGTTTTCTGGATATTGATCTAATGTTGGTTTCGGCCTTCGGGGTTAATATTTGGGGAATTATTCTCTTGATTAATTTACGGTTAGTGACTAATGAATTGGAATGAGGCGTATGTTGTGTTTGTGTAACACTTATTTAAAATATACGCGAGTTATTCGGAAAGACCGGGTTCATCCCATTCTGAATAACTGATACGACGATAAGTCGAAGATGAAGACGATGGTCGAAGACCGGAGGTCTTCACGTCGTTTGGGTGATAACTGATGATCTTGATTGGGCTGTACACCCAAGAAGATGGAAACAGTTGGGGATCGTCCAGACGTACTTGGAGATCGATGGATATGCGGGGTACTAGGTGCCTCCGGTTTCGTTCAGACCTAGAACGGACTTGTAAATGGACTGTGTGTCTGACATCGGATTTCATTCTGTGTGACTGATATCGGTTGCATAGGATGGTTTGCCTATGTGGCATGCTAAGATGCAAATGATCAAGGCTTCTGTTGAAAAGCAAAGTCTTGTGGTTGATGATCAAAGCACGGCCTTTGTGGCGTAGCTTTGTGTAACGTTTACCTCGCGTGTTTCACACCAGGTATGAACCAAAAATGGGAGACGGACCTCAGGGAGGGCCTGCGTTTCCTCCTAGCTAGAAGTGGCGTCAGTGGTTTTACACGCCCTGACGAGTTTGACTTATGTGGTTGTTGCTGTTGCGAGGCGCCTCGGATTGATCGGTCGTTCTCGAACCGATGGAGTCATTTAGTTGGCTCGCTTACGCCCCAAAGGGCGGCGAAACGTAGTGCTCAGGCATTTTTAATCCACTCCGTGTGGACCGGCCCTGTCGCTCCAAGGGTCGATGCGTTCTGATCCTGAGACTCGGGCTAGGCAGTCTCGAATCGGTTGAGGACTATCTTTTGCCTCGGTTCATAGATGGAAATCCAATTTCCAAATACGTGACTTTGCGATTTTGATTGTATAACCTATATATGGCGACATAGTGGTATGGGGCATTCATGCCGCCTATGATTGATACTTATGATTTGAAATTGTTTTATACACTATGCACTTATAATAGTATCAAATGATTTGTTTTAAACGTATCAAGCATTCTTTGGCTGTTATAAGGTAAAAACCCTATCCCCCGGCTTGCGTTGCATTGTGTGATAGGACCTGGGTCTTATAACAGCTTCATTTTTCTTTATTTAGCATCGCGCTGTTTGTTTTATGCACTGGTGTTCTTGGGAGGAAACCCGTTCCGTGTTATACGGCGTGGTCCCTTGATTTACCTTACTTTGAAAATAAAGATTAATAACTGTTTTAGTTCTCACACCAGTCACATGACTGACCTGGAGTTTATTGTTTTAACCTAAACTCTGGGTGCCCTTATTTTGACACGGGCAGCTAGTAGTTTCGGTTTTGCAGATTTTATTCACAGGATCCTGGTTCACAGCTGGAACGATATCCGGAAAGCTTTGTATCCGTATATCTCATTCTAAGTTGTGTATTGTATTATTTTCCGCTGCGATGTATTTAAATGTAATTTAAATCTCTGATATTTCTGTGTATTATTCATTTATACTCTGTATATTCTTGTAATCTGATGCATTGTTGTAATATACAATGAAATGTTCTTCTGTATGTGTTCTGTTGTGGCTTGTTCTCGAACTATCCGACGCTTTCCTTTACGGGGAAGTTGCGGGTCTTCACAGTTGGTATCAGAGCTTTGGTTTACAAAGCTCAGAGAACAAGACACATTAGAACCGTACGAAAGAATTCATCAGATATTGGATTAGTAATATCCAATTAGAATGACTCGTTAGAGATAGGATCAGTAGTATCCTAGAACGAGTATGAAGAGTATATTTTTAAAAAAATGAAAACAAATTTTTGTTTTGAAAATATAAATCACTTAATCGTATTTGATTATTTATTTATATTGAATATGGACAATCGAGTATATATAGATTTCGCGTATACGCGTCATGAACGTATAGTCGAAGTTTTAATATACTGGGTAGATATAGAATCACATTCTAGATATCCGGGGATGATTCTCATGATGGTGCATCATCATCAGTATTCATATTCGAATTTCGAAGGTGTGATTTCTATATATTTCCATTAGACTGGTGTGAGAACCAAAACTTAGATAGATAGATTCATTTGTTGTGAATTGGCATCAAAACATGATTTTCTGTATATGTATCAAAATTATGAATTTGATAATCTAATTCACTAATTGATTGATGTTTGCGTTGTTTGTTCATTTGTTTGCTAATTTTGAACCATTTAGCCTAATTGAAACAAATATTGAACTGTATTGAAAATTGGTCGCATTTGCTTGCATATACATATATATCATTGAACAGGTCATAGCAAGGAGGCTAGAGCAGAGAATAAAATTTGTTTGCCCGACAAATAGGTACATGTTTATTACATAATTTCCTGTTTTGTTTGGGTGATGATGATTTTGTGAGCCTATTGGCTAGCCGCTTGGCTTTTTCTTTTTCTTTTTGAGATCTGAAGGACCGGGGAAGCTATTTGAAATTCCCCGATGCTCCCGGTGCAGGGGAGGTTATGGCGAAATTTTTCGAAAATTTAGGGTGTTAGCCAAATTTTTGAAATTTTGAAAATTCTCAGAAACTAAAAAGTTAGAGAATGGAAGCCTAATCGATCGTAGAGCTGAATAATCAAACCACTTTCGACTTTGTTCCTTTTCGGGGACGAAAAGTTTTAAGTGGGGGAGATTGTAACAACCCGTAAAATCTGGGCCAGTTTAAAATTTTTATTTTGGCAATTTTAGCGAGTTTTGATTATTTAAAATGAATTATTTTAAATAATATCGACGAGAAAGTTTAGTTTGAATAGAATTCGATCGTATATATTATACGCGTCGTCGTTAGAATATAAATATTTATATATAATTATAGAAAGAATTGAAAATGGCGCGGTAGTTCGAAAATTCGATTTCTAATTTCAAATGAATATACAGAATTCAATATAAGTCGGAATTGAACGAAACAAGAAATATTTGAATCTGTATAATTATACCTTTGTAACGAAGTTAGCAAACTGAGATTTCATCTTAGGAATGATAAGATACGTCCAGTTTAAAATTCTGAATAGTCGCTATGGAATTCAGGCCCTTAAAAATAGCAATTTTGCAAACGACCTCGGATTTCGACGAAACCAGTTTTGTTGGGTCCGTGATGTTAAGTTATTGCTAGATTCCAAATTTCATAATTTTTCGAATCAATATGTGAGCGTGGCAAAAGAAAACGTGTTTGACCAGTTTCAGTTGATTTTAATCGATTGGAAAATGGCCATTTTTCCAACGGTCTCAGAATTCGACGAAACTAGTTTTGTTAGGACCGTATCGTCCATACGAAGCTAGAAAATATTTTTCGGGAATTTTTCTAGTTAGTATGTGACCCCGGTAATTTGAAATGTACGTTTAAAATTCAATAAAGTGATTTAAATGTAAATTTAACGGAAAATGATTGTAACGATCAAACCAGCTTACGATACATATCCCATTGCGTTCGGAATGGAGGTATTTAGCTATGGGCGACAGTCGTTGAGTTCAGATTGGGGTTCGTTTGAAAAGTCAGCCTTTTGGTAAATTAAAGAAAAATAAAATAAAATTAATATATATTTTCTCCTTTATAACCCCCCCCCCCCGTTCATTATAATTTCAGAAACAAAAAAAAAAGGGAAAAAAAAAACTGAATCGAATCAAGGCGCCGCCCCCCCCCCCCCCCCCAGACATCGCCGCCGCCTCGCCCCAAAGCCACCGCCTCGCCCCAAAGCCACCGCCTCCCTCAATCGAAGACCCAGACCCCTCGAAACCGACGAAGACCCCGAAGCCCTGAACCCTACCGCCTCCGCCTCGAACCCATCGCGACGCCACCAGACAGCACCACCGCTCCGCCTCGTTGAAGACCCCTCCGCCTCGTTGAAGCCCCCCAGAACCGACGAGCCCCCCCTGTAAGCTTTAAACTGTTTTTTTATTATTAGCTTTAAACTGTTTTTTTTTATTAACTTGAAAACTGAAAAGGTTTAAAATATAAAAACTGAAAAGGTTTAAAGTATAAAAACTGATTTTTAATTTGAACTTTAAAGAAAAATTTGAATTTTAAAAAGATTCAAACTTTAAAAAGAAAAGATTTGAACTGGGTTAGAAAGATCAGATTTTTAGAATAGAAAAGATCATATTTTTAAATATGAGAAGACCATATTTTTAAATATGAGAAGGAGATATTTTTAAATATGAAAAGACGATATTTTGATATGAGTAGCGAAATAAAAAATTTGATTTTTATATATTGAACTTTGAAATAAAAATTCGATTTTTATATATTGAACTTTGAAATAAAAATTCGATTTTTATATATTGAACTTCGAAAGAAAAATAGAATTTTTATATATTGAACTTTGAAATAAAAATTCGATTTTTATATATGGAATAGCGAAGTAAAAATTCGATTTTTACATAGGTAGTGAAAGCGGACAACGGAGGTTCAAAAAAAAGGCGAAACGACGAAGACTTCTGCAAATGAAGAGCCGTGGGGCTAGGATAGCTATATGTGAGAACTTCTCACTCAAATTCTATTTTTCTAGTTATATATATATACTAGGATGCAGACGGTGCTTATTAGAAGCACCTGACACCCGTCCACATACCATGGACTTGTTTGTTTGGTTGTGTAGTTGGTTAGATTATTTGATTGGGATTTGATTGATTGGTTGAATTGGAAATTGATTAAGATTGATGTGTGAATGGCGTGGGCCTTCACTAGTCCGGGGATAAGGCTAGGCCTTGTCCCGTTTCTAGTATCGTGCCGTTATGCCGCCGAAATTTTCTAAAATAAGTTAGAAAAATAAAAATAGCATTTTATTTAAAGAATGAACTGAATAGAAATTCATATGTTAAAATAAAATGTTTTATCGTTAAAAATATAATTTTTAACGTGAATGTGAATAAATAAATATTCATTTACAAACCTGACGGTTTGTTTATGTACACCTATTTGAAGGACATTGATTGGGTCGATAAATTTTACACGTCGCCCAACTGCACAAATAAAATAGGTGTTTGATTGTTTGAAAACCCCACACGGGTGTTGGGATGAAATTTGAAGTTCACTCATCCTGATTGATTAAATATGTCGATCGATTGATTGACAGGCTGT
This sequence comes from Allium sativum, assembly GCA_030737875.1. Taxonomy (NCBI): domain Eukaryota; kingdom Viridiplantae; phylum Streptophyta; class Magnoliopsida; order Asparagales; family Amaryllidaceae; genus Allium; species Allium sativum. The sequence goes on from CM060922.1 coordinate 542,892,322, forward strand.
TATAAGCATTGAATATCTATATTTGATGCTTATACAGTGTAGTGCACTTTGGTTGATGGTTGATTATTTTTCAATGCTATGATATACATGTGTTGTATGAAAATCCATATAATTAACCTTATATGGTAATTGATTGGGCCTCATTCCAGTTTTAAAATAGAAATATTTGAAAAAGAAATATTTGAAATAGAATATTTGAAAATAAAGGAATATATGAAGCCGTGTTGATTAGATTGACGCCATTTTGACGTGAACGATATTTATATCGATTTTAAAAACGATTTCGAAATGAATTGAATTGAAAACGATTTCGAAATGAATTGAATTGAAAACGAATTCAAAATGAATTGAAAACGATTTCGAAATGAATTGAATTGAAAACGAATTCAAAGTGAATTGAAAACGAATTCAAAGTGAATTGAAAACGATTTCAGAATGAATTGAATTGAAAACGATTTCGAAATGAATTGAATTGAAAACGATTTCGAAATGAATTGAATTGAAAACGATTTCGAAATGAAGTGAATTGAAATGAATTCAAATTGAATTGAAATTTGAATTGAATAGAAATGAATTTTAAAACGAATTTATAAAGAAGAATTCAATTTTGCTTTGAATTGAAATGGAAGTTGAAATAGGTTTTGAAACGATTTTAAAACTATTTATATAATTCGTTTTAAATAGAAATCGACGAAATATATATTATATATATTATATATATAATATAATGGCCTGAATAGAACGCGCCGCGTCGCGGCAGTTCGCGAATTTCGACCATTTATTTCGAACGGATATTACGGGAGATCCGACCGTCGGATTCTCCTAAAACCGGAACCGTTGGGTTCGTATCGAAAAAAGCTTTCTAATAAATGTTAGAAATTTGAAATCTAACGGTTGGATTTGGAGATACGTCCAAATCAAGTTCGAAAAAGGTCGCCGTAAGTGCAGTTCGATGGCCATTGATGGAAATCGACTGTACGGGCCTTGATAAAATTATTAAAAATAGCAATAATTTGTGTAAAATCATAAGAAATGATTTAGAAAGAATTGGGATGAAAAACTCCATATTTGAAAAGATAAAAATGGATTTTTATCGAAATGAACTAGTTTTGAACTAGAATTATAATTCTATTTATTTTTAAATAAATAAATTGAATTTGAAAAGGGTTTTAAAAATAACCAAAATTTCCAATGATTGCATTGGAGTGGATTAGAATCGAAATTGTCTTCGGAATATTTCGATGTTGGAATTCGTGATTATACAGGTGTTGTTATGGAAATTTGAAAGATATATATTGATATCGTTATTTCCAATACGACATTTGTTAGTCGTAGAATTCGATATTGAATATAAGCCGATATATTTTCTATTCAGAGCCTTGTATTGAATATCGAATGTGATTTGGGTTTGTCGTGAATGGTGTCTTCACTAACACTGTTCTTGAACCCAGTTGAGAAAAGATTAAATTTTTTTATTTAGATTTAATGAAGTGTACCAATTAAATAATATTTAATTGGAATTGAATTGATATTGATTTTTGGGTTTATCGTGAACAGTGTTTTAAATAACACTTGTTCTTTAACCCGATAATTAATGGAATGTGATTTGGGTTTGTCGTGAATGGTGTCTTCACTAACACTATTCTTGAACCCAGTTGAGAAAAGATTAAATCTTTTTATTTAGATTTAATGAAGTGTACCAATTAAATAATATTTAATTGGAATTGAATTGATATTGATTTTTGGGTTTATCGTGAACAGTGTTTTAAATAACACTTGTTCTTTAACCCGATAATTAATGGAATGTGATTTGGGTTTGTCGTGAATGGTGTCTTCACTAACACTATTCTTGAACCCAGTTGAGAAAAGATTAAATCTTTTTATTTAGATTTAATGAAGTGTACCAATTAAATAATATTTAATTGGAATTGAATTGATATTGATTTTTGGGTTTATCGTGAACAGTGTTTTAAATAACACTTGTTCTTTAACCCGATAATTAATGGAATGTGATTTGGGTTTGTCGTGAATGGTGTCTTCACTAACACTATTCTTGAACCCAGTTGAGAAAAGATTAAATCTTTTTATTTAGATTTAATAAAGTGTACCAATTAAATGATATTTAATTGGAATTGAATTGGTATTGATTTTTGGGTTTATCGTGAACAGTGTTTTAAATAACACTTGTTCTTTAACCCGATAATTAATGGAATGTGATTTTGGGTTTATCGTGAATCGTGTTTTAAATGACACTGATTCTTTAACCCAGATAATGATTAAAACTAAGTGGAGTTTTAATGAATCTTTAATTAGATTGAAAAGATCGAGAATGGAGTATCACCAGTTTTGCTCCAGGCGATAGTTAAATCTTTAATTAGATTTGAACGTGAAATTCAGAAACTAACTGTCGGTTAGCTAAGCGGAATGGTTTTCTGGATATTGATCTAATGTTGGTTTCGGCCTTCGGGGTTAATATTTGGGGAATTATTCTCTTGATTAATTTACGGTTAGTGACTAATGAATTGGAATGAGGCGTATGTTGTGTTTGTGTAACACTTATTTAAAATATACGCGAGTTATACGGAAAGACCGGGTTCATCCCATTCTGAATAACTGATACGACGATAAGTCGAAGATGAAGACGATGGTCGAAGACCGGAGGTCTTCACGTCGTTTGGGTGATAACTGATGATCTTGATTGGGCTGTACACCCAAGAAGATGGAAACAGTTGGGGATCGTCCAGACGTACTTGGAGATCGAAGGATATGCGGGGTACTAGGTGCCTTCGGTTTCGTTCAGACCTAGAACGGACTTGTAAATGGACTGTGTGTCTGACATCGGATTTCATTCTGTGTGACTGATATCGGTTGCATAGGATGGTTTGCCTATGTGGCATGCTAAGATGCAAATGATCAAGGCTTCTGTTGAAAAGCAAAGTCTTGTGGTTGATGATCAAAGCACGGCCTTTGTGGCGTAGCTTTGTGTAACGTTTACCTCGCGTGTTTCACACCAGGTATGAACAAAAAACGGGAGACGGACCTCAGGGAGGGCCTGCGTTTCCTCCTAGCTAGAAGTGGCGTCAGTGGTTTTACACACCCTGACGAGTTTGACTTATGTGGTTGTTGCTGTTGCGAGGCGCCTCGGATTGATCGGTTGTTCTCGAACCGATGGAGTCATTTAGTTGGCTCGCTTACGCCCCAAAGGGCGGCGAAACGTAGTGCTCAGGCATTTTTAATCCACTCCGTGTGGACCGGCCCTGTCGCTCCAAGGGTCGATGCGTTCTGATCCTGAGACTCGGGCTAGGCAGTCTCGAATCGGTTGAGGACTATCTTTTGCCTCGGTTCATAGATGGAAATCCAATTTCCAAATACGTGACTTTGCGATTTTGATTGTATAACCTATATATGGCGACATAGTGGTATGGGGCATTCATGCCGCCTATGATTGATACTTATGATTTGAAATTGTTTTATACACTATGCACTTATAATAGTATCAAATGATTTGTTTTAAACGTATCAAGCATTCTTTGGCTGTTATAAGGTAAAAACCCTATCCCCCGGCTTGCGTTGCATTGTGTGATAGGACCTGGGTCTTATAACAGCTTCATTTTTCTTTATTTAGCATCGCGCTGTTTGTTTTATGCACTGGTGTTCTTGGGAGGAAACCCGTTCCGTGTTATACGGCGTGGTCCCTTGATTTACCTTACTTTGAAAATAAAGATTAATAACTGTTTTAGTTCTCACACCAGTCACATGACTGACCTGGAGTTTATTGTTTTAACCTAAACTCTGGGTGCCCTTATTTTGACACGGGCAGCTAGTAGTTTCGGTTTTGCAGATTTTATTCACAGGATCCTGGTTCACAGCTGGAACGATATCCGGAAAGCTTTGTATCCGTATATCTCATTCTAAGTTGTGTATTGTATTATTTTCCGCTGCGATGTATTTAAATGTAATTTAAATCTCTGATATTTCTGTGTATTATTCATTTATACTCTGTATATTCTTGTAATCTGATGCATTGTTGTAATATACAATGAAATGTTCTTCTGTATGTGTTCTGTTGTGGCTTGTTCTCGAACTATCCGACGCTTTCCTTTACGGGGAAGTTGCGGGTCTTCACATATAGTTATAATCAAACACTGTCATATAAGAAGTGGATTCGTAACCTGAATCCGAGAATTTGCGTAAACAGATGATTGTAAAAAGTGAGCGATGAGCTTCATCTATTTCACAGTAAAGGACGTTGTTCAATTAGGGTCTGCGAGGTAATTATACCCCAACTTGATTGACTTCAGAATTGACAAAGGAATAGTTGTGGTTCGATCTAAAAGGTTGATTAGGAATAAAGTTAAGGAATAAGCGATAAATGGATTAAGCGAAACGATGTTTTATACAATGTTCATTGGAAATCCGTAAATGAGTTTTGGGAACGTTTTCCAAATAAAATCAGATATGTTTTCTAAACATAGAAAATGAAATGTTTTCATGATAAGAATTTAAGAAATAGAGTTAAGCAAATTCAGAAACTGACTGGAGAGGGTAAGTTGAACGGTTTTTTAAGTAACGATCTGATGTTGGGTTCGACCTTCCGAATTGATACTTAGAGAATTGTCCTCATACTAGTTACAGTTAGGGACTGATAGTTGCGAAATAATAGTGATGTGAAAATAAGCTATGGAAATGTTTTCCAATGATTAATAACATATATTTTCTAAATATATGAAATAAGGAAATATGAACATGTGATGATTGATCGATCGAATTTCCATTTGGAAATAAGATCGTTGTTTGTACACCGACATGTTTTCATTTGATAGTTGAATCACAGACTATCAAAGTTTTTACCATTTTAACGTTGTTATTATGGAGAGACCGGTTGGATTATTATCCAAAGAACCACTCTGTATTGGCATAAGCGTTGTGAGCAAGATCTGCCAAAGATAAATTGAAGACGGAGTAAAGTGCAAGGGCTGTTGTATAAGTCTTAGATAACAGTGACTAAGATGGATATACTGAATAGTGCCTTCGGTTTGTCCAGTCCCAGGACAACGTATATGGAAGAAGGTCTGACAGAGTATATTCAATGGATCGCCTATGTTGATCTGTTCAAACGTATTCACGTTTGGTGGCGGAGGAATTCGTTTCTCTTAGCTGTATACCCGTGTTATTTTTGAATAAGTCAATTTGTGATTTGGCGGGTATGACAATGTGGCATTCAAAGTGAATGGTGATCAGATGTCTGAAGATAGACGTAGCTTCTAGCCTCACACCAGGAAGTAACAAAAGTTGGGCTAGGCAGAATGGCTAGTTGGGTCATTCCCAAGCAGGGTGTATTGTCACCGATCTAGGGAATATCCATATTTATACTTCTTTTTGATTCTGTATCTTCGGATGACGGTTTGATGGCCTACAACCGTGGTGGCAATATATTCGCGACACTCAAGCTAAATGAGTGAGCGGTCATGTGTGGCCGGGTTGCAAGACGTTCTTGTTGAACCCTGAGTGTATCACCTCTAGAGTACACTATTCAGAAGGTGCTCCCATACCTTGTCTGTTGGAATCCATTCTCCGATAAGCGCCCTGCGGTTTATGATTTTATACTATGTATGTAGAACGTGAGATGCAAGCGTTTCTGCTAGATTGATACCTATTTGTACTTAGACATTATTATAATATCACAATGATATTGCTTGTCAAAGTTGATTAGATACTCATAAGGAAAAACCCGTTCCGTATTCACGGCGTGGTCTTATGAGATATCATATACCTGTTCAATTGTTTTAAACTGTTTTACTCATACCAGTCCCATGACTGACCCGGAGTTTACTTTGTTGTTTTCCCTAAACTCTTGGGTGCCTAAATTTGTACGGGCAGTCAAGTAGTCGGGATTTACAGATATACTTGGAGAGCTTGGAGCAGGAGGCTGCAAGATTTTATAGCTATAGTTATTTCCGCTGTGTTGTAAGTGTTGTACTCTGATAAGTGCTATTGTATATATATAACTGTTTACTTCAAAGTTATGTTATATATTATATGTTATTCGTTCCGCTGTGAGATTCGTGTTACTCTGATGATTCTGATGTTCTTCTTCTTCTTCTATTCTATTAGTTCTATCTTTTCTTTATCACCTTCTAAATTCTTTCACTAACGTCTCGGAATTTCCGACTCTCGAGGAGTCGGAAATTTCCAGCCGTTACAGTTGGTATCAGAGCCAGGTTAAGTGATTACCTTGGCTCTGTGGCATAACTCGATAGAGATGGGATTAGTAATATCCTAGATTGAGTTTGAGTGTATATATATGAGCGCGTAATTGTTATTCAATATAAAATGGTTTTATATTGTGGAGACTCATTGGTTGAGTGGCTTATGAATTCTGGTCGATCAGTTGATCCACTGTATCGATAAGGGTTACTAAACACTCGAATACGATGAACCGTCATGGTATGTTTTGAAAGAGGGTAAATGAAATAATTTTTCCCAAATATATTTGTTTATAGAAGAAATATATATCTTGAAATTATTATAGTATATTGATTGTGTTGGGTGTTATTATAATCGAATAAGATTATAAAAGGGTGAAATGGTCATAAATGACCAATCAGAATTCATATGAATGTAATATATGAAATAGTTTGAATTAAATATGAATTTAAATCAGATTTGGAATTAAAATAAGGAAATTTTAAGTTCCTGGGAGATTTTGAAAATGTTTTTCAAATTTGAAAATGATATAGTATTGAACTCACTTCGATAGCTAGAAAATAGATTCTGATGATGAATCTAGACATCATCAGTGTTCATTTTCGAGTTCTAAGTGACGGATTACTACCAAAGGTTTTGTTTTTGAATTGTTTTGAGAAAACAAGTTGTTTAGAAATTCAAAGGTTTTGAATTGGCATTATGATTTCAAATTGATTTGAAAGGAACCCAGGAACTTAAGTTCTGGAATTAAAATTTAACTAATGAAGTTAAATAAAATGAGATGGTAAAAATAAATTGAAATTTAACTTGAACTGAGTTAAATAAAATTGAATTGGATTAGAGATAATCTAGAATGGAACCAAATTGATAAGTCAATAATTTGAAATTTGATATTAGAGTTCGAATGAAATTCGATTTGGATTTGAGGATATGTACTGATTGGAGATCAATTGGAATGGATAACATTGGTATATGTTGAAGTAGTAGCAGATGAAAGGGGTAGAGTTAAATGCCCGACAAAAAGGTACAAGTTTATATCATATATGAGTTTGGATTTTATCAGCCGAATTGGCAAGCCGCTTGGCTGTTTGATTTTCTTTTGGGTTAGAGAAGGCCTAGAGAGGCGAGGATGGTTTGTCATATTAACCAATACAAAGGAGGTTATGGCGAATTTTTTCGAAAATTCTAGGCGTTAGAACATTCTCATGATTTATGGAAATTCAGTTAGCCAGAATGAATTAAAAATTTAATTGAAAATTTAATGGTTCAGTTGAAACTGGAGTTGAGAAGTAAACTAAAAGATATATGAATCTAGTTAGTAAAGTTGGTAACATTCTCCTATCTTAGCAATTTCGAGGACGAAATTATTTTAAAGGGGGGAAGTCTGTAATGGCGCGTTTTGTAAGGCATAATAATTAAGTTATTTAATTATGTAAATAACGAATATATTAAATAAAACGATAGTTGAACGTATAATTTATAATATAATTATAAACGAGCTTGAAATGGCGCTGCAGTTCGCGATTTGGCGATTTGAACTTCAACTGAATGTACAGGATTCGTTTTAAGCCGGATTTCTGTGAAACAAGAAACGTGTGGAGTTGCTGTAGTATATCTTTCTAGTGGAAGAGAAAAATCGGGATTCCGTCGTGTAGATTTTGATGTACGTCCAAACCAAATTTCAGAATAGTCGCTATAGAATCGTTTATCGGCCATAACGGTTATTTCAAAATAACTGGATATCGGGTGTGAATTCAGACAAGGTTCTTTTGGGACATAGTGACAATTTAATTTTTAGAAATTTACTGTAATTTTTAATTAATTTAATAAGCGACTTTTTATTTGAAGTATTTCGCACCCTGAAACCCACATTTTTGTAGTTTCAAAATATGAGTCCACCTACCGGTATTAATATATTTTTGGGATCGTGGGGTATTTCTCATCTCACCGGTGCTTTTATCTCTGTTCGTAGCGGCTCGTGTATGGATATAATTTTATATATAGAGGGTACGATAATTGTTACAACTCCACAACAAAATATCTAGATATTTTATCCCATTATAAATAGCCCAAATTCGTTTCTGTAAACCTAAATCTCGCTCATTTCTTCAGCTGCCAATACTTCTGTTCTTCCTTCAATAAAAACGAGATAATCTCCTCTTTCAAAATCAAGTAAAAATACAAATAAATTCCTTAAAATCACTTGACTTATATTTCGGAATTCACAAGGAGAAGTTCTCCAACGCATTGGCATTTCCGTCGAACTCGATGGACTTCTCGAGCTTGCGGTCTTCGCCAGGAAAGGGGGTTCAAGCTGGGAGCTTCCATTCAGACGCAGAGACCGACGTTGAAGACTGAATGACGGGATTTCCGTCATCAGCTCGAGCGTGCCAAGGAGTGGTCGACCATGGTTTTTGTTTGGTGCTGACGTGATGAAGCACAGGAGAATGGAATGCGGTGAATACATGAAGGTGCTGCAGTAAAACGCGAGGGGTGCTGAGGACGGATAAAAGGATTTCGAAGTGTTGTTTTGATTTCTGGTGCTCAACCGTGAATCGGAGAAGGAAGTAGCTTTTAACGTGGGTGATATTTTGAAGTTGAGTGGCTTTCATGTGAGCTGACGAGTTTGTTTTGTTGAGTTGCCAAGAAGAAAAAATGGGAGTTGTTTTACTGTGTTGCTGGAGGCGAGCAGTAGGCGTGAGACATGGTTTTGTATTTTGTTCGTTTGATTTAAAGGAGGAATCGGTTAGGAGTTTGTGGAGTTTTCCTTTGGTAACTATAAGAAGAAGATTGTCTGTTTGGTGAAAAATGAAGGAGATGGGATGTTTACTGAAATGGTGAGAAATGGGAGCATGACTGGGCGGCCATAGTTTTGTGTTGAGGGGCAGTAAAACAAACGGTGAAGGTCTGTAGCAAATGGGAGATGTGTGGGAGTTGGTGTAGTTGAGAAGGCAATGGCCGAGCTCTAGTGGTAGCTGACGTTGGCAGTCAGAAGGCAGGCTGAGTGCTGAAGTTAAAAGGAAGAGGGTACAGTAGCTTCTGGAGACGTGAGCAAATGGAGAGAAGCAGGTCGCACGGGAATCATGGTATCGAACAGGATATTCTGAGAATGGTCTGGAAATGGATTGGAGCTCGACTAATCGTACGATCCGAATCAACGACGCAGATCGTTGTTTATCGGTTAACGCGCAATGTGAGTAAAACTCACTAACTCTGAACAGTTTATAATTGCATGTTGTATTGTTAGAACTGTTAAAATTGTCTGTTTGACTGTGTGTTGATTGTTTGATTGAACTGCTAGTCAGTTAGTTAAAATTCTATATTGATTCTGTTTAACAGAATATACCATATGGAACTGAAAGTGAGGTTATCTATATTGTCTAACATCTGTGATGCAGGGAAACAGGTTGGAGGAATCCGACTGGATTCCTCAACATTTATTTTACCGTTTTTCATATATTGTGATATATGATGTGTTATGAAATCTGATATTGATTTCATATGTTTGAATGATACCGATCATTGTTATACGACACGTTACACACCGTAGGTGATACTAGAATGTAAAAATGGAATTTTCAATGTTTATATTGAAAATAAATCGTATTTATAAAATCGATAGGATTTTATAAAATGAAAACATTTATTTATTTAGGAAATAAATAAAGGAACATTTATTTAGATTTTAAATAAATGGAATAAAGGAATATTTATTTAGGGAATAAATAAAGGAACACTTGTTCGGAAAATAAATAGAATTATACAAGGATAGATTTAAACACGTGCTTCGCACACAAGTATAACACGATATGGATTTTAAGGAGATATTGTAGAAGTAGGAATTATAACCAGAGTGTGAGAAAAGGATTAAACAAAGTAATTGGTTAGGTTAACCAAAGCAAGTTAGTCGAGTTAAACAAAGTAATTTGTTAGGTTAACCAAAGCAAGTTAGTCAAGTTTATCAAAGTAATTGGTTAGGTTAACCAAAGTAAGTTAGTTAAGTTAAACTAAGCGATAAATCGATGGGAATTAGCTAAGTTAAATTAAGTGGTTAATCGAAGTAAATTAGTTAAGTTAACTAAGTGGTTAATCGAAGTGAATTAGTTAAGTTAAACTAAGTGAATCAGTTAGAGTTAATCAACGTGAATCAGCTAAGTTAAACTAAGTGGATTTGTTCAGTTAATCAAGACGAGTTAACCAGTTAGGTTAAACCAGTAGAGTTAACTAGTTGAGTTAACCAGTTAGAGTTAACCAGTTAGGCTAAACCAGTTGAGTTGACCAGTTAGAGTTGACCAGTTAGAGTTAATCTGTTAGAGTTAACCAGTTGAGTTAACCAGTTAGAGTTGACCTGTTAGAGTTGACCAGTTAGAGTTGACCAGTTAGAGTTGACCAGTTAGAGTTGACCAGTTAGAGTTGATCAGTTAGAGTTATCCAAGTAGAGTTAATCGAGTAGAGTTGTCGAATATCACTTATCCGAAGTAGAGTTATCGAATATGGTGTATTCGAGAGAAGAGTAATTGAATATAGTTTATTCGAGTGGAGAAATCAAATGTTATTCATTTGAGAAGAGTTACCGAATATTATTTATTCGAAGAGTAGTTATCGAATATTGGTTATTCGAAGTTAGTTAATCCAAAGGAGTTATCCGAAGTTAGTTAATCCAAAGGAGTTATTCGAAGTTAGTTAATCCCAAGGAGTTATTCGGAGTTAGTTAATCCAAAGGAGTTATTCAAAGTTAGTTAATCCAAAGGAGTTAGTCGAAGAGTTAATCGAATATAGTTATTCGAAAGAAGGTGTTAATCGAATATAGTTATTCGAGTAAAGTTAAAAGAGTTAATCGAATTTAGTTATTCGAAATGAGTTATTCGAATTAGATATTTGAATAGAGTTAAACACATTAGAGTGATTCAAATTTCTTATTCAAATAGAGTTAAACACGTAAGAGTTAATTGAATATTAGTTATTCAATTAGAGTTAAATCGAATTTAGTTATTCGAAAGGAGTTAATCAATTTGAGTTAAGTTAATCGATTTGAATTAAGTTGAATCGAAATGGAGTAAATCGATTAGAATTAAGTAATCAAGTTAGAGTAAATCGAATATTGATTATTCGAAGGTAAGTTATTCGAATTAGTTATTCGAAGGAGTTAATCAAATGAGTTGATCCAAAGGAGTTAGTTGGATATTAGTTATTCGAATAGAGTTAAAGGAGTTATCGATTTTATTTTGATCGAAAGGAGTTATCGATTAGTAAATCGAAAGGAGATTTTCGAATATAGCATATTCGAAAGAAAGAGATCGAATATTGTTTATTCGAAAGAGAGAGATTTCGAATATGAGTTATTCGAAGAGAGATAATCGAATATAGGTTATTCGAAGAAGAGTTAATAAAATAGAGATTACCCGAAAGAGAGTTATACGTCGAATTCGATTATAGCGAATTCGGGAAAGTACTATTTACTTTCCAGGGTTTAAATCAAGATTAAGTTATTGATTTAGAAATTAGGTGTCTGTTAAATTATTCGAGTTAGGAAATAAAATATATAGGGGTAGGAATTATAACATTATAGTTATAATCAAACACTGTCATATAAGAAGTGGATTCGTAACCTGAATCCGAGAATTTGCGTAAACAGATGATTGTAAAAAGTGAGCGATGAGCTTCATCTATTTCACAGTAAAGGACGTTGTTCAATTAGGGTCTGCGAGGTAATTATACCCCAACTTGATTGACTTCAGAATTGACAAAGGAATAGTTGTGGTTCGATCTAAAAGGTTGATTAGGAATAAAGTTAAGGAATAAGCGATAAATGGATTAAGCGAAACGATGTTTTATACAACGATCATTGGAAATCCGTAAATGAGTTTTGGGAACGTTTTCCAAATAAAATCAGATATGTTTTCTAAACATAGAAAATGAAATGTTTTCATGATAAGAATTTAAGAAATAGAGTTAAGCAAATTCAGAAACTGACTGGAGAGGGTAAGTTGAACGGTTTTCTAAGTAACGATCTGATGTTGGGTTCGACCTTCCGAATTGATACTTAGAGAATTGTCCTCATACTAGTTACAGTTAGGGACTGATAGTTGCGAAATAATAGTGATGTGAAAATAAGCTATGGAAATGTTTTCCAATGATTAATAACATATATTTTCTAAATATATGAAATAAGGAAATATGAACATGTGATGATTGATCGATCGAATTTCCATTTGGAAATAAGATCGTTGTTTGTACACCGACATGTTTTCGTTTGATAGTTGAATCACAGACTATCAAAGTTTTTACCATTTTAACGTTGTTATTATGGAGAGACCGGTTGGATTATTATCCAAAGAACCACTCTGTATTGGCATAAGCGTTGTGAGCAAGATCTGCCAAAGATAAATTGAAGACGGAGTAAAGTGCAAGGGCTGTTGTATAAGTCTTAGATAACAGTGACTAAGATGGATATACTGAATAGTGCCTTCGGTTTGTCCAGTCCCAGGACAACGTATATGGAAGAAGGTCTGACAGAGTATATTCAATGGATCGCCTATGTTGATCTGTTCAAACGTATTCACGTTTGGTGGCGGAGGAATTCGTTTCTCTTAGCTGTATACCCGTGTTATTTTTGAATAAGTCAATTTGTGATTTGGCGGGTATGACAATGTGGCATTCAAAGTGAATGGTGATCAGATGTCTGAAGATAGACGTAGCTTCTAGCCTCACACCAGGAAGTAACAAAAGTTGGGCTAGGCAGCATGGCTAGTGTAATAACCCGGAAAATCTGGGCCAGTTTAAAATTTTTATTTTGGCAATTATAGCGAATTTTGATTATTCAAAATGAATTATTTTAAATAATATCGACGTGAAATTTATTTTGAATAGAATACGAATGTATATATTTATACGCGTCGTCGTTAGAATATAAATATTTATATATAATTATAAATAGAATTGAAAATGGCGCGGTAGTTCGAAAGTTCGATTTCTAATTTCAAATGCATATACAGAATTCAATATAAGTCAGAATTGAACGAAACAAGAAATATTTGAATCTGTATAACTATGTCTTTGTAACGAAGTTAACAAACTGAGATTTCATCTTAGGAATGATAAGATATGTCCAGTTTAAAATTAGAAATAGTCGCTGTGGAATTTATATATATTTTTATATATATAAGGCCCTTAAAAATAGCAATTTTGCAAACGACCTCGGATTTCGACGAAACCAGTTTTGTTGGGTCCGTGATGTTAAGTTATTGCTAGATTCCAAATTACGTAGTTTTTCGAATCAATATGTGAGCGTGGCAAATGAAAACGCGTTTGACCATTTTCAGTTGAATTTAATCGACTGGAAATTGGCCATTTTTCTAACGGTCTCAGAATTCGGCGAAACTAGTTTTGTTAGGACCGTATCGTCAATACGAAGCTAGAAAATATTTTTCTGGAATTTTTCGAGTTAGTATGTGACCCCGGTAATTTGAAATGTGCGTTTAAAATTCAATATAGTGATTTAAATGTAAATTCAACGGAAATTAATCAAAACGTTCGAATCAGCTTACGATACATATCCCATTGTGTTCGGAATGGGGGTATTACGTTAGGGATGACAGTCGTTGGACCCAATTCGGTGTTCGTATGGAAAGTCAACCAGGTTGAAATTAAAATAAAAATATATATATATATATATATAAAAAAAAAAAGAGAATAACTCTCCTCTCTCTCTCTCCTCCTACGTTGACTAAGCCCCCCCCCCCGTTCGAATTTCAATTTAACAGAAGAAAGGAAAAAAAAAAAAAACCCTAAATGGAATCGCGATCGCCCCCCCCCCCCCCCCCCCCCCGTTCAGACCGCCTCCGCCGACGATGAGCCCTCCGCCACCATCGCCTAGCCCCGTCGCACCACCCTCCTCCTCCCTCTGACGAAGACCGACGCCCTCGAAAACCCCCCCTCTCTTCAATCGACGGACAGCCCTCCCCAGCGCCACCGTGAGGCGCGACCACCTGAACGAAGCGGAGCCCCCTCTCGACAAAGCCGACAGCGCCCCCCCGGTAGTTTTTTTATTTTATTTTATTTATTTTTACTTTTATGTTGATTTTTAAAACTTATTTGAAATTGATTTTTAAAACTGATTTCTAAAATAAGTTTGAAAACTGATTTCTAAATAAGTTGAAAACTGATTTCACTGATTTCTATATAAGTTGAAAACTGATTTCTATATAAGTTTGAAAACTGATTATTTAAAGGTTTAAAAACTGGTTTTTGAAAAGGTTTAAAAAGATTTGAATTTTTAAAAGGTAAAAGATTTGAATTTTTAAAAGGTAAAAGATTTGAACTTTAAAAAGTAAAAGAAAAGATTAGATCTTTGAAATGGAAAAGGCGGAAACTTTGAAATAAAAATTCGATTTTTATATATTGAACTTTGAAATAAAAATTCGATTTTTATATATTGAACTTTGAAATAAAAATTCGATTTTTATATATTGAACTTTGAAATAAAAAAATTCGATTTTTATATATTGAACTTTGAAATAAAAATTCGATTTTTATATATTGAACTTTGAAATAAAAATTCGATTTTTATATATTGAACTTTGAAATAAAAATTCGATTTTTATATATTGAACTTTGAAATAAAAATTCGATTTTTATATATTGAACTTTGAAATAAAAAAATTCGATTTTTATATATTGAACTTTGAAATAAAAATTCGATTTTTATATATTGAACTTTGAAATAAAAATTCGATTTTTATATATTGAACTTTGAAATAAAAATTCGATTTTTATATATTGAACTTTGAAATAAAAATTCGATTTTTATATATTGAACTTTGAAATAAAAAAATTCGATTTTTATATATTGAACTTTGAAATAAAAATTCGATTTTTATATATTGAACTTTGAAATAAAAAAATTCGATTTTTATATATTGAACTTTGAAATAAAAAAATTCGATTTTTATATATGGAATAGCGAAGTAAAAAAATTTGATTTTTACATAGGTAGTGAAAGCGGACAACGGAGGTTCAAAAAGGGCGAAACGACGAAGACTTCTGCAAATGAAGTGCTGTGGAGCTAGGATAGCTATAGGTGAGAACTTCTCACCTTTCAATTTAATTTTTCTAGTTATATATATACTAGGATGCAGACGGTGCTTAGTAGCACCCGACACAATCGTCCACAGACCATGGACTTGTTTGTTTGACTGTTTGGTGATTGATTGCGATATTGGTTTGAATGTGGTTTGTGGTGTGAAAAATCGAATCGATAAATTGATTAGGATTAGACGTGCGCCGTTATAAGGCGAAGGAGTAAGGCTAGGTTAGACCCTTACTCCAAATTTTGTGGTTTGCATAACGAAAGTGAATTCGATTGATGTGTGAATGGCGTGGGCCTTCACTAGACCGGGGATAAGGCTAGGCCTCGTCCCGTTTCTAGTATCGTGCCGTTATGCCGCCGAAATTTTCTAAAATATGTTAGAAAAATAAAAATACCATTTTATTTAAAGAATGAACTGAATAGAAATTCATATGTTAAAATAAAATGTTTTATCATTAAAAATATAATTTTTAACGTGAATGTGAATAAATAAATATTCATTTACAAGCCGGACGGTTTGTTTATGTACACCTATTTGAAGGACATTGATTGGGTCGATAAATTTTGCACATCGCCCAACTGCACAAATAAAATATGCGTGTGATTGTTTGAAACCCCACACGGGTGTTGGGATGAAATTTGAAGTTCACTCATCCTGATTGATTAAATATGTCGATCGATTGATTGACAGGCTGTTATAAGCGTTGAATATCTATATTTGATGCTTATACAGTGTAGTGCACTTTGGTTGATGGTTGATTATTTTCAATGTCATTATATACATGTGTTGTATGAAAATCCATATAATTAACTTTATATGGTAATTGATTGGGCCTCATTCCAATTTGAAAAATAAAGAATATTATAAAATAAAAGTTCATGTGTTGACAGTACTCATCCATTGAGATTGGTCATGTGTTAAACGAAATATTTTGATAATAACAACTATTTTGAAAATAGAAATTTATGAAGCCGTGCTGATTAGATTAACGCCATTTTGACGTGAACGATATTTATATCGATTTTATTCATTTTGAAATGAATTGAATTGAAAACGATTTCGAAATGAATTGAATTGAAAACGATTTCGAAATGAATTGAATTGAAAACGATTTCGAAATGAATTGAATAGAAAACGATTTCGAAATGAATTGAATTGAAAACGATTTCGAAATGAATTGAATAGAAAATGATTTCGAAATGAATTGAATAGAAAACGATTTCGAAATGAATTGAATTGAAAACGATTTCGAAATGAATTGAATAGAAAACGATTTCGAAATGAATTGAATTGAAAACGATTTCGAAATGAATTGAATAGAAAATGATTTCGAAATGAATTGAATAGAAAACGATTTCGAAATGAATTGAATTGAAAACGATTTCGAAATGAATTGAATAGAAAATGATTTCGAAATGAATTGAATTGAAAACGATTTCGAAATGAATTGAATTGAAAACGATTTCGAAATGAATTGAATTGAAAACGATTTCGAAATGAATTGAATAGAAAACGATTTCGAAATGAATTGAATAGAAAACGATTTCGAAATGAATTGAATTGAAAACGATTTCGAAATGAATTGAATTGAAAACAAATTCAAATTGAATCGAAAGTGAATTGGAACGAATTCAAATTGAATTGAAATTTGAATTGAATAGAAATGAATTTTAAAACGAATTTATAAAGAAGAATTCAATTTTGATTTGAATTGAAATGGAAGTTGAAATTACTTTTGAAACGAGTTTAAAACTATGTATATAATTCGTTTTAAATGGTAATCGACGAAATATATATTATATATATTATATATATATAATATAATGGCCTGAATAGAACGCGCCGCGCCGCGGCAGTTCGTGAATTTCGACCATTTATTTCAAACGGACATTACGGGAGATCCGACCGTCGGATTCTCCTAAAACCGGAACCGTTGGGTTCGTATCGAGAAGAGCTTTCTAAAGAATATTAGAAATTAGAAATCTAACGGTTGGATTTGGAATTATGTCCAAATCAAATTTGAAAAAGGTCGCTGTAAGTGCAGTTCGATGGCCGTTGATGGAAATCGACTGTACGGGCCTTGATAAAATTATTAAAAATAGTAATAATTTGTGTAAAATCATAAGAAATGATTTGTGAAAGTTTGGGATGAAAAACTCCATATTTGAAAAGATAAAAATAGATTTTTATCGAAATGAACTAGTTTTGAACTAGAATTATAATTCTATTTATTTTTAAATAAATAAATTGAATTTGAAATGGTTTTGAAAATAACCAAAATTTCCAATGATTGCATTGGAGTGGATTTGAATCGAAATTGTCTTCGGAATATTTCGATGTTGGAATTCGGGATTATACAGATGTTATTATGGAAATTTGAAAGATGTAGATATTTATATCGTTATTTCCAATACGACATTTGTTAATCGTAGAATTTGATATTGAATATAAGCCGATATATTTTCTATTCAGAGCCTTATATTGAATATCAAATGTGATTTGGGTTTGTCGTGAATGGTGTCTTCACTAACACTGTTCTTGAACCCAGTTGAGAAAAGATTAAATCTTTTTATTTAGATTTAATGAAGTGTACCAATTAAATAACATTTAATTGGAATTGAATCGATATTGATTTTTGGGTTTATCGTGAACAATGTTTTAAATAACACTCGTTCTTTAACCCGATGATTAATGAATGTGATTTTGGGTTTATCGTGAACCGTGTTTTTAAATGACACTGATTCTTTAACCCAGTCAAAGATTAAAACTAAGTGGAGTTTTAAAGAATCTTTAATTAGATTGAAATAATCGAAATGGAGTATCACCAGTTTCGCTCCAGGCGATAGTTAAATCTTTAATTAGATTTGAACGTGAAATGGTAATTGAATTTACCGGTAACACCATGGTGTTAGATATGAAGTATAACCAGTTTTACTTCATGGGATGAATAGGTTGGGATTGGGGAATTAAAACAAATGATTACTTCGGTAAAGAGCGTTAATCCCGACTAGTTTGAATTGATATTCAAAAGTAGATTGAAGAATAAATTCAAGAATTTATCTTTGATAAAATTAATGGGAACCTTTCCCTATGAATGTGAAATTAGAAACTAACTGTCGGTTAGCCAAGCAGAATGGTTTTCTAGATATTGATCTGATGTTGGTTTCGGCCTTCGGGGTTAATATTTGGGGAATTATTCTCTTGATTAATTTACGGTTAGTGACTAATGAATCGGAATGAGGCGTATGTTGTGTTTGTGTAACACTTATTTAAAATATACGCGAGTTATTCGGGAAGACCGGGTTTATCCCATTCTGGATAACTGATACGACGATAAGTCGAAGATGAAGACGATGGTCGAAGACCGGAGTTCTTCACGTCGTTTGGGTGATAACTGATGATCTTGATTGGGCTGTACACCCAAGAAGATGGAAACAGTTGGTGATCGTCCAGACGTACTTGGAGATCGATGGATATGCGGGGTACTAGGTGCCTCCGGTTTCGTTCAGACCCAGAATGGACTTGTAAATGGACTGTGTGTCTGACATTGGATTTTAGTCCGTGTGATTGATCTCTATTAAATATATATTTGTTTGGCGGCGGAGAATTTATTCTCTTGCTTAACGCCCTTCTCTGAGACGTACGAGCTCAGGGGTTATATATTGATGGATATCAAACGCATGGAGTGAATTGCCTGTGTGGCATGCCTAAGTGGCAATTGATCGAGGCTTCTGTTGAAAAGCAAAGTCTTGTGGTGATGATCAAAGCACGGCCCTTGTGGCGTAGCTTTGTGTAACGTTTACTTCGCGAGTTTCACACCCGGTATGAACCAAAAACGGGAGAGGACCTCAGGGAGGACATGCGTTTCTTTCTAGCTAGAAGTGGCGTCAGTGGTTTTACACGCCCTGACGAGTTTGACTTATGTGGTTGTTGCTGTTGCGAGGCGCCTCGGATTGATCGGTCGTTCTCGAACCGATGGAGTCATTCGTTGGCTCGTTTACGCCCCATAGGGCGGAGAGACGTATTGTTCAGGCACTATAATCCACTCCGTGTGGACCGGCCCTGTCGCTCCAAGGGGCAGTTGCGGCTGTTCCGGAGACATGGGCTAGATTGTCTCGAAGACGGTAAGGACGATCCCTGGCCTCGGTTCATAGAAGGAAATCCAATTTCCAAATACGTGACATTTGCGGTTTTAGTTGTAATCCTATATATGGCGACATAGTGGGATGGGGCGCTCATGCCGCCTATGATTGATACTTATGATTCGAAGTGTTTTATGCACTATGCACTTATAATAGTATCAAATGATTTTTTTTAAACGTATCAAGCATTCTTTGGCTGTTATAAGGGAAAACCCTATCCTCGACTGCGTTGCATTGTGTGATGGGACCTGGGTCTTATAACAGCTTCATTCTTCTTTATTTAGCATTGCGCTGTTGTTTTATGCACTGGTATTCTTGGGAGGAAACCCGTTCCGTGTTATACGGCGTGGTCCCTTGATTTACCTAGCTTTAAAAATAAAGATTAACTGTTTTAGTTCTCACACCAGTCCCACGACTGACCTGGAGTTTATTGTTTTAACCTAAACTCTGGGTGCCCTTATTTTGACACGGGCAGCTAGTAGTTTTGGTTTTGCAGATTTATATTCACAGGATCCTGGTTTACAGCTGGAACGATATCCGGAAAGCTTTGTATCCGTATATCTCATTCTAGTTGTGTATTGTATTATTTTCCGCTGCTATGTATTTAAATGTAATTTAAATCTCTGATATTTCTGTGTAATATTCATTTATACTCTGTATATTCTTGTATCTGGTGCATTGTTGTAATAACAATGAAATGTTCTTCTGTTTGTGTTCTGATTTGTCCCGTTCTCAACGTTCAGGGGTTTCGAACGATCTAGATCGGTTTAACGACTGATTCAGATCGAGCGAAATTCCAGGCCGTCACATTTGGTATCAGAGCTTTGGTTTACAAAGCTAGAGAACAAGACACATTAGAACCGTACGAAAGAATTCATCAGATATTGGATTAGTAATATCCAATGAGAATGACTCGTTAGAGATAGGATCAGTAGTATCTTAGAACGAGTGTGAAGAGTATATTTTTAAAATGAAAGTCAAATTTGTTTTGAAAATTTAAATCAATTATTCGTATTTGATTATCCATTTGTATTGATGTGGACAATCCAGTATATATAGATTTTGCGTATACGTCTGATCCGCGTATATTCGAAATTTTAATATATTGGATAGATATAGCATCACACTCTAGTCGCCCGAAGATGGTACTGATGATTGTCATGACATCATCAGTATTTATGTTCGTGTCTCGAAGGTGTGATTTTCTATATATTTCCATTAGGCTGGTGTGAGAACCCAAAACTTATATATAGCTAGAATTCATCGTTGTGATTTGGCATCAAAAACATGATTTTTGTATATATATCAAATTATGAATTTGAAACGTTAAATTCACTAATTGATTGATGTTTGTGTTGTTTGTTAAATTGTTTGATAATTTTTAACCAATTAGCCTGATTGAATCATATATTGACTTATATTGAAAATTGGTCGCATTTGCTTGCATATACATATATATCATTGAACAGGTCATAGCAAGGAGGCTAGAGCCAGAGAATAAAATTTGTTTGCCCGACAAATAGGTACATGTTTACTACATAATTTCCTGTTTTGTTTGGTTGATGATGATTTTGTGAGCCTATTGGCTAGCCGCTTGGCTTTTTCTTTTTCTTTTTGAGATCTGAAGGACCGGGGAAGCTATTTGAAATTCCCCGATGCTCCCGGTGCAGGGGAGGTTATGGCGAAATTTTTCGAAGATTTAGGGTGTTAGCTAAATTTTTGAAATTTTGAAAATTCTCAGAAACTGAAAAGTTGGAGAATGGAAGCCAGATCGAATGTAGAGCTTAATAATCAAACCACTTTCGACTTTGTTCCTTTTCGGGGACGAAAAGTTTTAAGTGGGGGAGATTGTAATAACCCGGAAAATCTGGGCCAGTTTAAAATTTTTATTTTGGCAATTATAGCGAATTTTGATTATTCAAAATGAATTATTTTAAATAATATCGACGTGAAATTTATTTTGAATAGAATACGAACGTATATATTTATACGCGTCGTCGTTAGAATATAAATATTTATATATAATTATAAATAGAATTGAAAATGGCGCGGTAGTTCGAAAGTTCGATTTCTAATTTCAAATGCATATACAGAATTCAATATAAGTCAGAATTGAACGAAACAAGAAATATTTGAATCTGTATAACTATGTCTTTGCAACGAAGTTAACAAACTGAGATTTCATCTTAGGAATGATAAGATATGTCCAGTTTAAAATTAGAAATAGTCGCTGTGGAATTTATATATATTTTTATATATATAAGGCCCTTAAAAATAGCAATTTTGCAAATGACCACGGATTTCGACGAAACCAGTTTTGTTGGGTCCGTGATGTTAAGTTATTGCTAGATTCCAAATTTCGTAGTTTTTCGAATCAATATGTGAGCGTGGCAAATGAAAACGCGTTTGACCATTTTCAGTTGATTTTAATCGACTGGAAATTGGCCATTTTTCTAACGGTCTCAGAATTCGGCGAAACTAGTTTTGTTAGGACCGTATCGTCAATACGAAGCTAGAAAATATTTTTCTGGAATTTTTCGAGTTAGTATGTGACCCAGGTAATTTGAAATGTGCGTTTAAAATTCAATATAGTGATTTAAATGTAAATTCAACGGAAATTAATCAAAACGTTCGAATCAGCTTACGATACATATCCCATTGTGTTCGGAATGGGGGTATTACGTTAGGGATGACAGTCGTTGGACCCAATTCGGTGTTCGTATGGAAAGTCAACCAGGTTGAAATTAAAATAAAAATATATATATATATAAAATAAAAAAAAAAGAGAATAACTCTCCTCTCTCTCTCCTCCTACGTTGACTAAGCCCCCCCCGTTCGAATTTCAATTTAACAGAAGAAAGGAAAAAAAAAAAAAAAAAAACCTAAATGGAATCGCGATCGCCCCCCCCTCCCCCCCCCCCCCCCGTTCAGACCGCCTCCGCCGACGATGAGCCCTCCGCCACCATCGCCTAGCCCCGTCGCACCACCCTCCTCCTCCCTCTGACGAAGACCGACGCCCTTGAAAACCCCCCCCCTCTCTTCAATCGACGGACAGCCCTCCCCAGCGCCACCGTGAGCCGCGACCACCTGAACGAAGCGGAGCCCCCTCTCGACAAAGCCGACAGCGCCCCCCCGGTAGTTATTTTATTTTATTTTATTTATTTTTACTTTTATGTTGATTTTTAAAACTGATTTGAAATTGATTTTTAAAACTGATTTCTAAAATAAGTTTGAAAACTGATTTCTAAATAAGTTGAAAACTGATTTCACTGATTTCTATATAAGTTGAAAACTGATTTCTATATAAGTTTGAAAACTGATTATTTAAAGGTTTAAAAACTGGTTTTTGAAAAGGTTTAAAAAGATTTGAATTTTTAAAAGGTAAAAGATTTGAATTTTTAAAAGGTAAAAGATTTGAACTTTAAAAAGTAAAAGAAAAGATTAGATCTTTGAAATGGAAAAGGCGGAAACTTTGAAATAAAAATTCGATTTTTATATATTGAACTTTGAAATAAAAATTCGATTTTTATATATTGAACTTTGAAATAAAAATTCGATTTTTATATATTGAACTTTGAAATAAAAAAATTCGATTTTTATATATTGAACTTTGAAATAAAAATTCGATTTTTATATATTGAACTTTGAAATAAAAATTCGATTTTTATATATTGAACTTTGAAATAAAAATTCGATTTTTATATATTGAACTTTGAAATAAAAATTCGATTTTTATATATTGAACTTTGAAATAAAAATTCGATTTTTATATACTGAACTTTGAAATAAAAATTCGATTTTTATATATTGAACTTTGAAATAAAAAAATTCGATTTTTATATATTGAACTTTGAAATAAAAATTCGATTTTTATATATTGAACTTTGAAATAAAAATTCGATTTTTATATATTGAACTTTGAAATAAAAATTCGATTTTTATATATTGAACTTTGAAATAAAAATTCGATTTTTATATATTGAACTTTGAAATAAAAATTCGATTTTTATATATTGAACTTTGAAATAAAAAAATTCGATTTTTATATATTGAACTTTGAAATAAAAATTCGATTTTTATATATTGAACTTTGAAATAAAAAAATTCGATTTTTATATATTGAACTTTGAAATAAAAAAATTCGATTTTTATATATGGAATAGCGAAGTAAAAAAATTTGATTTTTACATAGGTAGTGAAAGCGGACAATGGAGGTTCAAAAAGGGCGAAACGACGAAGACTTCTGCAAATGAAGTGCTGTGGAGCTAGGATAGCTATAGGTGAGAACTTCTCACCTTTCAATTTAATTTTTCTAGTTATATATATACTAGGATGCAGACGGTGCTTAGTAGCACCCGACACAATCGTCCACAGACCATGGACTTGTTTGTTTGACTGTTTGGTGATTGATTGCGATATTGGTTTGAATGTGGTTTGTGGTGTGAAAAATTGAATCGATAAATTGATTAGGATTAGACGTGCGCCGTTATAAGGCGAAGGAGTAAGGCTAGATTAGACCCTTACTCCAAATTTTGTGGTTTGCATAACGAAAGTGAATTTGATTGATGTGTGAATGGCGTGGGCCTTCACTAGACCGGGGATAAGGCTAGGCCTCGTCCCGTTTCTAGTATCGTGCCGTTATGCCGCCGAATTTTTCTAAAATATGTTAGAAAAATAAAAATACCATTTTATTTAAAGAATGAACTGAATAGAAATTCATATGTTAAAATAAAATGTTTTATCATTAAAAATATAATTTTTAACGTGAATGTGAATAAATAAATATTCATTTACAAGCCGGACGGTTTGTTTATGTACACCTATTTGAAGGACATTGATTGGGTCGATAAATTTTGCACATCGCCCAACTGCACAAATAAAATATGCGTGTGATTGTTTGAAACCCCACACGGGTGTTGGGATGAAATTTGAAGTTCACTCATCCTGATTGATTAAATATGTCGATCGATTGATTGACAGGCTGTTATAAGCGTTGAATATCTATATTTGATGCTTATACAGTGTAGTGCACTTTGGTTGATGGTTGATTATTTTCAATGTCATTATATACATGTGTTGTATGAAAATCCATATAATTAACTTTATATGGTAATTGATTGGGCCTCATTCCAATTTGAAAAATAAAGAATATTATAAAATAAAAGTTCATGTGTTGACAGTACTCATCCATTGAGATTGGTCATGTGTTGAACGAAATATTTTGATAATAACAACTATTTTGAAAATAGAAATTTATGAAGCCGTGTTGATTAGATTAACGCCATTTTGACGTGAACGATATTTATATCGATTTTATTCATTTTGAAATGAATTGAATTGAAAACGATTTCGAAATGAATTGAATTGAAAACGATTTCGAAATGAATTGAATTGAAAACGATTTCGAAATGAATTGAATAGAAAACGATTTCGAAATGAATTGAATTGAAAACGATTTCGAAATGAATTGAATAGAAAATGATTTCGAAATGAATTGAATAGAAAACGATTTCGAAATGAATTGAATTGAAAACGATTTCGAAATGAATTGAATAGAAAACGATTTCGAAATGAATTGAATTGAAAACGATTTCGAAATGAATTGAATAGAAAATGATTTCGAAATGAATTGAATAGAAAACGATTTCGAAATGAATTGAATTGAAAACGATTTCGAAATGAATTGAATAGAAAACGATTTCGAAATGAATTGAATTGAAAACGATTTCGAAATGAATTGAATTGAAAACGATTTCGAAATGAATTGAATTAAAAACGATTTCGAAATGAATTGAATAGAAAACGATTTCGAAATGAATTGAATAGAAAACGATTTCGAAATGAATTGAATTGAAAACGATTTCGAAATGAATTGAATTGAAAACGAATTCAAATTGAATCGAAAGTGAATTGGAACGAATTCAAATTGAATTGAAATTTGAATTGAATAGAAATGAATTTTAAAACGAATTTATAAAGAAGAATTCAATTTTGATTTGAATTGAAATGGAAGTTGAAATTACTTTTGAAACGAGTTTAAAACTATGTATATAATTCGTTTTAAATGGTAATCGACGAAATATATATTATATATATTATATATATATAATATAATGGCCTGAATAGAACGCGCCGCGCCGCGGCAGTTCGTGAATTTCGACCATTTATTTCAAACGGACATTACGGGAGATCCGACCGTCGGATTCTCCTAAAACCGGAACCGTTGGGTTCGTATCGAGAAGAGCTTTCTAAAGAATATTAGAAATTAGAAATCTAACGGTTGGATTTGGAATTATGTCCAAATCAAATTTGAAAAAGGTCGCTGTAAGTGCAGTTCGATGGCCGTTGATGGAAATCGACTGTACGGGCCTTGATAAAATTATTAAAAATAGTAATAATTTGTGTAAAATCATAAGAAATGATTTGTGAAAGTTTGGGATGAAAAACTCCATATTTGAAAAGATAAAAATAGATTTTTATCGAAATGAACTAGTTTTGAACTAGAATTATAATTCTATTTATTTTTAAATAAATAAATTGAATTTGAAATGGTTTTGAAAATAACCAAAATTTCCAATGATTGCATTGGAGTGGATTTGAATCGAAATTGTCTTCGGAATATTTCGATGTTGGAATTCGGGATTATACAGATGTTATTATGGAAATTTGAAAGATGTAGATATTTATATCGTTATTTCCAATACGACATTTGTTAATCGTAGAATTTGATATTGAATATAAGCCGATATATTTTCTATTCAGAGCCTTATATTGAATATCAAATGTGATTTGGGTTTGTCGTGAATGGTGTCTTCACTAACACTGTTCTTGAACCCAGTTGAGAAAAGATTAAATCTTTTTATTTAGATTTAATGAAGTGTACCAATTAAATAACATTTAATTGGAATTGAATCGATATTGATTTTTGGGTTTATCGTGAACAGTGTTTTAAATAACACTCGTTCTTTAACCCGATGATTAATGAATGTGATTTTGGGTTTATCGTGAACCGTGTTTTTAAATGACACTGATTCTTTAACCCAGTCAAAGATTAAAACTAAGTGGAGTTTTAAAGAATCTTTAATTAGATTGAAATAATCGAAATGGAGTATCACCAGTTTCGCTCCAGGCGATAGTTAAATCTTTAATTAGATTTGAACGTGAAATGGTAATTGAATTTACCGGTAACACCGTGGTGTTAGATATGAAGTATAACCAGTTTTACTTCATGGGATGAATAGGTTGGGATTGGGGAATTAAAACAAATGATTACTTCGGTAAAGAGCGTTAATCCCGACTAGTTTGAATTGATATTCAAAAGTAGATTGAAGAATAAATTCAAGAATTTATCTTTGATAAAATTAATGGGAACCTTTCCCTATGAATGTGAAATTAGAAACTAACTGTCGGTTAGCCAAGCAGAATGGTTTTCTAGATATTGATCTGATGTTGGTTTCGGCCTTCGGGGTTAATATTTGGGGAATTATTCTCTTGATTAATTTACGGTTAGTGACTAATGAATCGGAATGAGGCGTATGTTGTGTTTGTGTAACACTTATTTAAAATATACGCGAGTTATTCGGGAAGACCGGGTTTATCCCATTCTGGATAACTGATACGACGATAAGTCGAAGATGAAGACGATGGTCGAAGACCGGAGTTCTTCACGTCGTTTGGGTGATAACTGATGATCTTGATTGGGCTGTACACCCAAGAAGATGGAAACAGTTGGTGATCGTCCAGACGTACTTGGAGATCGATGGATATGCGGGGTACTAGGTGCCTCTGGTTTCGTTCAGACCCAGAACGGACTTGTAAATGGACTGTGTGTCTGACATTGGATTTTAGTCCGTGTGATTGATCTCTATTAAATATATATCTGTTTGGCGGCGGAGAATTTATTCTCTTGCTTAACGCCCTTCTCTGAGACGTACGAGCTCAGGGGTTATATATTGATGGATATCAAACGCATGGAGTGAATTGCCTGTGTGGCATGCCTAAGTGGCAATTGATCGAGGCTTCTGTTGAAAAGCAAAGTCTTGTGGTGATGATCAAAGCACGGCCCTTGTGGCGTAGCTTTGTGTAACGTTTACTTCGCGAGTTTCACACCCGGTATGAACCAAAAACGGGAGAGGACCTCAGGGAGGACATGCGTTTCTTTCTAGCTAGAAGTGGCGTCAGTGGTTTTACACGCCCTGACGAGTTTGACTTATGTGGTTGTTGCTGTTGCGAGGCGCCTCGGATTGATCGGTCGTTCTCGAACCGATGGAGTCATTCGTTGGCTCGTTTACGCCCCATAGGGCGGAGAGACGTATTGTTCAGGCACTATAATCCACTCCGTGTGGACCGTCCCTGTCGCTCCAAGGGGCAGTTGCGGCTGTTCCGGAGACATGGGCTAGATTGTCTCGAAGACGGTAAGGACGATCCCTGGCCTCGGTTCATAGAAGGAAATCCAATTTCCAAATACGTGACATTTGCGGTTTTAGTTGTAATCCTATATATGGCGACATAGTGGGATGGGGCGCTCATGCCGCCTATGATTGATACTTATGATTCGAAGTGTTTTATGCACTATGCACTTATAATAGTATCAAATGATTTGTTTTAAACGTATCAAGCATTCTTTGGCTGTTATAAGGGAAAACCCTATCCTCGACTGCGTTGCATTGTGTGATGGGACCTGGGTCTTATAACAGCTTCATTCTTCTTTATTTAGCATTGCGCTGTTGTTTTATGCACTGGTATTCTTGGGAGGAAACCCGTTCCGTGTTATACGGCGTGGTCCCTTGATTTACCTAGCTTTAAAAATAAAGATTAACTGTTTTAGTTCTCACACCAGTCCCACGACTGACCTGGAGTTTATTGTTTTAACCTAAACTCTGGGTGCCCTTATTTTGACACGGGCAGCTAGTAGTTTTGGTTTTGCAGATTTATATTCACAGGATCCTGGTTTACAGCTGGAACGATATCCGGAAAGCTTTGTATCCGTATATCTCATTCTAGTTGTGTATTGTATTATTTTCCGCTGCTATGTATTTAAATGTAATTTAAATCTCTGATATTTCTGTGTAATATTCATTTATACTCTGTATATTCTTGTATCTGGTGCATTGTTGTAATAACAATGAAATGTTCTTCTGTTTGTGTTCTGATTTGTCCCGTTCTCAACGTTCAGGGGTTTCGAACGGTCTAGATCGGTTTAACGACTGATTCAGATCGAGCGAAATTCCAGGCCGTCACATTTGGTATCAGAGCTTTGGTTTACAAAGCTAGAGAACAAGACACATTAGAACCGTACGAAAGAATTCATCAGATATTGGATTAGTAATATCCAATGAGAATGACTCGTTAGAGATAGGATCAGTAGTATCTTAGAACGAGTGTGAAGAGTATATTTTTAAAATGAAAGTCAAATTTGTTTTGAAAATTTAAATCAATTATTCGTATTTGATTATCCATTTGTATTGATGTGGACAATCCAGTATATATAGATTTTGCGTATACGTCTGATCCGCGTATATTCGAAATTTTAATATATTGGATAGATATAGCATCACACTCTAGTCGCCCGAAGATGGTACTGATGATTGTCATGACATCATCAGTATTTATGTTCGTGTCTCGAAGGTGTGATTTTCTATATATTTCCATTAGGCTGGTGTGAGAACCCAAAACTTATATATAGCTAGAATTCATCGTTGTGATTTGGCATCAAAAACATGATTTTTGTATATATATCAAATTATGAATTTGAAACGTTAAATTCACTAATTGATTGATGTTTGTGTTGTTTGTTAAATTGCTTGATAATTTTTAACCAATTAGCCTGATTGAATCATATATTGACTTATATTGAAAATTGGTCGCATTTGCTTGCATATACATATATATCATTGAACAGGTCATAGCAAGGAGGCTAGAGCCAGAGAATAAAATTTGTTTGCCCGACAAATAGGTACATGTTTACTACATAATTTCCTGTTTTGTTTGGGTGATGATGATTTTGTGAGCCTATTGGCTAGCCGCTTGGCTTTTTCTTTTTCTTTTTGAGATCTGAAGGACCGGGGAAGCTATTTGAAATTCCCCGATGCTCCCGGTGCAGGGGAGGTTATGGCGAAATTTTTCGAAGATTTAGGGTGTTAGCTAAATTTTTGAAATTTTGAAAATTCTCAGAAACTGAAAAGTTGGAGAATGGAAGCCAGATCGAATGTAGAGCTTAATAATCAAACCACTTTCGACTTTGTTCCTTTTCGGGGACGAAAAGTTTTAAGTGGGGGAGATTGTAATAACCCGGAAAATCTGGGCCAGTTTAAAATTTTTATTTTGGCAATTATAGCGAATTTTGATTATTCAAAATGAATTATTTTAAATAATATCGACGTGAAATTTATTTTGAATAGAATACGAACGTATATATTTATACGCGTCGTCGTTAGAATATAAATATTTATATATAATTATAAATAGAATTGAAAATGGCGCGGTAGTTCGAAAGTTCGATTTCTAATTTCAAATGCATATACAGAATTCAATATAAGTCAGAATTGAACGAAACAAGAAATATTTGAATCTGTATAACTATGTCTTTGCAACGAAGTTAACAAACTGAGATTTCATCTTAGGAATGATAAGATATGTCCAGTTTAAAATTAGAAATAGTCGCTGTGGAATTTATATATATTTTTATATATATAAGGCCCTTAAAAATAGCAATTTTGCAAACGACCACGGATTTCGACGAAACCAGTTTTGTTGGGTCCGTGATGTTAAGTTATTGCTAGATTCCAAATTTCGTAGTTTTTCGAATCAATATGTGAGCGTGGCAAATGAAAACGCGTTTGACCATTTTCAGTTGATTTTAATCGACTGGAAATTGGCCATTTTTCTAACGGTCTCAGAATTCGGCGAAACTAGTTTTGTTAGGACCGTATCGTCAATACGAAGCTAGAAAATATTTTTCTGGAATTTTTCGAGTTAGTATGTGACCCAGGTAATTTGAAATGTGCGTTTAAAATTCAATATAGTGATTTAAATGTAAATTCAACGGAAATTAATCAAAACGTTCGAATCAGCTTACGATACATATCCCATTGTGTTCGGAATGGGGGTATTACGTTAGGGATGACAGTCGTTGGACCCAATTCGGTGTTCGTATGGAAAGTCAACCAGGTTGAAATTAAAATAAAAATATATATATATATAAAATAAAAAAAAAAGAGAATAACTCTCCTCTCTCTCTCCTCCTACGTTGACTAAGCCCCCCCCGTTCGAATTTCAATTTAACAGAAGAAAGGAAAAAAAAAAAAAAAAAACCTAAATGGAATCGCGATCGCCCCCCCCTCCCCCCCCCCCCCCCGTTCAGACCGCCTCCGCCGACGATGAGCCCTCCGCCACCATCGCCTAGCCCCGTCGCACCACCCTCCTCCTCCCTCTGACGAAGACCGACGCCCTTGAAAACCCCCCCCCCCCCTCTCTTCAATCGACGGACAGCCCTCCCCAGCGCCACCGTGAGCCGCGACCACCTGAACGAAGCGGAGCCCCCTCTCGACAAAGCCGACAGCGCCCCCCCGGTAGTTATTTTATTTTATTTTATTTATTTTTACTTTTATGTTGATTTTTAAAACTGATTTGAAATTGATTTTTAAAACTGATTTCTAAAATAAGTTTGAAAACTGATTTCTAAATAAGTTGAAAACTGATTTCACTGATTTCTATATAAGTTGAAAACTGATTTCTATATAAGTTTGAAAACTGATTATTTAAAGGTTTAAAAACTGGTTTTTGAAAAGGTTTAAAAAGATTTGAATTTTTAAAAGGTAAAAGATTTGAATTTTTAAAAGGTAAAAGATTTGAACTTTAAAAAGTAAAAGAAAAGATTAGATCTTTGAAATGGAAAAGGCGGAAACTTTGAAATAAAAATTCGATTTTTATATATTGAACTTTGAAATAAAAATTCGATTTTTATATATTGAACTTTGAAATAAAAATTCGATTTTTATATATTGAACTTTGAAATAAAAAAATTCGATTTTTATATATTGAACTTTGAAATAAAAATTCGATTTTTATATATTGAACTTTGAAATAAAAATTCGATTTTTATATATTGAACTTTGAAATAAAAATTCGATTTTTATATATTGAACTTTGAAATAAAAATTCGATTTTTATATATTGAACTTTGAAATAAAAATTCGATTTTTATATACTGAACTTTGAAATAAAAATTCGATTTTTATATATTGAACTTTGAAATAAAAAAATTCGATTTTTATATATTGAACTTTGAAATAAAAATTCGATTTTTATATATTGAACTTTGAAATAAAAATTCGATTTTTATATATTGAACTTTGAAATAAAAATTCGATTTTTATATATTGAACTTTGAAATAAAAATTCGATTTTTATATATTGAACTTTGAAATAAAAATTCGATTTTTATATATTGAACTTTGAAATAAAAAATTTGATTTTTATATATTGAACTTTGAAATAAAAATTCGATTTTTATATATTGAACTTTGAAATAAAAAAATTCGATTTTTATATATTGAACTTTGAAATAAAAAAATTCGATTTTTATATATGGAATAGCGAAGTAAAAAAATTTGATTTTTACATAGGTAGTGAAAGCGGACAATGGAGGTTCAAAAAGGGCGAAACGACGAAGACTTCTGCAAATGAAGTGCTGTGGAGCTAGGATAGCTATAGGTGAGAACTTCTCACCTTTCAATTTAATTTTTCTAGTTATATATATACTAGGATGCAGACGGTGCTTAGTAGCACCCGACACAATCGTCCACAGACCATGGACTTGTTTGTTTGACTGTTTGGTGATTGATTGCGATATTGGTTTGAATGTGGTTTGTGGTGTGAAAAATTGAATCGATAAATTGATTAGGATTAGACGTGCGCCGTTATAAGGCGAAGGAGTAAGGCTAGATTAGACCCTTACTCCAAATTTTGTGGTTTGCATAACGAAAGTGAATTTGATTGATGTGTGAATGGCGTGGGCCTTCACTAGATCGGGGATAAGGCTAGGCCTCGTCCCGTTTCTAGTATCGTGCCGTTATGCCGCCGAATTTTTCTAAAATATGTTAGAAAAATAAAAATACCATTTTATTTAAAGAATGAACTGAATAGAAATTCATATGTTAAAATAAAATGTTTTATCATTAAAAATATAATTTTTAACGTGAATGTGAATAAATAAATATTCATTTACAAGCCGGACGGTTTGTTTATGTACACCTATTTGAAGGACATTGATTGGGTCGATAAATTTTGCACATCGCCCAACTGCACAAATAAAATATGCGTGTGATTGTTTGAAACCCCACACGGGTGTTGGGATGAAATTTGAAGTTCACTCATCCTGATTGATTAAATATGTCGATCGATTGATTGACAGGCTGTTATAAGCGTTGAATATCTATATTTGATGCTTATACAGTGTAGTGCACTTTGGTTGATGGTTGATTATTTTCAATGTCATTATATACATGTGTTGTATGAAAATCCATATAATTAACTTTATATGGTAATTGATTGGGCCTCATTCCAATTTGAAAAATAAAGAATATTATAAAATAAAAGTTCATGTGTTGACAGTACTCATCCATTGAGATTGGTCATGTGTTGAACGAAATATTTTGATAATAACAACTATTTTGAAAATAGAAATTTATGAAGCCGTGTTGATTAGATTAACGCCATTTTGACGTGAACGATATTTATATCGATTTTATTCATTTTGAAATGAATTGAATTGAAAACGATTTCGAAATGAATTGAATTGAAAACGATTTCGAAATGAATTGAATTGAAAACGATTTCGAAATGAATTGAATAGAAAACGATTTCGAAATGAATTGAATTGAAAACGATTTCGAAATGAATTGAATAGAAAATGATTTCGAAATGAATTGAATAGAAAACGATTTCGAAATGAATTGAATTGAAAACGATTTCGAAATGAATTGAATAGAAAACGATTTCGAAATGAATTGAATTGAAAACGATTTCGAAATGAATTGAATAGAAAATGATTTCGAAATGAATTGAATAGAAAACGATTTCGAAATGAATTGAATTGAAAACGATTTCGAAATGAATTGAATAGAAAACGATTTCGAAATGAATTGAATTGAAAACGATTTCGAAATGAATTGAATTGAAAACGATTTCGAAATGAATTGAATAGAAAACGATTTCGAAATGAATTGAATAGAAAACGATTTCGAAATGAATTGAATTGAAAACGATTTCGAAATGAATTGAATTGAAAACGAATTCAAATTGAATCGAAAGTGAATTGGAACGAATTCAAATTGAATTGAAATTTGAATTGAATAGAAATGAATTTTAAAACGAATTTATAAAGAAGAATTCAATTTTGATTTGAATTGAAATGGAAGTTGAAATTACTTTTGAAACGAGTTTAAAACTATGTATATAATTCGTTTTAAATGGTAATCGACGAAATATATATTATATATATTATATATATATATAATATAATGGCCTGAATAGAACGCGCCGCGCCGCGGCAGTTCGTGAATTTCGACCATTTATTTCAAACGGACATTACGGGAGATCCGACCGTCGGATTCTCCTAAAACCGGAACCGTTGGGTTCGTATCGAGAAGAGCTTTCTAAAGAATATTAGAAATTAGAAATCTAACGGTTGGATTTGGAATTATGTCCAAATCAAATTTGAAAAAGGTCGCTGTAAGTGCAGTTCGATGGCCGTTGATGGAAATCGACTGTACGGGCCTTGATAAAATTATTAAAAATAGTAATAATTTGTGTAAAATCATAAGAAATGATTTGTGAAAGTTTGGGATGAAAAACTCCATATTTGAAAAGATAAAAATAGATTTTTATCGAAATGAACTAGTTTTGAACTAGAATTATAATTCTATTTATTTTTAAATAAATAAATTGAATTTGAAATGGTTTTGAAAATAACCAAAATTTCCAATGATTGCATTGGAGTGGATTTGAATCGAAATTGTCTTCGGAATATTTCGATGTTGGAATTCGGGATTATACAGATGTTATTATGGAAATTTGAAAGATGTAGATATTTATATCGTTATTTCCAATACGACATTTGTTAATCGTAGAATTTGATATTGAATATAAGCCGATATATTTTCTATTCAGAGCCTTATATTGAATATCAAATGTGATTTGGGTTTGTCGTGAATGGTGTCTTCACTAACACTGTTCTTGAACCCAGTTGAGAAAAGATTAAATCTTTTTATTTAGATTTAATGAAGTGTACCAATTAAATAACATTTAATTGGAATTGAATCGATATTGATTTTTGGGTTTATCGTGAACAGTGTTTTAAATAACACTCGTTCTTTAACCCGATGATTAATGAATGTGATTTTGGGTTTATCGTGAACCGTGTTTTTAAATGACACTGATTCTTTAACCCAGTCAAAGATTAAAACTAAGTGGAGTTTTAAAGAATCTTTAATTAGATTGAAATAATCGAAATGGAGTATCACCAGTTTCGCTCCAGGCGATAGTTAAATCTTTAATTAGATTTGAACGTGAAATGGTAATTGAATTTACCGGTAACACCGTGGTGTTAGATATGAAGTATAACCAGTTTTACTTCATGGGATGAATAGGTTGGGATTGGGGAATTAAAACAAATGATTACTTCGGTAAAGAGCGTTAATCCCGACTAGTTTGAATTGATATTCAAAAGTAGATTGAAGAATAAATTCAAGAATTTATCTTTGATAAAATTAATGGGAACCTTTCCCTATGAATGTGAAATTAGAAACTAACTGTCGGTTAGCCAAGCAGAATGGTTTTCTAGATATTGATCTGATGTTGGTTTCGGCCTTCGGGGTTAATATTTGGGGAATTATTCTCTTGATTAATTTACGGTTAGTGACTAATGAATCGGAATGAGGCGTATGTTGTGTTTGTGTAACACTTATTTAAAATATACGCGAGTTATTCGGGAAGACCGGGTTTATCCCATTCTGGATAACTGATACGACGATAAGTCGAAGATGAAGACGATGGTCGAAGACCGGAGTTCTTCACGTCGTTTGGGTGATAACTGATGATCTTGATTGGGCTGTACACCCAAGAAGATGGAAACAGTTGGTGATCGTCCAGACGTACTTGGAGATCGATGGATATGCGGGGTACTAGGTGCCTCCGGTTTCGTTCAGACCCAGAACGGACTTGTAAATGGACTGTGTGTCTGACATTGGATTTTAGTCCGTGTGATTGATCTCTATTAAATATATATCTGTTTGGCGGCGGAGAATTTATTCTCTTGCTTAACGCCCTTCTCTGAGACGTACGAGCTCAGGGGTTATATATTGATGGATATCAAACGCATGGAGTGAATTGCCTGTGTGGCATGCCTAAGTGGCAATTGATCGAGGCTTCTGTTGAAAAGCAAAGTCTTGTGGTGATGATCAAAGCACGGCCCTTGTGGCGTAGCTTTGTGTAACGTTTACTTCGCGAGTTTCACACCCGGTATGAACCAAAAACGGGAGAGGACCTCAGGGAGGACATGCGTTTCTTTCTAGCTAGAAGTGGCGTCAGTGGTTTTACACGCCCTGACGAGTTTGACTTATGTGGTTGTTGCTGTTGCGAGGCGCCTCGGATTGATCGGTCGTTCTCGAACCGATGGAGTCATTCGTTGGCTCGTTTACGCCCCATAGGGCGGAGAGACGTATTGTTCAGGCACTATAATCCACTCCGTGTGGACCGGCCCTGTCGCTCCAAGGGGCAGTTGCGGCTGTTCCGGAGACATGGGCTAGATTGTCTCGAAGACGGTAAGGACGATCCCTGGCCTCGGTTCATAGAAGGAAATCCAATTTCCAAATACGTGACATTTGCGGTTTTAGTTGTAATCCTATATATGGCGACATAGTGGGATGGGGCGCTCATGCCGCCTATGATTGATACTTATGATTCGAAGTGTTTTATGCACTATGCACTTATAATAGTATCAAATGATTTGTTTTAAACGTATCAAGCATTCTTTGGCTGTTATAAGGGAAAACCCTATCCTCGACTGCGTTGCATTGTGTGATGGGACCTGGGTCTTATAACAGCTTCATTCTTCTTTATTTAGCATTGCGCTGTTGTTTTATGCACTGGTATTCTTGGGAGGAAACCCGTTCCGTGTTATACGGCGTGGTCCCTTGATTTACCTAGCTTTAAAAATAAAGATTAACTGTTTTAGTTCTCACACCAGTCCCACGACTGACCTGGAGTTTATTGTTTTAACCTAAACTCTGGGTGCCCTTATTTTGACACGGGCAGCTAGTAGTTTTGGTTTTGCAGATTTATATTCACAAGATCCTGGTTTACAGCTGGAACGATATCCGGAAAGCTTTGTATCCGTATATCTCATTCTAGTTGTGTATTGTATTATTTTCCGCTGCTATGTATTTAAATGTAATTTAAATCTCTGATATTTCTGTGTAATATTCATTTATACTCTGTATATTCTTGTATCTGGTGCATTGTTGTAATAACAATGAAATGTTCTTCTGTTTGTGTTCTGATTTGTCCCGTTCTCAACGTTCAGGGGTTTCGAACGGTCTAGATCGGTTTAACGACTGATTCAGATCGAGCGAAATTCCAGGCCGTCACAGCTAGTTGGGTCATTCCCAAGCAGGGTGTATTGTCACCGATCTAGGGAATATCCATATTTATACTTCTTTTTGATTCTGTATCTTCGGATGACGGTTTGATGGCCTACAACCGTGGTGGCAATATATTCGCGACACTCAAGCTAAATGAGTGAGCGGTCATGTGTGGCCGGGTTGCAAGACGTTCTTGTTGAACCCTGAGTGTATCACCTCTAGAGTACACTATTCAGAAGGTGCTCCCATACCTTGTCTGTTGGAATCCATTCTCCGATAAGCGCCCTGCGGTTTATGATTTTATACTATGTATGTAGAACGTGAGATGCAAGCGTTTCTGCTAGATTGATACCTATTTGTACTTAGACATTATTATAATATCACAATGATATTGCTTGTCAAAGTTGATTAGATACTCATAAGGAAAAACCCGTTCCGTATTCACGGCGTGGTCTTATGAGATATCATATACCTGTTCAATTGTTTTAAACTTTTTTACTCATACCAGTCCCATGACTGACCCGGAGTTTACTTTGTTGTTTTCCCTAAACTCTTGGGTGCCTAAATTTGTACGGGCAGTCAAGTAGTCGGGATTTACAGATATACTTGGAGAGCTTGGAGCAGGAGGCTGCAAGATTTTATAGCTATAGTTATTTCCACTGTGTTGTAAGTGTTGTACTCTGATAAGTGCTATTGTATATATATAACTGTTTACTTCAAAGTTATGTTATATATTATATGTTATTCGTTCCGCTGTGAGATTCGTGTTACTCTGATGATTCTGATGTTCTTCTTCTTCTTCTATTCTATTAGTTCTATCTTTTCTTTATCACCTTCTAAATTCTTTCACTAACGTCTCGGAATTTCCGACTCTCGAGGAGTCGGAAATTTCCAGCCGTTACAAGGCTCTAGGTCGTGGTGCTGACTGATTTGGTTAACGTGCAACAGTTTAGGTGTATAATCGAAACCCTAGGTTGAACCTTTCTCTGAAGGTAACGACCTATTTATATATAATAGGCTATAACGTTTTTAAACGTTGCTAATGATGATTTTAGTATAAAAATCGTATCTTCAACATATGTTATCGAAATTCGATGAAAAAGGAAATAACAGACTCGTAGCGACATCATCTACATTCTAGAAGAAGCTAGAATGTGTTCCGAGCTCGCTACAAATTTTAGAAGGATTAAAATCAATGTGAGACATCTAAATTCAATTTGGAATGGAAATGCATTGTATAAATTATGTGAGCGAAATATAAATTATATATGCATTGTACACCACATGTACGAGCGTTGTATATGTTATATGAGCGATGTATAAATTATACATGCATTGTAAAAATCATATATTTGTTGAAATGGAAATGAAATATATATATATACACATACTCCCCTTGTCTATAGACCATGGACGATATGAATTGATTGTGTATGACGTGAAGTTGATTGGTAATGCGAATGGTTGAAAATTAGTTGAAATGCGAATGGTTGGAAATAATTATTTGTAGTTGAAAGAAATTGTTTGTGGTTGAAACAATGGGAAATATTGTGGAAAATTCATATGATATGAAATTGATCTTATATCATTTAGATAAGCCCCTTATGGAACGCCGCGAGGTCTAAAGTAGTGCGAGGAGCCGTACTCGGGACGATGACGGTTTTTAACCCCTTACCGTTATGCTGCCGAAATTTTCAGTAATATTTATGTGTTTGAATTATTTTCATGTATTGAATGACATTCATGTGTTGAATAAATTGTTTAGATAATAAAAATCACATTTTTATTACGCATGTGAAGTATATGAAGTGTGCATGTATGAGATATTCATATGTTGAGATATTCATGCATTGAATGACATTCATGTGTTGAATAAATTGTTTGAAAAGTAAAAAATCACATTTTTATCTAATGTATGGACTATATAAATATACATATGTTTGGCGGAAGAGAATTTATTATCTTGCTTAATGCCCTTCTCTGAGACGTACGACTTCAGAGGTTGTATATCAGTAGATATTAGTGGTATGGTGTGGATTGACAGCGTGGCATGCGAGGATGCAAATGATCAAGGCTTTTGTTGAAAACCAGAGTCTTGTGGTTGATGATCAAAGCAAGGCTTTGAGATGGCACAACTTTGTGTTTGACTTTGATTCGCGAGCCTCACACCTCGGTATGAAATAAAAACGGGATAAGAACCGCTGGGAGAACACGACGTTTCTTTCTAGCTATAGGTGGTGCCAACATTTTACTAGCCCTGACATCATTGATTATTATACCTTTGTGGATGTTGGAATGCGAGGCACCTCGATATATTGGTCTCTATGGAGCCGATGGATAGGTCCAATTGGACCGGGGAAACGTGTGTTCAAGAATTGCCAATCCACAAACGTAACTGTGGACCGTCCCAGCCGATTCCAAGGGTTTTCTACGGGAAATACTGGGGCATTTTCTAGAGTGTCCCGAAGCCGGTGAGGAGCTTGCCCCTTTCCTCGACTCATGACGGAATCCAAATTTCCAATACGAAATTACGGATTTGATTGTAACTTATATATGGCGACATAGTAGATGGTAGCTATGCCGTCTAGGATTGATATTTATGTTTGAATTTTCCTTTGAAACATATGTGCACTAGTAATAATATCAAATGATTTTGCTTTACACGTATTAAGCATATTTTGGCCATTATAAGGTAAAACTCTATCCTCCGGTTTGCGTTGCATTGTATGATGGGACTTGGGTCTTATAATGGCTGCATTTTTATAAAGAGCATTGCGTTGTTTAAATAATTTACCATATTTAATGCACTGGAAATCACTGGAGTAAACCAGTTCCACGAAAGTGGCGTAGTCCTATGATTTGCCTTATTATTGTTGTTTAAATAGTTAAGTAGATTTCTTATACCAGTCCCATGACTGACTCGTAGTTTGTCTCACTTTGCAAACTCGGGTGCCCTTATTTTCACATGGGCAGCCTAGTGGCAGGTAACAGGGTATATTTTGGCTTTTGCACTACAGCATGGAGTGCAACTTTTGGCTTATATGGCGAGGACTTGACTTATCAGTATTTGGGCTATGTGATATTCCATCATTAGTACCTTATGTATATGAATCCACTTATCACGATGTAGACAGATTTACTTCTATTATGTATCTATGATGTATATGTACCAGTGATCTTGATGTAGACTGATCATTTCCTTTTACGCATTAAGTTGTATCCTACACTGTGCTACTCTGATGTTATTACATATTATGATTCCGCTGTCATATTGATGTAAATTATTCTATTTCCTGTTTATGCTATTATCTGTTCTCTACTAATGATGATTAATGTGTTATACTCCAATGATTATCCTTAATTCCGTCATATGGAGTTTTGGGATCGTCACACACAACCTTTCATCTCGTCTTGGCGACCCTTTCTCATCCACAATATCTAGCTAGTTGACTAGAAGCTTCTCCTTTACTGGGTCTAATCTAGATGTCCGCCAACTGCTGGTCCTCTTGCTACATAGATCCAATACGCTCCATAAGAGTTGTAATGTCCCGGATTTTCTTGGCCAACTTTATAATCTAAATCTTAGATTATACCAATAATTTAATTCAGGTAAATAATATTTAATTTAAATATTATAGATAATTTTGTATAATCATAAGTTTAAACCCTATACGTATGTTTTTGACTTGTATTTCATATATATACTGGTAAATATCATTTTAACATTTTTATTTTGCTTTTTAAAACTTGTTCTAAAATTTTGAAGGAAAGTATTATTGCTTAAGTAATATTTGATTTCTATATTCGAGAGAATTTGGATTAATCTTTTTTTTAATCTTAATACATATGTATGTATATGATCTTTTGTGTGTGTATATATATGCATATGTATATAAAGCAAGATATTAAGTTTTGTTTATACTTAAATATTTGTTTCTTTACTTATATATACATATAAAATTAGAATATGTCATATAATAAATTAAAACAAAGCAAATCAAATTTAATTAATAAGAATTTTTTTCATTTACTTGCAAATTTTAATCAGTGTAGTACGCTTGCATTTTATATTCACATCAAATCTTTTAAATGTGGATTGTTTGCCTAGTTATGAAGTATTGCCAATAGTAATATGAATCAATAGCCTAGAACCTTTAAAAAAATGGAAACATTTAATGGACATATGTTGTTGCACTATGGATTGGATTTCATGACTGTAAAGATATGAGCATTTGATTTGTTTGGATTACTTAATAGCCAAAGGCGTACCACTGAAGCACACACAGGTCTGCACATGTTGTACCCCTAACTACATCAGCCACGACCTTTCAGTGTGAAACCTTGTTAAAGACACCCTCTTTTCAATGACAAACCAAGTGCACATTAGAACTTACCTAAGCTCTTACTTGTGCACATGTTACGCACAGAATATATACTAATGTACATCAAAATACATGGCCGAGCTCATCAGAGAACATACACAGCTATGTGTAGTCACCTTTCTAATCTAAAACCAAGAATACAACAGCTATAAATACCTTGTGTTATCCCTTTCACTCAGCTAGAAAACCAAGCTATAAACATAGCTGCTCCCCCATCAACTAGACAACTTCAGTCTGCCTTTCAATCAGTCATGACAGAGCTAGCACATCCTCTCTATCAAGTCTAAGACAACCTATAGAATACATTGCCAAGTCTTTAAAACCATGCACCCCTTCCACCTATAAATATACCTCAATACCTTATGATTCAATAGTTTAGGAGCATCTTGAAGACTTTAAACTAGAAGATAAATAAATGGCCGAGAAAACAATATGAATAGAGAAGAGAAAAAACTGGAAAAGAGCAGAGTAAATAAAAATGAGAGTAAACTATCTTCATTTGAATCTGCTTCAAGTTGTTTATGTATGATATTAATCTATATAGGTTTTCATGCTTTTTAGTATATTGATGTAATTGATTTCAAATTGGATGAAAATCTAGTTTAGATGGATCCTGTAAATATACAGGGTATGTAAAAACAACAAAACAGTGAGCAAATAAAACACTCCTTTCTTCCTGTTATATGCAATAAAAATGTTCAATCTAGGAACAAGTATATGTTTGCATATATATATATATATATATATATATATATATATATATATATATATATATATATATATATATATGAATGTTAGTTGAAGTTAAGAGAATGAAATATCGGCTGATATTATGTAAGTAATGCTATGTTTAAAAAAAAGGATAGAGGGTTTTTGGTAAATAAAACATAGAAGAAACAAATGAGTATATTTGTGAGTAATAGTCACTTAAATGATGGAAAAAACTTCAGAAACTTGTATGCCAAATGTTAGTAACCTGAAAAAACAGTAAACAGTGTGAGTAAGCAATCCCTGTTTAGATCTATTCTGATCTTGCTATGATGCAATTGTATATATAGATGCATATATACCTGAATGTGTTGCGGAAATCTTTATGTAAAATACGGGAAGAATCAAACAGACATAGGCTCTGTTAGTTTATAAAAACAAGCATCTGATATCAAAAATCAATTTCTCAAAACCCGTTTCATTTCAACAAAAGATTCCAACTAAAATATTGTCATAAATCACCTATAGTTTGAGCAAAAAATAAGTGAAAGATCTATAGTTGATTATGTAAGTATATTTTTTCCAAACACAGTAGATCACCAAAATTGTGGAAAAAAATTTATAGTTGATTTTTACTAAATGATTTTCACCACATTAATCCCCATCCTTCATGATTTTTGAAGGCAAAATCATATTTTTCAGTATTATGAATTTCAAGGACACCTAGGATCATCTAAAAATGGGGAACTGGGAATCTTTGACGATCTAGGTGGCCGAGAAACGTGGGGTTGGGTCTAGAGCAGTGTTAGTGATCAAGGGCCATAGTAAAAATGGCATTTAATTTTTCCATAGGTTGATCAAGAAGATTTGTGGTGGTTTAGGTTTTGCAAAATTATCAAACGGGGTGACTTTGTGTAGGAACTGCGGGTTAAAGGAGGCATCGAGTTGGGGTATATTAACAGTGGAGGACAGGCTTAGGGTTGCCTTCGATCTAGCGAAGTTTGAGCTCGATCGAGCTGTAGGGGTGATGTGACAAGACAGAAGTATGATCGAGTTTAGGAACTGTTGTTGCGACGTAAGGGTGGAGCGTCCAGATTTCGATGTTGTTGATCGAAGGCCAAATGGACGGTGTGGATAAAGTCAGAAGGAGGGTTGGCTCTTGCGTGGGTGATTGTGACCAGCGCCGGTTGGCCATAGGGGTGTGTACATGCACCCGTGCACTTGTGCACATTTGAGATTACTAAAGGTAGAAAGAATGGGAAAGTAGGAAGTAAAGGGAACGGGAAAAACAGAAGTAAACGTAGGAAACGAAGTAAATAGGTAGAAGTGAAAAAGGGGCCTGGAAAATATATAGGGCCTTATTGGGCCAAGAAATGAAGAATTAAAGAGAAGTAAATAAAAAGAAATAAGGGAAGGAAAACAGTCTGGGCTTAACGAAGTGGGCCGTGGAGAAAATTAAATAAAAGGAAATAAAGAAATAAAAGTATAGAAAGGGAGATAAAAGGAAGGATAGAAAGAAATTAGGAAAGAATGTGAAGTAGGAAATAAATTTAAAGAGAAATAGAATTTTAGAAAATAAAATAAAAGTTTTTTTAAAATATAAATTAAATATCAATATAAAAGTATTTAAGGGAAATAAACGTAACATTTATAGAAATGTAATAAAAAGAAGAAATGCTGTATATCTGGAAGGTGCTTATATAGAAAATCAAACAAGAACCATTGTAAAGAACATAGCATACTTTGTTAAATTAAATAGGTTATTTTGAGTTATATTTTTCCAAATAAAATAAATAAATATAAATACATATTCACTTAGATTTAAGATCCAAATAATCAGTTCAAGTCATAATCGTTGAACTAAAATCAATGTAATGTTGTGATTG
This sequence comes from Allium sativum, assembly GCA_030737875.1. NCBI lineage: Eukaryota > Viridiplantae > Streptophyta > Magnoliopsida > Asparagales > Amaryllidaceae > Allium > Allium sativum. Next base: position 542,936,378 of record CM060922.1, read on the forward strand.
TCGAATAATGGTTGATCATCAATAATATGGTATGAGCTCAACTATTGAATGAGCATTGAAATACTATTTTAAATTAAATCGACTGAGGTCGATAAATATATTTAATTACAAAAAACGATTTAAAAGTTAAATACACAACGATTAGACTAATTATTGATATCTATGTAAATATGAATTTATAGGTCAACTAGATTGACCTTGCACTGATATTTATTAGAACAATCTTGTTAATGTGTTAAACGAGTCAATAGGGAATGATATTCACATTCCAAGTGAATAACAGCGAAAGAAAATGTTTTGCATGATAAGAACAGGTGTGGGAGGTATTGATAAGGAAAAATCTGTTTGACTTATAACGTTGAGGTTATCCCGAAATTCGGAAAATAAATGGAATGGGAAGAATCGGGGAGAGATGTTGTTTTGAAAATCGGTTAAGGAAAGTATCATTTACCTTCCATTTTAAATAAATATTTAAACTAATTATATATAGTGAATTAGTTATTCATCTAACGAAATAAAATAGTAGTTATATTTTAAAGTCGTAAACATTGAAGTATCTATTATAAAATACTATTATAATCAATATTAATAAATGGTATTCTTAAACTATAAAATCTTAAATAGATATGATTTGGAAATGATAATTTTCCAAGATTAACCAGCGTTGAATGATGTTTATTTGAATTGTCGAATTATGGTAGACCAGATTTGTTGTCTTAAATGATTTGTTAATTTGATTGATTGAAATGTTATGTCATGACCAAATTAACTTGTTTGTTAAAATTTAATCATTTGTATGTTTTATTTAGATAAATCTTGATAATCAATTAAGGATATAGAAACACATATGAAATATATCGATTTGATTCTATTAAGTATCACTTGGCCCTAAAAGATATTAACGCTTATCGATTCAAAGAGACTGGGATTGGTTTTCTAAACGAAATCCAAATACCACTTTGTTTCGACTTAGGTGTTGATTAAATTGAAGTCAAATCGAAGATCATTGAAGATGGAGTTTATGCAAGGGCTGTTCTGTCGATTCTAGGTAGAAATTGCCTAAGATGGATGTACAGGACAGTTCCTTTGGTTTGTCCAGCCCTAGGACAACTTGTATGGATAAATGTCTGATAGAGTATACCTAACAGATCTTGTAAGTTGATCTCTTCAAAACTATGTTTGGTGGCGGAGGAATTCGTTTCTCTTAGCTTTTTACCCATGGTTTTGGGGAAGTCAATTTGTGATTTGACGGGTTTGATGATGTGGCATTCAAAGTGAATGAAGATGTGTTGTTCAAAAGGGTAAGTTATGACCTCAAGCCTCACAACCGAGAAATGACAAAAATCGGACAGGCAGCATGGCTATGTGGGTCGCTCCCATTAGAGTGCATAATCACCTATCCAAAGAAAATTCATTTCCATTTTTAGTCTATTAAATGTTGTCCCTTTCGGGAAACGATTGTTGATCCCAACCGTTGATGATATTCATTCGATACACTCAAGCGAAATGAGTGGTCGTTCATGTGTGGGCCGGGTTGTAAGACATTCTTGTTGAACCCAGTGTATTCCCCTCTAGAGATACACTATCGGCAAGTGGCTCCATACCTTGTCATAGTCGGAATCCAATCTCCAATAAGCGCCCACGGTTTTGTTTATACTATATATGTGAAGCGTGAGATGCAAGTGTTCCACTAGATTTTAGTTTATTGTGGAAACCCTAGACATTATTATAATATCAGAACAGTATGATTTCAAAATGGTTTGGGTTATCGTAAGGTAAAAACCATCCATGTTTATGTGCGGATCGGTCTTCGATTATCTTTTCTTTCAAAAGAAATTTCCAAGTTAAGCAAACTGTTTAAAATCGTTTACTAACACCAGTCCCATGACTGACTCTGAGTTTATTTTTCTAAGTTTTCCCTAAACCCTTGGTTGCCCAAATTTGTACGGACAGTCAAGTAGTTCAGGATTTTTCAGATGATCTGAAAGGAACGGGAGCAGGAGGTTTTAACATTAGATATGTAGAGTATATTACCGCTGTAATGTATATATGATATACTCTGATGTTATTTGTAAGTTCAGATATAGTTTTGTATTTTCCAAAGCATATATATATATTATATTTTGTTCCACTATAATTGTGAGATTCTATATCGTTCAGTTCTTTCTTCTTTCTTATTCTTCTATTCTAATTTTCTATCTTTTCTATTTCTCACCCTCTAACTCTTTCTATTAATGTTTCGTATTTTCGTGCAATTTGGGTTGGGCTTATATTGTATTTAGTCGACTCAAAGGGTTCGAATTTGTGGGTCATTACAAGAGTAGGTTACACCTCCAATGATGCTAAGAATCCAAATATGAAATCCGTAGATGGCTTAAAATCAAAGGTTGAGATGAACTCCAACCTCCGCCTTTCTACGAATAGAGGAGTTAAGGTCATCTTCTGCCTACTCAATGCGTCTGCTACTACATAACCCTTGCCTGGGGTATAAGCTATCTCAAAATCATAGGGCGCTAGGAAGTTCATCCACCTTTGTTGCCTCAAGTTGAGATCCTTCTGTGAGAATAAATATTTGAGCAACTTATGAACTGTATATAGCTCAAACTCTCTCCAAGTAGATAGTGTCACCTAGACTTCAATGCGAACACTATAGCAACCAACTCCAAGTCATTGGTAGGGTAGTTCTTCTCATGAACTCTTAGTTTCCTACTTCCATAGCACACCACCCTACCCTCTTGCATCAACACAACACCTAATCCCGTGCCACCGGCATTCGTGTAGACTATAAACACCTTGCTACCATCGGGAAGAGTCAGGACATGGGCTGGTGTCAGAGCCCTCTTCAATCTTTGAAACGAATCCTCATAATCAATGCTCCATGCAAAAGCCAAGTTCTTCTTTGTCTGATAGGTAAGCAGAGCTGAGATCCGCGTAAAGACTTTAATAAACTTCCTATAATGACCCGCCAATCAAAGGAAACTTCTTACTTTCGTCGCATTCTTAGGGGCCTTCCAGTCTAGAACTATGACAACCTTAGTGGGGTCCACCGTTATCCCATCCTTAGAGACCACATTCCCTAGGAACCTTACTTCCTTTCTCCAGAAATGACACTTAGAAAATTTAGCTTTAAGATGATGTGATTTGAGTGTATTGAGAACCTCCTCTTCGTATGTTAGGCATGTTCTTCTTCGCTCCTTGAGAAGATCAAATTGTCGTCCACGAACACCACCATGAACTTGTACAGATACTCCCTAAATACCCGACTCATTAAATCCATGAGATATGCAAGTGCATTGGTCAGCACAAAAGGCATGACCAACTACTCAAAGAATTCGTTTGGAGCTCTGAAAGTCGTCTTGTCAATATTATCATCCGCCACTCTAAGTTGATGAAATCCCGCGGCTAGATCCAATAAGCAAGAAAACCGAAGCGTCTACTAAATGGTCAAACAAGTCATCAATTCTTGGAAGTGGGTGCCTACTCTTCTTGGTGAGTTTATTCTATTCCCTATAGTCCACACATAGACGGAGAGAACTGTATGCCTTAGTTGCAAAGATGACCAGAGCTCTCCACTTAGAAATGCTCCGCCTAATGAATCCTTTTTCCAATAACTCGCCTACTTGTTTGTTGAGCTCCCTCCTCTCCTTAGGAGGATGTGGTGCACTTGTAAAACAAAAAGTTTCGCATTCTCTACCAAGTAAATCCAAAAATCTATCTCACGCCTGGGAGGTAATCCCCTAACCTCATCGAACACGTCCGAAAATCTACTAACTATGGGTATTGATGGAAGATCGTCAATGGAGGCATCAAAAGAATCTAGAAAACTGAACAAAATTTAACCCCATGTGTAATGACCCGCATTGGCAGAGGTATTATAATTAATTTATTTAATTATTGAAATGGTGGTTTAGAGAATCTAATGGCCGTGGAATTAAATAATGATGAATATTTAATTAAAATAATAAATTTAATAATATATTTAATTATGAAATAATCAGAATTTGCTGAAATGGCGATATGGTGTGAGCTAGATCATCTATGATATTTGATTCAGCTTAGAGTTGAATTATATTGACGAATATATTCAATCGACGTCAGTTTGAACGTAGAATTTTAATATAATTAAAATAGAGCTTGAAATGGCGATGCAGTTCGCTTTTTGGCGATTTGAACTTCAACTGAATGTACATGATTCGTTTTTAAACTGGATTTCTGTGAAACAAGAAACATGTGGAGCTGGTGGAGTATATCTTTCTAGTGGAAGAGAAAAATCGGGATTTTGTCGTGTAGATTTTGATTTGTGTCCAAATCAAATTTTAAAATAGTCACTATAAAATCGTTTATCGACCAGAACGGTTTATTCGATATAACTGAATATCGGGTTTGAATTTAGACAAGGTTCTATTGGGACATAGTGATAATTTAATTTTTATAATTTTACTATAATTTTTAACTAATTTAATAAGCAACTTTTTATTTGGAGTATTTGGCACCCTGTATCAACATTTCGGGGTTTCACAATATGAGTTCACCTACCGGTATTATTATATTTTTGGGATCGTGGTGCGATACTAGACATGACTGCATTTTTATCTCTGTCTGTAACGAGCGGTAAATAAAATAGAATATTTAATTTAGTTTGAAGTGTGTATAATTCATTACCAATCATTTTCCGTGATTGAAAATAAGCCATATCTCCTTTGTTAGCCGCAAGTGTTTGTGTCCTCAAAAGAAGAAGAAAACCTGGAGTGCTCATACACACATGACTTACCTAACGCAAACTACATAGGCGAATTAAGTGGGAAGCAATACGTACCCTTTGCGCGTACACCCTACCATTTCTCTTTCCATTGCGTAGCACCTAAGTATTTCTTCCTTTATATATTAGAAGCACAACAAGACACGTAGGGGGTTTCAATGTTTCTTTTATCACCAAGCAACAACAACTTCTTTTCATCTTTATCTTTGGTTGTCCTTCACATTTCAGTCCGCATGTTTCTTCCAAAAAGAAAATCAAACAAGGCTCTCGTCCAAAATATCATGTACACCGTGTATGGCTAGTTCAGACCGACTTTTATTGGAAGTAAGGATCATCGATACTATATACATATACCACACATGTCCACTGTAGCGAGTTGAGGGCACTAAGTGACACAGTAGGGACGGAGAGCGTAAGCTAGTTTTGTGGAGAGACGCAGTGCATGATCTTTGTATTGGGAGTGAAGGATCAAAGTGCACCAGATCTTGATGGTTGGAAAGCTTTTGAGACGGAAAGGCAAATGAAAGCAGAAAGTTCCGGAGAACTTCCTGTAGCCTGCGAAGAATGGTCATCTGAACACGCGAGTGGACGGGAGTTTGGCTAGACGGGATGATCATTGGCGAAGGAAGTTTCAAAAACTACAGATGTGAAAAACTGCAACTTGAAGGGATGGGAGCACATATACATACATGCGGAAGGTAATTCGAAGGAACTGTACACTGTTGTTGGTGTAAATAGTGAAGAACAATGTAGAGTCATGGGTTCCGCATCCGGTGACAGTGTCTAAGTCATGGGGAAACGTGTTTGTTGCAGCCGCACTAATCAGGGGAGGCGCAGGGTATATACAGCAAGAGAGAGAACACGTTGGGATTGTGGAAGGATGAGGAGTGTTTATCTCATCTCATTAGTTCAGGTCGGCAACTGGAAGTCGTAAGGTGGTGGCGAGTTTTCATAGCACGAAGTACTGCATGGATATAAGGGGACATGCGTTAGAAAGTGGAGGTTTGTGGCGTTGGGTTGCTTCACTGGTTGTTCGAAGTGCCGAAGCAGGTAGTCGAGTACTGTGGAGGCATCAGGTATTTAGTAATAACCACTGAGTTTCTTTATCAATACTTCATCACGGGTTGGCTCTCGCTAGTGTAGAAGAGGGGATGGATGAAATAGCATTTGGCAAAGGAATAGTGGTATTTCAGATCTTTTATCAAGAGGATCTGGAGGTATTTTGTTCCATACGTTCTAGGAGCATGCTTGTTGCCTGAACCAAGGGGGGAGAAGATGGTTTATCGGGTATGGGTTATAAGGAGGGAGTGGGCCGGATGTGTGAGATTTGAACAAAACAAGAGCCGTTGGGATCGTATGGACGAGGGCAACACCATGGAACTGACTGGAAGTCCATCGGAGCTCGTCACAATTTATGGCAAAATAAATTGTCCGTCTAAATCAAGCGATGGTTATCGTTAATGACGATGATCATCCAATGTGAGTAAATCTCACTAACTCTTAACAGTTTATAATTTCATGTTGTATTTTTAGAACTGTTAAATATTGGCTGATTGACTGTGTGTTGACTGTTTGATTGAACTGCTAGTCAATTAGTTGATTTTCTATATTGATTCTGTTTAACAGAATATATCATATGGAACTGAAAGTGATGTTATCTATATTGTTTAACATCTATGATGCAGGGAAACAGGTTGGAGGAATCCAACTGGATTCCTCAACATTTATTTTACTGTGATTCATATATTGTGATATATGATGTGATATATAATCTATTGTTGATTTTGTGTGTTTGAACGATATTTATCGTTGTTATATGGTATGTTAAATACCATAAGAAATACTGGATATGGGAAAGGATATTTTCAAAGTGTATTTTGAAAATGAATTATTTATATAAAATCGATGGATTTTATATAGAAAAGGAAAAGAATTTTTATAAAAGAAACATTTATAAAATCAAAGGATATGTTAGAATAAAAGGAATTCATTTGTAAAGTGAAGAACCGTTACTAAAAGTAAATCTTTATAAATGAATATATTATTCGAAAAGGAGTTAATCGATGTTAGTTAATCGATTAGAGAATAAAGTTAAAAGGAGTTAATCGATGTTAGTTAATCGATTAGAGAATAAAGTTAAAAGGAGTTAATCGTTGTTAGTTAATCGATTAGAGTTAAAGTAAAAGGAGTTAATCGAATATAGTTTATTCGAAGAAAGTAAAAGGAGTTATCGAATATAGTTTATTCGAAAGGAGTTAAGTGAATAGAGTTAATCTAATAGCGTTAATCCAGTAGAGTTAATTGATAAGGGTTAACCGAATAGAGTTAAGTGAAAAGAGTCAATCGAATATAGCTATTCGATGGAGGGTTAAGTAAGGAAGTTAGTAAAGGGATATAAAGTGAACTCTGTTTATTTCAAAGTTAGAAATGTTGTTCAGTTAAGGTCTGAGAGGTAGTTCTACCCCAACTTGATTGGCTTCGTTTTTAACTAAGGAATAGTTAAGGTTCGGTAAGTAAAGGGAATGGTTTGAGTTGGCATCGCGATGGTTTGTTTAAACATCTTTTTAAGTCCAATGAAGAAGCTTTGGAAATGTTTTCCAAATAAGAAACCAGAAATGTTTTTCTAAAAAAGAAAACAGGAAATGGAAATGTTTTCCACTGTTAATAACGTATATTTTCCAAATTTAGAAAATAGGAAATATTGAATATAGGGAAACATGAGATAAGTAAATTAATGGAATAAAGAGATAAATGTTGAATGATGTTTGATTGATATAAATTTCCATTTGGAAATAATATCGTTGGTTGCACACCTTTTTTTATTCAATAGTTAAATCACAGACTATCGAAGTTTCGACCATTTTAACGTTGTTAATATGGAGAGACCGGTTGGATTATTATCCAAAGAACCACTCTGTATTGGCATAAGCGTTGCGAATCATATATGCCAAAGGAAATTGAAGACGGAGTTATGCAAGGGCTATCCTGTTTACAAAATAGTGCCTTCGGTTCATCCTGTTCCTGGATGACTTGTATGGACGGGTGTCTGACAGAGTATTTCCAGACGATCACGTATATTGATTTCTCCAACCGTACCAAGAGTGGAAGCGGAGAAGGAAACTTCTTTTAGCTAACACATAATGTATAGTTGAGGACGTCAATCGGTGATTTGATGGATTTGACGATGTGGCATTCAAAGTGAATCTGGTGTGATGATAAAGCATAGCTCTAGCCTCACATCTGGTAAATGACAAAAATCAGGCAGGCAGCATGGTTAAGTCGGTCGCACCGAAGTAGGGTGTATAATCACCTGATCTAGAGTTTCATTTACTTCTAAAAAACTATTGTTGATGCTGTCCCATCCGGAAACGGTTGCTGATCCCAACCGTTGGTGATATACATTCGATACACTCAAGCGAAATGAGTGGTCGGTCATGTGTGGTCGGGTTGCAAGATGTTCTTGTTGAACCCAGTGTATTCCTCTCTAGAGGTACACGAGCGAAAGGTGGTTCCATACCTTGTCATAGTTGGAAATCCATTACCCAATACGTGCTTGCGGTTTTGATTGTATACCATATATGTAGAACGTGAGATGAAAGCATCTCTGCTAGATGATTATTATATTGTTTTGATAGATATTATTATAATATCAAAAGGTTTTTGATATAAAGATATTTGGATTCTCATAAGGGAAAAACCCGTTCCGTTATACGACGTGGTTTTATGAGATATCGATTACCTGTTTGAACTGTTTTAAAATGTTTTACTCACACCAGTCCCATGACTGACCCGGAGTTTACTTTGTTGTTTTCCCAAAATTCTTGGGTGCCTAAATTTGTATGGGCAGTCAAGTAGTCGGGATTTACAGATACATTGAAGAGCTGGAACAGGAGGCTTCAGGATCATATAGCTATTAATATTCTGTTGTGTTGTAAGTGCTGTACTTTGATAATGATGTGCATATTCAAGTACAAATGTATATTTCAAGTTATGTTATATATATTATATGTTATTCGTTCCGCTGTGAGGTTCGTGTTACTCTGATGTTGTGTTCTTCTTCTTCTTCTATTCTAAGTTTCTATCTTATCTATTCTCACCCTCTAATTTCTTTCACTAATTACCAGGATTTTTCGGTGTTTTGGTTATCGACATCGTGTTTATTTCGATAACCAAAGTCGCTCAAAATCCGGGTCATTACAGTTGGTATCAGAGCTTAAGTTAAGTAAATTACCTTGGCTCTGTGGCGTGACTCGGTAGAGATAGGGTTAGTAATACCCTAGATTGAGTTGAGTGTATATATACGAGTGAACGTATTTGTTATATGATATAAAAATAATTTTATATTGTGGAGATTTATCGGTAGAGTTGTTTATGAGTTCTGGTCGATCAGTTTGATCCACTGTATCAGTAGGAGTTGGTAAACACTTGAATACGTTGAACCGTCATGATATGTTTTGAAAAGAGGGTAAACAAAATAATTTTACCCAAATTATATTTTTGATATAAAGGAATTATATTGAAATGATTATAATATATTGGATATATTGGTTGTGATTATAATCGAGTAAGATTATAAATTAAATGTTTATGTAAATAACCAATCAGAATTTGTATAAGTGTTACGAAATGAGTTAAATCTAAATTTAAACCAGGAATTGAATTAAAATTCTGGAAAATTGGATAAGTGTTTGTAAATGGATTGGGATTAAAAATAAGGAAAATTTAAGATCCTGGGAGATTTTAAATTATTTTACAAGCAGTGTGAATTATATTTTGAAATGAATTTCAAAGTGGAAATATTTAGAAATGGTTTTATAGTATTGAACTCACTTCGATCGCTGGAAAATAGATTCTGATGATGACAGCTGCATCATCAGTATTCATTTTCGAGTTGTAAGTGACGAATTACTACCAGAGATACTGTTTTGAATTTGTTTTGGGAAAGACAAGTTGTGTTGAATTTCAAATGGGATTTATAATAAAGAATGAGTAAAGAAAGTTTGAAATAGGAATTGAATATAGAAAATATAAAGGAAATCAAATATAGAATTTGAATATATGGAATTTGAATATAGAAATTCAAATGGGATTTATAATATAAATTTTGAATAGAAATTGAATAGAATTAACTAAGTCGAAGAGAAATTAGTTAATCAAGTTTTGAATTTGAAGTTGAACCTTGAAAGGTGGATTGGATTTGTAAATGGATATTCGAAATCGAATATAGAACTTAAATTTGAAATTTGGATTCAAATTAGTTAATAAGCAAGTTAAAATATATTTGAACATGTCATGTTCAAATATAAAAGTGAAATAGACTAAAGAGTTAATTAACAAATTAATTAACGAATTGAGTTAAAACGATCAGGTATAGCTAAAATAGATTGGGCAGGTATAAATATACATGAGATAGGTATGGATAAGGTATGAAGGTATATAGATAGAATGCTCGACAAAAAGGTATGTATTTAATTCATATATGAGATTTTATGCGCCGTATCGGCAAGCCGCTTGGCTTTTTCTTTTTCTTTTGGATTGGTGAGGGCCATGGGAGGCTATTTGAAATATCCCAATGCTCCTGGTACAAAGGAGGTTATGGCGAATTTTTCCGGGAATTTAAGGAGTTAGAATATTTTTAAGATGATTTGACAGTTAGAAATCAACGTATCGATATATATATATATATATATATATATATATATATATATATATATATATATAGAAGTCGATAAGGAAACGAACTTAGAAATAGAATAGTATAATCAAAAAGGAAATATAAGAATAAAATCTAGTAAGAATAGAAAGAGGAAGCGTATACATGTTTAAAAGTGAATAAGTAGTTGTATGGTATTGATTATTCGAGTAAGTAGTCATATCTGTTTTGACGTTATAAATGCTATTCAGTCAAGGTCTGAGAGGTAATTATACCCCAACTTGATTGATTTCATTATTAACAAATAAATAGTAAGATTTCAGGCTCGAAGATCGATGTTGGATAAGAGTTAGTTGAATATAGTATTTGGGTTGTCGTAACGATGTTTTACACAACATCCGTTTTAACCAAATAAGTGTAAGCTTGGAAATATAATAAAAAAATATTTCCTAAGTATAGAAATAAACGAGATCAGAAGAGAGATAAGTAATTGAAATATTTTCCAATTATAAATAGCATATATTTTCTAAGGTTTAGAAAATAAAGGAAGGCGATATTCGGAAATGTTATCCAAATAACGTAAAAGGCCAATATGGTTATTGAAAATATTTGGTTAACAAATGTTGATAAAGAAATAGAGAAGTGATTTAACTAATGGAATATTAATTTAGGGCTCAGTGACATGTTCAAAAGGAAAATTTGATTTTTGAAAAGAATAAACTGTTTAAAAACTCCCAAGGAAAGACTGTTTGAATTAAAAACAAATTTAACAGAAATTTGTGGAAGCAAATTTGAATTAAAAGTAAAGTCAGTAAAGTGGTAACTGGGATTGAATTTGAATGATATCGAGACAAATTGGATTTGGGGGATTCAAATTTGAAGTGTAACTTGATAATCAAGTAAAGAGTTTGGAATCGAGAATGGAACTCGAATTTGAAATAAAATTTGACTTAGGTATAAGCGAATGGTTGAAATTATGGATAAAAACCGGATTAGAGTTTGATTGGGATAACCTTGGTATATGTTGAATTGATAACAGGTGAAAGGATATAATGCTATGTCACAAAAGGTACAAGTTTATATTTCTATTGGATATAAGATTTATGTGCCGAATTGGCAAGCCGCTTGGCTGTTTGATTTTCTTTTGGGATGGAGATGGCCCAGAGAGGCGAGTTGGAGTTTGATCGATTGACCGGTACAAAGGAGGTGCTGGCGAAATCTTTCAAAGAGTTAAGGTGTTAGGAAATTTTCAAAATTTTTGAAAATTTTCGATAATAAGAATTTATTAATTATTTAATTGAAATTAAATTGGTTCAGTTGAAACTGAATTTAAGAAGTGAACAAATATGTTCTAACCAGTCGATAGGGTCGTTCTCTACCTTAGCAATTTCAAGGACGAAATTATTTTCAGTGGGGAAGATTGTAATGACCCGCATTGGCAAAGGTATTATAATTAATTTATTTAATTATTGAAATGGTGGTTTAGAGAATCTAATGGCCGTGGAATTAAATAATGATGAATATTTAATTAAAATAATAAATTTAATAATATATTTAATTCTGAAATAATCAGAATTTGCTGAAATGGCGATATGGTGTGAGCTGGATCATCTATGATATTTGATTCTGCTTAGAGTTGAATTATATTGACGAATATATTCAATCGACGTCAGTTTGAACGTAGAATTTTAATATAATTAAAATAGAGCTTGAAATGGCGCTGCAGTTCGCTATTTGGCGATTTGAACTTCAACTGAATGTACAGGATTCGTTTTAAACCGGATTTCTGTGAAACAAGAAACGTGTGGAGCTGGTGGAGTATATCTTTCTAGTGGAAGAGAAAAATCGGGATTTCGTCGTGTAGATTTTGATTTGCGTCCAAATCAAATTTTAAAATAGTCACTATAAAATCATTTATGGACCAGAACGGTTTATTCGATATAACTGAATATCGGGTTTGAATTTAGACAAGGTTCTTTTGGGACATAGTGATAATTTAATTTTTAGAATTTTATTGTAATTTTTAATTAATTCAATAAGCAACTTTTTATTTGGAGTATTTGGCACCCTGTATCAACATTTCGGGGTTTCACAATATGAGTTCACCTACCGGTATTATTATATTTTTGGGATCGTGGTGCGATACTAGACATAACTGCATTTTTATCTCTGTCCGTAACGAGCAGTAAATAAAATGGAATACTTAATTTAGTTTGAAGTGTGTATAATTCATTACCAATCATTTTCCGTAATTGAAAATAAGCCACATCTCCTTTGTTAGCCGCAAGTGTTTGTGTCCTCAAAAGAAGAAGAAAACCTGGAGTGCTCATACACACATGACTTACCTAACGCAAACTACATAGGCGAATTAAGTGGGAAGCAATACGTACCCTTTGCGCGTACACCCTACCATTTCTCTTTCCATTGCGTAGCACCTAAGTATTTCCTCCTTTATATATTAGAAGCACAACAAGACACGTAGGGGGTTTCATTGTTTCTTTTATCACCAAGCAACAACAACTTCTTTTCATCTTTATCTTTGGTTGTCCTTCACATTTCAGTCCGCATGTTTCTTCCAAAAAGAAAATCAAACAAGGCTCTCGTCCAAAATATCATGTACACCGTGTATGGCTAGTTCAGACCGACTTTTATTAGAAGTAAGGATCATCGATACTATATACATATACCACACATGTCCACTGTAGCGAGTTGAGGGCACTAAGTGACACAGTAGGGACGGAGAGCGTAAGCTAGTTTTGTGGAGAGACGCAGTGCATGATCTTTGTATTGGGAGTGAAGGATCAAAGTGCACCAGATCTTGATGGTTGGAAAGCTTTTGAGACGGAAAGGCAAATGAAAGCAGAAAGTTCCGGAGAACTTCCTGTAGCCTGCGAAGAATGGTCATCTGAACACGCGAGTGGACGGGAGTTTGGCTAGACGGGATGATCATTGGCGAAGGAAGTTTCAAAAACTACAGATGTGAAAAACTGTAACTTGAAGGGATGGGAGCACATATACATACATGCGGAAGGTAATTCGAAGGAACTGTACACTTTTGTTGGTGTAAATAGTGAAGAACAATGTAGAGTCATGGGTTCCGCATCCGGTGACAGTGTCTAAGTCATGGGGAAACGTGTTTGTTGCAGCCGCACTAATCAGGGGAGGCGCAGGGTATATACAGCAAGAGAGAGAACACGTTGGGATTGTGGAAGGATGAGGAGTGTTTATCTCATCTCATTAGTTCAGGTCGGCAACTGGAAGTCGTAAGGTGGTGGCGAGTTTTCATAGCACGAAGTACTGCATGGATATAAGGGGACATGTGTTAGAAAGTGGAGGTTTGTGGCGTTGGGTTGCTTCACTGGTTGTTCGAAGTGCCGAAGCAGGTAGTCGAGTACTGTGGAGGCATCAGGTATTTAGCAATAACCACTGAGTTTCTTTATCAATACTTCATCACGGGTTGGCTCTCGCTAGTGTAGAAGAGGGGATGGATGAAATAGCATTTGGCAAAGGAATAGTGGTATTTCAGATCTTTTATCAAGAGGATCTGGAGGTATTTTGTTCCATACGTTCTAGGAGCATGCGTGTTGCCTGAACCAAGGGGGGAGAAGATGGTTTATCGGGTATGGGTTATAAGGAGGGAGTGGGCCGGATGTGTGAGATTTGAACAAAACAAGAGCCGTTGGGATCGTATGGACGAGGGCAACACCATGGAACTGACTGGAAGTCCATCGGAGCTCGTCACAATTTATGGCAAAATAAATTGTCTGTCTAAATCAAGCGATGGTTATCGTTATTGACGATGATCATCCAATGTGAGTAAATCTCACTAACTCTTAACAGTTTATAATTTCATGTTGTATTTTTAGAACTGTTAAATATTGGCTGATTGACTGTGTGTTGACTGTTTGATTGAACTGCTAGTCAATTAGTTGATTTTCTATATTGATTCTGTTTAACAGAATATATCATATGGAACTGAAAGGGATGTTATCTATATTGTTTAACATCTGTGATGCAGGGAAACAGGTTGGAGGAATCCAACTGGATTCCTCAACATTTATTTTACTGTGATTCATATATTGGGATATACGATGTGACATATAATCTATTGTTGATTTTGTGTGTTTGAACGATATTTATAGTTGTTATATGGTATGTTAAATACCATAAGAAATACTGGATATGGGGAGGGGGATTTTCGAAGTGTATTTTGAAAATGAATTATTTATATAAAATCGATGGATTTTATATAGAAAAGGAAAAGAATTTTTATAAAAGAAACATTTATAAAATCAAAGGATATGTTAGAATAAAAGGAAATCATTTGTAAAGTGAAGAACCGTTACTAAAAGTAAATCTTTATAAATGAATAGATTATTCGAAAAGAAGTTAATCGATGTTAGCTAATCAATTAGAGAATAAAGTCAAAAGGAGTTAATAGATGTTAGTTAATCGATTAGAGAATAAAGTTAAAAGGAGTTAATCGTTGTTAGTTAATCGATTAGAGTTAAAGTAAAAGGAGTTAATTTAATATAGTTTATTCGAAGAAATTAAATGGAGTTATCGAATATAGTTTATTCGAAAGGAGTTAAGTGAATAGAGTTAATCCAATAGCGTTAGTCCAATAGAGTTAATTGATAAGGGTTAATCGAATAGAGTTAAGTGAAAAGAGTCAATCGAATATAGCTATTCGAAGGAGGGTTAAGTAAGGAAGTTAGTAAAGGGATATAAAGTGAACTCTATCTATTTCAAAGTTATAAATGTTGTTCAGTTAAGGTCTGAGAGGTAGTTCTACACTAACTTGATTGGCTTCGTTTTTAACTAAGGAATAGTTAAGATTCGGTAAGTAAAGGGAATGGTTTGAGTTGGCATCGCGATGATTTGTTTAAACATCTGTCTAAGTCCAATGAAGAAGCTTTGGAAATGTTTTCCAAATAAGAAGCCAGAAATGTTTTTCTAATAAAGAAAACAGGAAATGGAAATGTTTTCCATTGTTAATAACGTATATTTTCCAAATTTAGAAAATAGGAAATATTGAATATAGGGTAACATGAGATAAGTAAATTAATGGAATAAAGAGATAAATGTTGAATGATGTTTGATTGATATAAATTTCCATTTGGAAATAATATCGTTGGTTGCACACCTGTTTTTATTCGATAGTTAAATCACAGACTATCGAAGTTTTGACCATTTTAACGTTGTTAATATGGAGAGACCGGTTCGATTATTATCCAAAGAACCACTCTGTATTGGCATAAGCGTTGCGAATCATATATGCCAAAGGAAATTGAAGACGGAGTTATGCAAGGGCTATCCTGTTTACAGAATAGTGCCTTCAGTTCATCCTGTTCCTGGATGACTTGTATGGACGGGTGTCTGACAGAGTATTTCCAGACGATCACGTATATTGATTTCTCCAACCGTACCAAGAGTGGAAGCGGAGAAGGAAACTTCTTTTAGCTAACACATAATGTATGGTTGAGGACGTGTAATAACCCGCAAAATGCGAGCCAGTTTGAAATTTTTATTTTGGCAATTTTAGCGAATTTTGAATATTTAAAATAGATTATTTTAAATATATCGACGAGAAATTTATTTTGAATATAATTCGAACGTATATTTTATATACGTCGTCGTTAGAATATATAAATATTTATATATAATTATAAATAGAATTGAAAATGGCGCGGTAGTTCGATAATTCGATTTCAAACTTCAATTGAATGTACCGGGTGCAAAACAATCCGGATTTTAGTGAAACCAAAAACATTAGGATCTAATTGAGGATATCTTTCCAACGAATCCGACAAATCGAAATTTCGTAGCGAGAATCAAAAGATATGTCCAGTTGAAAATTCTGAATAGTCGCTATGGAATTCAAGCCCTTAAAAATGGACATTTTGCAAACAACCTCGGATTTCGACGAAACCACTTTTGTTAGATCCGCAGTGTCAAATTATTGCTAGATTCCAAATTTCATAATTTTTCGAATCAATATGTGAGCGTGGCAAAGGAAAACGCGTTTGACCAGTTTCAGTTGATTTTAATCAACTGAAAAATGGCCATTTTTCTAACGGTCTCAGAATTTGACGAAACTAGTTTTGTTAGGACCGTATCGTCAATACGAAGCTAGAAAATATTTTTCGAGAATTTTTAGAGTTAGTATGTGACCCCGGTAATTTGAAATGTACGTTAAAATTCAATATAGCGATTTAAATGTAAATTCAACGGAAACTTATTGAGACGATAGAATCAGCCTGCGATACATATCCCATTGTGTTCGGAATGGGGGTGAAATGCTATGGACGACAGGCGGTAGGCCTCATTTCGAGGTCGTATGTAAAAGTCAACATTTAATGGAATTAAATATAAATATAATATAATATATAATTTACATATAGGCCCCTCTTTTTTTTTATTTCTTTCATTCGATTCCTCCCTCCCTCTTCTGGTTTCTCCGATTGAAATAAAGAATGGCGACTGCCATTCATCGCCGCCTGCCGCAGGTGTATCCGCCACGCCCTCGCCCCGGCCACCATCTCTGTCTCTCCCCTCCTTCAAGTCACGAAGACCCCCTCCGCCCCTCTCCTGCTCCAACGCGACAGACCACGAACCCGTGACCCCAATCCCCAAATCCGCAGCCCCAATCCAAGTGCCAGAAGCCCTAGCGCCTGAGAGCCCTCACCTGGCCAAGCTCCACCGCCTGGAAGGCTGATGACGACTCCTCCTCGACCCCGGCGCCCACCACCACCCCAAAATCCGCACTAGTAAGTCTTCAGGTAGGTTTATTTTTGTTAATTTGCAATGTAATGAGTTTCTAGATTTTTACTATAGGAAACTGAAATTTTTTTTTATTAATAAACTGAAATTTATTTATTTTATAAACTGATTTTTATTTTTAGATTTTAAATAGCAGAAGATTTAAAATTGAAAAGAGAAAGGTTTGAATTTTAAAATTGAAAAGATCGGGTTTTTAGAATAGAAAAGATCATATTTTTAAAATAGAAAAGGCGGAATTTTTATTGAGTAGAAGAAGTAAAAATATGATTTTTATATTTTTAAAGTATTAAAAATATAATCTTTACTATATAGGAATATTAAAAATATGATTTTTATATTTTTAAAGTATTAAAAATATGATTTTTATATTTTTAAAGTATTAAAAATATAATCTTTACTATATAGGAATATTAAAAATATGATTTTTATATTTTTAAAAGTATTAAAAGTATAATCTTTATAGGATAGAGAATATAAAAATATCATCTTTGTATATGTAGCAAAATAAAAATCTGATTTTTATTTTATATACGTTGAAATCAAGTGATGTTTTGAAACTTAAAAAGGTGAAATCTTTAAATTTAAAAAGGCGAAATCTTTATATAGAAAATAGCGTGATAAAAATATAATTTTTATCTATATAACATAGTAGTAAAAATTCGATTTTTATATATTGAACTTCGAAATAAAAATATGATTTTTATATATTGAATAGCGTAGTAAAAATTCGATTTTTAAATATATGAAGAGGTTATAAAAATATGATTTTTAAATTGAAAGTGAATAAATAAAAATATGATTCTTATTTTAAAGACATCGAAATATAAAAATGTGATTTTTATATATATAGTGACTACGGACAACGAAGATGACGAAGATACAATGAAGATGAAGATTTTCTATAAAAGAAGAGTCGTGAAGTGGATAGCTATCGGTGAGAACTTCTCACTCAAATTCTATTTTTCTAGTTATATATATATATACTAGGATGCAGACGGTGCTTATTAGAAGCACCCGACACCCGTCCACATACCATGGACTTGTTTGTTTGGATGTTTGGTGATTGATTGAGATATTGGTTTGAATGTGGTTTGTGGTGTGAAAAATCGAATCGATAAATTGGTTAGGATTAGACGTGCGCCGTTATAAGGCGAAGGAGTAAGACTAGGTTAGACTCTTACTCCAAATTTTGTGGTTTGCATAACGAAAGTGATTTGATTGATGTGTGAATGGCGTGGGCCTTCACTAGACCGGGGATAAGGCTAGGCCTCGTCCCGTTTCTAGTATCGTGCCGTTATGCCGCCGAAATTTTCTAGAATATGTTAGAAAAATAAAAATATCATTTTTATTGTGTAAATGAAATGAATAGAAATTCAAGTGTTGAAATAGAATATTTTATCGTTAAAAATATAATTTTTAACGTGAAAGTGAATAAATAAAATATTTATAAACAAATCGGCCGATTTGTTTATATACACTGATTTGACTGATATTGATTGGGTTGATAAATTTTACACATCGCCCAACTGCACAAATAAAATCTGTGTTTGATTGTTTGAAACCCCACACGGGTGTTGGGATGAAATTTGAAGTTCACTCATCCTGATTGATCAAATATGTCGATCGATTGATTGACAGGCTGTTATAAGCGTTAGATATCGATATTTGATGCTTATACAGTGTAGTGCACTTTGGTTGATGGTTGATTATTTTTCGACGCTATTATATACATGTGTTGTATGGAATTCATATAATTAACGTTATATGGTGATTGATTGGGCCTCATTCCAATTGGGAAAATAAGGAATATTATAAAAGAAAATTCATGTGTTGAATATAAAAATAGTCATGTGTTGACGATGTGCATGTGTTGAGTGAAATATTTTATATAATCAAAATTACATCTTTATCACATTTAAAATTAGAACTACTCCCCAGTAGAAGTCTAATTGAAAATCAAACGATAGATATCATAGTTTTATAAAATATTTCACATAATAAAAATAGTGATGTGTTGACAGTACTCATGTGTTGAGATTAGTCGTGTGTTGAAAGAAATATAGGTTCATGTGTTGAATTGAATAGAAGTTTTTGAAATATATAAAGCCGTGTGGATTAGAGATGCGCTATTTTGACGTGAACGATATTTATATCGATTTTATTCGTTTTACAACGAATATTGAAAAGTGATTTCAAAACTAAATATTTTGAAATGAAATTCAATTGAATTAGATTAAAATTCGAATTGAATAGGAAGTGAATTTGAATTTGAATAAAATAGAAATGAATTGAATTGAAAACGATTTCGAAATGAATTGAATTGAAAACGATTTCGAAATGAATTGAATTGAAAACGATTTCGAAATGAATGGAATTGAAAACGAATTCAAATTGAATTGAAAGTGAATTGAAATGAATTCAAAGTGAATTTGAATTTGAATTGAATAGAAATGAATTTTAAAACGAATTTATAGAGAAGAATTCAATTTTGATTTGAATTGAAATGGAAGTTGAAATTGCTTTTGAAACAAATTCAAAACTATTTTTAAAATTCGTTTTAAAAGGAAATCGACGAAATATATATTATATATATAATATAATGGCCTGAATAGAACGCGCCGCGCCGCGGCAGTTCGTGAATTTCGACCATTTATTTCAAACGGACATTGCGGGAGATCCGACCGTCGGATTCTCCTAAAACCGGAACCGTTGGGTTCGTATCGAAAAGAGCTTTCCAATGAATATTAGAAATTTGAAATCTAACGGTTGGATTTGGAATTATGTCCAAATCAAATTCGAAAAAGGTCGCTGTAAGTGCAGTTCGATGGCCGTTGTTGGAAATCGACTGTACGGGCCTTGATAAAATTATTAAAAATATCTATAATTTGTGTAAAATTATAATATGTGAATTGGAAAGATTTGGGCTGGAAAATTCCACATTTGAAAAGATAAAAATAGATTTTTATCGAAATGAACTAGTTTTGAACTAGAATTGAAATCAATTTATTTTTAAAATAAATAAATTGAATTTGAAAGTGATTTTGAAAATAATCGATAATTTCCAATACGTGGATTGGACTGGAGCTGAATCGAAATTATCTTCGGGATATTTCGATGTTGGATTTCGTGACTATACAAATATTGTTATGGGGATTTGAAAGATATTTTATATCGTTATTTCCAATACGATATTTGTTGGTTTCAGAATTTGATATTGAATATAAGCCGATATATTTTCTATTCAGAGCCTTGTATTTAATATCAAATGTGATTTGGTTTGTCGTGAATCGTGTTTTTGATGACATTGGTTCTTTAACCCAGTTAAAGGCAGAATATTGATTTTTTTTGTGAAGATTAAAACTAAGTGGAGTTTTAATGAATCTTTAATTAGATTAAAATGTGAATTGATAATTTTAATTATCAAATTTGAAAAGTGATCGAGAGTGGAGTACCACCAGTTTTGCTCCAAAGCGATAGTTAAATCTTTAATTAGATTTGAACGTGAAATGGTAATTAATTTTACCGATAACACAGTGGTGTTAGATGTGGAGTATTACCAGTTTTCTCCATGGGATATAGGTTGGGATTGGGAAATAAACTAAATAATTACTTCGGTGTGGCTCGTTAATCCCGACTAGTCGAAATGGTATCCAAAGGAGGATTAAAGAATAAATTTAGAAGAATTTATCTTGGATAAAATTAATGGGAACCTTTCCCTAAGAATGTGATTTTGTGAATAAAAGAATATTCTGAATTGGAATGAGGCGTTTGTTGTGTTTGTGTAACATTCGTTTATTATATACGGTGGTTATTCAGAAAGACCGGGTTTATATCCATTCTGAATAACCGATTCGACGAGATGTCGAAGATGAAGACGGTGGTTAAAGACCGGAAGTCTTCACATCGTTTGGGTGATTACTGATGATCTTGATTGGGCTGTACACCCAAGATGAGGGAAACAGTCGGTGATCGTCCAGACGTACTTGGAGATCGATGGATATGCGAGGAAAGTGCCTCCGGTTTCGTTCAGACCCAGAACGGACTTGTAAATGGACTGTGTGTCTGACATTGGATTTTAGTCCGTGTGATTGATCTCTATTAAATATATATCTGTTTGGCGGCGGAGAATTTATTCTCTTGCTTAACGCCCTTCTCTGAGACGTACGAGCTCAGGGGTTATATATTGATGGATATCAAACGCATGGAGTGAGTTGCCTGTGTGGCATGCGTAAGTGGCAATTGATCAGGGCTTCTGTTGAAAAGCAAAGTCTTGTGGTTGATGATCAAAGCACGGCCTGTGTGGCGTAGCTTTGTGTATAACGTGAATTCGCGAGCCTCACACCTCGGTATGAGTCAAAAACGGGAGACGGACCGCTGGGAGAGCACGACGTTTCTTTCTAGCTAGGGTGGTGTCAGTGACCTACCAGCCCTGACATTTATATACTTTTCACCTGTGTGGTTGTTGGATACGAGGCGCCTCGGATATAGGTCTGTAAGGACCGGGAAACGTGTGTTCAGGAATTGCCAATCCTCAAAAGTAAGAGAGGACCGGCCCAGCCGATTCCAAGGATCATAGTGGGGTCCTGAGGCATTTGCTAGAGTGTCTCGAACGCGGAGAGGAGCTTGCCCCTTGCCTCGGCTCATGACGGAAATCCAATTTCCAATACGTGATAGTGCGGTTTTAATTGTAGAACCTAGTATGGCGACATAGTGGTATGGGTCATTAATGCCGCCTATGATTGATATTTATGATTGAAATTGTTTTGACACTATACACTTATTATAGTATCAAATAATGTGTTTTAAACGTATCAAGCATGCTTTGGCTGTTATAAGGTAAAAACCCTATCCTCCGTCTTGCGTTGCATTGTGTGATGGGACCTGGGTCTTATAACAGCTTCATCCTTCTTTATTTAGCATTACGCTGTTTGTTTTATGCACTGGTATTCTTGGGAGGAAACCCGTTCCGTGTTATACGGCGTGGTCCCTTGATTTACCGAACTTTAAAATAAAGATTAATAACTGTTTTAGTTCTCACACCAGTCACATGACTGACCTGGAGTTTATTGTTTTAACCTAAACTCTGGGTGCCCCTATTTTCCGCACGGGCAGCTAGTAGTTTTGGTTTTGCAGATTTATATTCACAGGGTCCTGATTTACAGCTGGAACGATGCTCGGAAAGCTCTGTATCCGTGTATCACTTCTAGTTGTGCTTTTGTATTATTTTCCGCTGCTATGTCATTTATTGTAATCTCTGATATTTATCGAATGTAATTTATTCATTTATACTCTGTATATTCTTGTATCTGATGGAATTGTTGTAACAACAATGAAATGTTCTTCCGTATGCGCTCATTTGTGTGTTGTTCTCAAAGTATTCGTGCTTTCCTTCACGGGGAAGTTACGGGTTCTTTCAGGACGTCAATCGCTGATTTGATGGATTTGACGATGTGGCATTCAAAGTGAATCTGGTGTGATGATAAAGCATAGCTTCTAGCCTCACATCCGGTAAATGACAAAAATCGGGCAGGCAGCATGGCTAAGTCGGTCGCACCGAAGTAGGGTGTATAATCACCTGATCTAGAGTTTCATTTACTTCTAAAAAACTATTGTTGATGCTGTCCCATTCGGGAAACGGTTGCTGATCCCAACCGTTGGTGATATACATTCGATACACTCAAGCGAAATGAGTGGTCGGTCATGTGTGGTTGGGTAGCAAGATGTTCGTGTTGAACCCAGTGTTTTCCTCTCTAGAGGTACACGAGCAATAGGTGGTTCCATACCTTGTCATAGTTTGAAATCCATTACCCAATACTTGCTTGCGGTTTTGATTGTATACCATATGTGTAGAACGTGAGATGAAAGCGTATCTGATAGATGATTATTATATTGTGTTGATAGACATAATTATAATATCAAAAGGTTTTTGATAAAAGATATTTGGATTCTCATTAGGGAAAAACCCGTTCCGTTATATGGCGTGGTCTTATGAGATATCAATTACCTGTTTGAACTGTTTTAAAATGTTTTACTCACACCAGTCCCATGACTGACCCGAAGTTTACTTTGTTGTTTTCCCTAAACTCTTGGGTGCCTAAATTTGTATGGGCAGTCAAGTTGTCGGGATTTACAGATACATTGAAGAGCTGGAGCAAGAGGCTTCAGGATCAAATAGCTATTATTAATCCGCTGTGTTATAAGTGCTGTACTTTGATAATGATGTGTATATTCAAGTACAGATGTATATTTCAAGTTATGTTATATATATTATATGTTATTCGTTCCGCTGTGAGGTTCGTGTTACTCTGATGTTGTGTTCTTCTTCTTCTATTCTAAGTTTCTATCTTATCTATTCTCACCCTCTAATTTCTTTCACTAATTACCAGAATTTTTCGGTGTTTTGGTTATCGACATCGTGTTTATGTCGATAACCAAAGTCGCTCAAAATCCGGGTCATTACACCATGGGTCAAAAGAAATTTTGAGAGTTCTACCTTGGTAAGTAAGAAATCTAACATCACTCCTTTTATAGTCAAGAATTGCACCATACATGGCTAGCCAATCCATTACTAGAATTAATCTGTAACCCATAAAGCCAAGAACATATGCATCACATTCAAATTCGATGCCTAAAACTGAAATCCTCGAACCCCTACATATCATAGATAAATGAGTCATTCCTCCTATGGGGTTTAACACTATAATGGGATCAGAAACAATACTAGTATTTAGGTGCAGTTTTTCTACCATGGAGTTGGATATGAATGAATGAGAAGCACTGGAATCAAAAAGAGTTCTAATAGGATAGTCTAAAACAAAAATCAAACCTTCAACTGTGACTTTCCTACCACAATCTAGTCCACTAGCCTTTAAAGCATTTACTTTCCCTCCAGACGATCCAACCTTCTTGTTATGGCATTATCCTTTATAATGTCCAACTTGACCACAAATGAAGTAAGCATTCTTCGTCTTTCTGCCATCTTTCACAAAGTGTTTTAAAGCACCACACCCATAGAATTTCACTTCTGTCTTGATCTGAGCTTTATTGGGCTTTCCTCCTTTCTTATCTACGTTCTTCTTGGGCCACCATTTCTTTTTCTCAGCCTTGGGGTTTCTCTTCTTCAGCCTTTACCTCTTTCTTCCCTTCTTTGCCATCCTCGTGCATCAAGGCCATGTCAACTAGTCTTTTGAAGGTTCCCCCATTGGTACATGCATCAGTGCTAAGTCTTGGAGCGGTTGGTTCAATCCATTTGTGAACCTCAAGGCCTTTTTGTGAGGAGTATTTACTGTCTACAATCCAAATCTTGCTAGGTGATCAAAAGTGTTGACATACTCCTTTATTGTCATGCTTCCTTATTATAAATTCAAAAATTTCTCTACTTGCATTCCTTCTGCTTGCGAAAAGAATTTTGCCTCAAATTTAGCCTTAAAGTCATCCCAAGTATCCACTTCAAGTCCTGTTTGAACTATTTTCTACTAGTACGATGCTTCGTCCATCAGTTGCCAAACAACCAACTGGATTTTCCTCCTATCATCGAGCTCGAATATATTGAATACACTCTCCTTTTCTCTAAGCCAATTGCTCGCTTCTATAAAACTTTCAGTACGACGAAATGGTTCGCCTTCCATTGCGCAGAAGTCCTAACAAAGCTTAGAAAAGTTGGCTACAAGAGGAGGAGGTGGAGCTACTTCGGCTGCAGCCAGAGGAGGAACATTTTCTTGCAATCCAATAGGTGTCGTAGCTTCTACGTATCTACGAAACCATGTAGGAATGGGAATGCCTCGGGAAAATTAGATGCCCCAGACATTCTAAAAAAAGGACGAAGCAAGAATTCAGAAAGAGAATCGAAGGAATAGTGTAAATGTCTTGAGGGCCGGGGATACATTTTTTAAAACTTCGATTTTTATTTAAAAATCCTTTATTTTGAAAATGCTTTTCAAAAACCTTTTTCTATGATCTTGTAACCTTAGGCTCTGATACCAAATCTGACATCCCACGTTTGTTAGTGTCACTCTAATGAGAATGCATTAAGTTTCGTGAAACACAATAGGTAAACAGCGACTAAAATTCACAAGACAGATATAAATATGCAGCGGAAAACTTTAACTTTTATTAATAAGGAAAACATGGTTCCAAACCAGTTACAACAACATATTGTTTCAAAAACCTCAAATAAAACCATCTGTCATATAATTCCAAACATCAAAGGATAAAAAAATGTAAAGCCATATCCCTTCTTAGATGCCACAACAAAATAGGATAGTAATCAAGATGGTACATGAATCAGAAGAAATCCAAGCAAGATAATATCACGAGCTCAGCTACCGTCGACTACCACTCTGAGAACCTGAGGGGGAAAGGAAGAGAGGGAAGGGAAACAAAAATAGGTCAGACATAAAGTCTGGTGAGTTCCAGTAATCTTTAGCATAAGCATACGAAATGGGTGTCAAAATAGATAAATAATACTAGATGGGAAAGTACAGTAAAACATATATATATATAACTACGAAGTAAAAGGGATGTCAAGGCAAAATAAAGGTGGATTAAACTTCTCATTTATATCCTAAGAATCAGGTTACTGCACCAATTACTAGTATTAATAGGACTAGGTATTACCCTAATTATTACCCATGTGATCGGCTCCCTTTTACCCGAATATCCTGTGCCAGCCCCAGCAGTAAGGTGTATCAGTCCCTAACCCAGCAACTTATAGGACACAGATCTATTCGTAGGTGCTGCAACGTCTTAGTTTCCCCTAATTGGACCCATGCACGCTCATGACTCCGCCGGAATACGCCCGTAGCCACCCCCAACCTTGAAACTCTTACAATTCAGATCAGTAAAGTGTGTCCCGTCCCCTACCTAGTGCGAGGCTCCTCCTAAGATACCAACTGGGATACTAATTGATATGGGTTCCACACAATTTGACACAAGCTACCCCCAAGGCTTGTGCCCTCAGGTAACTAGGATTTAAGAGTCCCAAAATGTAATGGCCTTCCCTTTTGACCGCTTCAAGTCAGTATTTAAACCAACTAGGAACATTCAAAATGTTATTTAGCTTACAGGGTTAAAACAGAAAATACACATAGAATCACAAACACAGAAGAAACAATATATCACAATGGAATTTTATAAAAAAATATCAGAGTTTTACAAACATGGTTTATTTACATAGCGGAAGAATTTATAAATATAATACATGAATTTAAATAAAATAAAATTTTACACTTTGACTCGGGCCAACATGTGTGTCTTCACGTGCCTCTCCAGCTTCAATAGCTGAACCTCTAAGATCTGCAACATTCATATTTGACCCGAGCACTCCATTCAAAACATAAAACACTCGAGTCTGGATTAATCTTTGTTTAAGTAAATTTATTCAATAAAAACACAAATATATAATAGCAAATTCTAATTTGAACATGAAGTTACAAATGGTTAATATAGGTCTAATCCTAAGTAATCACTTCCAGCCTATGATTTGTACATAACCCAAGAAAACAGTGTTCAAGGATATGTAGCATCCACAAGAAGAGCAGCATGGTGAGCAAATAAAATGTGGCCAAGCGAACCAGTGTGCACATACTATGTTCAGTAAAACAAGGCGATCAGGTAAATAAATATACTGCAGTAATAAACATGGTCAGGTAAGCAAATATATTGTGCAATAACACATAGTACTTTGAATAAAATACTGAAAATGGAATTGTTATATGAAGTACTAAACTTCAGGATATATGTCAAACTCCAATTCACGTTCCATATATCATAGCAGTACGTGTTCCAAATTTTAAACAAGTTAGGACATATATATGTACAAATTGTGTGCTTCTACTTAAATTACACTCAAAGCCTAAGTCAGGTGTATGTGTGCGATCAGCCAGGCCATCAACAACCAAATATTAATAATTCAAAATGAAGCAACAAAAGACCACAAATCTCTTTATATATATATATATTTATTTATTTTTCTTTGTATATATATATTACTACATATACACGTGTATTTCTACATGTGTATACATACATACATGTAAATGCACATATGAGTACACTCGTTGGCATATCCATATATACGCAGTCATACCAGCAGCATGGTATAAGACTTATGTAAATACATATATGGATATACATATAAAAATTTAGTGTGCAGTGCATGCATCAACAAAATAGTTTAGGCAGTACAAACTCAATTAACAAGTGCTGCAATAAAATATAAAGCAAAGTGCCATGATTTCAAGTCTAATAGCTAGTAAGCTTCTATTGCACAAATGGCATAAGAGCCACATGCTCATCCAATAGAACAACAAGGGATTTTCGACCATACAAAGATGGCATGGAAGGGTACAGGTATAGGTAAGGTGCAAGGAGGGTACTACTCAAGTTCAGGCCATAAGTAAACATGCAGCAGTGTCCAAATAAAGCCTCAACTAAAATATGTAAATAACATGCATAATTCATTTAGGCTACCAAACCCACCACAAAATTTGTGACAAGCCGCATATTTATGAGTGATAACTTAACAAACCGAATACAAATTTCACATTCATACTTCCGGGTCAAAGAAGAATGTTTTCAAGTACTTCCTAAGCTCCAACATTAGACTGAGGTACAGTGAACTGATGGGGAGCGAACCAAACGAACAATATGATTCACTCATGTCCTTTCTTCAATGTAAAAACAAATACAAGTACATAACATACAGTTTCAACAGGAAAGCATGCAACACAATCCAAACATACTATTATATAAATAAAAGTGAATCAAAGACTAATCGTGAGTGAAATCTCACCACGAATTAACGCAGCAGCTCCATTTCGAAACTTCCAGGGATGCGTGCAAGGTATCACTACAAAGTTCTCGCTGTTCTAAGGTGAAGGGACTTCAATTTGGTGTGGGAATGACTTGCGATGGAGGCCACTGCAATGAAAGGGGTCGACGAGGCTTTCTAGCATGCAGTTCCAGGTGGCAACAAAGAGAGCGAAGGTGCTCGGCAGTGTACGGTGGTGGATTTTCTATGAGGAGTTGCTTCAGATTTGGGCATGGCGTCGATTTGTGCTTGACAGCATGAAGTGAAGAGGAAGGTTTAGAGGTGCTCACGTCGGAGATGTAGTGATGGCCGAAGTGGAGACACGCGGTGGCGTTTGCGACTGCTTCGGTGGAGGAATGGATTTTGAGGAATGGAACGAATGGATTTGGTTTGGTTAACTGGGGAAAAATAAATTTGACTGGAAGGAAGAGTTTCTTTGGGGGAAACGAAGGAAAGTAAAATAAATGAAGATGGAACGTGAAACTTAAAAGGAAAGACATGGTGAAAAGTAGAAGGGGACACGCGTGAAAACTAAATAAGGGCAAGTGTAAATCATAGACAAATTTTGTACAAGTGTAAAATATTTTCAACAAGAGTTGAAGTGTAAAATTCCCTTAGACAATACTTTTCTAAGTTTAAATACCATTTAATTATACTACATATTATACACCATACTTGTAATATTAAATATTTTCAAGCACATATCGAATTTAATTTATTTTTAAAACCCAAAAACAAATCTAAACTAAATTAAAAATGAACCTCAAGTTAAATGTAAAATAAAAAAAATCTCAAACCATATAACTAAATTAGTTTGAAATATTACTAACATTTAATTTTAAATAACCAATCAAGTTAAATCAAATCAAATTCCAAACAAATAAAATAAATTAGGTTATATTTTGTCAAATTAAATTAGAATCAAAGTTTGCCATATTAAACAGCTAGTTTAAAATACTAATAACGTTTCATTAACAAAATCCTCTAGGTTCAATATTAAAACTTAAAATTTACACATATAAAACTAAATTAAAATAAAATAAATTTCAAATATCAATCCAAATAATTTGATATTTTTAAACATGGAAAAACTGTTTCGTTACAATCTTCCCCCCTTATGACTTTTCGTCCTCGAAAAGGAGAGCTTGTTAACCATATATATAAAACAAGATATATACCAATACTAGATTTAATTTTAAATAAATAAACGATAGAATCTAAAAATTTGAAAATCAAAGCATGGTATCATTTCTTCGACTTAAAATCTCAGTTTTTGTTTTCAAATCATTCTAAATATTGCATTTTCTTTCATATCGAATTATACTCGCTTCGAGATTTTTTTAAAACCAAAATCATTTCGAAAATTTCAAATATTTTATGATTAATGACATAAACATTTATGTCTCAACTCAAGAGGTTTCTCCCAGTGACAAGGCCACTATGCACAGCCTACGCATGTATTGGTATAACGCTAAGTATCTCCAGGCTAACATCCAGACTCCGGACACCGAATACAGAGCGCAAAGTATATATCCCGGTTTTCATCCAGACATCGGACACCGTATGTACTTTATTCACAAACACAAGCTAAGTATCTCCTGGTTAACATCCATACTTGGACAATGAATACAAAGCACAAAGTATATACCTTTCTTTAGTCACGGGTTACTCGAATCTCAATAACAAATCATTTCATTTCATATCCCAAAGTTATAAATCCGAAACAACAATAATTTATAAATACTTTCAAATCGTATTATTATCGTTTTTCAAACCCTTCAAAATATCGGGATTTCAAGTCGTCGAAATTTTCATAGTTCATAAACCGTTTTAATGTATAAGCCATATGGGGTTTCCAAAATTTCAAATTATTCTCAAGACATACTTGAAATATGATTTCCAACGATCACACATGAGATAAATTTCTTTTCAAGAGATTCATATAGTAATGTAATTTTCCTTCTCAAATTTATTCCCAAAATCCTTTACACAAAATAATATATTCTTTCTGGTTTCGAATATTTAAGTCTCATTTGAAAAGGTCTCATAATTCAATATATTCACAAAATATCTTGAAACATTTTTATTTGTAAATATTTTCACGCTTTCATCGCGCTACTCTGATTTGATATATACATATTTCAAACAATTCTTTTTCGAAATATCAATTCTAAAATATTAGAAATCGATTTCAAAATTTTGGAACCACATACTCAAATATTTCTTTTCAAAATTCAACTTGTCCATAAATTTTTCGATACCAGACACAAGAAATGGTTCAAAGACAAAATTGGATAATTCAAGCTCGAACAAATCGAATGATAAGCGAAAGGTAACGGTAGGTTAGGGGAAACTAAACGCGTCAACAAGCGAAGGGACAATGTTATATTTTCAGAATATTTGTTTCTATTCAAATTATTCTTTGTTACAATTTATTTGAGCAAAAATAAGTTATGGAATTTTAGGACTTGAAAATTTTCTAACGCTCGAATTTACGGAAAATTTTGGCAGCATCTCCCATGCACGGTTCGATCAGGAAAATTTTCCCGTACACAAAAACACAAAATATACATCTCATCTATACGATGAGGCATCCCTAAATAGTGGAAAACAACACAAAAAACCCAAGTATGGTATTAAATCGGAGATATGTACCTTATATTAGCGTTTATAAGCATGTTGCTTAATTTTAAATATTTAGCGCATAAGCGAGCTTTCATGCGAAGTGCACGCCATGGCTTCCTACTAAAACACTTAACAAATAATGAGAATCATGTATATATGTAACAAAGCTTAATATATAAAGCATAAGCAAGCATGATTTGTAACCTTCGGTATACCTGCACGAGATTTATTTACAAAAGCAAATGGTCCATTTTAAATACAAACTCATTTCATTTTGTTTAAACATCTTCATTATCATCATTTATTCCAATTTCACACATTTTACCATTTCTAACATTGTCATTCTATACATTTGGCATTCATATTAAGTTCATTTACATCAAATACATATTCTAATTTTCAAGTATGTCATTCTCATATAAATCCATTATATAAGATTATATGTTTCACATCAATTATATTCCAAATCAATAATTTTGAATCTCATACTTATATAATTCATATATGTAAGTTTCATATTTCATATCAAAATATTCGTATATCGATAATCTTCAAAATTTCCTTTTCAAGATCAAATTAAATTAATTTCAAAACGATTTGAGTATTCCATATCATTTCAAGATTCAAATCCACATTTACAAATTTGATTCATTATCAACATTCATATTCAATTTGAATTTCACATTACAGTTATCGATATTCAATTGAGTATTTACATTCAATCATTTCAGATCTTAATTTGTTCGGATTGGATATATATATATATATATATATATATATATATATATGTTTATCAAAATAACTAAGTTACATAAAAGTAATTTTGAAAAAAAATAGCTTAATGTAAAATTAACTTAAATAAATAGATAGATTTTTAAAATGGGTTTGAAATAAATAGATATGCTTTGTAAAATAATTAGCTTGATATTCAATAGATTTAAATAAGTAGAAAGCTTTGGAAAATAAGTTAAATGATCATATAGGTTTTGCCAATGGTTTGAAATAAATAAATAGGTTTGGGAAAAGTAAGTTTGAAGACAAAGATAATTAGGCTTGCAACAAGATAATTTAAATAATATAAATAAATCTAATACCATAATTTCAATAAAATAGTTTTATAATGAATACTACTTCCAAAATAACCCAATCCAAATCAAACTTATCCGAAATTCAAATTTCTTAAATATTGTCAATTTCTAATTCCGAGATTAAACTCACTTTAACCTCAAATTTGATTCATTTACATTGTAGTCGGACCCAAGGTTTAAATTAGCTCAATACTTGAGTTTTCATTTGCATTTTCAATTTCAGTCAAGTTCAAAACTTAAATCTCAATTTCAATTATACTTCAAATTGAATTAATCATTCAAATTTATATTCAGATTCTTTTGAACTTATAAAGATATAATTCAAAATTCAAATCTCACTTAAAATAATCAAATTTATTCAACAGGTCAAAAAATTGAACTTTTACTGAATTCATTGGAGATTTATATTCGGTAGTTTTCTTTGAGATATTCATTCCAGGTATACATATTATTTTATCCTAATAAAATAGGACGGATATCGTTCAACTCATACTTGAGATTCAATTCTGGTTTTTTCTTCTTTTGATTACTCAAAAATATACATATTTACATATCACATTATGTTTCACAAATCAAACTTCGTTTGAACAAAACTACCAAAGTGGTCTCACCCACTTTGAGACTCGAAAACAAATTCCAATGACGTTAAAGTATCATTGAAATTAATTCCTATCAACAAAGTGGGTTCTTCATCTGTGTTTTCCTTTTTGAAAATATTTCAAAAAGTTACTTCAAACATTTTTTCGATAATACAAGTATATACCACTAGTTTTTTTTCTTCAAAACCTTAGAAATCAATATTAAAATTTTCCGGATTTCAATTCTCAAATTTTAGTCAAAACGATATCCTTTATTATGACTAAATTCATTTTATTCCATAATTTAACTTAATTTAGAATGCACTTCTTGTTTTTATTTAATGGTTCAACATTCTTCAATTCATTCACCTATTCATTGTAAGTTAACATTTCCTGAATTTCAACACCCATTTGTCCTTACAATAAGTATTTTTCATATACTTGGTTCAAGTTCAATTAGTGAATAACTAAATTTTATTAATTTGCTTAACCTACATTTATATTACTCGACAATCACAACTCAACGATGGATTTAGAATGGGATTAAGTTTGGACAATTTCAAAAATTCAAGCACGAATGGTTCAGATTCGATAATGATAAGCAAAAGATGACGACATGTCAAGGAATAGTAAACACGACAACTAGCGAAGAGGCAGTATTATATTTTCAGAACATTTCATTATTATTCAAATTTTCCCAATTATTCCAAATTTTCAAACTTATTTCAAATTTCATGCAATTTATTTGCAATTTCAATTCATACTTTACAACAATGAAATTGTCGTTTATTTAAATTTCGCTTATCTATTCCCGATCATATCAATTTATCAAAACATTTATAAAAAAAATTCCCAAACATTTTTAATCACCTATTCACATAATTTCAAGTATTTTTCGATAGTTAAATCGGGACCATACAGTCATCCCATTTTCGAAACTCGAAAATAATTACTGATGATGTTGTAGTCATCAATAGAACCATCTTCAAGCGACTAGAATGTGATTCTATATCTATCTAGTATATATTGGACTTCATATATACGTTGATCAGGCATATATGCAAAATCCGTACATACTAAATAGTCTAATCTCAACGTCTAATAATATACTCAAAACTCTTATCAAAAATTATATTTCAAAAATAATAACGCTTTTCAAAATGATTTATTTTATTTCAAAATAATTTATATTTTCGAAATACGTTCTCTCTCTCTAGTGATCTTGTGATAATTCCTCTCATTCTAGAGTATTGCTACTCTATCTCTAATGAGTTTTTAAACCCGATAAGCTAAGCTTTGTCAAACCAAAGCTCCGATACCACATGTAACGACCTGCCCTTTTGGCCGCTTCAAGTCGGTATTTAAACCAACGCGGAACGTTCAAAATGACAGATTGTTATTTATCTTACAGGGTTTAAGTAGAAAATACACACAAAATAAGAAACAGAAAAAACAGTATATCTCACAATGGAATTTTATATAAAAATATCAGTGTTTTAGAAAACATGATTTATTTACACAACAGAAGAATTTATAAATACCACATATGATTTTAAATAAAACAAAAGTTTACACTTTTAGTCTGGCTTGTGTGCGTACACGTCTTCACGTGCCTCCCCAGCTTCGATAGCTGAACCTCTAAGATCTGCAACACTCGTATCTGACCCGAGCGTTCCATGCAAAACATAAACACCCGAGTTAGGATTAATGTTTGTTCGAGTAAATTTATTCAATAAAAACACCAATATATTTGAACATGAAGTTACTAATGGTTAATATAGGTTTAATCCTAAGTAATCATTGTCAGCCTACGATTTGTACATAACCCAAGACAGCATATGTTCAAGGATATGCAGCATCCACAAGAAGAGTAGCATGGTGAGCAAACACAACGTGGCCAGGTGAACCAGTAGGCACCTACCATGTTCAGTAAAACATGGCGGTCGGGTAAAAAAATATATTGTAGTAATAAACATGGCCAGATAAGCAAATATATTGTGCATTAACACATAATACTTTGAATAAAATACTGAAAATGGAATAGTTATATGAAGTTTCTGGATATATGCCAAACTCCAATTCATTGTCCATATATCATAGTATTATGTGTTCCAAATTTTAAACAAGTTAGGACCTGCATATTTACAAATTGTGTGCTTTTACTTAAATTATACTCAAATCCCAAGTCAGGTGTATGTGTGCGATCGGCCAAGCCATTAACAACCAAATATTGATCATTCAAAATGAAGCAACAGAAGACCACAAATCTCTTTTTTTATTTTTGTCTTTATATATATATATAACTACAAATACACGTGTATCTGTACATGTGTATACATACATACATATAAATGCACATATGCATACACTCGTTGGCATACCCATATATACACAGTCGTAAATTATGAATTTCGACAACACGGTAAAAGACTTATATAAATACATATATAGATTCTTGCAACAACTCGAAATTTTTGAACTAATTTAAAATTTTTATTTTAGCTATTTTAATGGGTTTTGAATATTTAAAATGATTTATTTTAAATATTGGCGACTAAAAATTTATTTAAATCGAAGTTAGAACGTATAAATTTATTTCAATTATAAAACAAACTCGTAATGGCACGGTAGTTCGAAAATTCGATTTTTAATTTCAAATGAATGTACAGGATTCAAAATAAATCTGATTTCAATAAAACAAGAAATGTTAGAATTTATTTAACTATATCTTTCTAATGAATGTAAGAAATTGATATTTCACTTTATAAGTTGTAAGTTATGTCCAGTTTAAAATTTAGAATAGTCACTATGGAATTTATATATATTTTAATATAATATATAGCCCTTAAAAATAGCCATTTTGCAAACGAGCTCTATTTTCTCCAAAACCAATTTTGTTGGAACTGGAATGTCAAATTATAGTTAGGTTTAAAATTTCATAATTTTCGGAATTAATATGTAAGCGCAGAAAATTAAACGCGTTTTAAAATTCAATTTAAATTTAATTGACATGTTAAAAAGGCCATTTTTCAAACTGTATCCAAATTCGACGAGATTAGTTTTTTTAGGACCATATCATCAAAACATAGCCAGATTTATTTTTTTAGTAATTTTTGGTGTCAGTATGTGGCCTCGGTAAATTAAAATGTACGTTCAAATTCAATATTGACCATTATATTAGTTTATATTCTAATTTTGATAAAAACTAATCAAAACAGTCGAATTGGCTTATGAAATATATTCCATTGTATCCGGAATGAGGGTATTTAGTTAGGAATGGCAATCCTTGGGTTCGATTTGGTATTCGAATCGATAAACGAGTATTTTTGAAAGTAAATAAAAATAAATGGGGTATAAATACACGGTCAAGGGGGGTCAAAACCCTAATTCCTTCTTACCAGAAACGAGCCGCCATCTGCACGACTGAATGGGCAAAATGCATAGAAATTCAGGCTCAAATTTCTCCAAATCCATGAAGTAAAAATCAAATCTCATAAAACAAAAATGGAAGAGAATTCCCTGATCTTTAAAATGATATGAACGTGATTTATTATCGTGAGGAGTTGAGCTCGAATTTCGAGCCTGAAACCGCCGCATTCGTTCGAGTTTTTAGAGTTATAGGTGAGCTCGAGTTACGAGCTGTGGAGGGAGGAGGGTCGTGACGTGGTGGCGTAGGTCGTGGAATGACTGACGGACCTCCGGTGGCATCGTTGTGGGTCAGCGTCGGTTTTCCTTGATGAAGACTGGAACAGATTTTTACAGAAAAGAAGAAAACAACAACGTTTTTCTAAACGTAATTATATTGTTAATGAAGATTAGTTTAATTAATTATTTAATTAATGTAATTGATGTATTAATTATCATATCTCTTCCTTACGAGATCGGAATTCAGTGATTTCAGTTGCGTTGTGATCGTGGGATCAAACTCTACAACATGGAACTGACCAGAATAGAAACAAAAAAAACTGAATTTTTAGCTAAATTAAATTCGCATTTAATTTAGTTGAAAAATACAATCTTCATATAAAGAATGGCGGAGTGGAAACCAAAAGTGAGAACTCTCTCACTAAATTATTTTGGTTAAGATATTATTGTATTCATATTTATAAAATTGTATAAATTATCATTGTTGATATTTATCTATTGTATGTGAAATTGCTTGAGTTCAACACATGAACTATTCACGATTCATTTGCACAAGAAGCGTTGTTTGAATATATGACATTCATATTTCAAACAATGTGCATAGACACTTTGTGGTTGTTAAAGTGAGATGTAAATATCCATTTATTATTTAAACAGCGAAAAATTGGATAAATAGAAAAATAATTCAAACCGAAATAGAATTGGTTAAATTTATTAACCGATGATTTATTTAAATTGACTGTTGTTGTTTGAAAACACAACAGGGGTATTAGGATGATATTTGACATACACTAATCCCAACATTTAGCTATATGTCAATCGGTTGGTTGACAGACCGTTGTGAGCGTTATTTAATTATTTAATGCTTATACAGTTAAAGAATGCACTCTGGATGATGTTTGAATGTTTGATGATTATTTATCATTATTGTTGAGTACATGTGATGTATGAAAACCATTCAACCAAAATTATATGGTAATTGATTGAGTCTGATTCCAATTTGGAAATAATGAACATTTAAAATAATATCTAGTAAAGAAGTAAAATATGGTTTTGATGTCCGATTTTGGATGGACACAAAAATATTAAAGTGAATAAAGCCGAGTTAAGTAGATTTGCACCATTTTAACTGAATGGATTTTTCTGTCGATTTTATTCATTTTATAATGAATAACGAAAAGATTTGATTTCAAAATCCGATATTTTGAAAATATTATCTGTAATACCCCGTATTTTTAAAGATAATAAAATAAGGATTACATAAATGAATATTTAGAATTAGTAAAACGGACTATGCCATTGCGTCCGTCTCGAAATTCTGGTCAAGATAGACACCTAGTTTGTGTAAAATGGACACCGTATGAAGAAGTTATGAGCATTAGAAGTTTGTATACATATAAGGAGCTTATATGTATATATATATTAAATAAATATATCTAGAAAATTCAAAAATAAAAATCGTGGGCGGGAATGTTCGAAGGGAAAATTGACCGTTTGGGGTAGACCCACCAACAGGGGGGTCGACCTAAGGGATGACCCACCCAAAGGGGGGTCGACCTAAGGTCGACCCACCCGCGAATCTGGAACCTTCTTTTCTGACGTGGACGATTCTGGTGTTTTAAATTTTGATCTGAGGGTCCTGGTTCCTCCGCTACTCCTATAAATAAGACCCTAGGCCTAACCCTAAATCTCATAATTCAGTGGCTACGCTGGAGCTCCGCCATTGCTTCCTCTCTCTTTCTCCCCTCAAACATATTCAGGAATTTAGATTTGTAAATTAGAAAATCTTTATTTAAGATCTGGAGGGAAGAGATTGGTGTTTTTATTAAAAGGCATTCAGAATTACTTGAAAAGCAAGGTAACGTTCCAGATCCAATCTATTTATATTCTTCCTATTTTCTATTCTTTCTCTCTTAACGAAAATAGTCGATCCACATTATTAGGTTTCAAATCAAATTAAAAGGAAAAGGGGAAACCATCGATGATAGAACGGATCGGATCCAAGATTTGGGGAAAGCATGAAAGGTGAGTGGGTTTAAACTATAGTCTTTAGAAAATGTTATGACTATCGTTTATCATTCCCCTTTTAATAAATTGTGAAATTGCCAGTTTAATTATAAATTGTTGTTATAACAAGTTGAGATGTTAATATGAATAGATCAGGAAATTCATATGTTGAATCTATTAAATTGGGGGAATGATTAGCATGATATAACGTCAAATTGTTAATATGAATAATTCACATATTGAATCAGTTGAAATTGTTGGAATGTTTACATGTTATAATATTAATTTGAACATATGGGAAAAGTTCATATATTGGATTTGTTAGAGTGCTAAAAAGTTTACACGTAAATTTGTCCCAATTATATACAGGGAATAATTGGAGTAAGTATATTACTATATGGATACATGTTAACATAGAATCGAATAAATATGGGTTTGGGTATCGACCAAATTATGTTTAAAGATCTTAAATTGGATCATAAGTATAGAAAGATGATTTAGGCGCAAATGGGATCATATGTAAAATATGAATTTGCATAATTCGAGTAATATGAATTTAGACATATAATCCATGATGAATATAATTAGGTAAATGGGCATTAACACCTACAAAGGCATAGGTTTAAATAATTGATTAATAATGAATGCCTAGGATTACAATTAGAAATTGCAATTGCACTTATGACACGAGGTTAAGTTGCATTAGTGGTGGAAGTTTACCCGGACCCGACCGGTATATCCAGCAGCCACTAATGTTGAACCTAATGTGAGAGGTCTAAGTGCGCAAATACGGGACGGGTTATGACACAAGGTTAAGCCCAACTTGTGGAAGAAGTCTGCCCGAACGCGATCGGCATATCCAGTATCCACGAGTTATAGGTCTAATATGGGTGGTCTAGCCCATTATAAACCATAAATGGACATGGTAATGAATTGGACTACTTAACCTAATCCATAGGGATTGTATGAATATGAAGTAAAGTTAGGGTTAAAAAAAATTGGTTGGACTGTGGGTGGGCTAGGCAAATCTAAGGGGGTGGGTAACATTTACATATAGGTCCACAAATTTAGCTCGATAATGTTATGCAATTAAAGACACCTAGTGGTATACATAACCGGTAGAAATAATAAAGTTATGTAATTAAAGGCACCTCTTAGGGTAAGCATAACTTATAGAAATGATAATCACCTATTATAAATAAAATGAAAATGTTGTATAATAGGTAGACTTGTCCTAGGGACAAGTAAAGATTATAACTTAGGTCATTATAAACTAATAAGGAAATGGGATAACTGGCGAAGTGAGATAAGGGACACTTAATTGTAAATTAAGTAATCAGTAAATGGGGAAAGCCAGAAACTAGTTGAGAAAAGGGGGGAAATATATGAAATATAGGAAGTTGTACTTAATTATAAATTAAGTAATCTGTAAGCTTGGAAGTATGAAGCCCTGTTGATTAGAATGTTTAGGCTTGTCCTAGGGACAAGTGGAAATTATAGCATAGGTTATAATAAACTGGTAGAGAAACTTATTAATGGACCTTAGTCAATCTAACTAAGTTAATAAGTGAACAACGAAAAGTTGTATGGACAATGTATAATGGAATTATGATTAAATGGGAAAGAATGAGGAAAATCATGAAATGAAATAAGTTATATTTAATCATAAATGGTAAGTGACATGTTAATTATAAAACATGTGAATTGGATATACTTAACTATATGTTAAGTAAAACATGTTATTGTAATGATTAAATCAACAAGAATATAAAAAGGGATTGTGTATTACAAACCTTGGGCCACAATCTAGAGAATAACATGTTGTAGGCTTATTAATAAACTTAAATGGGTTAAATTATATGACTAAAATTAATAAGCAAGAGAACTTGGTAATTTGAATAAGAATTCAATATAAATTGGAATAACCAAGTTAACTAGAAACCTGATGAGGTGAGACAAGCGTGTAAAAGAATGTTTAGACACAGGATCTACCAATATGCTAAAGTAAGGCGCTTAGACTAGTACGTACGGTTGAGGGTGAATAACCCAACGGGGTAGATCATCGAGGTGTTATAAGGTATGAGGGGAGCGCACATTCATCTTATTGTTCTGACGGCTCCAAAGGACTGGAAGGGGAAGCACACGACTTCCTGAGGTACGTAAGGTGCTCCTAGTAGTCCTTTGTGCGGCGGCAGATGTCTTAGGCTATGTCCGCAGAGGTTGGGTATGGGCCTAACTACTAGGTGGGTGGGCCTTACTGCAAATGTAGCTATGTAGTCAAAATGCTGTGGCGAGGTGACACCAGGGTGGTTCGGCGGTTGCCGCATAAGGAGGCAGAGGGCCATGACCAACAAGGATAGTATACCGTCAGATGCCCGTCATCGGCAACCAGTGAGATGCGGAAAGACTCAAGCTAAACCCAAGATACCATTTCACCCTTCACTATCGGGGTAAGGGGTTGAGGGGAGACGCCACATGGATGTTTAGATTGTTTGCATAGGGATAGTCGCTTAGCTCTGGTAGTCTTTACTAGTTTAGGGAGGGGCCGGGGTGGGGCCATAGCCACCCCGAAAACAGACCCTAGGTATACCTGTATATAGAGGCTCTTTAACGACGGGCCTGTACAAATATGGAAAAGCTCCCGACCGAGTTCCATGTTTCTTGTATCGCCCTGCCATGGAACTCGGTGCACATTAGAGGATGTCTGATTGTGGCATCGAGCTACAATTGGAGATACATATGGTGGACAGTCTAGATACATGCATGTCGGCTCTGGGTGGTGAATCGTAGACTTGAGGGAAATACTCCGGTATGGAGTCTGATTTGAACAAAGGAGGCAATCAGTACGTTTACGTAACATAGTAATGATAGATATATGCAGAATGTAATATTGATATCTGTACGTCACTATGACATAGGATGAGGGACTACGTATATTTCAATGGTGTTATGATGGAGATCACGCGAGTGGGGTACCATGGGGTGTACCGCAATATTGGGGGTAGCTACAAATATACTGTATTAGGTTAATCCAATGGGAAATAAATGGGTGCGACGTGTGTGTAATCCTTGAGTGTTGTTAACCCAAATATCCTAGTAAATAAGAAAATATGATTGAACGGTAGATGTAGGATTATCCAAATTGTTTGGTTTGAATCCACCAGAACTTGTGTTCTGACCTATTCCTCATAACATACTCACAGATTAGATTTGGGGCAGGGACATGATAGCCTTGGATACTGGTTAGATGGTATTATTAATACGGTAAGGCTATATTTTGATTACATTATATTTTATCTATTCTGCTGTGAGATAATTTCTGATCTTTGACACATTTTATGTCTCTGTCTTTTCTGCAGGATAACAGAGCAAACCAATTCGAGTTTCGGTTGATTAGAATTTTGAAGAAATTCGGTCTATCGAAATTGGGGTTGCCACATCTGGTATCAGAGCTTAGGTTTAGGATTCGTATATAAATAGTGAGTGAACGTATTTGTATTTTAAAAAATATAAATATATTATATGTATATCTCAATCCATAGAGGAACCCACTAAATAGAAAGAGTATATTATGGTAAGAAATAGGATGTTTGTTTTGTACACTGAAGGAATGAATAAGGAAATATGAGACCTTTAGGTAATTTGGGTGGAGAGTGTACAATATTCTTTGTATGGAAGGGAAAGTGAATCCCAGATGATTAGTATTTTGGGTTTGTGGACTTGAAAACCTTATAAATTGGAAAAGTTTGAGAAGAGAAAAATGGATTAGGAATATATATATAGTTGAGATAATTGACCTCGGGGAGTGTCTAGGAAAGCCTAGAAAAATTGGAAACCTGTTTTGAGTCCAACCCTATTATTAACTTTTAAGAACTTGGAATTATAAAAGTTTGGGAAAATGGTTTATGGCATTTTCAAGTTTTAATCTTAAATATTATATTTTTAAATACGTAAATTATACATACTGGGTTTTGAAGTAAAATGGGGTATATCTTGTAAATAGTATTTCTTGCAAACTTTATCTAAAGTAAAATTCTCTCAGAAAAAGGTGCATATTATGGAGCATGTATAGCTCGCTAGTTTTCTTGTTACATTCCATACATGAATTTTTAATAAAGAAAGATTTGAAATCTATATTCTTATGACAACCCTTTTTGATAAATTATTTTAAGATAATTTTGTGGGTGGACAAAATAAGTTGTAGAAAATAAGAATAGAGCGGATGTTGGCACCTTGTAGTAAGAGACTAAACCGACCTTATAGGTGAGAGCAGGTCATATACCTAATTGAGAAATAGTTGTCCGTACCTACTCTAGTTTTGTGATTTGAAAAAAAAATGATTTACATTTTTTTAATATGAAATGTTTTTATGGTCTTTCAAAAGAAAATTTTCATGAGGAAAATAAAGCTTTGACATTTTTTCAAATTTTTGGAAGGATATTTAAATGAAAAGGCCAAGCCCTGTTTTAAAAAGTATGGAGTAGGTAAGGATTAGTGCCTAGGAAAGACGGGAAAAGTTTCGAGGCTATAAAGTAAATAGCGAGAATTATCTTGGAATAATAGTGAGTTCCCGTAGAATGCGTAAGCTTTGGAAAGCCTAGGATGTTGCTTGAAATAATTGTTCGAACACAGCTAGGACTACTAGTAATTACTAGATAGTAAACGGCAAGTAAGTGTTTCGATCATGTTGCTAATTTCCATGTTAGGGGTAAAAACCTGTTCCTACATTTCTGTTGGGATCATTCCATTATATTGTTTTTATTGGTAAGTTAGGGTAACACCTAAACTGGTCGCAGAGCCCATGGTTTGGACTTTTCTATCGAAGGGGGGACATAGTCCCGAGATTCTTGGCCCTTAGTAGTAACTGTGTAGGGTGTCTGTTCTCCTGTTTTAGTTGGAAGACTAGGGGCTTATTTAAATTTAAACTAATATCAGATAATTAAATAAGCTAAGAAAAGAGAAAACGTACAGCTGAAAAGGAAACAGAAAATTCAATAAAGCAACAAAAATGGAAGATTATGAGAAAAGATGGATAAAGTTAAAAATTTCCAAGATAAGATGAAAAAGAAAATCAGTAAAAAAGAAATTTTCTTATGTGTGTTGTGCTTGGATAGGAATATAGGGAATCTTTATAAATAGTCACATAAAAATCCAAATACGGTTAGAAAAAGGTTGAAAAAGAAAAGTGGGAGATGCGGAGTTTTCTATTTTCCACCTTTTTGTAACATAAGAAATTGAATTTAGAAAATTAGATTTTTCTGAAATTCGAAAAATAAAGTTGGTTGGTAGGATTATGGATGCAACAATTGGGTGAACCCTTCTCTTACTCAGTAAGAGTGTGGAAAATTTGGATGAAAAAGCATTTTGATTTTAAAAATATTGCATTCAAGTAGAACTGCCAGTATATTTAGGATGTAAGCATCATATTTTAAAACGATTTTTGAAAAGCTTGCATGCACATAGGAGGTACCGCTTAGGCATACATGCATTACTATGTTGCACTTCACTTTGTACAAGTGCACAATGTTTGCAAAAATTGGATGCACACATGATGGATGTATATTATGCGAGGTGTTAATTTATTTTACCCTTATCCAATTTCAGGGACGAAATTTCCTAAGGGTGGGAGAATGTAACACCCCGTATTTTTAAAGATAATAAAACAAGGATAACTTAATTAAATATTCAGAATTAAGTAAAACGAACTGCGCCATTGCGTCCATCTCGAAATTCTGGTCAAGACAGACACCTGGTTTGCGTAAATCAGACACCGTATAAAGAAGTTATGAGCATTAGAAGTTTATAGACATATAAGGAGCTTATATGTATATATATATATATTAAATAAATATATCTAGAAAATTCGAAAACCAAAATTGCGGGCGAGAAAGTTCGCATGGAAAATGGACCGTTGGGGGTTGACCCACCAATAGGGGGACGACCTACGGGTCGACCCATCCGCGAATCTATAACCTTTTTTTCTGACGTGGACGATTCTGGTGTTTTAGATTTTGATCTGAGGGTCCTGGTTCCTCCGCTACTCCTATAAATAAGACACTAGGCCTAACCCTAAATCTCATAATTCGACGGCTAGGTTGGAGCTCCGCCATTGCT
The DNA here is from genome assembly GCA_030737875.1 of Allium sativum. Classification (NCBI taxonomy): domain Eukaryota; kingdom Viridiplantae; phylum Streptophyta; class Magnoliopsida; order Asparagales; family Amaryllidaceae; genus Allium; species Allium sativum. The sequence goes on from CM060922.1 coordinate 542,980,440, forward strand.
CCCCTCCTCTCTCCTCAAACATATTCAGAAATTTAGATTTATAAATTAAAAAATCTTAAATTAAGATCTAGAAGGAAGAGATTGGTGTTTTTATTAAAAGGCGTTCAGAATTACGTGAGAAGCAAGGTAACATTCCAGATCCAATCTATCCATATTCTTCCTATTTTCTTTGCTTTCTCTTTTAATGAAAATAGTCGATCCAAGTTATTAGTGTTTCAAATCAAATTAAAAGGAAAAGGGGAAACCATGGATGATAGAACGGATCGGATACAAGATTTGGGGAAAGCAAGAAAGGTGAGTGGGTTTAAACTATAGTCTTTAAGATAATGTTATGACTATCGTTTAGCATTCCCCTTTGAATAAATTGTGAAATTGTCAATTTAATTATAAATTGCTGTTATAACAATTTGAGACGTTAATATGAATAGATCAGGAAATTCATATGTTAAATCTTTTAAATTGGGGGAATGATTAGCATGATATAACGTCAAATTGTTAACATGAATAATTCATATATTGAATCAGTTGAAACTGTTGGAATGTTTACATGTTATAATATTAATTTGAACATATAGGAAAAATTCATATATTGGATTTGTTGGAGTTCTAAAAAGTCTACATGTAAATTTATCCCAATTATATACAAGGAATAATTAGAGTAATTATATGACTATATGGATTCATATTAACATAGAATCGAATAAATATGGGTTTGGTTATCGACCAAATTATGTTTAAAGATCTTAAATTGGATCATAAGTATAGAAAGATGATTTGGGCGCAAATGGGAGCATATGTAAAATATGAATTGGCATAATTCGAGTAATATGAATTTAGACATATAATCCATCATGAATATAATTGGGTAAATGGGCATTAACACCTATAAAGGCATAGGTTTAAATAATTGATTAATAATGAATGCTTAGGATTACAATTAGAAATTGTAATTGCACTTATGACACGAGGTTAGGTTGCATTAGTGGTGGATGTCTGCCCAGACCCGACCGGCATATCCAGTAGCCACTAATGTTGAACCGAATATGAGAGGTCTAAGTGCGCAAATATGAGATGGGCTATGACACGAGGTTAAGCCCAACTTGTGGAAGATGTCTGTATAGACCCGACCGACATATCCAGCATACACGAGTTGTAGGCCTAATGTGGGAAGTCTAGCCCATTATAAACCATAAATGGATAAGGTAATGAATTGGACTACTAAACCTAATATAATCCATAGGGGTTGTATGAATATAAACTAAAGTTAGGATTAAGTAAAAATTGGTTGGTTGGACATTGAATAGGCTAGGAAAATCTGAGGGGGTGGGTGATATTTACATATAGGCCCGCAAACTTAGCCCGATAAAGTTAAGTAATTAAGGACACCTAGTGGTATACATAACCGGTAGAAATAATAAAGTTATATAATTAAAGGCACCTCTTAGTGTAAGCATAAATTGTAGAAATGATAATCACCTATTATAAATAAAATGAAAATGTTGTATAATAGATAGACTTGTCCTAGGGACAAGTGAAGATTATAACTTAGGTTATAATAAACTAATAAGGAAACGGGATAACTGGCGAAATGAGATAAGGACACTTAATTGTAAATTAAGTAATCAGTAAATGGGGAAAGCCAGAAACTAGTTGAGAAAAGGGGGAAATATATGAAATATAGTAAGTTGTACTTAATTACAAATTAAGTAATCTGTAAGCGTGGAAGTCTGAAACCCCGTACTGATGATGTTAAAGGTAATCTTTGGAATATAACACATAAATAGATAATAGCAGAACAGAAATAAATGAATACACCATATAATGAACAAATAATACACGGGATAAACGTAATCATCAGAGTTACACAGTATATAGGATCATACTCAGTACAAATACAGTTCAGCTATAAATAAATGTCAACAACGGAAAAAAAAACATAATGTACAATAAAAGCTGAACAGTATATAAAGAGATAAATGAAGAATCCATCTTCAGCTCTAGCTATCCAGAAAGAGCCAGATAAAACCTGAATACAAGGCTGCCTGTGTAGAAAAAAGGGGCACCCGAGTTTGCAAGTGAAACAAACTACGAGTCAGTCATGGGACTGGTATGAGAAATCTACTTAACACATTTATAATATGGCTAATCACAGGACCACGCCACTTTCGTGGAACGGGTTTACTCCATTGGATTGCTAGTGCTTTAAAACAAATAATTCTTTTAAACATCGCCATGCTTTTTATAAAAATGAAGCCATTATAAGACTCAGTTCCCATCACACAATGCAACGCAGACCGGAGGATAGAGTTTTCACCTAATAACGGCCAAAATATGCTTGATACGAGTAAAACAAGAGCATTTGATATTATTACTAGTGTTTATATGTTTCAAAAACAATTTCAAATCATAAGTATCAATCATAGACGACATTAATGCCCCATACCACTATGTCGCCATATATAGCTATACAATCAAAACCACAAAGTCACGTATTTGGAAATTGGATTTCCATCATGAACCGAGGCAAGAGATCGTCCTCACCGAATTCGAGACGCTCTAGCCCGCCCCTCAGGCAAGCGGGCAGGCAAGCCTTGGATCGACAGGGCCGGTCCACCGATGTGGATCATTATGCCTGAACACTGCGTTCCCCCGCCCTTTGGGGGCGTAAATGAGCCAACGAATGGCTCCTTCGGCTTCACATAGTCACCGGTATATCCGAGGCGCCTCGCAACAGCAACTACCACATAGGTGAAAATAATATAAATGTCAGACAGTTTAAGCATCGACACCACCTCTAGCTAGAAAGAAACGCAGGCCCTCCTTGATGTCCTCTCCCGTTTCTGGTTCATACCGAGATGTGAGGCTCGCGAATTAACGTTATACACAAAGCTCTGCCACACAGGCCAGGCTTTGATCATCAACCACAAGACTTTGCTTTTCAACAGAAGCCCTGATCACTGCATCTTAGCATGCCACATAGGCAATTCACTCCATGCAACTGATGGCTATCAACCACACAGGGAAAATTCCAATGTCAGACACACAATCCATTTACAAGTCCGTTCTGGGTCTGAACGAAACCGGAGGCACTATATACCTCGCAAACTCATCGATCTCCACGTACGTCTGGACGATCACCACTCATTATCCATATTTCGGGATGCCTCCCAATCAGGACATCAGTTACCATCCAAACGAGGTGAAGATTTCCGGTCTTCAACCACCGTCTTCATCTTCGATTTCTTATCGTCGATTTAGTTATTCAGAATGGGATAAACCCGGTCTTTCTGAGCAACTCGCATATATAATAAACAAGTGCTACACAAACACAATATACGCATCATTTCAATTCATTAGTCACTAACCGTAAATCAGTAAGAGAACGATTTCCCAAATATTAACCCCGAAGGCCGAAACCAAAATCAGATCAAAACCCAGGAAACCATTCGACTTTGCCAACCTTCAGTTAGTTTCTAAATTTCACATCCATATCGTTTATAATATTTTATAACGATTTATTGCTATTTTTATTTATTTTAAAATAGCCAATTTATTCAAACGACGCTTCGGGCCATAACGCGGCCGTGGCGCTGTTTTTCTTCAGATTTGATTTACACATATTTGAAAATCTAACCTTTGGATCTTCACAAAATTTACATCATTGGAAAGATCTTTTCAAAACAAATCCAACGGTTCCAGTTTTGGAAAATCCGACGGTCGGATCTCCCGGTACAATCGTTTAAAGTTTCGATTTCAAAATACGAACTGCAGCGTCGTTATTCGATTTAATTTAATTATATATATATATATATATAATCGATTCTGGCACTGTTTTCCTTCAGATTTGAATTAAACATTCCAGACAATCCAACCGTTGGATCTTTTCAAAGTTGGTGTCGTTGGAAAGATATTTCCAAAGCGAACCCGACTGTTTTGGTTTCGGGAAAATCCGATGGTCGGATCTCCCGCACTAATCGTTTGAAATCACGGTTTCAAAACACCAACTGCAGCTTCGTTATTCGATATATTTTAATTATATATATAAATATAATCGATTCTTCGATTTCAAAACTGTATGCTTTTCATACATTTGATAAAAATGATATTTTTATCCAACAGACATTCACTTCGACACTTCACTATTTTTAACAAATCATGTATATAGTAAAAATGTGATTTTTATTGTAAAACGGTTTATTTTAAAACACGACTATTTTATATAGTTCATATAGATGATAAAAATATGATTTTTATTATAAAACAATTTATTTCAAAACATAAATACCATTCAACACATGAATTTCTATTCAACGGATGAATTTCTATTCAACACATGAACGGTTTTCTATAGTTTGTATATATATAGTAAAAATGTGATTTTTTTTGCAAAACAATTTATTTCAAAACATTACTATTTTATATAATTCATATAGATGATAAAAATATGATTTTTATTATAAAACAATTTATTTCAAAACACGAATACCATTCAACACATGAATTTCTATTCATCTATTCAACACATGAACGGTTTCAACATATGGAAATAATTTCAACAAATGAAAATAATTCTAACACATGAATATTTCAAAAAAAATCGGCAGCATAACGGCAAGGTAGTTAAAACCAGGGCCGTCCCTAGTACGGCTCCTCGCTCTACCTTAAAGCCTCGCAGCTTTTGACAATGGAGATTTCATGCATCTAGTTCGTATGCAGGCGACATCTATATTTTTCTTCATTTCCACAAACTAATCCTATGTGGTTTCAACCAAATATTTCTCAACCGCAAACGGGTACTTTTCAACCACAAACAATTCTAGTCAACCATTCGTAATCAACCAATTTTCACACCAATCACAACCAATAAATATCGTCCATGGTTTGTGGACGAGGGGTGTATATATATATATATATATATATATATATATATATATATATATATATAAAAGCATTTCACTTCTATTTCGACACATATATAATTTTTACAACGCATATATAACTTATATATCGAACGTACAACTTATACAACGCTTATACAAGAGGTGTACAATGCTTTTATAACTCATACATCGACTATATAATTTATACATCGTAGTTTTCCATATCGTTTATAATTTAGAAATCTCACATTGGGTTCCACTCCACCAAAAATAGCAGAAGGCTCAGAAAAATATTCAGTCTCTTCTAGAATGTAGAAGACGTCCACACGAGTCCAATGTCTCTTGTTTCACTGAATTTCATTAAGAAACGAAAAAGATATGATTTTTACAATGAAATCAAAAACCGTAGCGCTTTAAACTGCTATAATATAGTTTATTTAAAATAGGCTGTTACCTCAGCTCGATCTTCAAAACTAGGTCTTCAATTATCTTCAAATCGTTGTAGCTTCGCGTCGATCGGCCGACGCCACGTGGAAGAGGAAGGAGAGGCGCACCCGGAACTGGTGGTGCGGCGGCGTTCGATGATCGGAGGAAGCAGCGACGGCGGTTTCAACGGCGCGACTTGGAGGTGCCCGTTCTCCCAAAATACTGAGCGATAAATTACAATCACTATATGGATTTGAAGGTGGAAGAAAACTCTACAAAAACTTCCAAAGGAGCATGTGGTTTTATTGCATGGATTGATCAGAAAATGAACGGGAAAGGAGGAAGGGCTAATCGGCGTCGATCCGGAGGGTTTTATGGGAGAGAGAAAAGTGATTAGCCAATAGGATTTTTTTATTAATTTATATATTTTTAAATTTCAAAAATACCCTTTTCCACACACGAACACCAATTCAAACCCAACGACTGTCGTCCCCAGCGTTTTAACCCCATTCCGAACACAATGGGATATGTTTCGTAGGCCCATTCGACTGTTTCAGTCAGTTTTCCTTTAAATTAAAGTATAAAACATTCAATATTTGATTTGAACGTACATTTCAATTGCCGGGGCCACATACTAATTCTAAAAATTGCCGAAAAATAAATCTAGCTATGTTTTGACGATACGGTCCCAATAAAACTAGTTTCATCGAATTCTGAGACCGTTTGAAAAATGGCCCATTTCTGGTCAATCCAATTTAACTATAATTTGCCAAAACACGTTTTCCTTTGCGACGCTCACATATTAACTTCAAAAATTATGAAATTTGAAACCTAGCAATAATTTGACATCCCGGATGCAACAAAGGTGGTTTCGTCGAATTCTGAAGTCGTTTGCAAAATGGTCATTTTCACGGACTGTATAAACTCCATAGCGACCTTTCAGAAAATTCATTTGGCCATAACTTTTGCTTCTCGCTATGAAACTTCGATTTTTCAGATTCGTTAGAAAGATATTCGCTAACAGATTTAAATATTTTTAGTTTTACTCAAATCCGTTTTGTTTTGCACCCGGTACAGTCGGTCAAAGTTTGAATTCAAATTTCGAAACTACCGCGCCATTTCAGGCCTTGTTTATAATTAGAATTAATTACATTCGTTTTCAAATGTCAATTCAAACTTACTTTTCATCGTTATTATTTAAAATATTTATTTTAAATATTTAAAATCCACTAAAATAGCCGATTTAAAAATTTTAAATTGGTTCAGATTTTCCTGGTCGTTACAATCTCCCCCAATTAAAACCTTTCGTCCCCAAAAAGGAACAAAGTCAAAAGTGGTTTGATTAATCAACTCTACGTTCAATCGGGATCCCATTCTCCAACTTTTCAGTTTCTGAGAATTTTCAAATTCTTCAAAGATTTGGCTAACACCCGGAATTTTCGAAAAATTTCGCCATAACCTCCTTTGTACGGGGAGGGGTTTGGAAATTTATTGGACCGTATTAGGTACAAAATAAATCCTATAAAGCATACACATATTTATAATGATATATTCTGGTGTTTACAGGGGAGCGTGTATAGATTATAACTCCAGAGAATAAATTCTCGTCACCCTGTCAAAGCCTGAGGGAGTGTGTATTTTTAATTGCTCCAGAGAATAAATTCTCGTCACCTTGTCCCGTGTGGGAAATAAATAATCCATGTGCCGTATCTAATAACTAGAGAGACGTGATTATTTTCAACTCCAGACCCATGTGGTTTTTTTTATTAATCTAGCAATTTATCGTTACAATTCATATGGTCCATATCAGTCATCAGTTCAACCTGTAAAATATAGTCATCGCCATACAAGCCTCTCGCTCGTATGGTAAATCTTCCACCTCGTCACACATGCTTCAAATGCTTATGTGGTATATGAGGAATTATGCCTATCTTCAAGAAGTATGCCATGTAGTGTAGTTCAAAATTAGTTGTTACTATCTTATGGCGACGTTTACGATAACACACAGAACAACCAGCACTCCGCATCCAATGGCATTCACAGGAGTTGATATAATGATATTTCGCATCCAACTCATTAAGGTGTACCTATTTGTCGGGCATGCAAATAAAATCTTTACTCAACAGCTAATCCAATTACCTGTTCAAACATATATAAACAAGTATATATTTCTATCTATTTTCATATCAGTTCAATGTGTGATTTAATCTAATAAATTCTACCATTCATTCTCTTGTTAATTAAATTAACTATCGTTTTAATAATTTAATTAATCAAATCTACTATCACACAACACAAACAACAATCAAATAGTTTTTAACTTTTAAAATATACTAATCAATTCCTATACTCTTTTAAAATCATTCAGAATATAGAATTAAAAGTGCACTTCCATGGAAAGAAAATAACAACGAAGCAGAGAATCATAATGGAAATATCAAAATATGGTAAATGTACCTTGCACCGGAGTCAATCAGAGATATCCACTCGGCACCTAGGATAGGCTTTCTGAATGCTCTCCTCAGTTTCCCAAGTACAATCTCGTGGATCTCCACTCCATTGCAGTTTGACTAAGTGAACCTTCTTGTTCCTCAGTTCTTTGGTTTCCTTGTCAATGATCTTTAGCGGCACTCTTCTCACAGCCAACTCTGGAGTAATTTCAATATCTTGTTATGCGACCTCTTCAACAACCAAGTCTGGGTCATGAACGTGCCTTCGAAGTTGAGATATGTGAAATACATCATGCACTCCAGGCAACCAGTCAGGCAATTGAACCCTATAAGGGAGAGTTCCAATCCGTTCAAGAATAGGAAATGGACCAATGAATTTGGGCGCCAACTTCCCAGATTTACCGAACCGGATAACTCCTCTCATCGGCGATACTTTCAAATATACATAGTCGCCAACAGCAAATGATATATCTCTTCTTCTCTTATCGGCATAGCTCTTCTGTCGGCCTTGAGCGGCGAGTAATCGTTTCTTAACGAAATCGACTTTGTCGGCAGCTTCTCGGATCATATCTTGCCCCAACACAAGTCTATTACCGGGTTCGTCCTAACAAGCAGGAGATCGACACGGTCTACCATACAATGCTTCGAATGGTGACATTGTCAGGCTCGCTTGGTAGCTGTTGTTATATGAGAATTCAGCCAAATGTAAATGGTCTTCTCATTATCCACCAAAGTCAAGAACACAAGCCTACAATAGATCTTCTAAAATACGATTTACCCTCTCAGTCTGACCATCTGTCTGAGGATGATAGGCGGTGCTCAAGTTCAGCTTTGTTCCCAGTTCTACTTGAAATGCCTCCCAGAATTTGCTAGTGAATATTGGATCTCTATCACTAAATATATTGATTGGCACTCCGTGTAGTCTAACAATTTCCTTGAAATATATCTACGCCAGACTCTGAGCAGTTCTGTTTGATCTGACAGGTATGAAATGGGCGTTCTTCGTGAAGCGATCTACGATCACCCAAATACTGTCATTTCCTTTTCTGGTTCTGGGCAAACCATCTATGAAGTCCATGGAAATATGTTCCCACTTCCAACCTGGAATGTCCAGCGGTTGCAACAATCCAGCCAGTTTCTGTTGGTCGCTTTTGAATAGTTGGCAAGTAAGGCATCGGCTAAGATATATTGAAACATCTCTTTTCATAGCCTTCCACCAGAATGTTCGCTTGAGATCGTTATACATTTTGGCCACAGTGAGATGGATACTCAGCTTGGATTTGTGACACTCGTCTAACACTTCCCTTTTTAACTCTGGGATGTTGGGAACACAAATCCTTCCTCTCAATCTCAGGATTCCATCGTTATCTAATTGAAAATACGAGGGTTCGCCTTGCTGAATCCTTTTGATCATATCCTTAATAAAATTATCATCCTTCTGAAGAATAGATATTTTGTCAATCAAGGAAGTCATAATAATAAAGCTGGCGATCATTACATTCTTTCGACTCAGCGCATCGGCCATGACATTGGCTTTCCCTGGAGTGTATAGAATCTCAAAATCATATGCTGCAAGGAACTCTAGCCAACGTTGCTGCCTCAGATTCAAGTCTTTCTGGGTGAACAGATACTTTAACGACTGATGATCTGTAAACAGTTCAAATTTCTCACCCAGAAGATAGTGTCTCCAGATTTTCAAAGCGAATACGATAGCCAACAACTCAAGATCATGAGTAACGTAGTTCTTTTCATGTGGCTTCAGCTGGCGGCTAGCATAAGCAACAACTTGACCTCTTTGCATTAATACTGCACCAAGGCCTTCTCTAGAGGCATCTGTCCAGACTTTCAAGTCCTAATTGTCGTTGATTATCATTAACACTGGAGCCGTTGTTAATCTTAACTTTAGCTCTTCAAAAGCCTCCTCACATTCTGGAGTCCACTTGAATTTTGAGTGCTTCTTTGTAAGCTTCGTTAAGTGACTAGATATCTTCGAAAAATCTTTAACGAACTTCCGGTAATAACTAGCCAATCCAAGAAAACTTCGGACTTCTGTGGGAGTACTAGGCTGCTTCCAGTTTTGAATAGTTGTGATTTTACTTGGATCCAAAGCAATTCCCTCTTTTGATACGACGTGGCCAAGAAACTTCACTTCATCTTACCAGAATATACATTTGGGCAGTTTGGCTTTCAATACATTCCTTCTCAGAATCTCTAGAACTTGTTCCAAATGTTTCTCATGTTCGGCCTTTGACTTAGAGAAGATTAGAATATCATCAATAAAAACCAGAACAAACTTATTCAGGACTCCTCTGAACACTCTATTCATCGAATCGACGAAGTATGCCGGAGCGTTACATAAGCCGAACGACATTACTAACCACTCATAGAATAAGTTTGGACCTCTGAGTGCGGTCATGGGAACACACTCTTCGGCAATTCGAAGCTGATGGAAGCCTGTAGCTAGGTCCATCGTTGAAAATACTTGTGCTCCATTCAGGCGATCCAATAAATCATTGATTCGCGGGAATGGATATTTATTCTTTATTGTCTGCTTGTTCAAATCACGATAATCCACACATAGTCGCAGAGTACCGTCAGATTTTAGAACAAACACCACTGCTGCTCCCCAATCAGAGAAATAGGCCTGATCAGACCCTTCCATACTAGCTGTCGAGTTTGATTGTCTAGTTCTTCTTTCTCCTTTAGGGTCATCCTCCAAATGGCATGCACTACTGGCCTTGCGTTCGGAATTAAAGCGATCTTGAAATCTATTTCTCTCTACGGAGGTAAGCTGACAACTTCTTCGAATACATCGGCATAATTCTTTACCACAGGAATATCTTTGATGAGGTCAGGAACATTCTCTGTGACTTCAGGGATATTTTCTATTTGAACAGGAGAAACATCCAAAACTGCCCAGAAGTCTTTTCTATTAGAATTCTGACCTTCACAGGAAATGGTTATATAATCACCTGATTTAATCTTTGCCCTAACAACTCTGTCGGCGCAACTAACCTCTGCCTCATATTTGGTTAACCAATCCAATCCCAAAATAAGATCGAATTCAGTAAAATTCATGATGATAGAGATAGTAGGGAACTTATAACAGGAAAAAGAGACAGGCACCCCACAAATCCAGCTAAGATCGAGAGAACCCCCAACCAGATTATGGACAGTGATAGGTTCCTTGAGCTTTCTCAATTTCAAATCTAACTTCTTAACTGCATTCTTTGCAATAAAGCTTCATGACGCGCCTGTATCAAACAATACTTTCACTGGAATGTTTTTGACAGTAAGCATGCCTTCCAAAACATCAGCTCTTCCCTGACAAGCTAAGGGTGTTGCGGTTTCCGCCACATCGTTCACTTGAACCACAATGGTCTTTTTCAAAAGCCAGCAGTCTCTTTTTATATGACCAGCCTGATGACATAGATTGCACTCTCGATTCACTTAAAACTTGCTCTTGGATTTAGATTCATCTTTCCTTCGTTTGTTCGAAGCTTTACAACTTATCGCCAATTGTCCTTGCCTATTGCAGCTTGAGCATGTGGCAGTTATTACTGGTTCTTTCTCAGATCTAGTCCTCTTGGCTCTGGGATTCTTACTAGCCTCAGGACTACCGGTCATTGACTCCATTTTGTTACTCGAACTGACTTCCTCTTTGTCGCGCAACATACCTTTCTTATGGAGATCTTCTTACTGATAAGCCATATAAATCATTTCTGAAAAAGGAAGCTTCACATTCTTCATTACACTATTCTGGTATTTTCTTTGCAGGCCATAGATGAACCTCAGATTCTTCCTCTTTGGATCTTGAATCAGATGCGAGGCAAAGTGAGAGAGCTCATTTAATTTCTTATGATATTCTGGAATGGTCATATCTCCTTGTATCAGATAAGAGAATTCATCACATAATCGCTCATTCGCTTCAGGAGGAGTAAATCTTTCTAGGAACATCTTTGATGATTGTTTCCCACCAGATTAAAGCTTCTTATTTGAACGCCCAAGATGCTACTAATCTTTTCTGATCATCTCTCAGCTGGAAACGCTCAAAAATTCTTTCTGTAGAGCTCACCCAAGCTTGAGTTTGAATAATAGATTCATTGCCTGAGAATTGTGCTCCACCCAAATTTCAATATCTCTTAAATGGAGCCTCTAGATCTGATTCTGCATTCCTCCTGTTTCTGACACTCATTTTCTAGTACTTCTGAAAATAGCAGATCAAGTGTCAGGTCACAGAAAAGGTATTTCAAAATATAGAGACATATACTTCAAATGTAAATGTGTCTAGTGGGGTGTATTTCATTATGCTTTACTCATACTAGGATATTACTGATCCTATCTGTATAGAGTTACCCGTCCTAGAACACTACTGGTTCTATTTCTGACGAGATCGTTAATATGTTATATTCCAAAACTAAGCTTAACCAAAGCTCTGATACCACGATGTGACGACCCCCATTCCCGTACTGACGATGTTAAGGGTAATATTTGGAATATAACACATAAATAGATAATAGCAGAACAGAAATAAATGAATACACCAGATAATGAACAAATAATACACTGGATAAACGTAATCATCAGAGTTACACAGTATACAGGATCATACTTAGTACAAATACAGTTCAGCTATACATAAATGTCTACAGCGGAAAACAAAACATAATGTACAATAGGAGTTGAACAACATAAAAAGAGATAAATGAAGAATCCATCTTCACCTCCAACTATCCAGAAAGAGCCAGATAAAAGCTGAATACAAGGATGCCCGTGTAGAAAAAGGGGACACCCGAGTTTGCAAGTGAAACAAACTACGAGTCAGTCATGGGACTGGTATGAGAAATCTACTTAACACATTTATAATATGGCTAATCATAGGACCATGCCACTTTCGTGGAACGGGTTTACTCCATTGGATTTCCAGTGCTTTAAAATAAATAATTCTTTTAAACATCGCCATGCTTTGTATAAAAATGAAGCCATTATAAGACTCAATTCCCATCACACAATGCAACACAGACCGGAGGATAGAGTTTTTACCTTATAACGGCCAAAATATGCTTGATACGAGTTAAACAAGAGCATTTGATATTATTACTAGTGTTTATATGTTTCAAAAACAATTTCAGATCATAAGTATCAATCATAGACGGCATTAATGCCCCATACCACTATGTCGCCATATATAGGTATACAATCAAAACTGCAAAGTCACGTAGTTGGAAATTGGATTTCCGTCATGAACCGAGGCAAGGGATCGTCCTCACCGAATTCGAGACGCTCTAGCCCGCCCCTCAGGCAAGCGCGCAGGTAAGCCTTGGATCGTCAGGGCCGGTCCACCGATGTGGATTATTATGCCTGAACACTTTGTTCCCCTGCCCTTTGGGGCGTAAATGAGCCAACGAATGGCTCCTTCGGCTTCACATTGTCACCGGTATATCCGAGGCGCCTCGCAACAGCAACAACCACATAGGTGAAAATAATATAAATGTCAGCCAGTTTAAGAACCGACACCACCTCTAGCTAGAAAGAAACGCAGGCCCTCCCTGATGTCCTCTCCCGTTTCTGGTTCATACAAGGGTGTGAGGCTCGCGAATTAACGTTATACACAAAGCTCTACCACATAGGCCGGGCTTTGATCATCAACCACAAGACTTTGCTTTTTCAATAGAAGCCCTGATCACTACATCTTAGCATGCCACACAGGCAATTCACACCATGCAACTGATGACTATCAACCACACAGGGAAAATTCCAAAGACACACAATCCATTTACAAGTCCGTTCTGGGTCTGAACGAAACCGGAGGCACTATATACCTCGCAAACCCATCGATATCCACGTACGTCTGGACGATCATCACTCATTATCCATATTTCGGGATGCCTCCCAATCAGGACATCAGTTACCATCCAAACGAGGTGAAGATTTCCGGTCTTCAACCACCTTCTTCATCTTCGATTTCTTATCGTTGATTTAGTTATTCAGAATGGGATAAACCCGGTCTTTCTGAGCAACTCGCGTATATAATAAACAAGTGCTACACAAACACAACATACGCATCATTTCAATTCATTAGTCACTAACCGTAAATCAGTAAGAGAACGATTTCCCAAATATTAACCCCGAAGGCCGAAACCAACATCAGATCAAAACTCAGGAAACCATTTGACTTAGCCAACCTTTAGTTAGTTTCTAAAATTCACATCCATATCGTTTACAATAATTTAAAACAATTTATCACTATTTTTATTTATTTTAAAATAGCCAATTTATTCAAACGATGCTTCGGGCCATAATGCGGCTGTGGCACTGTTTTTCTTCAGATTTGATTTACATATATATGAAAATCTAACCGTTGGATCTTCACAAAATTTACATCATTAGAAAGATCTTTTCAAAACGAATCCAACGGTTCCAGTTTTGGGAAAATCCAACAGTCGGATCACCCGGTACAATCGTTTGAAGTTTCGATTTCAAAATACGAACTGCAGCGTCGTTATTCGATTTAATTTAATTATATTTATATATATATATATAAATATAATCGATTCTGGCGCTGTTTTTCTTCAATTTGAATTAAAAATTCCAGACAATCCAATTGTTGCATCTTTACAAAGTTGGTGTCGTTGGAAAGATATTTCCAAAGCGAACCCGACGGTTTCGGTTTCGGGAAAATCCGATGGTCGGATCTCCCGCACTAATCGTTTGAAATCACGGTTTCAAAACATGAACTGCAGCTTCGTTATTCAATATATTTTAATTATATATATATATAATCGATTCTTCGATTTTAAAACTATATGCTTTTCATACATTTGATAAAAATGATATTTTTATCCAACAGACATTCACTTCGACACTTCACTATTTTTAACAACTCATGTATATAGTAAAAATGTGATTTTTATTGTAAAACGATTTATTTTAAAACATGACTATTTTATATAGTTCATATAGATGATAAAAATATGATTTTTATTATAAAACAATTTATTTCAAAACACGAATACCATTCAACACATGAATTTCTATTCAACGGATGAATTTCTATTCACGGTTTTCTATAGTTTGTATATATATAGTAAAAATGTGATTTTTATTGCAAAACAATTTATTTCAAAACATTACTATTTTATATAGTTCATATAGATGATAAAAATATGATTTTTATTATAAAACAATTTATTTCAAAACACGAATACCATTCAAAACATGAATTTCTATTCAACGAATGAATTTCTATTCAACACATGAACGGTTTCAACATACGGAAATAATTTCAACAAATGAAAATAATTCTAACACATGAATATTTCAGAAAATTTTGGTTGCATAACGGCAGGGTAGTTAAAACCGGGGTCGTCCCTAGTACGTCTCCTCGCTCTACCTTAAAACCTCGCAGCTTTTGACAATGGAGATTTCATGCATCTAGTTCGCATGCAGGCGACATGTATATTTTTTTTTCATTTCCAAAAACTTATCCTATGTGGTTTCAACCAAATATTTCTCAACCACAAACGGGTATTTTTCAACCACAATCAATCAATTTCAACCACAAACAATTCTAGTCAACCATTCGTAATCAACCAATTTTCACACCAATCACAACCAATAAATATCGTCCATGGTTTGTGGACGAGGGGCGTATATATATATATATATATATATATATATATATATATATATATATATATATATATAAGCATTTCACTTCTATTTCAACACATATGTAATTTTTATAATGCATATATAACTTATATATCGAACATACAACTTATACAACGCTTATACAAGAGGTGTACAACGCTTATATAACTCATACATCGACTATATAATTTATACATCGTCGTTTTCGATATCGTTTATAATTTATAAATCTCACATTGGGTTCCACTCCACCAAAAATAGCAGAAGGCTCAGAAAAATATGCAGTCTCTTCTAGAATGTAGAAGACGTCCACACGAGTCCACTGTCTCTTGTTTCACTGAATTTCGTCAAGAAACGAAAAAGATATGATTTTTACAGTTAAATCAGAAACCGTAGCGCTTTAAACTGCTATAATATAGTTTATTTAAAATAGGCCGTTACCTCAGCTCGATCTTCAAAACTAGGTCTTTAATTATCTTCAAATCCGTGTAGCTTTGCGTCGATCGGCCGACGCCACGTGGAAGAGGAAGGAGAGGTGCACCAGGCACTGGTGGTGCGGCGACGTTCGATGATCGGAGGAAGCAGCGGTGGCGGTTTCAACGACGTGACTTCAAGGTGCCCGTTCTCCCAAAATACTGAGCGATAAATTACAATCACTATATGGATTTGAAGGTGGAAGAAAACTCTACAAAAACGTCCAAAGGAGCATGTTGTTTTATTGCGTGGATTGATTAGAAAATGAACGGGAAAGGAGGAAGGGCTAATCGGCGTCGATCTAGAGGGTTTTCGGGGAGAGAGAAAAGTGATTAGCCAATAGGATTTTTTTATTAATTTATATATTTTTAAATTTCTAAAATACCCTCTTTCACACACGAACACCAATTCAAACCCAACTACTGTCGTCCCTAGCGTTTTACCCCCATTCCGAACACAATGGGATATGTTTCGTAGGCCCATTCGACTGTTTCAGTCAGTTTTCCTTCAAATTAAAGTATAAAACATTCAATATTTGATTTGATCGTACATTTCAATTTGCCGGGGCCACATACTGATTCTAAAAATTCCCGAAAAATAAACGTAGCTATGTTTTGACGATACGGTCCCATCAAAACTAGTTTCGTCGAATTCTAAGACCGTTTGAAAAATGGCCCATTTCTGGTCGATCCAATTTAACTATAATTGGCCAAAACACGTTTTCCTTTGCCACGCTCACATATTAACTTCAAAAATTATGAAATTTAAAACCTAGCATTAATTTAACATCCTGGATCCAACAAAAGTGGTTTCGTTGAATTCTGAGGTCGCTTGCAAAATGGTCATTTTCACGGGATATATAAACTCCAAAGCGACCTTTCAGAAAATTCATTTGGCTATAACTTTTGCTTCCCGCTATGAAACTTCGATTTTTCAGATTCGTTAGAAATATATTCAATTAAATATTTTTGGTTTCACTCAAATCCGTTTTGTTTTGCTCCCGGTACAGTTAGTCAAAGTTTGAATTCAAATTTTGAAACTACCGCGCCATTTCAGGCCTTGTTTATAATTAGAATTAATTATATTCATTTTCAAATGTCGATTCAAACTTACTTTTCCTCGTTATTATTTAAAATATTTATTTTAAATATTTAAAATCCACTAAAATAGCCGATTTAAATTTTTTAAATTGGTTCAGATTTTCTGTGTCGTTACAATCTCCCCCACTTAAAACTTTTCGTCCCCGAAAAGGAACAAATTCGAAAGTGGTTTGATTAATCAACTCTACATTCAATCGGGCTCCCATTCTCCAACTTTTCAGTTTCTGAGAATTTTCAAATTCTTCAAAAATTTGGCTAACACCCGGAATTTTCGAAAAATTTCGCCATAACCTCCTTTGTACGGGGAGGGGCTTGGAAATTTATTGGGCCGTATTAGGTACGCAATAAATCCTATAAAGCATACACATATTTATAGTGATATATTCTGGTGTTTACAAGGGAGCGTGTATAGATTATGACTCCAGAGAATAAATTCTCGTCACCCTGTCAAAGCCTGAGGGAGTGTGTATTTTTAATTGCTCCAGAGAATAAATTCTCGTCACCTCGCCCCGTGTGGGAAATAAATAATCCATGTGCCGTATCTAATAACTAGAGAGACGTAATTATTGTCAACTCCAGACCCATGAGATTTTTTTATTAATCTGGCAATTTATCGTTACAATTCATATGGTCCATATCAGTCATTAGTTCAACCTATAAAATATAGTCATCGCCATACAAGCCTCTCGCTCGTATGGTAAATCTTTTACCTCGTCAAACAAGCTCCAAATGCTTATGTGGTATATGATGAAGTATGCCTATCTTCAAGAAGTATGCCATGTAGTGTAGTTCAAAATTAATTGTTACTATCCTATGGCGACGTTTATGATTACACACAGAACAACCAGCACTCCGCATCCAATGGCATTCACAGGAGTTGATATAATAATATTTCACATCCAACTCATTAAGGTGTACCTATTTATCGGACACGCAAATACAATCTTTACTCAACAGCTAATCCAATTACCTGTTCAAACATATATAATGCACAAGTATATATTTCTATCTATTTTCATATCAGTTCAATATGTGATTTAATCGAATAAATTCTACCATTCATTCTCTTATTAATTAAATTAACTATCGTTTTAATAATTTAATTAATCAAATCTACTATCACACAGCACAAACAACAATCAAATTGTTTTTAACTTTTAAAAATATACTAATCAATTCCTGTACTCTTTTAAAATCATTCAGACTATAGAATTAAAAGTGCACATCCATGGAAAGAAAAAAACAACGAAGCAGAGAATCATAATGGAAATTTCAAAATATGGTAAATGTACCTTGCACCAGAGTCAATCAGAGATATCCGCTCGGCACCTAGGATAGGCTTTCTGAATGCTCTCCTCAGTTTCCCAAGTACAATCTCGCGGATCTCCACTCCATTGCATTTTGACTAAGTGAACCTTCTTGTTCCTCAGTTCTTTGGTTTCCTTGCCAATGATCTTTAGCGGCTCTCTTCTCACAGCCAAATCTGGAGTAATTTCAATATCTTGCTATGCAGCCTCTTCCACAACCAAGTCTGGGTCATGAACGTGCTTTCGAAGTTGAGATATGTGAAATACATCATGCACTCGAGGCAACCAATCAGGCAATTGAACGCTATAAGTGAGAGTTCCAATCCGTTCAAGAATAGGAAATGGACCAATGAATTTGGGCGCCAACTTCCCAGTTTTACCGAACTGGATAACTCCTCTCATTGGCGATACTTTCAAATATACATATTCACCAACAGCAAATGATATATCTCTTCTTATCTTATCGGCATAGCTCTTCTATCGGCTTTGAGTGGCGAGTAACTGTTTCTTAACGAAATCGACTTTGTCGGTAGCTTCTCGGATCATATCAGGCCCCAACACAAGTCTATTACCGGGTTCGACCCAACAAGCAGGAGATCGGCACGGTCTACCATACAATGCTTCGAATGGTGACATTGTTAGACTCGCTTGGTAGCTGTTGTTATATGAGAATTCAGCCAAATGTAAATGGTCTTCCCATGATCCACCAAAGTCAAGAACACAAGCCTACAACAGATCTTCTAAAATACGATTTACCCTCTCAGTCTGACCATCTGTCTGAGGATGATAGGCGGTGCTCAAGTTCAGCTTTGTTCCCAGTTCTACTTGAAATGCCTCCCAGAATTTGCTAGTGAATATTGGATCTCTATCACTAACTATACTGATTGGCACTCCGTGTAGTTTAACAATTTCCTTGAAATATATCTGCGCCAGACTCTGAGCAGTTCTGTTTGAGCTGACAGGTATGAAATGGGCGGTCTTCGTGAAGCGATCTACGATCACCCAAATACTGTCATTTCCTTTTCTGGTTCTGGGCAAACCATCTATGAAGTCCATGGAAATATTTTCCCACTTCCAACCTGGAACGTCCAGCGGTTGCAACAATCCAGCCAGTTTCTGTTGGTCGCTTTTGACTAGTTGGCAAGTAGGGCATCAGCTAACATATATTGAAATATCTCTTTTCATAGCCTTCCACCAGAATGTTCGCTTGAGATCGTTATACATTTTGGCCACACCGGGATGGATACTCAGCTTGGATCTGTGACGCTCGTCTAACACTTCCCTTTTTAACTCTGGGATGTCGGGAACACAAATCCTTCCTCTCAATCTCAGGATTCCATCGTTATCTAATTGAAAACACGAGGGTTCGCCTTGCTGAATCCTTTTGATCATATCCTTAATAAAATTATCATCCTTCTGAAGAATAGATATTTTGTCAATCAAGGAAGTCATAATAATAAATCTGGCGATCATTACATTTTTTCGACTCAGCGCATCGGCCATGACATTGGCTTTCCCTGGAGTGTATAGAATCTCAAAATCGTATGCTGCAAGGAACTCTAGCCAATGTTACTGCCTCAGATTCAAGTCTTTCTGGGTGAACAGATACTTTAACGACTGATGATCTGTAAACAGTTCAAATTTCTCACCCAGAAGATAGTGTCTCCAGATTTTCAAAGCGAATACGATAGCCAATAACTCAAGATCATGAGTAACGTAGTTCTTTTCATGTGGCTTCAGCTGACGGCTAGCATAAGCAACAACTTGACCTCTTTGCATTAATACTGCACCAAGGCCTTCTCTAGAGGCATCTGTCCAGACTTTCAAGTCCTGATTGTCGTTGATTATCGTTAACACTGGAGCCATTGTTAATCTTAACTTTAGCTCTTCAAAAGCCTCCTCAAATTCTGGAGTCCACTTTAATTTTGAGTGCTTCTTTGTAAGCTTCGTTAAGTGACTAGATATCTTCGAAAAATCTTTAACGAACTTCCGGTAATAACTAGCCAATCCAAGAAAACTTCAGACTTCTGTGGGAGTACTAGGCTGCTTCCAGTTTTAAATAGCTATGATTTTACTTAGATCCACAACAATTCCCTCTTTTGATACGACGTGGCCAAGGAACTTCACTTCATCTTGCCAGAATATACATTTGGACAGTTTAGCTTTCAATACATTTCTTCTCAGAATCTCTAGAACTTGTTCCAAATGTTTCTCATGTTCGGCCTTTGGCTTAGAGAAGATTAGAATATCATCAATAAAAACTAGAACAAACTTATTCAGGACTCCTCTGAACACTCTATTCGTCAAATTGACGAAGTATGCTGGAGCGTTACATAAGCCGAACGGCATTACTAACCACTCATAGAATAAGTCTGGACCTCTGAATGCTGTCATGGGAACACACTCTACGGCAATTTGAATCTGATGGAAGCCTGTAGCTAGGTCCATCCTTGAAAATACTTGTGTTCCATTCAGACGATCCAATAAATCATCGATTCGCGGCAATGGATATTTATTCTTTATTGTCTGCTTGTTCAAATCACGATAATCCACACAAAGTCGCAGAGTACCGTCAGATTTTGGGACAAACACCACTGCTGCTCCCCAATTAGAGAAACTAGGCCTGATCAGACCCTTCCATACTAGCTGTCGAGTTTGATTGTCTAATTCTTCTTTCTCCTTTAAGGTCATCCTCCGAATGGCGTGCACTACTGGCCTTGCATTCGGAATTAAAGCGATCTTGAAATCTATTTCTCTCTGCGGAGGTAAGCTGGCAACTTCTTCGAATACATCGGCATAATTCTTTACCACAGGAATATCTTTAATGAGGTCGGGAACATTCTCTGTGACTTCAGGGATATTTTCTATTTGAACAGGAGAAACATCCAAAGCTGCCCAGAAGTCTTTTCTATTAGAATTCTGACCTTCACAGGGAATGGTTATATAATCACCTGATTTAATCTTTGCCCTAACAACTCTGTCGGCGCATCTAACCTCTGCCTCATATTTGGTTAACCAATCCAATCCCAAAATAAGATCGAATTCAGTAAAATTCATGATGATGGAGATGGTAGGGAACTTATAACAGGAAAAAGAGACTGGCACCCCACAAATCCAGCTAAGATCGAGAGAACCCCCAACCGGATTATGGACAGTGATAGGTTCCTTGAGCTTTCTCAATTTCAAAACTAACTTCTTAACTGCATTATTTGCAATAAAGCTTTGTGACGCGCCTGTGTCAAACGATACTTTAACTGGAATGTTTTTGACAGTAAGCGTGTCTTCCAAAACATCAGCCCTTCCCTGACTAGCTGAGGGTGTTGCAGTTTCCGCCACTTCGTTCACTTGAACCACATTAGTCTTTTTCAAAAGCCAGCAGTCTCTTTTTATATGACCAGCCTGATAATATAGATTGCACTCTCGATTCACTTGAAACTGTCTCTTGGATTTAGATTCATCTTTCCTTCGTTTGTTCGAAGCTTTACAACTTATCGCCAAATGTCCTTTCCTATTGCAGCTTGAGCATGTGGCAGTTATTACTGGTTCTTTCTCAGATCTAGTCCTCTTCCTCTTGGCTCTGGGCTTCTTACTAGCCTCAGGACTATTAGTCATCGACTCCATTTTGTTACTCGAACTGACTTCCTCATCGTCGCGCAACATACCATTCTTATGGAGATCTTCGTACTGATAAGCCATATAAATCATTTCTGAAAAAGGAAGCTTCACATTCTTCATTACATTATTCTGGTATTTTCTTTGTAGGCCATAGATGAACCTCAGATTCTTCCTCTTTGGATCTTGAATCAGATGCGGGGCAAAGTGAGAGAGTTCATTGAATTTCTTATGATATTCTGGAATGGTCATATCTCCTTGTATTAGATAAGAGAATTCATCACATAATCGCTCAGTCGCTTCAGGAGTAGTAAATCTTTCTAGGAAAATCTCTTTGAATCTATCCCAGGTGATATCAACCTCTGGATTATCTTTGATGATTGTTTCCCACCAGATTAAAGCTTCTTCTTTGAGCGCCCAAGATGCTACTAATCTTTTATGATCATCTCTCAGCTGGAAACGCTCAAAAATTCTTTCCGTAGAGCTCACCCAAGCTTGAGTTTGAATAATAGATTCATTGCCCGAGAATTGTGCTCCACCCAAATTTCGATATCTCTTAAATAGAGCCTCTAGATCTGGTTCTGCATTCCTCCTGTTTCTGACACTCATTTTCTAGTACTTCTGCAAATATCAGATCAAGTGTCAGGTCACAGAAAAGGTATTTCAAAACAAAGAGACATATACTTCAAATGTAAATGTGTCTAGTGGGGTGTATTTCATTCTGCTTTACTCATACTAGGATATTACTGATGTATAGAGTTACCCATCCTAGAACACTACTGGTTCTATTTCTGAAGAGATTGTTAATATGTTATATTCTAGAACTAAGCTTAACCAAAGCTTTGATACCACGATGTGACGACCCCCATTCCCGTACTAACGGTGTTAAGGTTAATCTTTGGAATATAACACATAAATAGATAATAGCAGAACAGAAATAAATGAATACACCAGATAATGAACAAATAATACACTGGATAAACATAATCATCAGAGTTACACAGTATACAGGATCATACTTAGTACAAATACAGTTCAGCTATACATAAATGTCTACAGCGGAAAACAAAACATAATGTACAATAGGAGTTGAACAGCATAAAAAGAGATAAATGAAGAATCCATCTTCAGCTCTAACTATCCAGAAAGAGCCAGATATAACCTGAATACAAGGCTATCCGTGTAGAAAAGGGGGGCACCCGAGTTTGCAAGTGAAACAAACTACGAGTCAGTCATGGGACTGGTATGAGAAATCTACTTAACACGTTTATAATATGGCTAATCACAGGACCACACCACTTTCGTGGAACGGGTTTACTCCATTTGGTTGCCATTGCTTTAAAACAAATAATTCTTTTAAACATCGCCAAGCTTTTTATAAAAATGAAGCCATTATAAGACTCAGTTCCCATCACACAATGCAACGCAGACCGGAGGATAGAGTTTTTACCTTATAACGACCAAAATATGCTTGATACGAGTAAAACAAGAGCATTTGATATTATTACTAGTGTTTATATGTTTCAAAAAACAATTTAAAATCATAAGTATCAATTATAAACGACATTAATGCCCCATACCACTATGTCGCCATTTATAGGTATACAATCAAAACCGCAAAGTCACGTATTTGGAAATTGGATTTCCATCATGAACCGAGGCAAGGGATCGTCCTCACCGAATTCGAGTCGCTCTAGCCCGCCCCTCAGGCAAGCGCAGGCAAGCCTTGGATCGTCAGTGTCAGTCCACCGATGTGGATTATTATGCCAGAACACTGCGTTCCCCCGCCCTTTGGGGCGTAAATGAGCCAACGAATGGCTCCTTCGGCTTCACATAGTCACCGATATATCCGAGGCGCCTCGCAACAGCAACAACCACATAGGTGAAAATAATATAAATGTCATCCAGTTTAAGCACCGACACCACCTCTATCTAGAAAGAAACGCAGGCCCTCCCTGATGTCCTCTCCCGTTTCTGGTTTATACCGGGGTGTGAGGATCGTGAATTAACGTTATACACAAAGCTCTGCCACACAGGCCGGGCTTTGATCATCAACCACAAGACTTTTCTTTTCAACAGAAGCCCTGATCACTGCGTCTAATCATGCCACACAGGCAATTCACACCATGCAACTGATGGCTATCAATCACACAGGGAAAATTCCAATGTCAGACACACAATCCATTCACAAGTCCGTTCTGGATCTGAGTGAAACCGGAGGCACTATATACCTCGCAACCCATCGATCTCCACGTACGTCTGGACGATCACCACTCATTATCCATATTTCAGGATGCCTCCCAATCAGGACATCAGTTACCATCCAAACGAGGTGAAGATTTCCGGTCTTTAACCACCGTCTTCATCTTCGATTTCTTATCGTCGATTTTGTTATTCAGAATGGGATAAACTCGGTCTTTTTGAGCAACTCGCGTATATATAAACAAGTGCTACACAAACACAACATACGCATCATTTCAGTTCATTAGTCACTAACCGTAAATCAGTAAGAGAACGATTTCCCAAATATTAACCCCGAAGGCCGAAACCAACATCAGATCAAAACCCAGGAAACCATTCGACTTAGCCAACATTCAGTTAGTTTCTAAATTTCACATCCATATCGTTTATAATATTTTATAACGATTTATCGCTATTTTTATTTATTTTAAAATAGCCAATTTATTCAAACGACGCTTCGGGCCATAACGCGGTCGTGGCGCTGTTTTTCTTCAGATTAGATTTACACATATCTGAAAATATAACTGTTGGATCTTCACAAAATTTACATTGTTAGAAAGATCTTTTCAAAACGAATCTAACGGTTCCAGTTTTGGGAAAATCCAACGGTCGGATCTCCCAGTACAATCGTTTGAAGTTTCGATTTCAAAATACGAATTGCAGCATCGTTATTCGATTTAATTTAATTATATTTATATTTATATATATAAATATAATCGGTTCTGGCGCTGTTTTTCTTCAGATTTGAATTAAACATTCCAGACAATCCAACCGTTGGATCTTTACAAAGTTGGTGTCGTTGGAAAGATATTTCCAAAGCGAACCCGATGGTTTCGGTTTCGGGAAAATCCGATGGTCAGATCTTTTGCACTAAACGTTTGAAATCACGGTTTGAAAACACAAACTGCAGCTTGTTATTCGATATATTTTAATTATATATATGTATATATATATATATATTTATATATATAATCAATTCTTCGATTTCAAAACTATATGCTTTTCATACATTTGATAAAAATGATATTTTTATCCAACAGACATTCACTTCGACACTTCACTATTTTCAACAACTCATGTATATAGTAAAAATGTGATTTTTATTGTAAAACGATTTATTTTAAAACACGACTATTTTATATAGTTCATATAGATGATAAAAATATGATTTTTATTACAAAACAATTTATTTCAAAACACGAATACCATTCAACACATGAATTTCTATTCAACGGATGAATTTCTATTCAACACATGAACGATTTTCTATAGTTTATATATATATAGTAAAAATGTGATTTTTATTGCAAAACAATTTATTTCAAAACATTACTATTTTATATAGTTCATATAGATGATAAAAATATGATTTTTATTATAAAATAATTTATTTCAAAACACGAATACCATTCAATACATGAATTTCTATTCATCTATTCAACACATGAACGGTTTCAACATATGGAAATAATTTCACAAATGAAAATAATTCTAACACATGAATATTTCAGAAAATTTCGGCAGCATAACGGCAGGGTTGTTAAAACCGGGGCCGTCCCTAGTACGACTCCTCGCTCTACCTTAAAGCCTCGCAGCTTTTGACAATGGGGATTTCATGCATCTAGTTCGCACGCAGGCGGCATGTATATTTTTTTTTCATTTCCACAAAATAATCCTATGTGGTTTCAACCAAATATTTCTCAACCAAAAACAGGTATTTTTCAACCACAATCAATCAATTTCAACCACAAACAATTCTAGTCAACCATTCGTAATTAACCAATTTTCACACCAATCACAACCAATAAATATCGTCCATGTTTGTGGACAGGGGGCGTATATATATATATAAGCATTTCACTTCTATTTCAACACATATATAATTTTTACAATGCATATATAACTTATATATCGAACGTACAACTTATACAACGCTTATACAAGAGGTGTACAATGCTTATATAACTCATACATCGACTATATAATTTATACATCGTCGTTTTCCATATCGTTTATAATTTAGAAATCTCACATTGGGTTCCACTCCACCAAAAATAGCAGAAGGCTCAGAAAAATATGCGATCTCTTCTACAATGTAGAAGACGTCCACACGAGTCCACAGTCTCTTGTTTCACTGAATTTCACCAAGAAACGAAAAAGATATGATTTTTATAATATAGTTTATTTAAAATAGGCCGTTACCTCAGCTCGATCTTCAAAACTAGGTCTTCAATTATCTTCAAATCCGTGTAGCTTCGCGTCGATCGGCCAACGCCACGTGGAAGAGGGAGGAGAGGCGCACCAGGCGCTGGTGGTGTGGCGGCGTTCGATGATCGGAGGAAGCAGCGGCGGCGGTTTCAACGGCGTGACTTCGAGGTGCCCGTTCTCCCAAAATACTAAGCGATAAATTACAATCCCTATATGGATTTGAAGGTGGAAGAAAACTCCACAAAAACTTCCAAAGGAGCATGCGGTTTTATTGCGTGGATTGATCAGAAAATGAGCGGGAAAGGAGGAAGGGCTAATCGGTGTCGATCTGGAGGGTTTCGGGGAGAGAGAAAAGTGATTAGCCAATAGGATTTTTTTTATTAATTTATATATTTTTAAATTTCTAAAATACCCTCTTTCACACACGAACACCAATTCAAACCCAACGACTGTCATCCCTAGCGTTTTACCCTCATTCCGAACACAATGGGATATGTTTCGTAGGCCCATTCGACTGTTTCAGTCAGTTTTCCTTCAAATTAAAGTATAAAACATTCAATATTTGATTTGAACGTACATTTCAATTTGTCGAGGCCACATACTGATTCTAAAAATTCCCGAAAAATAAACCTAGCTATGTTTTGACGATACGGTCCCGACAAAACTAGTTTCGTCGAATTCTGAGACCGTTTGAAAAATGGCCCATTTCTGGTCGATCCAATTTATCTTTAATTGGCCAAAACACATTTTCCTTTGCCACGATCACATATTAACTTCAAAAATTATGAAATTTGAAAACTAGCAATAATTTGACATCCCGGATCCTACAAATGTGGTTTCGTCGAATTCTGAGGTCGTGTGCAAAATGGTCATTTTCGCGGGCTATATAAACTCCATAGTGACCTTTCAGAAAATTCATTTGGCCGTAACTTTTGCTTCCCGCTATGAAACTTCGATTTTTCAGATTCGTTAGAAAGATATTCACTAACAGATTTAAATATTTTTAGTTTCACTCAAATCCGTTTTGTTTTGCACTCGGTACAGTCAGTCAAAGTTTGAATTCAAATTTTGAAACTACCGCGCCATTTCAGGCCTTGTTTATAATTAGAATTAATTATATTTGTTTTCAAATGTTGATTCAAACTTACTTTTCATAGTTGTTATTTAAAATATTTATTTGAAATATTTAAAATCCACTAAAATAGCCGATTTAAAAGTTTTAAATTGGTTCAGATTTTCCGGGTCGTTACACAGTGGGATGCGGAAAGACTCGAGCTAAACCCAGATACCATTTTACCCTTCACTACCGGGGTAAGGGGTTGAGGGGAGACGCCACATGGATATTTAGATTGTTTGTGTAGGGGCAGTCGCTTTGCTCTAGTAGTCTTTACTAGTTGAGGGAGGGGCCGAGGTGGGGCCATAGCCACCACGAAAACAGACCCTGGGTATATCTGTATATAGAGGCTCTTTAATGACAGTCCTGTACAGATATGGAAAAGCCCCCGATCGAGTTCCGTGTTTCTTGTACTGCCCTAACATGGAACTCGGTGCACATTAGAGGATGTGCGATTGAGGCATCGAGCTACAATTGGAGATATGTATTGTGGACAGTCTTGGTACATGCATGTCGGCTCTAGGTGGTGTATCGTAGACTTGAGGGCATTACTCCGGTATGGAGTCTGATTCGAACAAAGGAGGCAGTCAGTACGTTTACGTAGCATAGTAATGATAGATATATGCAGAACCTAATATTGATATATGTACATCACTACGACGTAGGATGAGGGACTTTGTATATTTCGATGGTGTTACAGTGGAGACCGTGCAAGTGGGGTACCATGGGGTGTACCTCAATATTGTGGGTAGCTACATATATATTGTATTAGGTTAATCCACTGGGGAGTAAATTGGTGCGATGTGTGTGTAAGCCTTAAGTGTTGTTAACCCAAATAACCTAATAAATAAGAAAATATGATTGAACGGTATATGTAGGATTATCCAAAGTGTTTAGTTTAAATCCAGTCACCAGAACTTATGTTCTGACCCCCTCCTCATAGCATACTCGCATGATAGATTTGTGGAAGGGACATGATAGCCTTAGATATTGGTTAGACAGTATTATTAATACGAAAAGGCTATATTTTGATTACATTATATTTTATCTATTCCGCTGTGAGATGATTTCTGAGCTCTTTATGTCTCTGTCTTTTCTGCTGGATACCAGAGTAAACCACTTCGAGTTTCGATTGATTGTAATTTTGAAAAAAATTCGGTCTATCGAAATCGGGGTTGTAACATTATGATTTTAATGTTATAATTATATAGAATATTCAATTTTGATTTAAAATTGGAACGAAGTTAAAATCATTTTAAAACGAATTTATAAACGATTTATGAATTACGGTTTAATAAAGGAAATCGGCGATATATATATACACACACATATATATGTATATATATATATATATATATAATGGCATGAATAGAATGCACCGCGCAACGACCATTCGCAAATTTTGACCATTAACTTCAAATGGACGTAATGGGAGATCCGACTGTCGGATTCTCCTAAAACCGGAACCATTGGGTTTGTATCGAAAAGAGCTTTCGAATGGTAATAAGAGATTTGAAATCTAGTGGTTAGGTTTTAAAATATGTCCGAATTAGTTTTGGAAAAGGTCGCTATAAATGCAGTTTGATAACTGTATATGAAATCGACTGAAATGGCGATATTAAAATCATTAAAAATATGAATAAATTATGTAAAATCATAACAAATGATTTGCAAAGAGTTTGGATGAAATATTCCATATTTGAAAAGATAAATGGTATTTTTATCGGAATGAACTAGTTAACAACTAGAATAGAGAACTAAAAGGTATTGAAATGGTTTTAAAATAACCAAAGTTTCCCAACGAATGAATTTGAATAGAAATAATCTTCAGAATATTTCGATATTAAATTCCATGATTATAAGATTATTTTTGAGGAATTTGGAAGATACAAATATCGTTATTCCCAATACGATATCCTTTAGTTCTAGAATTTGATATTGAATATAAGCCGATATAATTTCTACTTAGAGCCTTGTATTTAATATCAAATTGGATTTTGGGTTTGTCGTGAATGGTGTCTTAAATAACACTATTTTTAAGCCCAGTTGAGAAAGGAATAAATCTTTTAATTAAGATCAATGATGTTTTCCAATTATATTTATCAATTGGAATTAAATGGAAAATGATTTTGGGTTCGTTGTGAACAATGTTTTAAACGACATTTGTTCTTTAGCCCAATTAACACTGTAGATGTGATTTGGAATTCATAAATCTTTTTATCAAGATTAATGGAAAATTTTCAAAGTAAAGTTTCCAATTTAATATATTAAATTGGAATTAAATGGAATTCGATTTGGTAATAATCAAGATGAGCTTCTGTAAAGGAAGGCCGTTACAATATATGGAATTTAAAAGGCTTTGTCATTATTCCATTTATATTAGTAGTCTTATACAAAAAATTATATCGACTCTATATTGATCTGTTTCCCGTGAAGATTCCATATTTAATTAAAGTTGATTTGGGTTTATTGTGAACTGTGTTTTCAGTGACATTGGTTCTTTAATCTAAGTAAAGACATGATTTATTTCCTAAAATTTGAATAATCATAAAGTAATGATATTTGAGATTAAAACTGAACTAGAGTTTTAATGAATCTTTAATTAGATTGAAATGAGAATGGGATAATTAAATTTATCGAATTCGTGAAATGATCATGAATGGAGTATCGCTAGTTTTCCTCCAGGCTGTAATTAAATCTTTAATTAGATTTGAACGTGAAATGGTAATTGAGATGACCCGAACTTCCCCGGTAAGGAAAGCACGGATTGAATTAAGAACAAGCCACATCAAAACGCAAATAGAAGAACATTTCATTGCTTATTACAACAATTCCATCAGAATACAAGAATATACAGAGTATGAATAAATATTACACATTTACTAAATATCAGAGATTACAATACATTACATAGCAACGGAAAATAATACAATACACAACTAGAAGTAATACACGGATACAGAGCTTTCCGAATATTGCTTCAGCTGTAAATTAGGATCTTGTGAATATAAATCTGCAAAACCAAAACTACTAGCTGCCCGTGTCAAAATAAGGGCACCCAGAGTTTAGGTTCAAACAATAAACTCCAGATCAGTCATGTGACTAGTGAGAACTAAAACAGTTATTTAAAGCTTTACTTTAAATCAGATATATCAAGGGACCATGCCTTATAACACGGAATGGGTTTCCTCCTAAGAATACCAGGGCATATAACAAAACAGCGCAATGTTTTTTGGAAAAATGAAGCTATTATAAGACCCAAGTCCCATCACACAATGAAACACAAGCCGGAGGATATGGTTTTCCCTTATAATAGCCAAACATGCTTGGTACGTTAAAAACAAATCATTTGATAATATTATAAGTGTATAGTGTATAAAACAACTTCAAATATAAATGTATCAATCCTAGGCGGCACGGGTACCATATATCATGTCTCCAATACTAGGCTCTACAATCAAAACCGCAAATGTCATGTATTGGAAGTTGGATTTCCATTTGTGAACCAAGGCAAGGGATCGTCCTCTACCGATTCGAGACAATCTAGCCCATGTCTCAGGAACAGAACGCATCATCCCTTGGATCGTCAGGTCCGGTCCACCGATGTGGATTAAAATGCATGAACACTGCGTTTCCCCGCCCTTTGGGGCGTAAATGAGCCAAATGACTCCATCGATCCACAAAGTCACCGATATATCTGAGGCGCTTCGCAATCCAACAACCACACAGGTGAAAATAATATAAATGTCAGGGCTGGTAGGTCACTGACACCACCCTAGCTAGAAGGAAACGCATGCCCTCCCTGAGGTCCTCTCCCATTTCTGGTTCACAACCGGGGTGTGAGGCTCGCGAATTAACGCTACACAAAGCTATGCCACATAAGTTGTGCTTTGATCATCAACCACAAGACTCTGCTTTTCAATAGAAGCCTTGATCGTTTGCGTCTTAGCATGCCACGTAGGCAAACCACTCCATGCAACCGATATCCATCAATCACACAGAATGATATCCAATGTCAGACACACAGTCCATTTACAAATCCGTTCTGGGTCTGAACGAAACCGGAGGCACCATGTACCTCGCATATCCATCGATTTCCAAGTACGTCTGGACGATCACCAACTGATTCCCTCCTCTTCGGTGTACAACCCAATCAAGATCATCAATAATTATCCAAACGATGTGAAGACCTCCGGTCTTCAACCACCGTCTTCATCCTCAACACATCGTTGAATCAGTTACTCAGAATGGGATAAACCTAGTCTTTCTGAATAACTCGCGTACATAATAAACAAGTGTTACATAAACACAACATACGCCTCATTCTAATTCAGAATATTCTTTTATTCAAATATTATTATAATTTTGGAAAGGTTCCCATTAATTTTAGCAAAGATAAATTCTTTTAAATTTATTCTTTAATCTTCTTTTGAATATCAATTCAAACCAAATTATGGTTTATCCAAACTAGTTGGGATTAACGAACCTTACCGAAGTAATCATTTGTTTTAATTTCCCAATCCCGACCTATTCATCCCATGAAGCAAAACTGGTAATACTTCATATCTAACACCACGGTGTTATCGGTAAATTCAATTACCATTTCACGTTCAAATCTAATTAAAGATTTAACTATCGCCTGGAGCAAAACTGGTGATACTCCATTCTCGATCATTTCAATCTAATTAAAGATTCATTAAAACTCCAATTGGTTTTATTCTTCCCAAAAATCATTATTAATGATTATTTAACTTGGGAAATCATATCCTATATTTAACTGGGTTAAAGAACTAATGTCATTTAAAACACGGTTCGCGATAAACCCAAAATCACATTCCATTCTATCAGTCTCTAACCGTAAATTAACACCCCGTAATTCTGTAACATTAAGTTTCGCAAATTAAAGTATAAATAAATTTTAAAATAAGAATCATGGGAAATGGGTTCTGCTATAACGTTCGTCTCAAAATTCTGCTTGAGATAGAGTCCGAGTTTGCGTAAATCGAACTTCGTATGAAGAAGTTGTGGTCTTTGGAAGTTTCAGAATTTGATTTAAAAATTCAAACAGCCCGAAAACAAGTTCAAAATTTGAAAACTGGACCAGAATTGGGTAGGGCGGGAAAATTCCCGCCCAGGACCCAGGTCGACCAGGGGGTTGACCTGGGTACCCAGGTCGACCTGGGGGTCGACCAAGGGGTCGACCTGGTGGTCGACCTACCCAGTCGACCTGGTCAGGTCTTGGATGGCCTGGTCGGGTTCCGAGCGATTTTCTGAGTTCTGGTGTTTCACTAGGGCTGATTTGTCACTTTCTGGTTGGCTCTTCTCGATGTGAATGGTCTAGATTCATCTATGATCATCTGACGGCTCTAATTAGTTTGAAATTCTATATAAACAACTCAAGTCTCCAACCTAAATTCATACAAGAAATAGAACCTAGAGCCGTCATGCTGTTGGAAGGAAGCCAAGAATAGCCTCCACATGAAGAAAGCTTAGAGACGAAAAAATCTAATTCAAAACTAAAAATCAAAACAACGTTTATTTACCCAAAGGAAAGCATCTCAATTCCAGAACTCATAATCCAGAATTCAAGTTCGTCGTTTGTTGAAAGTCAGTTACTTTTTAGATTTGAACGTCTAGATCTATTTGTGGCATGTAATTAAATAAATATAAGAATATGCCTGATCCTTTCATTTGAATCTGTGCTTGTATATGCCTTTGGATCTAATTAAGACCTATTGTAATTAATTACCGATAAGACTATGCCTATGACTGTGAACGTAAGACTATGCCTATGCCTATGACTGTGAACGTAAGACTATGCCTATGCCTATGCCTATGCCTATGACTGTGAACATAAGACTATGCCTATGCCTATGACTATGACTATGAACATAAGACTATGCATATGCCTATGACTGTGAACATAAGACCATTGTCGATGACTTTGACAAGGACAATTGTGGCTAATCACCTATGATTCATGACTATGAGATTATTGCCTAGGATTATGACTATGAAATTGGATCAAAGCTTGATTCTCTATTCAGACTTATTCTTAATTATCCTTGAATCTTGATTTTTGGGAATTTTCTATTAAGTTAGATCTATCCATGTTCTTGAACCTAGACTGTTATTCAAACCTTTTCAGGCTCATAATGTTATCAGATCTATATACCTGCGATGTTGTAGTCAATTTATTCGGTATATTTATTAGATCTGTAATTTGTGAATTTGGATTATCATCTTATGCCTATTCTTATGCATGTCTTTTCATGGTATTCTTGTTTATTCCCTTTTATCTACAAATCTAGATTGACCTATAATCTAAACTGAATCACGATTACGCAAACGATGGGAATACGATTTGGGCAGAACATGAAACTAACATGAATGTGATTGAAAACTTGGAAGTTTGGTATAACATGAAATTTATATAATTTGGCATAATAAATATGTTGGCATGATCTGAATTGGCTATAATAGTGAGTAATTTGCATGCATATTAGAATTGGATGTAAACCGTAAATTGTTAATTGGCCGCAAAACATGTAGTTGGCATGTGAATCTAGTTTTGGCATAAATTGTAAATTAGAATATTAAATCTAGTTCTAACATGAATTGTAAAATTGGATATTTAATATAGATTGGGCCAAAAATGCAAATAGGAACATTAAGTCTAGATTAGGCTTAACTACTTATTTGGAACGCCAAATATGTAGCATAGTGATTTTGGGCATGGCTACTATGGCGAGTTTGGGAAGGTGGGTTATAGCCTATTCTGATTAATAACTTGAAATTACATGTAATCGTCATGTTTAGCATAATCATGGTTAGTGACACTTAATTTGGTATAATCTTATAAACATGGTTTAGATGGAAAGTGGGCCATAATAATAAATGTTGATAATGTACAATATATAGAAGAGTAATTATGGCATAAGTAAATTAGAAATAATTTACATGAAGAATTTTTCCTAAAAGAGAAATGTGTACATTGTAGAAAATATGAATACGCCTAACCCGAGGTTAGATTGAGTTGTGGTGTAAAACTACTCGGACCCGCCCGGCTGTCCAGTAACCACAACAATACCTATCTAATGTGAGAGGTTAAGGCATTGAGCCCAATAAGAACCCGAGGTTAGACTGAGTTGCGGTGTAAAGCTCCCCGGAACCGACCGGCACATCCAGTGACTGCAACAATACCTGGCTAATGTGAGTGGTTGGTGCTTTAATAAATGAATTAAAGCTAAGACAAGATTTGTAGGGGTTAAGTAACTAAGGAAAACTTAGCCATTATAACATGTTAACTAGACAAGAAGGTGGGGTTAAGTAAATTTAATACACTTAACCAATTTAACATGTTAACTAGACTAGAAGGTGGAGTTAAGTTAACTAAGAGAACACTTAACCGTTATAACATGTTAGCTAAACAGATGGGCAGGGTTAAGTTAAAGGGAACACTTAACCAATACAAGATGAAGGGGGGGGGGTTAAGTAATAAGAAATACTTAACAAATATAACTTGATTTGTGGTAGGGTTAAGTCAACATGAACTACTGATAACACTTAACCAGTTTAACATGACAAATGAATGGGTTAGGTTAACTTGAATTGACTAATGACACTTAACCAATCCAACTTGACGAGAAAAAGAACTACGTAGCAAACCTTAGTTAAGAGGACTATGTTGTAAACCTTAGTAAAGAAAACGACGATTCAGGAACTAAGTAGTAAACCTTAGTTAAGGGAACTAAGTAGTAAACCTTAGTAGAACATGAGAAGGAGCGAATGTCCATCTAATCTTAAAGAAGGCTCCAACAAACTGGGTTACGAAGCACGCGGCTTTAAGGGGACGTGAGGGTACTCTTGGTATCCCTCTGTGAGGCTGCAGATGATCCGCCTGGGCTCACAGAGGTTAAGGTCTGCGTTAGAAGAACCAAGGGTATGCCTTGGTTGCAATATAAGGAAACTTAAAGACTAGGATGGACCAGCGTGATTCGGCAAGACCAGTAGCCCTGTGATAGCAACTCGTCGTCTACCTACCATCTTGAGTCAGTCGAGATACGTACAGCAGAAAGGCGGAGAATTCCAAAAGACCATATACTTGCTATCTAGTTATGGGTGCAGATGGCCATAGGTTAGTGGGGGCATAGAGGGCCTGCGTATAGTTCTCATTTTTCAAGGTGTGCCTTTCATTAGTTGAGGGAGGGGTCAAGTGGGACCATAGCCACTGAAAAAATAGACCTTAGCATCTGCATCGGCAGATATCTAAAAGCTCCCGACCGAGTTCCGTGTTTCTTGATTTGCCTTGCCACAAGACTCGGGTCGTACATATAGAGGACATGTGCATCTAGACAGCGATAACAATCCACGACACATACGTGGGGAAAGTCCAGGAACATATACCACTCTGGGTAGTGTGTCCTAGACTAGGGGGCATTGTTCGATAGTTAGCATAATCCATAGTTGGACCTAGGTCGCGTAAACCCTAAAATCCGAGAAACGTTCAATAGGTAACATAAACCCCAGTAGCCCTGGGTAGCTTAAACCCTGGTTGGATCTAGAATGCGCTAGATAGAAAACCCTAGATTAGATCTAGGTAATAAATAATAGATGTACACCTGAAAACAACCACAATTTCGGGGATTGGGATCATGTTATTGTTTTATCAGTCTATACAGATTACTAGTTGGGCACTAGTTAGGTGGTGCAGAAATATAGAAATTAGAATAACAAGGTAATAGCGAAGTAGAGAAAGTATAGAAGTGCATCCAGTTTATCTTACCTTATAATATCTTGTGCTAACCTTATGATTCCCGTCATCATGGTGTTGTCTTGTATTCAGTTAATTCATGCCATGTTGCTTTTTTTTACCTGTTCACATGCTGAAAGTTACTGAACTTACCAGACTTTATGTCTGACTCTGTTTTTTTCGCTTTCTTGTCTTCCGTTCCCCCCCCCCCCCCGCCCCCCCCCGGGTTCGCAAGGAGGGAATATTACAACTTAGCCCAGTTTTCTTTCCAAGCTGAAGATTAGTTGAAGTTTTGCTTGGATTCTCTTTTCCATTGCTATGGCTGGCTCATGCTACATTGGGGAATATAAATATTATTTTATGCTTCTTTATTTTGCAAGACAGATATTCTGGTATTGGAAAATAATTGTTGTACAAACTATTTTATCAATAAAGTAAAGTTCTATTTTCCGCTGTTTTAATTTTGCTTGTCTTGTAATTTATCTATATCTTTTACCTATAATGCTTCACAGAACTTAGTGCATTCCCTTGGTGAGTGACACAAACGGATATGAGGTGTTACATAGCAAGTGAACAATCCCCTAATAATAACCCCGAAGGCCGAAACCAACATCAGATCAATACCCAGGAAACCATTCAACTTAACTAATCTTCAGTTAGTTTCTGATTTTCTTAACTCCATTAGGTCTAAGAAAAGTATTATTAAAGATACCATTAACGACAACCCAAATCCCATTTGATATTAAATATAAGGCTCTGAATAGAAAATATATCGACTTATATTCAATATCAAATTCTACGACAAACAAATATCGTATTCGAAATAAAGATAAAAAATATCTTTCAAATCTCCATAACAATATCTGTATAATCACGAAATCCAACGTCGAAATATTCCAAAGACAATTTCAATTCAAATCCATTCCAATTCAATTATTGGAAATACTGGTTACATTTAAAACCCTTTCAAATCTAATTTATTTATTTCAAAAATAAATGGATTATAATTCTAGTTCAAAACTAGTTCATCTCGATAAAAATCTATTTTTATCTTTTCAAATATGGAGTTTTCATCCCAATTCTTTCCAAATCATTTCTTATGATTTTACACAAATTATTACTATTTTTAATAATTTTATCAAGGCCCGTACAGTCGATTTCCATAAACGGCCATCGAACTGCACTTACAGCGACCTTTTCCAAAATTGATTTGGAAATAATTCCAAATCCAACTGTTAGATTTCAAATCTCTAATATTCGTCAGAAAGCTCTTTTCGATACAAACCCAATGGTTCCGGTTTTAGGAGAATCCAACGGTCGGATCTCCCGCAATGTCAATTCGAAGTCAATGGTCGAAATTCGCGAACTACCGCTGCGCGGCGCGTTCTATTCAGGCCATTTAATATATATAATATATATATTTCATCGATTTCAATTCTAAACATATTTTATAAATCGTTTTAGATTCGTTTTCAAAACAATTTCAACTTCATATTCAATTTTAAATCAAAATCGAATATTTCATATCATTAACATATAAATGATAATATTTTCAAAACGTTATATTTTGAAATCACTTCCCTTTCTATATTAATTTTAAAAACGAATATAATCGATATAAATATCATTCGCGTCAAAATGGCGCAAATCTAATTAACATGGCTTTATATTTTTCAATAACTTCGTTATTCTATTCAACAAATGAATATTTTCTTCAACACATGAATTTTCTTTTATTCAACACATGAATATATATTTTATTCAACAAATTAATTTTCTCAACACAGAAGTATATATTTTATTCAACACATGAATTTTCTCAACACATGAGTATTGTCAACACATGACTATTTTGTTTATTCAACACATGAACATAATTTATTTTCTAAATTGGAATGAGACCCACTCAATTACCATATAATGTTATTTATATGGGTTTTATACAACACATGTATATAATAGTAATGATAAATAATCAACCATCATCAAAAGTGCACCACGCAACTGCATAAGAATTAAATATAAATAAATAACGGTTACAAAGTCTGTCAACGCATCGAATGACATACAACTAAACAATCGGGATTAGTGTACGTCAAATATCATCCCAATACCCGTATGGGGTTTCAAATCAACAAACACAGATTTTTATTTGTGCAGTTGGGCAATGTGTAAAATTTATCGTCCCAATCAATATCAGTCAAATGGGTGTACATAAACAAATCGTCCGATTTGTTTATAAATATTCATTTTATATACACATTAAAAATTATATTTTTAACTATAAAATATTTTATTCATTCCACTTCACACAATCAACTTTCACAACGCATCAATCAAACAAACAAGTCATCCATGGTCTGTGGATGACGGGTGCTGCTAAGCACCGTCGGCATCTTAGTATATATTTCACACTAGAAATCAAAATAAAAGTGAGGAGTTTTCACCGTGGGATCCACTCCGCCATTTTATTTTCAAAATTCAGAACAGTCTGGATTTGCCCGTACTTCCAACGTAGTCTTCTCCACGTTGTTCATATTAAAATCACATTTTTATTTGAACACTATAAAAATCGCATTTTTATTTCAACACATATATATAATAAAAATCAGATTTTTATTTCGCTACATATATAAAAATAATATTTTTATATTTCCTATTATATTAAAATTCTATTTTTAATCCGCTATTCATATAAAAATCGAATTTTTATTTCGCTACAACATATATGAAAATCGTATTTTTATATTCTCTATCTTATAAAAATCATATTTTTAATTCGCTACATATATAAAAATAATGTTTTTTATTTCGCTACTTCTTTATTTAAAAATCATGTCTTTCTTATTTAAAATCACTTCTTTTTAATAACTAAAAATCATTTCTTTTCTACTTTACAAATCCTAACCTTTCTAATTTAAAAATCGAAACTCCCTAACTATAAAAATCATAGATTTCTAAATAGAAAAATGAAATCTTTCCTATAGAAAATATAATCTTTTTCCAATTAAAAATCTTAACTTTCTCAAATTAAAAGCCTAATCTTTCTTATCATAAAAATCCTATTTTTATGTGGCTACCATAAATGTAAAAATCATATTTTTATACTACTAAAATTCATATTTTTAAACCGCCATTATATACAAAAAAATCCGATTTTTATCTTGCTAATATATATAAAGATTCGATTTTCCTCATGCTATACCTACCATAAAAAATCCTACCTTTATCATGTTATCTATATGATAAAAATCGGAGTTTTTATTAAAATATACTAAAACAAAAATCTGAAAAACTTACTGTGATTTGATCGGAGGAGGGAGGAGTTGCTTCGCTGGGTGACAGGGCTCGAGGAGGCGCCGGGGGTGGCTGCACTGGTCGGCGGTGAACCAGGGGGCAACATAGGTCATCAGGTGGCGGGTCCGGTCTCGTTTTGGGTGAGGATGGAGCAGGTGTTCGCGCGCTCGACGGAGAAGAAGGGGGATGGCCAGAACTGGTGGGACGATCATTGGAGGGCGCGCGCGCTGAAGGGGGTGGTGGCGCTATCGCGATGGGGTGGACGAACAATGGTAGATCGCGGTTTTTTTCCTTATCGTTTTTTTCTTTTTCTTTCTTCTTTTGGATTTTGAGCTGAACGGTGTATTGGGGAAAAGGAATTTAGGGCGTTGACTTGGTAGAAGAGGAAATAGGGGGCTATTTATAATAATTTATATATTTTATTTAATTCGAATTCCAAAAAGTAAATTTTCATCTCAACTCCAATTCGAACTCAACGACTGTCACCCCTAGCTAATTACCCCCATTCCGAACACAATGGGATATGCCCGGTAAGCTGATTCGGCTGTTACGATAGGTTTTCATCAAAATCAAAATATAAATCTATATATTGAATTTGAACTCACATTTCAATTTACTGGGCCACATACGGACCCTAAAAATTCCCGAAAAATTATTTCTTGTTTCGTATTGACGATACGGTCCTAACAAAACTAATTTCGTCAAATTTGAAGATCGTTTGAAAAATGATCATTTTGAAGGGTCATATTTTCCATAGCGACTATTTTGAATTTTCAACTGGGCATAACTTTTTATTCCCGCTATGAAATTTCAATTTTTCAGGTTCGTTGGAAAGATTTTTCTAAATAGATTCTAATATTTTTGGTTTTGCTAAAATCCGGTTTATTTTGAATCCCGTACATTCATTTGAAGTTTGAAATCGAATTTTCGAACTATCGCGCCATTTTCAATTCCTTTTATAATTTTAAATAATTATTTATATTCTAACGACGATTCAAATAAATATATTCATTCTACTTCTATTCAAAATAAATTGCTCGTCGTAATTATTTAAAATAATTCATTTTAAAGATTCTAAATTCACTAAAATTTCCAAAATAAATTTTTTAAATTGGCTCAGATTTCCATGTTATTACAATCTCCCCCACTTAAAACTTTTCGTCCCCGAAAAGGAACGAAGCTGAAAGTTGTTTAACTAATCAACTCAACTTTCATTATTTTCTTTATGGCTTAAGTTCTTCCACTTTTCAGTTTCTAAGAACTTTTCAAATTTTTCAAAAATTTGGCTAACACCCTAAATTTTCGAAAAATTTCGCCATAACCTCCCCTGCACCGGGAGCTTCGGGATATTTCAAATAGCCTCCCATGTCCCTCACCAATCCAAAAGAAAAAGCCAAGTGGCTAGCCAATCGGCTCATAAAATCATCAAAAACCCCAAGAAATACAATAAACATGTACCTATTTGTCAGGCAAACAATTTTATTCCTCTTCTCTAGCCTCCTTGCTATAACCTGTTCAATGTAAGTACATGTATATGTATGCAAATGCGACAAATTTTCAATACAATTCACTATTTGGTTCAATTTGGCTTAATGGTTCAAATTTTAATTAATCAACCAATAATCGGACAACACAACCAGCAATCAATTAGTTGATTATCTTTTCAAATTCATAACTTGGATACATAGTCAAAAAATCACATTTTTGGTGCCAAATCACAACAATAGACCCTATCTAGTTTTGGTTCTCACACCAGTCAATTGGAAATATATAAATATCACACCTTCGAAACTCGAACATAAATACTGATGATGTCATGACAATTATCAGTACCATCTCCGGGCGACTAGCATGTGATTCCATATCCATCCAGTATATTAAAACTTCAAATACATGCGGATCAGACGTGTATGCAAAGTCTTTATATCCTTGATTGTCCAAATTCAATGTAAAATAAATAATCAAATACGAATAATTGATTTAAATTTTCAAAATAAAAATTGTTTTCATTTTAAAAATATACTCTTCACACTTGTTCTAGGATACTACTGATCCCATCTCTAATGAGTCATTCCCATTGGATATTACTAATCCAATATCTGATGAATTCTTTCGTATGGTTCTAATGTGTCATGTTCTCGAGCTCTGTAAACCAAAGCTCTGATACCAAATGAGACGACCCAAACTTCCGCGGTAAGGAAAGCACGGATTGAATTGAGAACAAGCCACATCAAAATGCAAACAGAGGAACATTTCATTGCTTATTGCAACAATTCCATCAGAATACAAGAATATACAGAGTATGAATAAATATTACACATTTACTAAATATCAGAGATTAAAATACATTACATAGCAGCGGAAAATAATACAATACACAACTAGAAGTAATACACGAATACAGAGCTTTCCGAATATTGCTTCAGTTGTAAATTAGGATCCTGTGAATATAAATCTACAAAACCAAAACTACTAGATGCACATGTCAAAATAAGGGCATCCAGAGTTTAGGTTCAAACAATAAACTCCAGATCAG
Source organism: Allium sativum (assembly GCA_030737875.1). Lineage (NCBI taxonomy): Eukaryota > Viridiplantae > Streptophyta > Magnoliopsida > Asparagales > Amaryllidaceae > Allium > Allium sativum. The sequence goes on from CM060922.1 coordinate 543,022,490, forward strand.
TCATGTGACTGGTGTGAGAACTAAAATAGTTATTTAAAGCTTTACTTTAAATCGGATATATCAAGGGACCATGTCGTATAACACGGAATGGGTTTCCTCCCAAGAATACCAAGGCATATAACAAAAGAGTGCAATGCTTTTTAGAAAAATGAAGCTATTATAAGACCCAGGTCCCATCACATAATGCAACACAAGCCGGAGGATAGGGTTTTCCCTTATAATTACCAAACATGCTTGGTACGTTAAAAGCAAATCATTTGATACTATAAAACAACTTTAAATATAAATGTATCAATCATATCGGCATGGGTATGATATATCATGTCGCCAATACTAGGCTCTGCAATCAAAACCGCAAATGTCACGTATTGGAAGTTGGATTTCAATCTGCGAGCCGAGGCAAGGGATCGTCCTCTACGGATTCGAGACAATCTAGCCCATGTCTCAGGAACAGAACGCATCGTCTGTAACGACCCGCATTTTTCAGCGATATTATTAATTTATTTAACTATTTAAATAGTGAATTAGAGATTTTAAATGGTCGGTTAATTGAATAATATTGAATATTTAATTTAATTAAATAATAGAATAATATATTTAATTCAGAAATAATCAAAAATAGTAGAATTCACAATATAGTGTGAATTGGATTATTTAAAATATATAGTTCAGTTTAGAGTTGAATTATATTAACAAATATATCCAATCAACGACAGTTGAACGTGTAATTTATAATATAATTAAAATCGAGCTCGAAATGGCACGGTAGTTTGCTATTTGGCGATTTGAACTTCAACCGGATATACAAGGTCCGTTTTAAATCGGATTTCTATGAAACAAGAAACGTTCAGAGCTGGTGAAGTATATTTTTCTAATGGAAGAGAAAAATCAGGATTTTATCATGTAGACTATGAGTTATGTCAAAATCAAATTTCCATAAAAAAAGCTATGGAATTCCATTAGAATTTGTAACGCTTTATTTACGTTATAAAAGGGTTTTCAACATAATTAAATATTGCTATCGAATCTGGGAAAATCCTTTTAGGTGTAGGTATAATTTAATTTTTAGAATTTTACTGTAATTTTTAATTATTGAATAAGCAACTTTTTATTTGGAGTATTGTGCACCCTGTAATCAACATTTCGGGGTTTCATAGAATAAGCTAACGGACCTATATTATTATATTTTTGGGATCGTGGTAACTCGCTGGACGAGACCGTACTCTTATTTATGTCCGTAGCAGTTCAGACATGAACGAAAATCTTATGTACAAGCCTACTTCCTTAAGCATTATGGTTTCTCACATTTATATATATACAAATGCGGATTTATGAAATAAAAGTGCATGGCGTGGACCAAAACGAACCATACAGCTACCCTAGACTCTTCATTGATGCACATGGCACCCACGTTGTATATCCATACTGTCGATGCAAGCTTTAAGACTCCATGACCAAGGAAAACCATCTATAAAAGGACAACACGTGAGGACTCATTTGTCAAAACCTACATACCACTCATGTCTGTGTACATCATATCCTTCCACGTTCTTTATCTCAGCACCTCAAGTGTAAATATCTATCTGCACACATCTATATAAATAGCTAAGCCGTAGCCATTTCCAGGGCTAAAAATGAAAAGATTTAATCAAAACCGCGGGTAAACAATCTTCTAAATTGTATATATTGTGTTGTTGGACGGAGAGCTATGCAACTGGATCCATCTCTATGTGTTCAGAAGTCTCGCAGTGCCTAGAGTTTCAAGGGGGTTCGTCAAATGGGCGTGAGTGGATTTTGGAGTAGGCGGTTCTAGGAGGTGAGTCGTGACAAGTGGAAGAGGCTGGAAGGGTGTGAGACGCGGGATGGATATATAGAAGAGAGGATGACGCTGTTAATGTTGGAGTGGTTTTGCAAGTATGGAATGGGATGGTGTTTTTAACGTGGATGGGTGGAAAGTTGAATAATGCGGTAGTGATACAGGAGGGCCACATTGTATGTGTTCGGGGATGGAACGTGTTGTGTTTCATGTGAATAAGGGCTTGATGGGGGTGATTTTAAGTTGCGAGATGAGGACGTTTAGATCAAGGAACAAGAACGCCATGGCCACGAGAAGTTGCGTTTGGATTTTTCCTGGGAAGAAGATGCAATAGTGTTACGGGTGGAATTTTGAATGGGCTGGCTTGTATGTTCAGGTGAGGCCCATTTATTTTATTAATTTATTTTAAGTTACATTTTTAAATTTAATAATGCTTTAACTTAGAATATCTCACCCGTACGTTGTCAGTTTCACGAACGGTCAGATCCATTGGGATCGTATGGACGAGCGCAACGCAATGGAACTGACTGGGAGCGAATCAGTGCTCGTTACAATTTATAACAAAATAAATTATTCGTCTGAATCAAGCGATGGTTATTGTTATTAGCGATGATCGTCCAATGTGAGTAAAACTCACCAACTCTGAACAGTTCTATTTTTATAACATATATTTAGAACTGATAAATGATGACTGATTGATGTTTGTTAATTGTTTGGTTGAATTATTTGTGTATTGATTGAAATTATAGATAATGATATACATATATATATATATATATATATATATATATATATATATATAAATCGTTAATCGAATATTGATTTTGTTTAACAGAATATTCTATATTCGTGTTTTTTATCATCTGTGATGCAGGGAAACAGGTTGGAGGGACCCAATTGGGTTCCTCAATATTTATAATACTTCTGTTCATATATTGTAATATATGATGTGATAAATAATTTGTTGTCGAGTATGTGGGTTTAGACGATATTGGCCATCGTGATTTGATATGGTAAATACCGAAATGTTAAAAAGGGAAATTTCAAAATGAATATTGAAATTAAAAATCAAAGGATTTTATAAAAGAGAAAATATTTATAAAATCAAAGAAGACATCATAAAAAGGAATTTATTTATAAATGGAATATTTATAAATAGGAAATATTTTTAAGTGGGATTAAAAAGGAAAATCTTTATAAATGAAATATTTATAAAAGGAAATATTTATAAAATCATAAGAATTTATAAAGGAGATATTTATTTGTTAAATAAATAGGAGATATTAAACGAATTATTTATTTAGTAAATAAATAGGATATCATAAACAAATTATTTATTTAGAAAATAAATAAATCTATACAAGGAAATATTTGTGAAAACAAATATTACAAGGACATATTTGTGAAACAGAAAGAGAAAGAGAAATATTTGTAAAACACTTATAAATAGAATAAAGGAATATTTATTTAGGAAATAAATAGAATTGAAAAAGGAATATTTATTGGGAAAATAAATAGAGTAGATGAAAAGGAGTTAGTCGAATTTAGTATTCGAAGGAGTTAATCGAAATTAGTATTCGAAGGAGTTAATCGAATTTAGTATTTGAAGGAGTTAATCGAATTTAGTTAATCGAAATGAGTTAATCGAATAAGGTTAGTCTAGTCGAGTTAATCGAAAGGAGTTAATCGAACATAGTTAAACAAATGGAGTTAAACAAAAATTAGAAACTGACTTGAGATTAATAAGTTGAATGGTTTCCTGAGTATCGATCTGATGTTCGTTTCGGCCTTCGGGGTTTATACTTAGGAAGTTGTTCTCTTGTTAGTTTATAGCTAGAGTCTGATACATGTGGAAGAAATGGGATATGTAATTAAGCCATGGAAATGTTTTCCAGTGTTGATAACGTATATTTTCTAAACATAGAAAATGAGGAAATATATATATATATATATATATGTTTGATGATTGGATCGATAATTCCATTTGGAAATAAGATCGTTGTGTGTACACAGGCATGTTTTTATTTGATAGTTAAATCACCGACTATCAAAGTTTTGACCATTTTAACGTTGTTAATATGGAGAGACCGATTGGATTCTTATCCAAAGAACCACTCTGTATTGGCATAAGCGTTGCGAATCATATATGCCAAAGAAATTGAAGATGGAGTAAAGTGCAAGGGCTGGTGTATAAGTCCTAGGTAGAGATTACCTAGGATGGATGTACTAAATAGTGCCTTCGGTTTCGTTTGGTCCCAGAACGAATGTATACGGACGAGTGTCTGACAGAGTATTTCCAATGATCGAATGGGTTGGTTTGTATAAATATATATGGTTGCAATGGATTTATTCCCTTAGCATAACATCCAAAATATTTGTGCAAATCAATTAATGATTAACGGATCTGATAATGTGGCATTCAAAGTGATCGTGATATCTATGAATGGAAAGAAATCGTAGCCTCTGGCCTCAACAACCAGGAAATGACAAAAATTGGGCAGGCAGCATGTCTATGTAGGTCGCACCTATTAGGGTGTATGATCACCTGATCTAGAGTTTCATTTACTTCTAAAAATCTATTGTCGATGCTGTCCCATTCGGGAAACGGTTGTTGATCCCAACCGTTGGTGATATACATTCGATACACTCAAGCGAAATGGGTGGTCCGTCATGTGTGGCCGGGTTGCAAGATGTTCTTGTTGAACCCAGTGTATTCCTCTCTAGAGGTACACTAGCGAAAGGTGGTTCCATACCTTGTCATAGTTGGAAATCCATTACCCAATACGTGCATGCGGTTTTGGTTGTATACTATATATGTAGAATGTGAGATGAAAGCGTTTCTGCTAGATGATTATTATATTGTGGTTGATAGACATTATTATAATATCAAAAGGTTTTTGATATAAAGATATTTTGATTCTCAAAAGGGGAAAACCCGTTCCGTTATACGGTGTGGTATTATGAGATATCGTTTACTTGTTCGAACTGTTTTAAACTGTTTTACTCATACCAGACCCATGACTGACCCGGAGTTTATTTTGTTTTGTTTTCCCTAAATTCTTGGGTGCCTTATTTTATATGGGCAATCAAGTAGTCAGGATTTACAAATACTTGAAGAGCTGGAGCAGAAGGCTTCAGAATCATATAGCTATTGTTTATTTCCGCTGTGTTGTAAGTGTTGTACCTTGAAATGATTTGTATATTCAAGAACAGATTTATATTTCAAAGTTTATGTTATATATTCTATGTTATTCGTTCCATTGTGAGATTCGTGTTACTATGATGTTGTGTTCTTCTTCTTCTTCTATTCTAAGTTTCTATCTTATCTATTCTCACCCTCTAATTTCTTTCATTAACTACCGGTATTTTTTGATGTTTGGTTAGTCGTCATTGAGTTTATGTCGATAACCAAAGTCGCTGAAAAACCGGGTCGTTACAGTTGGTATCAGAGCTTAAGGTTAAGTGAATTACCTTGCCTTTGCGGCGTGACTCAGCTGAGATGGGGTTAGTAATACCCTAGATTGAGTTGGGTGTATATATACGAGTGAACGTATTTGTTATTCACTATAAAATGATTTATATTGTGGAGATTTATTGGTTAAGTTGTTTATGAGTTCTTATCGATCAGTTTGATCCACTGTATCGGTAGGGGTTTATAAACACTTGAATACGATGGGTCGACACTATATGTCATGAAAAGAGGGTAAATGAAATAATTTTACCCAAAGTATATTTTGATATAGAGAAAATATATTTATTGGATTTATAGTATATTGGATATATTGGTTATTATTATAATCAAGTAAGAATATAAATTAAATGGTTATGTAAATACCCGATCAGAATTCATATAAGTGAAATATATGAAATCGAATTGAATTAAATCTGAACTTAAATCAGAATTGAAAAGAAAACCCTGGAAATTTGAATAAGTGTTTGTAATGGACTTGGATTAAATATATGTAAATTTTAATATCCTGAGAGATTTTAAATTGTTTTACAAGCATTAGGAATGGTATTTTGAAATATATTTCAAAATGGAAGTGTTTAGAAATGGTTTTGAAAGTGATATAGTATTGAGCTCACTTCGATAGCTGGGAAATAACCTTGATGATGAATCGCGACATCATTAGTGTTCATTTTCGAGTATGTAAGTGACGGATTACTACCAAAGATACTGTTTTGAATTTGATTTGAGAAAAGCAAGTTGTTTTGAAATCCAAAAGAGATATTTGGTTTTTGAAAGGTGAAGCTATTTAAAACTCCCGGGAGAGATTGATGAATTAAAAACAAGTGAAATAATACTTGTGGAAGCAAATTGAAATTAAAGTAATGCCAGTTAAGTGGTAACTGAAATTGAATTGAAATCGAGTAAGATTGGATTAGGAGACAGAATCTGGAATTATGTTGAAGTGATAAGTTAAAAATTGGAATCGAGAAGTGAACTCGAGTTTGAAGTAAATTGGAGTTGGATATAAGCGAATGGTTGTGTTGGAGATCAAAGTGATTTGAGTTTGATTGGGAATACATTAGTATATGTTAAATGGATAGCAGAGTTGAACGGCCGACAAAAAGGTACATGTTTATATTCATATGAGTTTGATGAGATTTATGAGCCTGATTGGCAAGTCGCTTGCCGTTTTGATTTTCTTTCGGGTTGGAGATGGCCCATAGAGGCGAGTTAGAGTTTGACCTATTAACCAGTACAAAGGAGGTGCTGGCGAAAATTTTCAAAATGTTAAGGTGTTAGAAAATTCTCAGGATTTTTGAAAATTTTCGTTGATAAGAATTAATCAATATTTAATTGAATTTAAATTTGGTTCAGTTGAGATTGAAGTTAAGAAGCGAACAAATAAGTCTGGCCAGTCGATAGGGTTTGTTTTCTACCTTAGCAATTTCGAGGACGAAATTATTTTAAGTGGGGAAGAATGTAACGACCCACATTTTTAAACGATATAATTAATTTATTTAACTATTTAAATAGTGAATTAGAGAATTTAAATGGTCAGTTAATTAAATAATATTTAATATTTTATTAAATTAAATAATAGAATAACATATTTAATTCAGAAATAATCAAAAATAGTAGAATTCAAAATATAGTGTGAATTGGATTATTTAAAATATATAGTTCAGTTTAGAGTTGAATTATATGAACAAATATATTCAATCGACGATAGTTGAACGTATAGTTTATAATATAATTAAAATCGAGCTCGAAATGGCGCGGCAGTTTGCTATTTGGCGATTTGAACTTCAACTGGATATACAGGGTCCGTTTTAAATCGGATTTCTATGAAACAAGAAACGTTCAGAGCTGGTGAAGTATATTTTTCTAATGGAAGAGAAAAATCAGGATTTCGTCATGTAGACAGTGAGTTATGTTAAAATCAAATTTCCATTAAAAAACACTATGGAATTCCTGTAGAATTCGTAACGCTTTATTTACATTATAAAAGGGTTTCCATTATATTAAATATTGGTATTGAATCTGGGAAAATCCTCTTAGGCGTAGGTTTAATTTAATTTTTAGAATTTTACTGTAATTTTTAATTTATTAAATAAGCAACTTTTTATATGAAGTATTGTGCACCCAGTAATCAACATTTCGGGGTTTCACAGAATAAGTTAACGGACCTATATTATTATATTTTTGGGATCGTGCTAACTTGCTGGACGAGACCGTACTCTTATTTCTGTCTGTAGCAGTTCAGACATGAACGAAAATCTTATGTACATGCCTACTTCCTTAAGCATTAAGGTTTCTGACATTTTATATATACAAACACGGATTTATGAAATGAAAGTACATGGCGTGAACCAAAATAAACCATACAGCTACCCTAGACTCTTCACTGATGCACATGGCACCCACGTTGTATATCCATACTGCCGACGCAAGCTTTAAGACTCCACGACCAAGGAAAACCATCTATAAATGGACAACACGTGAGGACTCATTTGTCAAAACCTACCTACCATGCTTTCACTCCACTCATGTCTGTGTACATCATATCCTTCCACGTTCTTTGTCTCAGCACCTCAAGTGTAAATATCTATCTGCACACATCTATATAAATAGCTAAGCCGTATCCATTTCCAGGGCTAAAAACGAAAAGATTTAATCAAAACCGCGAGTAAACAATCTTCTAAATTGTATATATTGTTTTGTTGGACGGAGAGCTATGCAACTGGATCCATCTCTATGTGTATGGAAGTCTCGCAGTGCCTAGAGTTTCAAGGGGGTTCGTTGAATGGGCATGAGTGGATTTTGGAGTAGGCGGTTCTAGGAGGTGAACTGCGACAAGAGTAAGAGGCTGGAAGGGTGTGAAACGCGGGATGGATATATAGAAGAGAGGATGACACTGTTAATGTTGGAGTGGTTTTGCAAGTATGGAATGGGATGGTGTTTTTAACGTGGAAGGGTGGAAAGTTGAATAATGTGGTAGTGATACAGGAGGGCCACGTTGTATGTGTTCGGGGGTGGAACGTGTTGTGTTTCATGTGAATAGGGGCTTGATGGCGTGATTTTAAGTGGCGAGATGAGGACGTTTGAATCAAGGAACAAGAATGCCATGGCCATGAGAAGTTGCGTTTGGGTTTTTCCTGGGAAGAAGATGCAATAGTGTTACGGGTGGAATTTTGAATGGGCTGGCTTGTATGTTCAGGTGAGGCCCATTTATATTATTAATTTATTTTAAGTTACATTTTTAAATTTAATAATGCTTTAACTTAAAATATCTCACCCGTATATTGTCAGTTCACGAACGGTCAGATCCGTTGGGATCGTATGGACGAGCGCAACGCAATGGAACTGACTGGGAGCGAATCGGTGCTCGTTACAATTTATATCAAAATAAATTGTCCATCTGAATCAAGCGATGGTTATTGTTGTTAACGATGATCGTCCAATGTGAGTAAAACTTACCAACTCTGAACGGATCTATTTTTATAACGTATATTTAGAACTGATAAATGATGACTGATTGATGTGTGTTAACTGTTTGGTTGAATTATTTGTGTATTGATTGAAATCATAGATAACGATATATATATAAAAATCGTTAATCGAATATTGATTCTGTTTAACAGAATATTCTATATTCGTGTTATTTAACATCTGTGATGCAGGGAAACAGGTTAGAGGGACCCAACTGGGTTCCTCAATATTTATAATACTGTTCATATATTGTAATATATGATGTGATATATAATCTGTTGTCGATTATGTGTGTTTAGACGATATTGGCCATCGTGATTTGATATGGTAAATACCAGAATGTTAAAAAGGGAAATTTCAAAATGAATATTGAAATTAAAAATCAAAGGATTTTATAAAAGAGAAAATATTTATAAAATCAAAGAAGACTTTATAAAAAGGAATTTATTTATAAATGGAATATTTATAAATAGGAAATATTTTTAAGTGGGTTTATAAATAAAAGAAAATCTTTATAAATGAAATATTTATAAAAGGAAATATTTATAAAATCATATGATTTTATAAAAGAGATATTTATTTGTTAAATAAATAGGAGATATTAAATGAATTATTTATTTAGTAAATAAATAGGATATCATAAACGAATAATTTATTTAGAAAATAAATAAAGCTATATAAGGAAATATTTGTGAAAACAAATATTACAACGACATATTTGCCAAACATAAATAGAAAGAGAAATATTTGTAAAACACTTATAAATAGAATAAAGGAATATTTATTTAGGAAATAAATAGAATTGAAAAAGGAATATTTATTGGGAAAATAAATAGAGTAGATGAAAAGGAGTTAATCGAATTTTGTATTTGAAGGAGTTAATCGAATTTAGTATTCGAAGCAATTAATCGAATTTCGAAGGAGATAACGAATTTAGTTAATCGGAACGAGTTAATCGAATATGGTTAGTCTAGTCGAGTTAATCGAAAGGAGTTAATCGAACATAGTTAATCAAATGGAGTTAAACAAAAATTAGAAATTGACTAGAGATTAATAAGTTGAATGGTTTCCTGAGTATCGATCTGATGTTGGTTTTGGCCTTCGGGGTTTATACATAGGAAGTTGTTCTCTTGTTAGTTTATAGTTAGAGTCTGATAGATGTGGAAGAATAGGGATATGTAATTAAGCCATGGAAATGTTTTCCATTATTAATAATGTAACACCCCGCAAACTCTATAACTGTGAAATTAACAAATTAAAGTATAATTAATCTGAAATCAAAGAACTAAGGGAAACGGGATACGCCATTGCGTTCGTCTCGGAAAAATACGCGAGATAGAGTCCGAGTTTTCAAAAAACGGAGTCTGTATGAAGAAGATATGGCCTTCGGAAGTTTCTAAATCAAGTTTAAATTCGAATATGGGGCCCAATGGGCCAGGGCGGAAAAACACCCGCCTGACGCACCCAGGTCGACTGGGCTGTCGACCTGGTCTAACCAGGTCGACAGGGCTGTCGACAGGCATGTCGACCTGGTCCAGAGACAGGTCGAACCCAGTCTAACCCGGCTGGCCTATTCTCTGTTAGTCGATTTTCTGTGGTCTGCTTTGTCATTAGGGCTAGGTGGCAGGCTCTAATTGGTCTCTCTTGCGAATGAATGGCTACGATCAATCCAAGCAACATCAATGGTCCTAATCAGTTCATAACCTCTATAAAAACAACCCTAGACTAAACCCTAATCTATTCATTCAAAAATAAGAACAAAGCCGCCATGTTGCTGAGGAACGACTAGGGTAGCCACCAATTGGAGAGAGGATTAGGAAGCAAATTCTAAAGCATAAAGCAAACTTAATCAAATCAAATCAACAAGGAATTGTATCTCCAAATCCCTAAATTGGAGAATTCGCCATACCATTGTAAGTAGAGTATTATTTTGGTATGAATAAATAATTGTGTTGGTTTGTATACTTGAATTGTGGCGATAAAGTAATTCATATTTGTGCGTTACTATGATATTCTCGAATTGTGTTATTCAATTATGAAAAACTACATGCGGTAGTTTTATGCAAGTATACGTTTGGAATATTCGCAAATTATGTAATCATGTTGAAGTTACATGTATGTAGTTGTTTGAAATTCATGCAAGTTTGGGGCTTTGCTACTATGCCATCATAATGTGTATTTTCATACAAACATCGTTTTTGTGAAGTAATTGGAATAAGTTTGGGTTATCATAATTCATATGAAACTATGTTAAAATTTTGGCACCATGTATTAAGCCATGCTTTTGTACTAGAAAACCTATTAGCAAACCTATGAATATGATTAGGCTATGATTGATATTTTGCATAATTGAAATCCGTATTGTTAACAAGGATTATATGATGACATATGTGGTACATAGCTAGGTTAGATTCAAAAACCCCTTTTTGCAAGACTAAAGTAAAAATCATGATTTCATATTTATGCCATGTGAATTGATTTAAAATCATGATTAGTTTGAACTATACTTTTGGGTTAGTAACAAAAGTAAACACCTTTGTAAACATGTAGTAATCTTATGAACATGATTTGCTTATGTTTGACATTATGCCTAAATAAAAAGATAGGTTCATGTTGTAGTTAAGCCTATGTGTCAATAATGATATTCTTATCTCAACTACAAGTTATGTGCTTTGATTCATGTCACCTATGCTTTATGATAAAGTATATGTTACCACTATGCAAGTACACCAGTTTCTATTTTGTATTTCCAACGTCATATTGCAAGTTCATGCGCTCACCTTCCCCTTTTTGTGTATGTAATCACGCTTTAAGCCTCCCCTTTTTCTCATGGCTAAGTTGGGCTTAAAAAGGTTAAGCCCAATATATATATAATAAACGGACGTGTTAAACGGGGGAAAATAACGTTGGGTTAAAATTATTAATGAATGAAAATATAAAATAGAAGGACCCAAATTCAAGTATGGGTTGGGCCCATGATTGGTGTAACCTTTACACCATTAACTTAATAATGGGCCGCAAATATTTACATATAAGAAAATAAAGAAGAAAGACAAAATATGTAAATGTAGAACATACGATGTGTTTAACCCGAGGTTGGATTGAGTTGTGATGTAAACCTGCACGGAACCGCCCGGCTGTCCAGTAGTCACAACAATACCTATCCAATGTGGGAGGTTAAACATGGAGCCCAATAAGGACCCGAGGTTAGACTGAGTTGTGGCGTAAGACTGACCGGAACCAACTGGCAACAGGCAGCCACAACAATACCTGTCTAATGTGAGAGGTCAAGGCTTCAATAAGACAATTAAGGCTGAGTCAGGATTGTTAGGATTAAGTGAACTAAAGACTTAATCAAAATGGAACATGCTAAACTAAACGGACTGGTGGGGGTTAGGTTAGAAAACACTTAACCAACTTAGCATGTTGGCTAGAGATAGAAAACCTAGTAACGGGGGACCCTTTTCAGCAGTAACCCTAGAAGGTGTATCAGGATACCCTGAAACTAGGCAGGGTGGGGCACGATTACTGGGCTGATTGTAAGAGGTCAAAGCGACGGCGGTGGTGTAGCAGTGTAGGTTCTAACGGAGTGCGGGCGTGCACACACTCCGGCGCAGAAAAATAAGGCACTAGACACCAGTAGCATACCTGTGCATTCTAGGATTGTGTCGGGCCACCACCATGGGACTTGATACACCCCATGGTGGGACCAGCATAGGTAACTACAACATCGGGGGCCGTAAGACACATGTAACTATGCGAGTAGGAGCCGATCATCATAATGGATCACATCACCCTGATTTATGGGGTGCCAGTTGGAAATTAGTTTATATGGGTTCAGAGATTTACATGGGGTACGATAGTATATTCGACCCTGGACAACTTAACCAAGTTTATTGTGCTTTCCCACTTCTTGTTTATACTTATCATACCCAGTTCTTTATTCATAGACAGAATAGTACTAGACTTACTCAGGCTTTATGTCTGACTCTACTTTTCTTTCGTCTTCTTTTCTTCCGTTTCCCCCCCCCCCCCCCCGGTCCGCAGGGAGGGAACACAGCAGCTTGACCAGCCTTAACATTCAGCTTGAAGAAGAGAAATGTATTGCTTGGACCTTTTCATTTTGAACTATGGCTTTGGACAATCACTATGGGGGCTTTTGCAGTTTATCTATGTTTTATTTATGCTTCTTTAATAATGTAATCAAGACAGATTATGAAGGAGTTATGTTATGTTTTTGGGAAAAGATGTAAGACAATTATGGTGATATTGTTGTAACACGTATTTGCTTTTATGAAATAAAAGTTTGTTGTTTTTCCGCTGTTTACAAATATGTGTTATTATATCTGTCTTGTATATCTGTGACTTATACTTATAAACCTCCACCAAAATTAGGGCATTCCCTTTGAGAGTGACCCTAACGGAGGTGGGGTGTTTCACTTGGTATCAGAGCATAGGTTTACCAGATAAGATAAAAAGTTTTAAAAATTTATTTTCAAAAAGGAAATTTAAAGAAGCATTTTTAAAAGAAAAATATTATATTATTTTAAAAAGGCAAAGTCCACTCCCCAAAGCCATAGGTACTATCTCTTATCCTTCGTTTTGAACCTATCCTTTTTGTTTCAGCATGTCCGAAGATCTTAACTTGCCAGAAGGGGTGCCAATACCTGGTTGGTTTAGACGGTTCTTAGAAGCAAGGGCCACTCAGCCAGGTCCTACCGTTCCTCCTCCCCCAGCTGCCGGAAATCATCCAGCTGCAGCAGCACCTTTTCCTCCACCTCCTCCACGGGGAAACACGTTTGCTAAGATATGTAAAGATTTTAAAGCTATGGGAGGAAAGGATTTCCATGGAACTGAGTCCTTCGTAGCAGCTAGAAATTGGCTGAAAGAAACTGAGGACCTATTCATCATCTTTGAGGTAGAAGATAGACAAAAAGTACAATTGGCAGTGTGGCTATTGAAGGGAGAGGCTTCCTACTGGTGGGAAGTCACTAATGCTGAAAGACCAGTGGAGACATGGGAGGACTTTAGGGCAAGGTTTGAGACTAAATTTCTCTCAGATGCGGAAAGAAGTTTGCAGTTGGAAAAATTCTTATTTCTTAAGCAAGGGGACAAGACAGTCAGAGAGTATGTGAATCAGTTTGATGAGCTGGCTAGGTTTGGGCTTGACCTAGTCAACACCCCACACAAGAAGGCTCTCCGTTTCGTTAAAGGGTTGAATGAGCCATTACACAGTTTGGCCATGACCCATATACCCATGGGAGCCACGTATGAAAGATTGGTGCAAATGGCATTGCTGAATGAAGAGGATAAGGGCAAGAAGGAGACAAAGGCAGAAAGCTCTCAAGGGAAGAAAGAGGGTTTGCAGCCTAAGAAGACAGACTTTAAGAAAGGCGGGAAAGGCAACAAAGAGAAGAGGAAGTGCAATTTCTGTGGCAAAGTGGGGCACTTAGTAAAGGACTGCCGGAAAAAGAAGGCCAAGGAGAATGGTGGGTGCTTTTCTTGCGGTGAGACAGGCCACAGGGCTAAGGACTGCCCAAAGAAACGAGGACAGGGGCAGAGGGCTGGATCCACCCCAGGGGCACAGGTTCATGTGCTGGAAGCGCCACCTTTGCAACAGCGAGGTATAAATACTTCTGTAGAAAGTATAGTTTATCTTTATGATCACCCCGTTCGCACTTTATTTGATTCTGGCGCATCACACTCCTTTATCTCGTCTGCTCTAGTAGAATCTCTGCACCTAAAAACTAGTATGGTAGAGGACCCCTTAATTGTTTCAAACCCAATTGGGGGCCCAGCTCATTTGTCTATGATCTGTTTGGGATTAAAAATCTATATTCTAAGTGTAGAATTTCAATGTAGTGCCTTTGTTTTGGGCTTTTCGGGGTATGGTTTGATTTTGGGCATGGATTGGCTATCCAGTAATGGGGCCATCCTTGATTGTGAGAAAAGGGTTGTTAGGCTCCTAACCCAGCTCGATAATACTTTGGAAATTTCTTGTAATCCCTCGTATGCGGTTATGCTTAGTTATCTTGAATCGCTAGATGCCTCTGTTGAAAATTTGCAATCAGTTAGAGTGGTCCGGGAATATCCGGATGTTTTCGAAGAGGTGAAGGGCTTGCCTCCGAAGCGGGAAATAGACTTCCGCATATATCTTGTAGATAATGCAAAGCCCGTTGCGTTGCCCGTTAGACATATGGCTCCACGAGAAAGGAAAGAGCTCAGTAAACAGATTAAAGAGCTTCTAGAAAAGGGGTTCATTAGGAGGAGCATTTCAGAATGGGGCGCTCCAGTGGTGTTCGCTACAAAGGCGGATGGTTCACTCCGTCTATGTGTTGACTATAGGGAGCTCAACAAGCTAACGAAAAAGAATAGGCACCCTCTCCCTAGAATTGACGATTTATTTGACCAGCTTGTAGGAGCGTCTGTTTTCTCCCAACTCGATTTAGCAACCGGTTTTCATCAGCTAAGGGTGGCTGAAGATAGCATCGATAAAACAGCATTCAGAACCCCAGACGGCTTCTTTGAATGGCTTGTCATGCCTTTCGGCTTGACAAATGCACCCGCTTACTTCGTGGACCTGATGAGTAGGGTATTTAGAGATTTCCTCAACAAATTCGTAGTGGTCTTTGTAGATGATATCCTTATCTTCTCAAAGAGTGAAGAGGAACATGCTCAACACTTAAGGGCAATCATGGAAACTTTGCGAATCCATCAACTAAAAGCCAAATTCTCCAAAAGCCACTTTTGGAGGGAAGAGGTGAGGTTCCTTGGGCATATAGTATCCAAACAAGGGTTAGCAGTGGACCCCGCTAAGGTAGTGGCGGTACAAGATTGGAAGACACCAAGGAATGCAACTGAGGTCCGAAACTTTCTAGGACTAGCAGGTTTCTATCGAAAGTTTATAAGGGATTTTGCGAAAATCTCAGCTCCACTTACGAAATTAACTAAGAAGAATCTAGTGTTCAATTGGGATTTGGATTGCGAGTTTGCTTTCCAACGACTGAAAAGGGCTCTTACAGCAGCCCCAGTTTTGACGCTGCCAGATGGGAGCAAGATGTTCACTGTTTATATGGATGCATGTGGGACAGGGCTAGGCGCCGTCTTAATGCAAGAAGGAAGGGTAGTAGCTTATGGCGGGAGGTAGTTGAAGGTGCACGAAAAGAACTACCTAACCCACGATCTTGAGTTAGCCGCCATCGTCTTTGCACTCAAGTCTTGGCGACACTATCTCCTAGGTGAGAAGTTCGAACTTTACACTGACCATAAATCGTTGAAATATCTTTTCTCGCAGAAAGATCTTAACTTGAGGCAACAAAGATGGATGGAGTTTCTTGCCTCGTACGATTTCAAAATCTCCTACACTCCGGGCAAAGGCAACGTAGTGGCAGACGCGTTGAGCCGAAAGAAGTTGACCCTAAGCCCGTTGTTTGTTGAAAGACAAAGCCTAGAGTTTATAGCCAGCTTCGACTTTAGGCCCTCCTCCGATTTCGTACCAGGCTTACTAGCATCTCTCGAAGTACGGCCAACTTTAGTGGATTCAGTAGGGGTAGCACAACGCGAAGACCCTCAGCTTGTGGAAATGATTGATAGGCTAATTAGGGGTGAGACTTCAAGTCACCTCAACAGATACTCCATTGACGATAAGGGTTTGCTAAGGCGAGACGGAAGACTATGCGTCCCACAGACAAAAGATTTAATAAAGAAGGTTCTCGAGGAAGCACATCACTCCAAGATGACGATACACCCAGGCGGAGATAAAATGTACAAAGATATAAAAAGAACTTTCTTCTGGAACGGCATGAAAAAGGACGTGGCAGAGTTCGTTTCTAAGTGTATGGTGTGCCAACAGGTTAAGGCGGAACAGAAAAAGCCTGGTGGACTGCTACATCCTCTGGAGGTCCCGCAGTGGAAGTGGGATAGCATCTCAATGGACTTCATCGATGGGCTGCCTAGGTCTAGGAGAGGCAACACCAGCATTTGGGTAATAGTGGATAGGCTTACTAAAAGCGCCCACTTTTTACCTGTCAAAAGTAAGAGAACTGCCTCATCCCTAGCATCACTTTACCTCAAAGAAATCGTTCGACTCCATGGAATACCATCTAGCATTGTTAGTGACCGAGACCCCATCTTCACCAGTGAGTTTTGGCGGAGTCTGCAAGAAGCAGTAGGAACGCAGTTATGCTTGAGCACAGCCTATCATCCCCAAACCGACGGCCAAACAGAGAGAGTGAACAGAGTTTTGGAAGACCTTTTAAGGCTATGCGTCCTTGACTTCGGAGGGACATGGGAAGACCACCTTCCTTTGGTGGAATTTGCCTACAACAACAGCTATCAAGCAACCATCGGAATGGCGCCCTTCGAAGCTTTATATGGAAGACCGTGCCGATCGCCCACTTGTTGGTGGGAGTCCACGGATAAGCTCATACTTGGACCAGATATGATCCGAGAGACTTCAGAGAAAGTAGACTTAATACGAAGAAGGATGAAGACGGCCCAAGACAGACAAAAGTCCTACGCCGACAAGAGGAGGACCAACCTTGAATTTGAAGTTGGAGACAGAGTTTTTCTCAAGGTATCACCGCTAAGGAACGTTGTTCGTTTTGGAACCACAGGAAAACTGGCACCAAGGTTCGTAGGGCCATTCCCTATCATCGAGAAAATTGGGAAAATGGCCTATAGATTAGAGCTACCCGAGAAGTTGGCTGGAGTCCACAACGTTTTTCACGTTTCACATCTCCGAAAATGTCTACATGAGTCAGCCAAGGTGGTAGAGCCAAATATCCTCGAAGAGGCCGAAGTGGAACGCGAAGCAACCATAAGAAAAGTTCCAACCCGCATCTTAGGAACGGAAGTGAAGAAGCTACGCAACCGCGAAGTCAAGCTCGTTAAAGTTCAGTGGAGCGACGCCGAGGAAGACGCGACTTGGGAAACTGAAGCTAGAATACGCACTGCCTACCCTTTTCTGTTCGAGGGTACATCCTTGATCTTTCCTTTTCCTTAAGTTGCGCTTTTATCTATCTTTTTAGGTATATTTCCTCGACCTTATCTTTTAGGTAGAATCTTTTTGGATGGAAACATGTAGTTGAGACATGTTATGGATGATGGTTGCAAGTGGTTGCAAGTGATTGCTCGTGGTTGCATATACACACACAATCTAGGTTTTAGATCGGCTCAGCCACTTCATATTGCATATGCATATATGTTTGCATTCGTATATGGTTGAACTTTAATGTGTTGTCATGTGGATGTTGCATTTGTATCGAATGATTGTGCACTCATGTAGAATCAAGAATAGGAAAATTTGCATACATAATGGATTCATGGCACTTACATAATTCGCATTAAGGAGGTCAACTGAATCAGTAGACCGCCTGATTATGCATTAGATAAGTACCTGTACACACACACTTCGCATATGATCATGAAGCATTAGAAATCTTTTAAGGACAATGGATGCTCGTGTTTGATGGATGAGTAGATGGATGATTGGATGTTAGGATATACATTCCTCCTAGCTTGAAGATTTCGCGGACGAAATCCTTTTAAGTGGGGGAGAATGTAACACCCCACAAACTCTATAACTGTGAAATTAACAAATTAAAGTATAATTAATCTGAAATCAAAGAACTAAGGGAAACGGGATACGCCATTGCGTTCGTCTCGGAAAAATACGCGAGATAGAGTCCGAGTTTTCGAAAAACGGAGTCCGTATGAAGAAGATATGGCCTTCGGAAGTTTCTAAATCAAGTTTAAATTAGAATATGGGGCCCAATGGGCCAGGGCAGAAAAACACCCGCCTGACGCACCCAGGTCGACTGGGCTGTCGACCTGGTCTAACCAGGTCGACAGGGCTGTCGACAGGGCTGTCGACAGGCATGTCGACCTGGTCCAGAGACAGGTCGAACCCAGTCTAACCCGGCTGGCCTATTCTCTGTTAGTCGATTTTCTGTGGTCTGCTTTGTCATTAGGGCTAGGTGGCAGGCTCTAATTGGTCTCTCTTGCGAATGAATGGCTACGATCAATCCAAGCAACATCAATGGTCCTAATCAGTTCATAACCTCTATAAAAACAACCCTAGACTAAACCCTAATCTATTCATTCAAAAATAAGAACAAAGCCGCCATGTTGCTGAGGAACGACTAGAGGTAGCCACCAATTGGAGAGAGGATTAGGAAGCAAATTCTAAAGCATAAAGCAAACTTAATCAAATCAAATCAACAAGGAATCGTATCTCCAAATCCCTAAATTGGAGAATTCGCCATACCATTGTAAGTAGAGTATTATTTTGGTATGAATAAATAATTGTGTTGGTTTGTATACTTGAATTGTGGCGATAAAGTAATTCATATTTGTGCGTTACTATGATATTCTCGAATTGTGTTATTCAATTATGAAAAACTACATGCGGTAGTTTTATGCAAGTATACGTTTGGAATATTCGCAAATTATGTAATCATGTTGAAGTTACATGTATGTAGTTGATTGAAATTCATGCAAGTTTGGGGCTTTGCTACTATGCCATCATAATGTGTATTTTCATACAAACATCGTTTTTGTGAAGTAATTGGAATAAGTTTGGGTTATCATAATTCATATGAAACTATGTTAAAATTTTGGCACCATGTATTAAGCCATGCTTTTGTACTAGAAAACCTATTAGCAAACCTATGAATATGATTAGGCTATGATTGATATTTTGCATAATTGAAATCCGTATTGTTAACAAGGATTATATGATGACATATGTGGTACATAGCTAGGTTCGATTCAAAAACCCCATTTTGCAAGACTAAAGTAAAAATCATGATTTCATATTTATGCCATGTGAATTGATTTAAAATCATGATTAGTTTGAACTATACTTTTGGGTTAGTAACAAAAGTAAACACCTTTGTAAACATGTAGTAATCTTATGAACATGATTTGCTTATGTTTGACATTATGCCTAAATAAAAAGATAGGTTCATGTTGTAGTTAAGCCTATGTGTCAATAATGATATTCTTATCTCAACTACAAGTTATGTGCTTTGATTCATGTCACCTATGCTTTATGATAAAGTATATGTTACCACTATGCAAGTACACCAGTTTCTATTTTGTATTTCCAACGTCATATTGCAAGTTCATGCGCTCACCTTCCCCTTTTTGTGTATGTAATCACGCTTTAAGCCTCCCCTTTTTCTCATGGCTAAGTTGGGCTTAAAAAGGTTAAGCCCAATATATATATATAATAAACGGACGTGTTAAACGGGGGAAAATAACGTTGGGTTAAAATTATTAATGAATGAAAATATAAAATAGAAGGGCCCAAATTCAAGTATGGGTTGGGCCCATGATTGGTGTAACCTTTACACCATTAACTTAATAATGGGCCGCAAATATTTACATATAA
Organism: Allium sativum; assembly: GCA_030737875.1. Lineage (NCBI taxonomy): Eukaryota > Viridiplantae > Streptophyta > Magnoliopsida > Asparagales > Amaryllidaceae > Allium > Allium sativum. Next base: position 543,042,641 of record CM060922.1, read on the forward strand.
GAAAATAAAGAAGAAAGACAAAATATGTAAATGTAGAACATACGATGTGTTTAACCCGAGGTTGGATTGAGTTGTGATGTAAACCTGCCCGGAACCGCCCGGCTGTCCAGTAGTCACAACAATACCTATCCAATGTGGGAGGTTAAACATGGAGCCCAATAAGGACCCGAGGTTAGACTGAGTTGTGGCGTAAGACTGCCCGGAACCAACCGGCAACAGGCAGCCACAACAATACCTGTCTAATGTGAGAGGTCAAGGCTTTAATAAGACAATTAAGGATGAGTCAGGATTGTTAGGATTAAGTGAACTAAAGACTTAATCAAAATGGAACATGCTAAACTAAACGGACTGGTGGGGGTTAGGTTAGAAAACACTTAACCAACTTAGCATGTTGGCTAGAGATAGAAAACCTAGTAACGGGGGACCCTTTTCAGCAGTAACCCTAGAAGGTGTATCAGGATACCCTGAAACTAGGCAGGGTGGGGGCACGATTACTGGGCTGATTGTAAGAGGTCAAAGCGACGGCGGTGGTGTAGCAGTGTAGGTTCTAACGGGGTGCGGGCGTGCACACACTCCAGCGCAGAAAAATAAGGCACTGGACAACAGTAGCATACCTGTGCATTCTAGGATTGTGTCGGGCCACCACCATGGGACTTGATACACCCCATGGTGGGACCAGCATAGGTAACTACAACATCGGGGGCCGTAAGACACATGTAACTATGCGAGTAGGAGCCGATCATCATAATGGATCACATCACCCTGATTTATGGGGTGCCAGTTGGAAACTAGTTTATATGGGTTCAGAGATTTACATGGGGTACGATAGTATATTCGACCCTAGACAACTTAACCAAGTTTATAGTGCTTTCCCACTTCTTGTTTATACTTATCATACCCAGTTCTTTATTCATAGACAGAATAGTACTAGACTTACTCAGGCTTTATGTCTGACTCTACTTTTCTTTCGTCTTCTTTTCTTCCGTTTCCCCCCCCCCCCCCAGGTCCACAGGGAGGGAACACAGCAGCTTGACCAGCCTTAACATTCAGCTTGAAGAAGAGAAATGTATTGCTTGGACCTTTTTATTTTGAACTATGGCTTTGGACAATCACTATGGGGGCTTTTGCAGTTTATCTATGTTTTATTTATGCTTCTTTAATAATGTAATCAAGACAGATTATGAAGGAGTTATGTTATGTTTTTGGGAAAAGATGTAAGACAATTATGGTGATATTGTTGTAACACGTATTTGCTTTTATGAAATAAAAGTTTGTTGTTTTTCCGCTGTTTACAAATATGTGTTATTATATCTGTCTTGTATATCTGTGACTTATACTTATAAACCTCCACCAAAATTAGGGCATTCCCTTTGAGAGTGACCCTAACGGAGGTGGGGTGTTTCAAATAACGTATATTTTCTAAACACAGAAAATGAGGACATATATATATATATATATATATATGTTTGATGATTGGATCGATAATTCCATTTGAAAATAAGATCGTTGTGTGTACACAGACATGTTTTCATTTGATAGTTAAATCACCGACTATCAAAGTTTTGACCATTTTAGCGTTGTTAATATGGAGAGACCGGTTGGATTCTTATCCAAAGAACCAATTCGTATTGGCATAAGCGTTGCGAATCATATATGCCAAAGAAGATGAAGACGGAGTAAAGTGCAAGGGCTGGTGTATAAGTCCTAGGTAGAGATTGCCTAGTATGGATGTACTGAATAGTGTCGTCGGTTTCGTTCAGTCCCAGAACGAACGTATATGGACGAGTGTCTGACAGAGTATTTCCAATGATCAAATGGGTTGGTCTGTATAAATATATATGGTTGCAATGGATTTATTCCCTTAGCATAACATCCAGAATATTTGTGCAAATCAATTAATGATTAATGGATTTGATAATGTGGCATTCAAAGTGATCGTTTATCTATGAATGGAAAGAAATCGTAGCCTCGGGCCTCAACAACTGGGAAATGACAAAAATCGGGCAGGCAGCATGGCTATGTAGGTCGCACCTATTAGGGTGTATAATCACCTGATCTAGAGTCTGATTTACTTCTAAATGTTGATATTGTCCCATTCGGGAAACGGTTGATGATCCCAACCGTTGGTGATATACATTGGATACACTCAAGCGAAATGAGTGGTCGGTCATATGTGGCCAGGTTGCATGATATTCTTGTTGAACCCAATGTATTCCTCTCTAGAGGTACACTAGCGAAAGGTGGTTCCATACCTTGTCATAGTTGGAAATCCATTACCCAATACGTGCATGCGGTTTTGATTGTATACTATATATGTAGAACGTGAGATGAAAGCATTTATGCTAGATGATTATTATATTGTGGTTGATAGACATTATTATAATATTAAAAGGTTTTTAATATAAAGATATTTTGGATTCTCATAAGGGAAAAACCCGTTTCGTTATACGGCGTGGTCTTATGAGATATCGTTTACTTGTTCGAACTGTTTTAAACTGTTTTACTCATACCAGTCCCATGATTGACCTGGAGTTTATTTTGTTTTGTTTTCCCTAAACTTTGGGGTGCCTAATTTTGTATGGGCAGTCAAGTAGTCAGGATTTACAGATACTTGAAGAGCTGGACCAGGAGGCTTCAGAATCATATAGCTATTGTTTATTTCCGTTGTGTTGTAAATGCTGTACCTTGAAATGATTTGTATATTCAAGAAAAATTTATATTCCAAAGTTTATGTAACGTCCCATATTTTTGAACGATGATTTGGAATATTTAAATCAGTTTAAATATTGATTTGGCGATATTAGCAGATTTTATATCGTATTTATTTTATAAAATTGATTTCAAATAGATATATTTATAATATAATTAAAACGAGCTCGAAAACGACGTAGCAGTTCGTAATTTTCGATCTGAACTTTAATTGAATATACAGAATCCATTTTAAGTCAGATTTTTGTGAAATGAGAAACGTTTGAATCGATCCGATTATATTTTTTCTACTAAAAGGGAAAAATCGCGATTTTCTCGTGTAGATGGTAAGATATGCCTAGATTAAAATTTCAAATAGTCGCTATAGAATCGTTCATCGATTGTAACAGTTTATTTGATATAACTACATACTGGTTTCGAATTTAGACAAGATTCTTTTGAGACATAGTGTTAATTTAATTTTTAGAATTTTACTGTAGTTTTTAATAAATTAAATATGCAGCTTTTTATTTGAAGTATTTTGCACCCTATATCAGTATTTCGGGGTTTGACAATATAAGTTAACCTACCGATATTATTATATTTTCGGGATCGTGTAACCTCGCTAGGCACAACTGTATCTTTACTTCTGTCCGTAGCGGCCTATAAATAAATAGAATTATACAGTTCCGTATCAACCTCGGTAAATAAATATAAACTTCTAATCTTCTATATGCCTAGGTACTACCTATCCTTTACAGTGAACTATAAATATATCACGTTGCAATGAAACAAGGAGTGTATACAGCACAGTCCACCTACCTTCGGAATACATAAAGGAAAAATATAAAATCTACGCCACTGTGCATTTCGTGCTCCCCAAACAAACGTTCCTTGCACACCACACTTCTCTTTCCTTGTCTGCAAATTCTCAATCCGTGGCGACAAAGTTTCTACAGACCTATAACTTCTGAAAACCTATACTACCCTAAATAGCGTGGACACCACGTATTTGCCACTATATATTCGAGGCTATAATCCATTTTTCTCCATCCCAGAGTACTGAAAACCCGACGCCGAACTCTTCAAAAAAAAAATGAATAAAAAAATAAAAAAATTGAGGAAGCAGCAGTTTCGAACTGCTTAAAACCTCACAACGCAGGAAGACTCGAGCTCAGTAGCATATGTCCATTTTGTTTGGCATTGGGAGAAGCTGTTTGAAGGTTGTGGTGCGATGGTCCATGGCGTGAAACAGTGGAGGAGGGGAATAAGGCAGGCGGAGGTGCTGAGAACATGGCATTGGTGTAGCGAGCGAATAGAAGCGAAATGGAAAATGTTTCCAACAAGGGTTCGAACAGAAAGTGATGGAGAAATTTGTGAGGAGAAGTATATGAGTGGGGAGAAGTAGAGGGTGCCATATGGGAAGTGTTCACGCAGGATTTGAAACAACCCGAATTTTTACAACACGTTAAATAAAGAATCAAGACAGAATTAAATTATAAATTCTGAATCAAGTGAATCGGGCTATGCCATTGCGTTCGTCTCAGAAAAATACGCGAAATAGAGTCCGAGTTTTCGAGAATCGGAGTCCGTATGACCCGTAAAAGGCCCAAAGAAGGTTTCTGGGAATTTGAATTTCGGAAACAGTTTTGGGAATCAGATCTGGGGGCTAGGCGGGAAGTTTCCCGCCTAGGCCATGTCGACAGGGCTGTCGACAGGCCTGTCGACTTGGGCCCAGACCAAGTCGACAGCCCTGTCGACTTGCCTATCGACAGGGGGTGGCCGGGGCAAGTTGCCTGGCGCACCTATTTGTCTCACCTGGTCTTGTTCTTGGGCTGGTTCTGGAAGCTTCCGAGATCTGATGGTCCTGATCTATCCTAGGGTTAATCTAAGGGCCTAAAACTATCTAATCTCTATAAAAAGACCCTAAACCTAACCTAAATCCCTAAAAATCAAACCTAGCAACTAAGTGCTGCCAAAATCAATTTTGATCATGGCCTCCATCTCCAATCCCTAGAGCCTATGCATTCAAATCGGGTTCAAATCAAAAGATGCAAGCTTGCTACACCAAATAGAGGCCAAATCAACATTGCTATGCGAGTTTCATGATGGTTCTTCTTCAAAGGAGCCACCTTTCTTCGTCAAGATGATGCATGATCCCTTTCCTAAGCCTTGCCTATGTAAGTTCTAGCTACTTTTGGATCAAAACGGTAGTTTTAATGTTGGCATGGGATAAAATGAGATAAAACATAAGTATGCATGTATGTGAACCTAACTTTGTCCCTTTTCTATGATTTATGACCTTAGACTAAGATGTAGCAACTTAATCATGTCACTCATGTTATGTTTAGCCTAGTTTATCTTGCAAGTTTGGATCTTTGTCTATGGAAGATTAGCATGAACCTTTGGGGAACCATTTGACTTGTGAAACATAGCCAAATACTTGACCTTGGGGCTTATGCATGCATATGAACACAAACCCCTTATGTTTCATGCATGTTTGTGGCAAAAACCTCCTTATGATATTATGCAAGTTTGTGGCCAAATCCTATATGATAGTATGCATGCTTATGGTCAATCCCTATATGACTCTATCATGCATGTTTTAAGGCCAAACCCCCTTATGACGCCATGCATGTTTGGAGCCAATCCCTTTTGTGGCATCGTGCATGTTTAGGGGTCTACATGTAGCCATAGTATACCTACTATGTTGACTCGCTTTGCTTGCGTTGGGAAAACACGATTTTGGGTAGTTAGATAAACATGAACATGTCGCGAAACCTTAACTTGATTATGACATGTGTTTATACTTGAAAATATGACTTGAAAGATAACATGGAAGTTGGCATGTAAGTATGCATAAAAACATGAGCTTGGGAATTTACCTATTAAGTTAGGTCTACCCTTTGGGAATTTACCTATTAAGTTAGGTCTACCCAAATGCTTGAAAACTTGTAACATGTTTTGGAAACATGATGAACTTAGATAATATAACTGTGGCCAACTCGAGGTTGGGTTGAGTTTGCAACGTAAAACTACCCGGAACCGACCGGCCTAACTAGTAGTTGCAAACAATAGGACCCAATGTGAGAAGTTGGTCATGTCGCGCTTAAGACCCGAGGTTAGACTAGGTTGTGGTGTAAATCTACCCGGACCCGCCCGGCTTAACTAGTAACCACAACAAGGTCTAATGTGAGAGGTTAAGAGTGCATTAATTAAATTAATGCCACATGATAAGGTTAAGCAAATTTGACTAATGACACTTAACCGATATGACACGAATGGGTAGGTTAAGTGGGACCGGGCTTGATTTCCTTAATGACACTTAACCAATTCAGACTTGGTAATTAGATGAGGTTAAGTAATTAAGACTTAACTAACCTAAACACGGTAATTAGACGGGGTTAGGTAATTGATACTTAACTAACCTAACCACGGTAATTAGATGGGGTTAAGTAATCCACACTTAACTAATCTAAACACGGTAATTCGATGGGGTTACGTTAAACACTTAACCAATTTAAACTTGGTAATTCAATGAGGTTAAGTAACCAATACTTAACCAACTTAATGTGATAATTTAATGGGGTTAAGCAACTTATACTTAACCAATTATACATGATGATTTGATGTGGTTAAGTGACCTAAACTTAACCAATCTAACTCGTTAATTTGGTGTGGTTAAGTGACCTAAACTAAACCAATCTAACTCGTTAATTGGATGCGGTTAAGTGACCTATACTTAGCCAATCTAACTCGTGAATTTATGGAGGTTAAGTTAACCCATACTTAACCAATATAACGTGAAAACATGATAAGGCTAAGTCACGAATCACTTGAATACGCTTGACCGATTTGACTCGGTAATTTGACAAGGTCAAGTTAATTTATATAATTAACCAATCTAAAATGCTAATTAGACGAGGTTAAGTTATGGATTGCTTAATATACTTAGCCAACTTGACACATGGTTTGTAGGGTTAAGTCTTGGACTTGGATACTTAGACAATTTTGACATGGTTTGTAGACGGGCTAAGTTATGAACTTAAGTGACACTTAACCCATTAGATAAACCCTAATTCGGAGGATTAGGTAAATAACCATAGTTAACAAGGATTATAGAAATAAGGCTAAGTGGTAAACCTTAGTTAAGGGAAACTAAGTAATAATTCTTAGTCAAGGAAATTTGGACCATTTCTTAGATAGATTAGTAACCCGATACGTTAGGTCAACGTTTAAGTATGCGTGTAGGAGCAGGCTATCTGATTTAGATAAAGGCTCCAACGAACTGGGTAACGAAGCAGCGGCTTCGGGGAACGTGAGGATATTCTTGGGATCCCTCTATGAGCTGCCAGGTCATTATACTAGGCTCACGAGAGGTTGAGGTCTGCGGTAGAAGAACCAAGAATATGCCTTAGTTGCTATGCGAGCGACCTAAAGACTGGGGTGGATAGCAGTGAGTCGACGAATACATAAGGTGCCCGAGATAGCAAGTTCGTCGATCATCTACCATCTTGAGTCAAGCGTGTACGTACGGAAAGGCAGGGAACACCCAACAGACCATAATTGCTATCTAATTATGGGTGAGGTAGGCCGTAGGATGTGGGCTGGCCCGAGTGTAGTTCTCATGCAAGATTGTCTCTTGTGTTGCCTTTCACTAGTTGAGGGAGGGGTCTCGTGGGACCATAGCCACATGTAGAAAAGCAGACCTTAGTATCTGCATCGGCAGATAAATCTAAAGCTCCCGACCGAGTCCTGTATTTCTTGTTTTGCCCTGTGACAGGACTCGGATGGCACGATGTGATACATGTGCATACAGTTATAGAAAAACGATTCACGATGAATGCGTGGGAAAAAGGGCGCGGTTGAGGGTTAGCATAATCCCTAGTGGCCTAGGTGGTTTAACCCAAACCGAAATACGAAAGCGTGCAATAGGTAAGAGTAATCCCTAGTGGTGCTATATGGCGTAAGTCCTAGTAGTTCAAACGATGATTCATATGGAAGAGCCTAGCTAGAACAAGGGTGACAGTCCAAACGATTTCAAGGATAATACGACATGAGGAAGCCCGTACGAGGTACGGCAAAGGACTGAACTTATATACATGGAAAGAAACATATGATTTGAGTAACCTATATATGCGATATATTAGGTTGACATGGACCATTACACGACTTTGAGCAAGGGACATTCATGGTTAACACATGACGCGGGTAGGGATACTAGTACGAGAGGTGCAGAGCAAATATACATGTTAGAACTAGGAAGAATATACATAATAGATACTGTGGGATGTTAGATGGGGTAGATACCTTGGGATAATGTACTCGATAGAAATCTGACAATGTGATACCTTGACTTATCATAACACCGTAGTTTATCATGATACCTTAGTTTACTTTGCCACAGTAGTTCAACCGGCTATCCTGGTTTATCTATCTTGTAGTTATCCTTATGTTTACTTTCAGTTTATGCATGTCATGTTACCTTTACCTGTTTTTATACTGGAAGTAGATAGGACTTACTCAGTCTTTTTGACTGACCCGTTTTGTTTCGCCTCTTTTCTTCCGTTCCCCCCCCCTCCAGGTTTCAGGGAGGAAACAATGCTGTTTAGTTCGGACTTCTTCTGCTTGAAGGTCATCATGGATGGCTTGGACTTCTCTTGGCTATGGCTACTTTACTGTTTTTACTTGGGGAATAATTTATTAAAAAGTCTTTATGCTTCTTTACTATTACAAGACAGGTTTTGATGTACTCTGATGTAAAAGGCTTTAGACTTTAATTATTGAATTTATGAAAGTTCGATTTTACTTCCGCTATTTTATATGTTCTGTCTTGTGATATTTCTGTGCATGTTTACCAATAATGCCCCTCTAAAGCTAGTGCATTCCTTTGCGAGTGACCCTAGCGGAGGCGGGGTGTTACATTTGGTATCAGAGCAGAAGGTTACTAGACTGGGCAAAAGTTTTTAAAGACCTTCTGAAAATTATTTGAAAAACCGTTTACAAAGAAGCATTTTTCAAGAAAATTTTCTTTTAAAAAGAAAAAGGCTATTCCCCAAAGGCCATTAGCATTATCCTTGTTTCCTTGATTGAATCTCTTTTCCTTTCTTTCCTCCATCTGTAGTCACAGTGGTTTTGACTGCGACTAGTCTTTCTAGCTGCGTAAGTGTTTCCCGTACGATGGAGGTGGTTCTCGAGAGACCGTTGCAGAGTTATGCATGAAAGGATAGTAAGAACAAGGATAAAGGATACGAGCTCAGGGATAAGCAACATGTTGGTATGGCTGAGTCCTAAAGGGAGGGAGAAAGATGAACAATGAAACCCATGACGAGAGAGTACCTTTGGCATGGTGAAACGGGACGGATAGTTAAGTATCATGGAACAGGGACAAGATCATTCGGAGGGCAATAGTATGCTCTCATTTCTAGGGTACCTCAGAAGGAGGGTAACGATCTTGTTAAAGGTTTAGCTTTTCTTCTCTATCATCCTGTCGGGACTTTGTTTTGATCACCGCATCTTTTAAGTCCGCTTCGATAGTTGAGTCTCTACACCTTAGTACTAGCGTAGTAGAGGATCCCGTTTTTGTCTCAAGTCCTATTGGAAGATCGGTCCAGTTACTCATGGCTTGTTTGGATTTGAGAATGTCTATATCAAGTGTTGAGCTTGGAAATAATGCTTATGTTTATAAGTTGTGGATGGATTCTAGGGATGAAGTGGTTATCCAGTAAGGGGTGCCACTCTCGGTTTTAGAAGGAGGGTAGTTAGACTCTTGGCTTGCTTTGGTAATACCCTTGAAGTATCGCGTAACCTTTTGGGTTCTGTCATGATTAGTTACTTAGAATCCCTAGATGCCTTTGTTGGAAATTAGAAACCCGATCGAATGGTGTTCGCTAATAAGACGGATGGTTTACTTCGATTATGTATGGGTTATGGGAATTACCCTAGTAAGTGCGCACGGTAACTTGATTACTTTCAAGAGAAAGTTTTTCTACGTGGGATACCTTATGGTACAAGGTCCAGGATTCACTAGTGAATTTTGAGGGCTCGCATGGAATAATGTGTACGCAGTCCTGTTTGCGCCAAGTATTCTAGAAGGAGAATAAGTGCAAGTGGAACGAGAGGCGACGAGGAAATGAGTTCCAACTCATGTTATGGAAACAGGAAATAAGAAGCTGCGAAATCGGGAAGTAAAAGGGGCGGTCAAGGCACGATGGAACTAAGCTCAAGGTAATGCGACTCAGGAGACTGAAGACTAAATACGTGCATGATATCTCTTTTGGGAATATATCCTCGATCCCTGTTTTTCTGTTGAGCTTGCTTGTAGGCTATCTTTTATGGATATCCTCTCGGTCCTGTCTCTGTTACAAACCCCGTACGGAGTTTGTTTTGTTTATCTTCTCGACCCTGTTTCAGGGAATCTTAGGTAGAACCCTATGGACGTGAACATGGATTTGAAACATGTTATGGTTGATATGGTTGCAAACGGTTGCAAGTGGTTGCTCGTGGATGCGCGAATTTACATTAGATATTAGCTCGACTCGGTCACATTTCATATTGCATATGCACGAGTATTTATACTTGTTTATGGATGAAATTGAATGTGTTATCATGCGGATGTTGCATATGGTTGAATGTTTGTGCACGCATATAGTGTATATGACTAGGACTATTTGCATACATGATGGATTCATAGCACTAAACATATTTTTGCATTCAAAAGATTTTTCAGGCCTGATCATTAGCATTAGCTAAGGAACATGTACACACACGTTTTTCATACATTCATAAAGCATTAGGAGTCGTCTAAGGACAATGGTTGCTTGTGGATGATGGTTTGAGTAGATGGATGATGGATGGTAGGATATGTTCTTCCTAACTTTGAGATTTCGGGGACGAAATCCTTTAAGAAGGGGAGAATGTAACAACCCGAATTTTTACAACACGTTAAATCAAGAATCAAGACAGAATTAAATTATAAATTCTGAATCAAGTGAATCGGGCTATGCCATTGCGTTCGTCTCGGAAAAATACGCGAAATAGAGTCCGAGTTTTCGAGAATCGGAGTCCGTATGACCCGTAAAAGGCCCAAAGAAGGTTTCTGGGAATTTGAATTTCGGAAACAGTTTTGGGAATCAGATCTGGGGGCTAGGCGGGAAGTTTCCCGCCTAGGCCATGTCGACAGGGCTGTCGACAGGCCTGTCGACTTGGGCCCAGACCAAGTCGACAGCCCTGTCGACTTGCCTATCGACAGGGGGTGGCCGGGGCAAGTTGCCTGGCGCACCTGTTTGTCTCACCTGGTCTTGTTCTTGGGCTGGTTCTGGAAGCTTCCGAGATCTGATGGTCCTGATCTATCCTAGGGTTAATCTAAGGGCCTAAAACTATCCTAATCTCTATAAAAAGACCCTAAACCTAACCTAAATCCCTAAAAATCAAACCTAGCAACTAAGTGCTGCCAAAATCAATTTTGATCATGGCCTCCATCTCCAATCCCTAGAGCCTATGCATTCAAATCGGGTTCAAATCAAAAGATGCAAGCTTGCTACACCAAATAGAGGCCAAATCAACATTGCTATGCGAGTTTCATGATGGTTCTTCTTCAAAGGAGCCACCTTTCTTCGTCAAGATGATGCATGATCCCTTTCCTAAGCCTTGCCTATGTAAGTTCTAGCTACTTTTGGATCAAAACGGTAGTTTTAATGTTGGCATGGGATAAAATGAGATAAAACATAAGTATGCATGTATGTGAACCTAACTTTGTCCCTTTTCTATGATTTATGACCTTAGACTAAGATGTAGCAACTTAATCATGTCACTCATGTTATGTTTAGCCTAGTTTATCTTGCAAGTTTGGATCTTTGTCTATGGAAGATTAGCATGAACCTTTGGGGAACCATTTGACTTGTGAAACATAGCCAAATACTTGACCTTGGGGCTTATGCATGCATATGAACACAAACCCCTTATGTTTCATGCATGTTTGTGGCAAAAACCTCCTTATGATATTATGCAAGTTTGTGGCCAAATCCTATATGATAGTATGCATGCTTATGGTCAATCCCTATATGACTCTATCATGCATGTTTTAAGGCCAAACCCCCTTATGACGCCATGCATGTTTGGAGCCAATCCCTTTTGTGGCATCGTGCATGTTTAGGGGTCTACATGTAGCCATAGTATACCTACTATGTTGACTCGCTTTGCTTGCGTTGGGAAAACACGATTTTGGGTAGTTAGATAAACATGAACATGTCGCGAAACCTTAACTTGATTATGACATGTGTTTATACTTGAAAATATGACTTGAAAGATAACATGGAAGTTGGCATGTAAGTATGCATAAAAACATGAGCTTGGGAATTTACCTATTAAGTTAGGTCTACCCTTTGGGAATTTACCTATTAAGTTAGGTCTACCCAAATGCTTGAAAACTTGTAACATGTTTTGGAAACATGATGAACTTAGATAATATAACTGTGGCCAACTCGAGGTTGGGTTGAGTTTGCAACGTAAAACTACCCGGAACCGACCGGCCTAACTAGTAGTTGCAAACAATAGGACCCAATGTGAGAAGTTGGTCATGTCGCGCTTAAGACCCGAGGTTAGACTAGGTTGTGGTGTAAATCTACCCGGACCCGCCCGGCTTAACTAGTAACCACAACAAGGTCTAATGTGAGAGGTTAAGAGTGCATTAATTAAATTAATGCCACATGATAAGGTTAAGCAAATTTGACTAATGACACTTAACCGATATGACACGAATGGGTAGGTTAAGTGGGACCGGGCTTGATTTCCTTAATGACACTTAACCAATTCAGACTTGGTAATTAGATGAGGTTAAGTAATTAAGACTTAACTAACCTAAACACGGTAATTAGACAGGGTTAGGTAATTGATACTTAACTAACCTAACCACGGTAATTAGATGGGGTTAAGTAATCCACACTTAACTAATATAAACACGGTAATTCGATGGGGTTACGTTAAACACTTAACCAATTTAAACTTGGTAATTCAATGAGGTTAAGTAACCAATACTTAACCAACTTAATGTGATAATTTAATGGGGTTAAGCAACTTATACTTAACCAATTATACATGATGATTTGATGTGGTTAAGTGACCTAAACTTAACCAATCTAACTCGTTAATTTGGTGTGTTAAGTGACCTAAACTTAACCAATCTAACTCGTTAATTGGATGCGGTTAAGTGACCTATACTTAGCCAATCTAACTCGTGAATTTATGGAGGTTAAGTTAACCCATACTTAACCAATATAACGTGAAAACATGATAAGGCTAAGTCACGAATCACTTGAATACGCTTGACCGATTTGACTCGGTAATTTGACAAGGTCAAGTTAATTTATATAATTAACCAATCTAAAATGCTAATTAGACGAGGTTAAGTTATGGATTGCTTAATATACTTAGCCAACTTGACACATGGTTTGTAGGGTTAAGTCTTGGACTTGGATACTTAGACAATTTTGACATGGTTTGTAGACGGGCTAAGTTATGAACTTAAGTGACACTTAACCCATTAGATAAACCCTAATTCGGAGGATTAGGTAAATAACCATAGTTAACAAGGATTATAGAAATAAGGCTAAGTGGTAAACCTTAGTTAAGGGAAACTAAGTAATAATTCTTAATCAAGGAAATTTGGACCATTTCTTAGATAGATTAGTAACCCGATACGTTAGGTCAACGTTTAAGTATGCGTGTAGGAGCAGGCTATCTGATTTAGATAAAGGCTCCAACGAACTGGGTAACGAAGCAGCGGCTTCGGGGAACGTGAGGATATTCTTGGGATCCCTCTATGAGCTGCCAGGTCATTATACTAGGCTCACGAGAGGTTGAGGTCTGCGGTAGAAGAACCAAGAATATGCCTTAGTTGCTATGCGAGCGACCTAAAGACTGGGGTGGATAGCAGTGAGTCGACGAATACATAAGGTGCCCGAGATAGCAAGTTCGTCGATCATCTACCATCTTGAGTCAAGCGTGTACGTACGGAAAGGCAGGGAACACCCAACAGACCATAATTGCTATCTAATTATGGGTGAGGTAGGCCGTAGGATGTGGGCTGGCCCGAGTGTAGTTCTCATGCAAGATTGTCTCTTGTGTTGCCTTTCACTAGTTGAGGGAGGGGTCTCGTGGGACCATAGCCACATGTAGAAAAGCAGACCTTAGTATCTGCATCGGCAGATAAATCTAAAGCTCCCGACCGAGTCCTGTATTTCTTGTTTTGCCCTGTGACAGGACTCGGATGGCACGATGTGATACATGTGCATACAGTTATAGAAAAACGATTCACGATGAATGCGTGGGAAAAAGGGCGCGGTTGAGGGTTAGCATAATCCCTAGTGGCCTAGGTGGTTTAACCCAAACCGAAATACGAAAGCGTGCAATAGGTAAGAGTAATCCCTAGTGGTGCTATATGGCGTAAGTCCTAGTAGTTCAAACGATGATTCATATGGAAGAGCCTAGCTAGAACAAGGGTGACAGTCCAAACGATTTCAAGGATAATACGACATGAGGAAGCCCGTACGAGGTACGGCAAAGGACTGAACTTATATACATGGAAAGAAACATATGATTTGAGTAACCTATATATGCGATATATTAGGTTGACATGGACCATTACACGACTTTGAGCAAGGGACATTCATGGTTAACACATGACGCGGGTAGGGATACTAGTACGAGAGGTGCAGAGCAAATATACATGTTAGAACTAGGAAGAATATACATAATAGATACTGTGGGATGTTAGACGGGGTAGATACCTTGGGATAATGTACTCGATAGAAATCTGACGATGTGATACCTTGACTTATCATAACACCGTAGTTTATCATGATACCTTAGTTTACTTTGCCACGGTAGTTCAACCGGCTATCCTGGTTTATCTATCTTGTAGTTATCCTTATGTTTACTTTCAGTTTATGCATGTCATGTTACCTTTACCTGTTCTTATACTGGAAGTAGATAGGACTTACTCAGTCTTTTTGACTGACCCGTTTTGTTTCGCCTCTTTTCTTCCGTTCCCCCCCCCCCCCCAGGTTTCAGGGAGGAAACAATGCTGTTTAGTTCGGACTTCTTCTGCTTGAAGGTCATCATGGATGGCTTGGACTTCTCTTGGCTATGGCTACTTTACTGTTTTTACTTGGGGAATAATTTATTAAAAAGTCTTTATGCTTCTTTACTATTGCAAGACAGGTTTTGATGTACTCTGATGTAAAAGGCTTTAGACCTTAATTATTGAATTTATGAAAGTTCGATTTTACTTCCGCTATTTTATATGTTCTGTCTTGTGATATTTCTGTGCATGTTTACCAATAATGCCCCTCTAAAGCTAGTGCATTCCTTTGCGAGTGACCCTAGCGGAGGCGGGGTGTTACAGGATTGCATGGTGAGTCCATGAAGATTGCAGGCGGTTTAAACTTTAAAGACATCGTGGGAGAAGCAGGTATCATTCAGGTAGAAAAAATAAACAATGCCATTTTAATATGCCCCATCCTAATTATTATTTGCCTACTTATTGTTAACATGTCCCGTGCCTTCTATATATAAACATTTAACATGGCCGTATTTTTATATAATCTAATATATATAACAATTACAGTATGCTAAAACAAGATATAACGTGCCAGGCGCGTTTCCTTTTCTTTCCGAATCCAATTTGAGTTGCCTAACCGATATCTATCATTTGCTTAATATATATGATACGTGCGTAGTGAATTAATATGCCTGACCCCGGTTAAATGTACGTTAGTTTTAATATGCGCCTAACCCAGTTTTATAACTTGCCAAACTTTAATTATATATACGTTAATCAGAAATTAAGATTTAGAATATTATTTAAGTTTTAATTAAATAGTTAATAGCATCTAAAATTTCTAACGTTGCCAGGCAGTAACGAAATTGGATGAAACCAGAGATGTTGGAACTGTATCCACAAGCGAAATATTATGGAGTTAGCTTGCACAGAGTTGGCAACTGCAAGTTATTAAAATGAACCGTCAACGTCAAAAGGAACCAAAGTGAGTCAAACTCACTCAGTTCTCCCTTCTTATATTTTATATAAGTCGGGTTTTTATAATTGTGTGCTATGCTTGTTTATGGTTGTTGTTTGTTCGTTCGTTGTATGGGCTGAAACAGTTAAATTAAACGACGGTTTAATTTAATTGAATACTAATCGTTATTTCTAACGATTAAATCTAAGTGAGGTAACTTACCTCAGTGGTTACGTTTATAACACTATAAACGTTATAATCAAATAGTTGAATGCTTGAACTGTTGTTATTATCCCGGTATTGACTGTTACTGTTATTATTGACCGTTATTATTAAACTGTTCATGTCATCTATTTAGATGGAAACTGAATATTGATTAGCCATTTTGAACTGAATAACGTTATCAATATGGTTATATTGTTTGTTATTGAATGTGAAATTAGTTCATATTTCACGGTTTGGTACTACAGTAGTCATTTGCCTCTTTAGTACCGTCAATCAAAAGAAATGATTTGTCGAAATCAATGTTAAATGGGTTTCGAATGGTTTCAAAGATATGAATACATTTTTATATGAATTCAAACTACAATTTTTATGGTAAATTCGCCAATTTTATAATTGTATAATATAGAACAAAGGGAGATGCAAGATATTATTGAATACATGGTTAAACGATATAATTTATCGTGTTGGTTATTTAAACATTGAAACGGTTTTATAAGGGTCTTACGGTCGTAAAAGAAGTTTGAATGGATTTCAAAACATCGGAATGGAATAATTAAATTATGGATATACGAGAATTTATAAAAGAGTTAAAGAGTAATATTTTTGTAATAAATGATCGTTTTAACAAACGGTGTTTTTAAACTATACGAAATGTGATTAAATAACATTTCGTGAATAAGATTTACAAATCGGCGGATTTGGGAATAAGTAGTGATTTAAACGAGATCTGTATTTATAAATGAGATTTGGGTTTATAAATGAGATTTGAATATATAAAGGGGGGATATGATTTTTTAAATAGAATCGAGGCTGGGAACATAAGCTAAGTTAAAGATCTGAAAAACGACAACGAGAACTAATTGTCGATAAAGAATTGAAAATGAGATTTTCAAAATGAAGTTAAAGAGGTGCAAATGAAAATGATTGATAAGTCGTTGTAATTAATATACAAAAGATTTTGTAAATGGATATTTAAAGTTGGAAATGAAATCGAGTTAGTAAATGAAGTTAGTGGTCTGTAAATGTAACATTTATTGCAAATAAGATGAACTATTTTTAGATAAAAGTTTTTTTTAAAGGATTATTGTATGTTTTAGGCAACGAATAAATGGTCGAGTATGAGTAAAGAGAACTAGATAAGTAAAAATGGTTTTTGAAATGAAATCTGTAGCATTAATGGTTACAGATAATAAGTTGGATTGTTTGATAAATATCAACATGCGAATTTGGAAAGATAACGATATGATAACGATATGAGACATTAATATAAGATTTATAAAGGGTTTGTTTTAAACAAATGAATTTGAATTGTTGAAATAATTTGTAATATCATAATAAAGAGATATTAAGGAATTTTCATAAGGATTCTACTTCTAATAGAATCGAAGCTTTGTCGAGATTTAAATCGGATTTTTCAAGAAGAAACGTGTGGTTAATAAACTTCTATTTATTCTGAAGATATGAATGTTGTTGATCAAGGTCTGAGAGGTAAATGAAATACCCCAACTTGAACGACTCCATGATTATCCCAGAATGATATTAGTTTATAAACGAGAGTGGTTGAGGGAAACATAAGCTATGATTTCCGCAAATGATATTATAAACTTTTTTTGAAAGTTTATAAGTTGAATGAAATAAATTTGGAGAATATTCTTATTTTACTAAGAAGAAAAGGCGATGTTCCAAATATTGGAAAAGTTAAAGAATATAATTAACGGACGGTTCGTTAAAGAGGCTAAATGATACTGAGTATTGAATCAGTGAATCCATTTTCTTTATGGATGAATGGTTGTTTTATTTGATAGTTAAATAACCAACTATCAAAAATTGCCCATACGATTGTTGGTACGGAAAGACCGGGATCGAATATATATTCGAAAATTATTCCGTCCAGCAAATACGAATACTTTGAAGATGATGATTCAAGGTGGAGCTATTGAAGACCGTGGATCTTCCTAAGCGGAAGGATTACTTAAAATCTCTGATTTGCAATAAGAGATAAACTGTGATTCGGTCGTGGTTGGAATCTACGGATTGCAAGGACTTCTCGCTACTGATTCTCAGGGTGATTCCTAGAATGCAGTGGGAGAGTGCCTTCGGTTCATCCTGTTCCTGGATAACTTGTATGGATGAATGTCTGACAGAGTATTTCCAGAAAGGTCACGTACATTGATTTCTTCAACCGTACCAAGAGTGGAAGCGGAGAAGGAAACTTCTTTTAGCTAACACATAATGTATTGTTGTGGATGTCAGTTAGTGATTTTGATGGGTCTGACGATGTGGCATTCGAAGTGAATGTGATGTGCTGATAAAACACAGCCTCAAGCCTCATCAGCCGGGGAAATGACAAAAATCGGGCAGGCAGCATGGCTATGTGGGTCGCTCCCATTAGGGTGTATAATCACCTATCTAGAGAAATTCCTTTTGTTTCTTAAATCTATCGATGTTGTCCCTTTTCGGGCAGGCGGTTGCTGATCCCAACCGCCGGTGATATACATTCGATACACTCAAGCGAAATGAGTGGTCGGTCATGTGTGGGCCGGGTTGCAAGACGTTCTTGTTGAACCCAGTGTATTTGCCTCTAGAGTTACACAAGCGGAAGGTGGTCCCATACCTTGTCATAGTCGGAATCCAATCTCCAATAAGCACCTGCGGTTTTGATTGTATACTATATACATAGAGCGTGAGATGCAAGCGTTCCACTAAATTGTTATTTACTTGTATTTAGACACTATTATAATATCAGAATAATATATGATTTAAAAACAGTTTTGGGTTATAGTAAGGTGAAAACCGTCCGTGTTTATGTGTGGACTGGTCTTACTATTATCTTTTTCTTTCGAAAGGAATTTGAACTTAAAAATCAAGTTGGATGATTCCCCTTAAACTGTGCGAGTTATTCTCACTCTGGTTCACCAGACTGACCCGGTATTTGTAATGCTCGGGTTAGCCCGGGTTGTAGGTTATCGGATGCTCCGAAGTTCAGAGACGAGTTGGAGGTGCCCAGACGTATGATATACACATAATATTATTCCGCTGTGTGATGTATATGAGGAAAGGTTGTTATAACTGTCCAAGTGTATTGATGTACTCTGATGTTGTAAGTATATTTTCAAGTTCTCAATAAAGAATATTTCTGTATTATATTTTGTTCCGCTGCGATGTGAGACTCTGATTGTGTTGTGTTTTTTCTTCTTCCTATTTCTTCTATTCTAAAACTTCTTTCTTTCTTATCTCACCCTCTAAATTCTTTCTATTGGCATCTGGATTTCTAGTATCATTTGGGTTGGATTAGTGTTGTTTGGTCAGCTCAAAAGGTACCAGAAATTCGGGTCGTCATAGTTGGTATCAGAGCTGAAGGTTGAGAAGTAACCTTGGCTCTGTAGCGTAACTCAATAGAGATGGGGTTAGTGATACCCTAGATTGAGTTTGAATGTATGTATATGAGCGCGTATTTGTAGATTTGATATAAAATTGGTTTATATTGTGTTGACTGGTTTGATGAGTGGTTTATGAATTCTGGTCGATACAGAATGTACAACTGTATCGATAAGTGTTTCTAAACTCTCGACAAAGCAATTCAATACAATATTGTATTATAAAGCAGCTAAATGAAATAATTTTACCAAATTTTATTTTTATAGAAAATGGAAATTATTTTCTAGTAATATTAATTATTTTGTTGTTTTGTTTGATTTGATCAGAATTCAAATTGAATCATTAAATAAAAATTGGAGAAATATTTAGAAAATAAATTAGTCAATTGAATTGTATATGAGAATGCAACTTAATATGGTTAAGTGAATTAATTCAAGATGGAATTCAAATGGAAATTAAATAAAATTAAACTTGGAAATCGAATAGATAAAATGGAAATCAATTGGACATTGATCGATTTATATTAATGTATGTTAAACCAAAATGAAGATTAAATCGAATGATTTGGCTGTTTGGATATTGCACCGGAAGAATGAAATTCATCGAACGAGTCAAATGAATATGTTGAATGATTTAACCATGTGTTGGTTACTTGCATTGTAAGTTGAGTTTAGTGCAGATTTCGGAAAGCTATGGAATGGATTACATAGGTTGGAAGTACAGACGAAGAGCAGATAAATGATTTGTTTGGAAATGGGAAATTGAGTTGCCCTACAAAAAGGTAAACCTTAAGAATATTGATTGGAGTTATTGATTTATACCCCTGAGTTGGGTGGCCATTTGGCTTTTGGTTTTCTTTTGGGGAAGTTGAGCCCGGAGTGGCATTTGTAGTTGTTGTGATCGAGCTATGTAGACAAAGTGCTGGCAAAATTTTCGAAAATCTTTAAGAGTTTGAAATTAATTTGGTAATAATTCAAAAATAGTTATTTTAAAACAATTGGGTTCAGAGCAACATTCTTCTTACTTTGCAATTTCGGGGACGAAATTATTTTAAGGGGGGAAGAATGTAATGTCCCATATTTTTGAACGATGATTCGGAATATTTAAATCAGTTTAAATATTGATTTGGCGATATTAGCAGATTTTATATCGTATTTATTTTATAAAATTGATTTCAAATAGATATATTTATAATATAATTAAAACGAGCTCGAAAACGACGTAGCAGTTCGTAATTTTCGATCTGAACTTTAATTGAATATACAGAATCCATTTTAAGTCAGATTTTTGTGAAACGAGAAACGTTTGAATCGATCTGATTATATTTTTTCTACTAAAAGGGAAAAATCGCGATTTTATCGTGTAGATGGTAAGATATGCCCAGATTAAAATTTCAAATAGTCGCTATAGAATCGTTCATCGATTGTAACAGTTTATTTGATATAACTGCATACTGGTTTCGAATTTAGACAAGATTCTTTTGAGACATAGTGTTAATTTAATTTTTAGAATTTTACTGTAGTTTTTAATAAATTAAATATGCAGCTTTTTATTTGAAGTATTTTGCACCCTATATCAATATTTCGGGGTTTGACAATATAAGTTAACCTACCGATATTATTATATTTTCGGGATCGTGTAACCTCGCTAGGCACAACTGTATCTTTACTTCTGTCCGTAGCGGCCTATAAATAAATAGAATTATACAGTTCCGTATCAACCTCGGTAAATAAATATAAACTTCTAATCTTCTATATGCCTATAGACGGCATAGTGAATAACACTTTTTCTAGATAATGTAAAGAGTTATGGCAACGTCATGGCGATCGCTTTTCGAAAATTCAAAACACGCTTTTTCTTCTCTCAAATCGTCTCTCTCCTCTCAAATCTCTTCTTTACACGTTGATCAGGATGATAACGTTAAAAACGTTTCTGCTAATCCATCTTTTAAGGATATTCTGCTCAGGCCAGCTGTAAAGCGAAATCCATATCCGATTTTTCTAAATAATAAAAGACCTTTGTCAAAACCGTCTCCTCGCATCCTTCGCAGCTATAATGAAAATCTCAATAATATCAAATCAAAAAATGGCTGCTTCAGATGTGGATCGACAGATCACTGGGCGAGATCATGTCGTAATCCAGTTATTTGTTTTAAATGCCATAAGACAGGGCACAGGGGTTTCAATTGCAAATCTTTTCGTTCTCCACCCCCAAAAATGGCTGAAAGATCCAAAAAACAAATTTCCGCTAATTGCTACCAAAATTCTTTTGATTGGGCTCGATCGTTGGTAATCATCTCTATTGTGAGTGGATCTTTCTCGATACGGCAGATTGAGGAGATTTTGAAAGCCAGATATGGCCGTCGTGCCCCATCCTGGGACTGGAACGTCAAGCGAATGGGTGATGTCTTTGTTGTTCGGTTCCCACAGCATCTGCTGACAGTAAACTTCCAATACAACTTCAATTTTTCCATGGGGAGAATTAACCTGAGGAGGTGGAGTCCGCGTTTCGGCAGTGTCTCGAGGGAGAAGGAAACCTTTTGGATCCTATTGAAAAATGCTCCGCTAGTATGTCGTAAACTTGATGTCCTCCAAACAGCTCTGGAAGATTATGGAGAAGTGGAGAGAGTCCAGTACGGTGCAATTCATGATGTGGATTATACTTGTTTGCGTGCCAAATTTACGAAGGAGGTGGGCACCCCATTGCCGAATTCAGTGGCAATTCCAATCGAAGGTTTTTCCCATGTTGTGCAGATTGAAAGATGCGAGGAAGATTCGCCACCGAAAATCAATGTTCCTTTTTTCAAGCAGAGGGTGTTTGCAACTGATGGAGAGGGGAAGCTTAAAGTTTTGAGTAGCAAGGATGGGGGTGCCAAAATGCATGTGGAGGAAGTGATTGCTTCGGTGGCAGATTCGGCTATTGAAGGAGAAGGGGATGTTTTCGCAAGAAGGAATAATGATAATTATGTGGTTCGATTTGATGATGGGGTGGCAGTAGAGGTTGACGAGGTTGGCAACATTGTGGGAGTGGGTGCCAACTCCAGAGAGATCATCGCCGTCAACGAAAATGAGGGAGTAGGTTTGCAGGATCTTGGGGAGGGAGGCAACATGCAAGGCGCCAGAGAGGCGGTGGACGAACAAGTCATGGACAACGAATCACAAGACTTAAATTTGGCTGGGGATTTGGCGCTGGCTCCAACTAGCTCAGGGGAATGCTCGGCTACAGGTGGTAAAGGCAAGCGTGCATCGGATCATGGTGTGGTCATGCTACGTCGCAGCGCACGTGGGATGGGTCATCCTTTGGCAGGTAGCATTTTTGTTCCTGCTATACTTAATACTTTGTCTAGTGATCAACTTCATGATATTGCAAGTAAATCTGGTTTTGTGTTAAATGATGATGTGATAAGTGATATTAAGAATAAAGAAAATGAGAGGGTTAATGGTTCAACATGATTATTGTCACTTGGAATGTTAGAGGCCTAGGAACTTTTGATAAGTGCCTTAGGGTTAAAAATTACCTCAAGTCTGTAAAACCTGACATCATCATGCTTCAAGAGACTAAGCTTGAGAATCCTGAACCATTTATTTTCAAATGTCTAGGGTGGGGTGTCATTGATGATTGGGCCTTTATACCTGCTGTGGGAACCTCGGGTGGCATTTTTACTGGCTGGAATAGTAATTCTTGGATGCTTAAGCAAGAAATCAAACAAACTTACTGTCTGCATTTAGCCCTGGAATGTAAATCTACAAATGTACTTTACTTCTTTTCTAATGTTTATGGACCCAATACAAGACGAGAAAGAATGACTTTATGGGCCGAGGGTTTGGACTTCTATAAACTCATGTATGGTCCCTGGGTAATTGGCGGCGACTTTAATGTTACAAGATTTATGTCTGAACGTAATGTAGTAAAAAACGCTAGCTTGGGCGACATGAACGATTTTAGTGACTTTGTAGGAAACTGTGGCCTTATTGACCTACCCATGACTAATAGAAAATATAAGTGGACTGACGGTAGGATCCCTCCTACTTTAGTTCGACTCGATCGTTTCTTCATTAATTCTGCTTTTGATGACTTGCACCCCCTAACTCTTCAAAGAGGTCTTACTTCCCTTATTTCTGATCACTGCCCGGTTGTTCTTAACACTAACGTCGATTATAAAAGGAAATCTTTTTTTAAGTTCGAGAATATGTGGTGTATTGAACCAAATTTTGATGTGATGTTGCGCCAGAAGTGGGTAGAGTTTCGCAACTTTGGTGATGCAGCTAGTAACTTTTGTAGGAAAATGAGACTTTTGCGTAAATTTTTAGCCAAATGGAATAGAGAAGTCTTTGGAAACATCAGAGTTAAGAAGCAGAGACTTGAATCTGAGATTATGGAGCTTAATGTGCTTGAGGAAGGGCGTAATCTAAGTGAGGCCGAGCGTGCCTTGTTAAAATCTAAAGAAAAGGAGCTTCTAACGGTGATTGATCAAGAAGAGATTTTTTGGAAACAGAGGTCGAGAACTCAGTGGCTTAAGCTTGGTGATAGTAACACAAGTTATTTCCACAAAGTAGCGAACGGTAGACGGCGTACTAACACAATATGTAGCATTTGGAAAGACGGAGTTGAAATTTGTGATCATCAAAGGATAGAGGAGGTTTTTACTGAATTTTATAAGGGAATCTTTGGTGAACGCATTGAGAATCGGGTGAATGTTGATTGGAAGATGCTGTATCCTTCGTCTGTTGATCTTAGTGACATTGATACGGAGTTCTCAGAAGAGGAAATCGTCGCGGCTTTAAACGAAATGCCTGGTGATAAAGCCCCTGGCCCTGATGGTTTTCCAAATTTCTTCTATAAGAAATATTGGGATGTGATTAAACAGGATGTTATTAACATATTCAAAGAATTTCATTCTGGTTCCTTGAGATTGGACATGTTGGGATACGCTAATGTAGTTTTGATCCCTAAGAAAGGAGGAAATGTCTCGGCTGCGGATTTTAGACCTATTAGTCTCTTGAATAGCAGTTTCAAATTGATCACTAAGGTTCTCGCAAACAGACTGAAAGCGAAGATGGACAACCTGATTGATGTTTCGCAGACAGCATTTATTAGAGGGAGATTCATTCTTGATGGTGCGGCTCTTGTCCAGGAAGTTATCTCCCATAGTGATAGACATAATGTGCCTTGCGCAATCCTGAAGTTGAACTTCGCTAAGGCCTTTGACACAGTTGACTGGAGGTTTATCATGGATCTTCTTAACGCAAGAGGCTTTCCGTGTAAATGGCTAAACTGGATTCATTGCATTTTAACTTCAAGCAGATCCAATATTTGTGTGAATGGAGTGGCTGGCAAAACTATTGTATCCAAGCGAGGGCTGCGACAGGGTGACCCACTTTCCCCACTCCTCTTTGACTTGGCTGCCGATGTCTTTTGTCGGATCCTTCAGGTGGCAAGTTCTAATGAGATTATTCAAAGCTTTGGGCGTGATCACATCATTGGGGGTATTAATTCTCTACAATATGCTGATGACACTATTATTTTTTGCAACCCTGATTGCAAGAATATTGCCTCTTTAAAATTTTTGCTTTATGGTTTTGAAAGTTTATCTGGCTTAAAGATTAATTTTCATAAGAGCAGTGTTTACACTTTGGGTTGTAGCGTTGATGTGAACAGGAAATGCGCTGAAATGCTCAACTGCATGGCGGATTCTTTCCCTCTCAAATACCTTGGAGCTTACATTCGTCCAAAGAGATTGATGAAGAGTGATTGGCAATATGTGATTGATAAAGTGGACAGGCGATTAGCGAGGTGGAAAGGAAATTGTCTATCAAGGGCTGGACGTCTGGTGCTGGTGAATTCTGTTCTGGAGGCTATCCCTTTGTACTGGCTCTCTTTTTATTCGTGTCCGGGTTGGGTTGTTCAGAAGATTGATGTTGTTCGTCGGAATTTTTTCTGGACCGGTACGAAGGACACGCGCAAAACCTGCTGTCTAGTGTCGTGGGATCAGGTGTGCAAGTCCAAAGATCAAGGAGGTTTAGGTGTCATCAATTTGAAGAATATGAACTCTGCATTACTTTGTAAATGGCTTTGGATTATGCTTAGCGAAAAGAAAGTTCTCTGGAAGGAGTGGATCTTAAACACTTGCTATGGTGGTAGATTTGACTGGAATGCGGACGTTTCCCATTGCTCAACATTCTGGCGTGGCGTTATGGCAAATGTTCACTGGATGAAGATTGGGACTGAGATTGTAGTTAAAAACGGCCGAAGCGTCTCTTTCTGGTATGACTGTTGGTTGCTTCCTATCCCTTTGCGTAATGAATTTGCCGATCTGTTTGCTATTGCATTCAACAAAAGTGCTTCAGTCTGTGAAATGTTTAATGCGAATTCTGCCAACTTTAAATGGAACCTGTCCTTTAGTCGTATTGTAGCTGGTAATGCTCTGCTTCAGCTTTGTGGCCTGATTCGTTTGCTAGAAGATGTACACCTTCATAGCAATGAGGAGGATGACTTTGTGTGGAAGATTGGTGGTAAATTTTGTGTGAGTGCACTTTATAAGTTGATGAACTTCGCAGGAAGAAAGTACGATGGATTCAAGAGAATGTGGAGTTTTAAGGCCGTACCTGCTAAGGTCAGGATACATATGTGGACGATCATGCATAACAAGCTCAATACAGTGAAAAGATTACGGCTTAAAGGTGTTCATGTTACTGGGGGATGTGTTTTCTGCAATGACGATGACGAGGATTATATGCATCTTTTTGTTGATTGCGATTTCGCCTTTTACGTGTGGACGAAGTGTTTAGTTAGCCTTAATATCTGCTTAGACTGGTCTCACTTCATCTCTGACCAATTTCTTTTCTGGAGTAGCACTATTAATACATTACCTGACACTGACATGCGCCATATGTTTGCTCTTTTGAACTTTGCTTATGTTTGGATCCTCTGGCATGAACGCAACTCATCAAAGTTTAAATGCAAAATGAAACGGCCCAACTCAGTTATTTTTCGCATACTTAATTTTGTTTCTCTTTGGTCAGGCAAGGAAGAAATCAGGTTTGTTGACACAATCGGAGCTAGAGTGATGGACAGGGCCCGTGGTAGCAGAGCTTGATGTTGCCATGCTTCACTTTACTGGGTTTGCATGCTGTTTTTTGTTGTAGTTTCATAAAATTTTTGGGCTTTATGTAAACATGCCTGCGTGCATGTATTTTGATTGTACATATGTATGTAAATATATGTATCTATTGTAACTAGTAGATAGCTCTATGTATGCTGAACACGTTGTACTTGTTTCATGCTTAATGAATGAATGAAGGCGTGAATCTAGCGATTCACTACCTTTTTGCATCAAAAAAAATCTTCTATATGCCTAGGTACTACCTATCCTTTACAGTGAACTATAAATATATCACGTTGCAATGAAACAAGGAGTGTATACAGCACAGTCCACCTACCTTCGGAATACATAAAGGAAAAATATAAAATCTACGCCACTGTGCATTTCGTGCTCCCCAAACAAACGTGCCTTGCACACCACACTTCTCTTTCCTTGTCTGCAAATTCTCAATCCGTGGCGACAAAGTTTCTACAGACCTATAACTTCTGTAAACCTATACTACCCTAAATAGCGTGGACACCACGTATTTGCCACTATATATTCGAGGCTATAATCCATTTTTCTCCATCCCAGAGTATTGAAAACCCGACGCCGAACTCTTCAAAAAAAATGAATAAAAAAATAAAAAAATTGAGGAAGCAGCAGTTTCGAACTGCTTAAAACCTCACAACGCAGGAAGACTCGAGCTCAGTAGCATATGTCCATTTTGTTTGGCATTGGGAGAAGCTGTTTGAAGGTTGCGGTGTGATGGTCCATGGCGTGAAACAGTGGAGGAGGGGAATAAGGCAGGCCGAGGTGCTGAGAACATGGCGTTGGTGTAGCGAGCGAATAGAAGCGAAATGGAAAATGTTTCCAACAAGGGTTCGAACAGAAAGTGATGGAGAAATTTGTGAGGAGAAGTATATGAGTGGGGAGAAGTAGAGGGTGCCATATGGGAAGTGTTCACGCAGGATTGCATGGTGAGTCCATGAAGATTGCAGGCGGTTTAAACTTTAAAGACACCGTGGGAGAAGCAGGTATCATTCAGGTAGAAAAAATAAACAATGCCATTTTAATATGCCCCATCCTAATTATTATTTGCCTACTTATTGTTAACATGTCCCCTGCCTTCTATATATAAACATTTAACATGGCCGTATTTTTATATAATCTAATATATATAACAATTACAGTATGCTAAAACAAGATATAACGTGCCAAGCGCGTTTCCTTTTCTTGCTGAATCCAATTTGAGTTGCCTAACCGATATCTATCATTTGCTTAATATATATGATACGTGCGTAGTGAATTAATATGCCTGACCCCGGTTAAATGTACGTTAGTTTTAATATGCGCCTAACCCAGTTTTATAACTTGCCAAACTTTAATTATATATACGTTAATCAGAAATTAAGATTTAGAATATTATTTAAGTTTTAATTAAATAGTTAATAGCATCTAAAATTTCTAACGTTGCCAGGCAGTAACGAAATTGGATGAAACCAGAGATGTTGGAACTATATCCACAAGCGAAATATTATGGAGTTAGCTTGCACAGAGTTGGCAACTGCAAGTTATTAAAATGAACCGTCAACGTCAAATGGAACCAAAGTGAGTCAAACTCACTCAGTTCTCCCTTCTTATATTTTATATAAGTCGGGTTTTTATAATTGTGTGCTATGCTTGTTTATGGTTGTTGTTTGTTCGTTCGTTGTATGGGCTGAAACAGTTAAATTAAACGACGGTTTAATTTAATTGAAAACTAATCGTTATTTCTAACGATTAAATCCAAGTGAGGTAACTTACCTCAGTGGTTACGTTTATAACACTATAAACGTTATAATCAAATAGTTGAATGCTTGAACTGTTGTTATTATCCCGGTATTGACTGTTACTGTTATTATTGACCGTTATTATTAAACTGTTCATGTCATCTATTTAGATGGAAACCGAATATTGATTAGCCATTTTGAACTGAATAACGTTATCAATATGGTTATATTTTTTGTTATTGAATGTGAAATTAGTTCATATTTCACGGTTTGGTACTACAGTAGTCATTTGCCTCTTTAGTACCGTCAATCAAAAGAAATGATTTGTCGAAATCAATGTTAAATGGGTTTCGAATGGTTTCAAAGATATGAATACATTTTTATATGAATTCAAACTACAATTTTTATGGTAAATTCGCCAATTTTATAATTGTATAATATAGAACAAAGGGAGATGCAAGATATTATTGAATACATGGTTAAACGATATAATTTATCGTGTTGGTTATTTAAACATTGAAACGGTTTTATAAGGGTCTTACGGTCGTAAAAGAAGTTTGAATGGATTTCAAAACATCGGAATGGAATAATTAAATTATGGATATACGAGAATTTATAAAAGAGTTAAAGAGTAATATTTTTGTAATAAATGATCGTTTTAACAAACGGTGTTTTTAAACTATACGAAATGTGATTAAATAACATTTCGTGAATAAGATTTACAAATCGGCGGATTTGGGAATAAGTAGTGATTTAAACGAGATCTGTATTTATAAATGAGATTTGGGTTTATAAATGAGATTTGAATATATAAAGGGGGGATATGAGTTTTTAAATAGAATCGAGGCTGGGAACATAAGCTAAGTTAAAGATCTGAAAAACGACAACGAGAACTAATTGTCGATAAAGAATTGAAAATGAGATTTTCAAAATGAAGTTAAAGAGGTGCAAATGAAAATGATTGATAAGTTGTCGTAATTAATTTACAAAAGATTTTGTAAATGGATATTTAAAGTTGGAAATGAAATCGAGTTAGTAAATGAAGTTAGTGGTCTGTAAATGTAACATTTATTGCAAATAAGATGAACTATTTTTAGATAAAAGTTTTTTTTAAAGGATTATTGTATGTTTTAGGCAACGAATAAATGGTCGAGTATGAGTAAAGAGAACTAGATAAGTAAAAATGGTTTTTGAAATGAAATCTGTAGCATTAATGGTTACAGATAATAAGTTGGATTGTTTGATAAATATCAACATGCGAATTTGGAAAGATAACGATATGATAACGATATGAGACATTAATATAAGATTTATAAAGGGTTTGTTTTAAACAAATGAATTTGAATTGTTGAAATAATTTGTAATATCATAATAAAGAGATATTAAGGAATTTTCATAAGGATTCTATTTCTAATAGAATCGAAGCTTTGTCGAGATTTAAATCGGATTTTTCAAGAAGAAACGTGTGGTTAATAATCTTCTATTTATTCTGAAGATATGAATGTTGTTGATCAAGGTCTGAGAGGTAAATGAAATACCCCAACTTGAACGACTCCATGATTATCCCAGAATGATATTAGTTTATAAACGAGAGTGGTTGAGGGAAACATAAGCTATGATTTCCGCAAATTATATTATAAACTTTTTTTGAAAGTTTATAAGTTGAATGAAATAAATTTGGAGAATATTCTTATTTTACTAAGAAGAAAAGGCGATGTTCCAAATATTGGAAAAGTTAAAGAATATAATTAACGGACGGTTCGTTAAAGAGGCTAAATGATACTGAGTATTGAATCAGTGAATCCATTTTCTTTATGGATGAATGGTTGTTTTATTTGATAGTTAAATAACCAACTATCAAAAATTGCCCATACGATTGTTGGTACGGAAAGACCGGGATCGAATATATATTCGAAAATCATTCCGTCCAGCAAATACGAATACGTTGAAGATGATGATTCAAGGTGGAGCTATTGAAGACCGTGGATCTTCCTAAGCGGAAGGATTACTTAAAATCTCTGATTTGCAATAAGAGATAAACTGTGATTCGGTCGTGGTTGGAATCTACGGATTGCAAGGACTTCTCGCTACTGATTCTCAGGGTGATTCCTAGAATGCAGTGGGAGAGTGCCTTCGGTTCATCCTGTTCCTGGATAACTTGTGTGGATGAATGTCTGACAGAGTATTTCTAGAAAGGTCACGTACATTGATTTCTTCAACCGTACCAAGAGTGAAAGCGGAGAAGGAAACTTCTTTTAGCTAACACATAATGTATTGTTGTGGACGTCAGTTAGTGATTTTGATGGGTCTGACGATGTGGCATTCGAAGTGAATGTGATGTGCTGATAAAACACAGCCTCAAGCCTCATCAGCCGGGGAAATGACAAAAATCGGGCAGGCAGCATGGCAATGTGGGTCGCTCCCATTAGGGTGTATAATCACCTATCTAGAGAAATTCCTTTTGTTTCTTAAATCTATCGATGCTGTCCCTTTTCGGGCAGGCGGTTGCTGATCCCAACCGCCGGTGATATACATTCGATACACTCAAGCGAAATGAGTGGTCGGTCATGTGTGGGCCGGGTTGCAAGACGTTCTTGTTGAACCCAGTGTATTTGCCTCTAGAGATACACAAGCGGAAGGTGGTCCCATACCTTGTCATAGTCGGAATCCAATCTCCAATAAGCACCTGCGGTTTTGATTGTATACTATATACATAGAGCGTGAGATGCAAGCGTTCCACTAAATTGTTATTTACTTGTATTTAGACACTATTATAATATCAGAATAATATATGATTTAAAAACAGTTTTGGGTTATAGTAAGGTGAAAACCGTCCGTGTTTATGTGTGGACTGGTCTTACTATTATCTTTTTCTTTCGAAAGGAATTTGAACTTAAAAATCAAGTTGGATGATTCCCCTTAAACTGTGCGAGTTATTCTCACTCTGGTTCACCAGACTGACAAGGTATTTGTAATGCTCGGGTTAGCCCGGGTTGCAGGTTATCGGATGCTCTGAAGTTCAGAGATGAGTTGGAGGTGCCCAGACGTATGATATACACATAATATTATTCCGCTGTGTGATGTATATGCGGAAAGGTTGTTATAACTGTCCAAGTGTATTGATGTACTCTGATGTTGTAAGTATATTTTCAAGTTCTCAATAAAGAATATTTCTGTATTATATTTTGTTCCGCTGCGATGTGAGACTCTGATTGTGTTGTGTTTTTTCTTCTTCCTATTTCTTCTATTCTAAAACTTCATTCTTTCTTATCTCACCCTCTAAATTCTTTCTATTGGCATCTGGATTTCTAGTATCATTTGGGTTGGATTAGTGTTGTTTGGTCAGCTCAAAAGGTACCAGAAATTCGGGTCGTCACAGTTTATGTTATATATTATATGTTATTCGTTCCGCTGTGAGATTCGTGTTACTGTGATGTTGTGTTCTTCTTCTTCTTCTATTCTAAGTTTCTATCTTATCTATTCTCACCCTCTAATTTCTTTCATTAACTACTGGTATTTTTCGATGTTTGGTTAGTCGTCATTGAGTTTATGTCGATAACCAAAGTCGCTGAAAAACTGGGTCGTTACGTCGTCCCTTGGATCGTCAGGGCCGGTCCACCGATGTGGATTAAAATGCCTGAACACTGCATTTCCCCGCCCTTTGGGGCGTAAATGAGCCAAATGACTCCATCGGCTCCACAAAGTCACTGATATATCTAAGGCGCCTCGCAATCCAACAACCCACACAGGTGAAAATAATATAAATGTCAGGGCTGGTAGGTCACTGACACCACCCTAGCTAGAAGGAAACGCATGCCCTCCCTGAGGTGTTCTCCCGTTTCTGGTTCACAACCGGGGTCTGTGGCTCGCGAATTAACATTACACAATGCTATGCCATACAGGCTGTGCTTTGATCATCTACCACAAGACTCTGCTTTTCAACAGAAGCCTTGATCATTTGCATCTTTGCATGCCACATAGGTAAACCACTCCATGCAACCGATATCCATCAATCACACAGAATGATATCCAATGTCAGACACACAGTCCATTTACAAGTCCGTTCTGGGTCTGAACGAAATCGGAGGCACCTTGTACCTCGCATATCCATCGATCTCCAAGTACGTCTGGACGATCAATAACTGATTCCCTCCTCTTGGGTGTACAGCCCAATCAAGATCATCAGTAATTATCCAAACGATGTGAAGACCTCCGGTCTTCAACCACCGTCTTCATCCTCGACACATCGTCGAATCAGTTATTCAGAATGGGATAAACCCGGTCTTTCTGAATAACTCGCGTATATAATAAACAAGTGTTACACAAACACAACATACGCCTCATTCTAATTCAGAATATTCTTTTATTCAAATATTCCTATACTTTGGGAAAGGTTCCCTTTAATTTTATCAAAGATAAATTCTTTTAAATTTATTCTTTAATCTTCTTTTGAATATCAATTCAAATGAAATTATAGTTTATCCAAACTAGTTGGGATTAACGAACCTTCCCGAAGTAATCATTGGTTTTAATTTCCCAATCACGACCTATTAATCCCATGAAGCAAAACTGGTAAAACTTCATATCTAACACCACGGTGTTATTGGCAAATTCAATTACCATTTCACGTTCAAATCTAATTAAAGATTTAACTATCGCCTGGAGCAAAACTGGTGATACTCCATTCTCGACCATTTCAATCTAATTAAAGATTCATTAAAACTCCACTTGGTTTTAATCTTCCCAAAAATCACTATTAATGATTATTTAACTTGGGAAATCATATCCTGTCTTTAACTGGGTTAAAGAACTAATGTCATTTAAAACACAGTTTGCGATAAACCCAAAATCACATTCCATTCTATCAGTCTCTAACCATAAATTAGCAAGTGAACAATTCCCTAAGTAATAACCCCAAAGGACGAAACCAACATCAGATCAATACCCAGAAAACCATTCAACTTAACTAATCTTCAGTTAGTTTCTGATTTTCTTAACTCCGTTAGGTCTAAGAACAGTATTATTAAAGATACCGTTCACAACAACCCAAATCCCATTTGATATTAAATACAAGGCTCTGAATAGAAAATATATCGGCTTATATTCAATATCAAATTCTACGACCAACAAATATCGTATTTGAAATAACGATAAAAATATATCTTTCAAATCTCCATAACAATATCTGTATAGTCATGAAATCCAACATCGAATTATTCCAAAGACAATTTCGATTCAAATCCATTCCAATTCAATTATTGGAAATTCTAGTTACTTTTAAAACACTTGCAAATCTAATTTGTTTATTTCAAAAATAAATGGATTATAATTCTAGTTCAAAACTAGTTCATCTCGATAAAAAATAATTTTTATCTTTTCAAATATGGAGTTTTTCATCCCAATTCTTTCCAAATCATTTCTTATGATTTTACACAAATTATTACTATTTTTAATCATTTTATCAAGAACCGTACAGTCGATTTCCATAAACGGCCATCGAACTGCACATACAGCGACCTTTTCCAAATTTGATTTGGACATAATTCCAAATCCAACCGTTAGATTTTGAAATCTCTAATATTTGTTAGAAAGATCTTTTCGATACGAACCCAACGGTTCCTGTTTTAGGAGAATCCGACGGTCGAATCTCCCAGAACGTCAATT
This sequence comes from Allium sativum, assembly GCA_030737875.1. NCBI lineage: Eukaryota > Viridiplantae > Streptophyta > Magnoliopsida > Asparagales > Amaryllidaceae > Allium > Allium sativum. The sequence continues at coordinate 543,076,465 of CM060922.1, forward strand.
CGAAGTCAGTGGTCGAAATTTGCGAACTACCGCTGCGCGGCGCGTTCTATTCAGGCCATTTAATATAATATATATATATATATATTATATATATATATATTTCATCGATTTCAATTCTAAATGTATTTTATAAATCGTTTTAAATTCGTTTTCAAAACAATTTCAACTTCATATTCAATTTTAAATCAAAATTGAATATTTCATATCATTAACATATAAATGATAATATTTTCAAAATGTTAAATTTTGAAATCACTTCCTTTTCTATGTTCATTTTAAAAACGAATATAATCGATATAAATATCGTTCGCGTCAAAATGGCGCAAATCTAATCAACACAGCTTTATATTTTTCAATAACTTCGCTATTCTATTCAACAAATGAATATTTTCTTCAACACAGGAATTGTCTTTTATTCAACACATAAATATATATTTTATTCAACACATAAATTTTCTCAACACATGAGTATATATTTTATTCACCACATGAATTTTCTCAACACATGAGTATTGTCAACACATGACTATTTTGTTTATTCAACACATGAATATAATTTATTTTCTAAATTGGAATGAGACCCACTCAATTACCATATAATGTTATTTATATGGGTTCTATACAACACATGTATATAATAGCAATGATAAATAATCAACCATCATCCAAAGTGCATCACACAACTGCATAAGCATTAAATATAAATAATTAACGCTTACACAGTCTGTCAAACCATCGATTGACATACAACTAAACAATCGGGATTAGTGTATGCCAAAAATCATCCCAATACCCGTGTAGGGTTTCAAATCAACAAACACAGATTTTTATTTGTGCAGTTGGGTAATGTGTAAAATTTACCGTCCCAATCAATATCAGTCAAATGGGTTTACATAAACAAATCGTCTGATTTGTTTATAAATATCTATTTTATATACACGTTAAAAATTATATTTTTAACTATAAAATATTTTATTCATTCCACTTCACACAATCAACTTTCACAACACATCAATCAAACAAACAAGTCATCCATGGTCTGTGGACGATGGTTGTCGGGTGCTGCTAGGCACCGTCGGCATCCTAGTATATATTTCACACTAGAAATCAAAATAAAAGTGAGGAGTTCTCACCGTGGGATCCACTCCGCCATTTCATTTCCAAAATTCAGAATAGTCTGGATTTGCCCGTACTTCCAACGTAGTCTTCTCCACGTTGTTCATATTAAAATCACACTTTTATTTCAACGCTATAAAAATCGCATTTTTATTTCAACATATATATATATATATATAATAAAAATCAGATTTTTATTTCTCTACATATATAAAAATAATATTTTTATGTTTCCTATTATATAAAAATTCTATTTTTAATCCGCTATTCATATAAAAATCGAATTTTTATTTTGCTACAACATATATAAAAATCGTATTTTTATATTCTCTGTCTTATAAAAATCATATTTTTAATTCGCTACATATATAAAAATAATATTTTTTATTTTGCTACTTCTTTATTTAAAAAACATGTCTGTCTTATTTAAAATCACTTCTTTTTAATAACTAATAATCATTTCTTTTCTACTTTACAAATCCTAACCTTTCTAATTTGAAAATCAAAACTCTCTAACTATAAAAATCATAGCTTTCTAAGTATAAAAATGCAATCTTTCCTATAGAAAATATAATCTTTTTCCAATTAAAAATCTTAACTTTCTCAAATTAAAAATCTAATCTTTCTTATCATCAAAATCATATTTTTATGTGGCTACCATACATGTAAAAATCATATTTTTATATGACTAAAATTCATATTTTTAAACCGCCATTATATATATATAAAAAATCCGATTTTTATCTTGCTAATATATATAAAAATTCGATTTTCCTCATACTATACCTACCATAAAAAATCCTACCTTTATCATGTTATCTATATGATAAAAATCAGAGTTTTATTAAAATATACTAAAACAAAAATCTGAAAAACTTACTGTGATTTGATCGGAGGAGGGAGGAGTTGCTTTGCGGGGTGACAGGGCTCGAGGAGGCGCCGGGGTGGCTGCACTGGTCGGCGGTGAACTAGGGGGCAGTGCAGGTCATCAGGTGGCGGGTCTGGTCTCGTTTTGGGTGAGGATGGAGCAGGTGTTCGCGTGCTCGACGGAGAAGAAGGGGGATGGCTAAAACTGGTGGGACGATCATTGGAGGGCGCGCGCACTGAAGGGGGTGGTGGCGCTGTCGCGATGGGGCGGAGGAACGATGGTGGATCGCGGTTTTTTTCCTTTTTGTTTTTTTCTTTTTCTTTCTTTCGATTTTGAGCTGAACGGTGGATTGGGGAAAAGGAATTTAGGGCGTTGACTTGGTAGAAGAGGAAATAGGGGGTTGTTTATAATAATTTATCTATTTTATTTAATTCGAATTCCAAAAAGTAAATTTTCATCTCAACTCCAATTCGAACTCAACGACTGTCGCCCCGAGCTAATTACCCCTATTCCGAACACTATGGGATATGCTCGATAAGCGGATTCGGCTGTTACGATAGGTTTTCATCAAAATCAAAATATAAATCTATATATTGAATTCGAACTCACATTTCAATTTACTGGGGCCACATACGGACCCTAAAAATTCACGAAAATTGTTCCTAGCTTTGTATTGACGATACAGTCCTAACAAAACTAATTTTGTCAAATTTGAAGATCGGTTGAAAAATGGTCATTTTTAAGGGTCATATTTTCCATGGCGACTATTCTGTTCAACTGGGCATAACTTTTTATTCGCGCTATGAAATTTCAATTTTTCGGGTTCGTTGGAAAGATAATTTTAAATAGATTCTAATATTTTTGGTTTCGCTAGAATCCGCTTTATTTTGGAATTTTCGAACTACCGCGCCATTTTCAATTCCTTTTATAATTATAAATAAATATTTATATTCTAACGACGATTCAAATAAATATGTTCATTCTAATTCTATTCATAATAAATTTCTCGTCGTAATTATTTAAAATAATTCATTTTAAATATTCTAAATTCACTAAAGTTGCCAAAATTAATTTTTTAAATTGGCTCAGATTTCCGGGTTATTACAGTAATTATATTTACTGATAACACCGTGGTTGTTAGATTTGGAGTACTACCAATTTTACTCCGTGGGATGAATAGGTTGAGATTAGGATAATAAAATAAATGATTACTTCGGTAAGGTTCGATAATCCTGACTAGTTTTATAAACCTTAATTTGGTTTAGAACTATTAGAAGATAAAATAAAATCTTTTAAAATTGATATCTAAAGGAAGATTAAAGAATAAGTTTAAAAGAACTTATCTTTGATAAAATTAATGGGAACCTTTCCCTAAAGATGTGAATATTTGAATAAAAGAACATTTTGAATTGGAGTGAGGCATATGATTTGTTTTTATAGCACTTGATTATTGATTGTAAAATACACGAGTTATTCGGAAAGACCGGGTTTATCCCATTCTGAGTAACTGATACGACGACTAAAAGTTGATGCTACGAAGAAGGTGGTTGAAGACCAGAGATCTTCATATCATTTGGATGATTACTGATGTATTGATTGGGTTGTACACCTAAGACAAGGTAATAAGTGGTGATCATCAAAATGTACTTGGAGATCGACTAGATATGCGAGGACCTCTCTCCTGTATTGGACATATGGGACGAGGAATAAGGTGCCTCCGGTTTCGTTCAGACCCAGAACGGACTTGTGAATGGATGTGTGTCTGACATTGTATTTCATTCCATGTTGATTGATTTCTATTAAGTATATATTTGCTTAGTGGCAGAGAATTTATTCTCTTGCTTAACACCCTTCTCTGAGACGTACGAGCTTAGAGGCTATATATTGATAGACATCAGTTGTATGACATGAATTGTCAATGTGGCATGCTAAGATGCAAATGATCGAGGATTTTGTTGAAAAGCAAAGTCTTGTGGATGATGATCAAAGCACGACTTTAATTAGCATAGCTTTGTGTATAGCGTTAATTCGCGAGCCTCACACCCGGTATGAGTCAAAAACGGAATAGTGACCGCAGGGAGAACTTGCGTTTCTTTCTAGATAGAAGTGGTGTCATGGTATGGAGCCCAGACATCTTTACTTATATGGATGATGGATTGCGAGGCGCCTCGAATATAGGGCTATACGCTTATAGGGTCGAAGTACTGACCTATTTGGAGGTCTGATAGGACCAGGAAATTTATTATTCAGGAATAATAAATACACTAAAGTAAGTGTGGAGAAGCTCTACCATTCACAGGGTTGCCCATAGGTGTGATCCTGATACATGTGCTAGAGTGTCTTGAATCGGTGAGGAGACATTCCTTTCCTCGACACATAGATGGAATCCAATTTCCAATACGCTACTTTTCGGTTTTAATTATAAACCTATGTATGGTGGCATAATATATGGTACCTATGTCATCTATGATTGATACATTTATATTTGAAGTTGATTTTGACACTATGCACTTATAGTAATATCAAAATGATTTGTTTTAAATGTACCTAGCATGTTTGGCTATTATAAGGGAAAACTCTATCCTCCGGCTTGCATTGCATTTGTGTGATGGAACTCGAGTCTTATATAGCTTCATTTTCCAAAAAGCATTGCGTTGTTTTATTTTAAACTGAGATTCATGTGGAGTACACTCATTCCGTGTTATACGGCATGGTCCCATGATTTCCCAACTTTAAAGTAAATATTTAATAACTGTTTTAGTTCTCACACCAATCCCATCACGGACTCAGAGTTTATTGTTTTAACCTAAAATCTAGGTGCCCCTATTTTCCACACGGGCAGCTAGTAGTTTTGGTTTTTGCAGATTTCTATTTCACAGGATCCTGGTTTATAGCTAGAGCTATATTCGGAAAGCTTTGTATCCATGTATTTCTTTCAATTGTGGTGGTTGATGTTTTCCACTGCACATTATATTTATGTATTATATTTTCCGTTGCTCTGTAATTTGTAAATTTCTGACATATATTTTTCCGCTATGTAATATTATTTATTCGTACCCTGATATTTTTGTACTCTGATGTTAATTGTTGCAATAGAAACGAAATGTTCTATTGTTCTATGTTCTGATGCACTGTGTTCTCAAATCAATCCGGGCAGCTCCATCTCTTCGGGATCGGGAAGTCTGGGTGGTTTCAGTCTGGTATCAGAGATTTGGTTTACAAAGCTCCAGAACAAGACACATTAGAACCAAATGAAAGAATTCATCAGAGATAGGATTAGTAACATCCTATAAGAATGACTCGTTAGAGATAGGGATAGTAATACCTTAGAATGAGTTTGAAGAGTGTTATTTATAAAAACAAATTGGTTTTGAAAATTATATCCTATTGTAAAGATTTAAATATTTTATTTTAAATTGAATTTGGACTATCGGGTATTATAAGATTTTCCATATACGTGTCATGAAGGTATATTCGAAGTCTCAAATATACTGGATAGATATAGAATCACACTATAGTCGCCCGGAGATGATTCTGGTGATTAATCGATCATCATCGGTATTTATGTTTGAGTTTCGAAAGTGAGATATCTATATATTTCCAACTGACAGGTGTGAGAACCAAACTTAGTTAGATTTTATTGTTTGTGATTTGGCCTTGAAATATGATTTTTGAGTATATAAAAGTTATATATTTGAAAAAATAATCAATAAATTGATTGTTGGTTGTGATGTGTGATATTAGTTTGATTAATAAAAATAGTGGAAAATAAAACCAATATGAAAATGAAAGGTAAAATTGTAACAACCCGTAAAATGCGATCCAGTTTGAAAATTTTATTTTGGCAATTTTAGCGAATTTTGATTATTTAAAATAGATTATTTAAAATAAAATCGACGAGAAAATTTATTTTGAATAGAATTAGAACGTATATATTATATACGTCGTCGTTAGAATATATAATATTTATATATAATTATAAATAGAATTGAAAATGGCGCGGTAGTTCGAAAATTCGATTTCTAATTTCAAAAGAATATACAGAATTCAATATAAGTCAGAATTGAACGAAACAAGAAATATTTGAATCTGTATAACTATATCTTTGTAACGAAGTTAACAAACTGAGATTTCATTTTAGAAATGATAAGATATGTCCAGTTTAAAATTCTGAATAGTCGCTATGGAATTCAGGCCCTTAAAAATGGACGTTTTGCAAACGACCTCGGATTTCGACGAAACCAGTTTTGTTGGGTCCGCAGTGTCAAATTATTGCTAGATTCCAAATTTCATAATTTTTCGAATCAATATGTGAGCGTGGCAAAGGAAAACGCGTTTGACCAGTTTCAGTTGATTTTTATCGACTGGAAATTGGCCATTTTTCAAACGGTCTCAGAATTCGACGAAACTAGTTTTGTTAGGACCGTATCATCAATACGAAGCTAGAAAATATTTTTCTGGAATTTTTCTAGTTAGTATGTGACCCCGGTAAATCGAAATGTACGTTTAAAATTCAATATAGTGATTTAAATGAAAATTCAAAAGGAAACTGATTGTAACAATCGAATCAGCTTGCGATACATATCCCATTGTGTTCGGAATGGGGGTAAAACGCTATGGGCGACAGGCGGTGGGCCTCGTTTCGAGGTCGTATGTAAAAGTCAACCCCTTTTGCAAATTTAAATAATAAAATAATAATAAAAAAAAAAACTCTTCCCTCCCTCCTTATCTCCTGCTTGCCCCCCCCCTCATTCGATTATAACCAGAGAAAAAAAAAAAGAAAAAAAAAAAAAAACCCTAGCAAACGATTCGACGCCACCGCCCCCCCCCCCCCCGACAGCCCACGACCGCCGAACCCCCCCCCCCCCATCGCACGCCCTCCGATCTTCTTTCTTCCCCCCCCCCCTGAAGCGAAGCCGCCGCGCCTCCCTTGCCTTCACCGACACGTCGCTGACGAGACCCCCCCCCCCACCAGATTCCGACGGCATCTTCTTCCCCCCCCCCCTTTTCGCAGCAAATCAGTAAGTATTTTATTTATTTCTCTTTTAATATTTTATTTTATTTATTCTGTAAATACCGATTTTAGGAAGTAATTTAAAAACAGAAATAAAATAAAAAGAGGATTAAATACTTTTCTTTTTTTGATTTAGAAAACTGATTTTATATAAAGTTTAAAACTGTTTTTTTTATATATATAAAGAATTGAAAACTGATTTGAAAAGAGTTAAAACTGAGTTTTTTTTTTAAAAAAAAGAATAAAACTGATTTATTTATAAAGTAAAAACTAAATTTATTTTTAAATTAAAACTGAGATTTTTTAAAAAAGATTTTAAAAAAAAAAGAAACTAAAAACTGCATTTTTATAAAAGAGAAAAACTGATTTTATTTTGAACTTTAAAATAGGAAAAAAAAAAGGTTTAATCTTTTAGTAGAAAAAGATTTGAACTTGCAAAAGTAAAAATCATATTTTTATATGTTGAAAGCAAAAGTAAAAATTCGATTTTTATATATGGAACTTTGAAATAAAAATTCGATTTTTATATATTGAGCTTTGAAATAAAAATTCAATTTTTATATATATAGTGGCCTTGGGCAACGAAGGTGACAAAAAGGCGAAACGACGAAGACTTCTGCAAATGAAGTGCCGTGGAGCTAGGATAGCTATAAGTGAGAATTTCTCACTCTTCAATTTTATTTCTAGTTATATATATATATATATACTAGGATGCAGACGGTGTTTAGTAGCACCCGACACCCGTCCACAGACCATGGACTTGTTTGTTTGACTGTTTGGTGATTGATTGCGATATTGGTTTGAATGTGATTTGTGGTGTGAAAAATCGAATCGATAAATTGGTTAGGATTAGACGTGCGCCGTTATAAGGCGAAGGAATAAGGCTAGGTTAGACCCTTACTCCAAGTTTTGTGGTTTGCAAAATGAAATTGATTTGATTGATGTGTGAATGGCGTGGGCCTTCACTAGACCGGGGATAAGGCTAGGCCTTGTCCCGTTTCTAGTATCGTGCCGTTATGCCGTCGAAATTTTCTAAAATGTGTTAGAAAAATAAAAATATCATTTTATTTAAAGAATGAACTGAATAGAAATTCATATGTTGAAATAAAATGTTTTATCGTTAAAAATATAATTTTTAACGTGAATGCGAATAAATAAATTATTCATTTACAAACCAGACGGTTTGTTTATGTACACTGATTTGACTGACATTGATTGGGTCGATAAATTTTACACATCGCCCAACTGCACAAATAAAATATTTGTTTGATTGTTTGAAACCCTACACGGGTGTTAGGATGAAATATGCAGTTCACTCATCCTGATTGATTAAATCTGTCGATCGATTGATTGACAGGCTGTTATAAGCGTTGAATATCTATATTTGATGCTTATACGGTGTAGTGCACTTTGGTTGATGGTTGATTATTTTTCAATGCTATGATATACATGTGTTGTATGAAAATCCATATAATTAACTTTATATGGTAATTGATTGGGCCTCATTCCAATTTGAAAAATAAAGAATATTATAAAATAAAAGTTCATGTGTTGACAGTACTCATTCATTGAGATTGGTCATGTGTTGAACGAAATATTTTAATATTAAAATTTACATCTTTATCGATATAAAATAAAGTTCATGTGTTGACAGTACTCATTCATTGAGATTGGTCATGTGTTGAACGAAATATTTTGATAATAACAACTATTTTGAAAATAGAAATTTATGAAGCCGTGTTGATTAGATTAACGCCATTTTGACGTGAACGATATTTATATCGATTTTAAATGATTTCGAAATAAATTGAATTGAAAACGATTTCGAAATGAATTGAATTGAAAACGATTTCGAAATGAATTGAATTGAAAACGATTTCGAAATGAGATGAATTGAAAACGAATTCGAATTGAATTGAAAACGATTTCGAAATGAATTGAATTGAAAACGATTTCGAAATGAATTGAATTGAAATCGAATTGAAATGAATTCAAATTGAATTGAAATTTCAATTGAATTGAAATGAATTTTAAAACGAATTTATAAGGAAGAATTCAATTTTGATTTGAATTGAAATGGAAGTTGAAGTTGCTTTTGAAACGAATTTAAAACTATTTATATAATTCGTTTTAAATAGAAATCGACGAAGTATATATTATATATATTATATATATAATATAATGGCCTGAATAGAACGCGCCGCGCCGCGGCAGTTCGCGAATTTCGACCATTTATTTCAAACAGACATTACGGGAGATCCGACCGTCGGATTCTCCTAAAACCGGAACCGTTGGGTTCGTATCGAAAAGAGCTTTCTAATGAATGTTAGAAATTTGAAATCTAACGGTTGGATTTGGAGATACGTCCAAATCAAATTCGAAAAAGGTCGCTGTAAGTGCAGTTCGATGGCCGTTAATGGAAATCGACTGTACGGGCCTTGATAAAATTATTAAAAATAGTAATAATTTGTGTAAAATCATAAGAAATGATTTGTGAAAGTTTGGGATGAAAAACTCCATATTTGAAAAGATAAAAATAGATTTTTATCGAAATGAACTAGTTTTGAACTAGAATTATAATTCTATTTATTTTTAAATAAATAAATTGAATTTGAAATGGTTTTGAAAATAACCAGAATTTCCAATGATTGCATTGGAGTGGATTTGAATCGAAATTGTCTTCGGAATATTTCGATGTTGGAATTCGTGATATTACAGGTGTTGTTATGGAAATTTGAAAGATATATATTTGTATCGTTATTTCTAATACGACATTTGTCAGTCGTAGAATTCGATATTGAATATAAGCCGATATATTTTCTATTCAGAGCCTTGTATTGAATATCGAATGTGATTTGGGTTTGTCGTGAATGGTGTCTTCACTAACACTGTTCTTGAACCCAGTTGAGAAAAGATTAAATCTTTTTACTTAGATTTAATGAAGTGTACCAATTAAATGATATTTAATTGGAATTGAATCGATATTGATTTTTGGGTTTATCGTGAACAGTGTTTTAAATAACACTTGTTCTTTAACCCGATAATTAATGGAATGTGATTTGGGTTTGTCGTGAATGGTGTCTTCACTAACACTGTTCTTGAACCCAGTTGAGAAAAGATTAAATCTTTTTATTTAGATTTAATGAAGTGTACCAATTAAATAATATTTAATTGGAATTGAATCGATATTGATTTTTGGGTTTATCGTGAACAGTGTTTTAAATAACACTTGTTCTTTAACCCGATAATTAAGGGAATTTGATTTGGGTTTATCGTGAACCGTGTTTTAAATGACACTGATTCTTTAACCCAGTCGAAGATTAAAACTAAGTGGAGTTTTAATGAATCTTTAATTAGATTGAAAAGATCGAGAATGGAGTATCACCAGTTCTTGTTGCTGGCCCTGTGTGGGCTGGGTTCGCGTGATAGGGGGTTCTCGCTTCGCAGTTTGGTGGCGAACGGGAGACTCTTACCCCTACATGTCCCTTGTGGTGGGGGTTGGTTCGCCAGTGGGCGCGAGACTCGAGAGGGTTGCCGTAAAACAAGTAACTGGGGGACCATGTGAAAGCCACGGTGGGTTTTACCTGCTGCTTGGGGGATGAATAGATTTGAACGTGAAATTTAGAAACTAACTGTCGGTTAGCTAAGTAGAATGGTTTTCTGGATATTGATCTGATGTTGGTTTCGGCCTTCGGGGTTAATATTTGGGGAATTATTCTCTTGATTAATTTACGGTTAATGACTAATGAGTTGGAATGAGGCGTATGTTGTGTTTGTGTAACACTTTTATAATATATACGCGAGTTATTCGGAAAGACCGGGTTTATCCCATTCTGAATAACTGATACGACAATAAGTCGAAGATGAAGACGATGGTCGAAGACCGGAGGTCTTCACGTCGTTTGGGTGATAACTGATGATCTTGATTGGGCTGTACACCCAAGAAGATGGAAACAGTTAGTGATCGTCCAGACGTGCTTGGAGATCGATGGATATGCGGGGTACTAGGTGCCTCCGGTTTCGTTCAGACCCAGAACGGACTTGTAAATGGACTGTGTGTCTGACATCGGATTTCATTCTGTGTGACTGATATCGGTTGCATAGGATGGTTTGCCTGTGTGGCATGCTAAGATGCAAATGATCAAGGCTTCTGTTGAAAAGCAAAGTCTTGTGGTGATGATCAAAGCACGGCCTTTGTGGCGTAGCTTTGTGTAACGTTTACCTCGCGTGTTTCACACCCGGTATGAACCAAAAACGGGAGACGGACCTCAGGGAGGACTTGCATTTCTTTCTAGCTAGAAGTGGCGTCAGTGGTTTTACACGCCCTGACGAGTTTGACTTATGTGGTTGTTGCGGTTGCGAGGCGCCTCGGTTATATCGGTTTCGGCCGAATGCATTCTGGTCGGCTGACGGACCAGACTTACACCCCATAGGGTGGGGAGACGTATTGTTCAGGCATAATAATCCACTCCGTGTGGACCGGCCCTGTCGCTCCAAGGGGCAGTTGCGGCTGTTCCTGAGGCTCGGGCTAGACAGTCTCGAATCGGTTGAGGACTATCTTTTGCCTCGGTTCATAGATGGAAATCCAATTTCCAAATACGTGACATTTGCGGTTTTAATTGTAATCCTATTTATGGCGACATAGTGGGATGGGGCGCTTATGCCGCCTATGATTGATACTTATGATTTGAAGTTGTTTTATGCACTATGCACTTATAATAGTATCAAATGATTTGGTTTTAAACGTATCAAGCATTCTTTGGCTGTTATAAGGGAAAACCCTATCCCCCGGCTTGCGTTGCATTGTGTGATAGGACCTGGGTCTTATAACAGCTTCATTTTTCTTTATTTAGCATTGCGCTGTTTGTTTTATGCACTGGTATTCTTGGGAGGAAACCCGTTCCGTGTTATACGGCGTGGTCCCTTGATTTACCTAACTTTAAAATAAAGATTAACTGTTTTAGTTCTCACACCAGTCCCATGACTGACCTGGAGTTTATTGTTTTAACCTAAACTCTGGGTGCCCTTATTTTGACACGGGCAGCTAGTAGTTTTGGTTTTGCAGATTTATATTCACATGATCCTGGTTTACAGCTGGAACGATATCCGGAAAGCTTTGTATCCGTATATCTCATTCTAGTTGTGTATTGTATTATTTTCCGCTGCGATGTATTTAAATGTAATTTAAATCTCTGATATTTCTGTGTAATATTCATTTATACTCTGTATATTCTTGTAATCTGATGCATTGTTGTAATATACAGTGAAATGTTCTTCTGTACGCGTTCTGCTGTGGTTTGTTCTCGAACTATCCGACGCTTTCCTTTACGGGGAAGTTTCGGGTCTTTACAGGTGGTATCAGAGCTTTGGTTTACAGAGCTTGAGAACAAGACACATTAGAACCATACGAAAGAATTCATCAGATATTGGATTAGCAACATCCAATTAGAATGACTCGTTAGAGATAGGATCAGTAGTATCCTAGAACGAGTGTGAAGAGTATATTTTTCAAATGAAAACAATTTTGTTTTGAAAATTTAAACCATTTTATACGTATTTGAATATTTATTTTGAATATGGACAATCCGATATATAAAGATTTTGCATATGCGTCTTGCAAATGTGTATTCGAAGTTTCAATATATTGGATAGATATAGAATCATACTCTAGTTGCCCGGGGATAATTCTGGTGATGGGGCACTGTCGCCAGTGTTTACTTTCGAGTAACGAAAGTGAGATTTCTATATATTTCCTATTGACTGGTGTGAGAACCAAAATTAGATAAGGCCTATTGTTGTGATTTGACATCAAAAATCTGATTTTTGACTATGTATCAAAATTATGAATTTGAAACGTTAATCCACTAATTGATTGATGTTTGTGTTGTTTGTTTAATTGTTTGATAATTTTGAACTAGTATGCCTAATTTGATCGAATATTGAATTGTATTGAAAATTGGTCGCATTTGCTTGCATATACATATATATCATTGAACAGGTCATAGCAAGGAGGCTAGAGCCAGAGAATAAAATTTGTTTGCCCGACAAATAGGTACATGTTTATTACATAATTTCCTGTTTTGTTTGGGTGATGATGATTTTGTGAGCCTATTGGCTAGCCGCTTGGCTTTTTCTTTTTCTTTTTGAGATCTGAAGGACCGGGGAAGCTATTTGAAATTCCCCGATGCTCCCGGTGCAGGGGAGGTTATGGCGAAATTTTTCGAAAATTTAGGGTGTTAGCCAAATTTTTGAAGTTTTGAAAATTCTCAGAAACTAAAGAGTTGGAGAATGGAAGCCAGATCGAGCGTAGTGTTGAATAATCAAACCACTTTCGACTTTGTTCCTTTTCGGGGACGAAAAGTTTTAAGTGGGGGAGATTGTAACAACCCGTAAAATGCGATCCAGTTTGAAAATTTTATTTTGGCAATTTTAGCGAATTTTGATTATTTAAAATAGATTATTTAAAATAAAATCGACGAGAAAATTTATTTTGAATAGAATTAGAACGTATATATTATATACGTCGTCGTTAGAATATATAATATTTATATATAATTATAAATAGAATTGAAAATGGCGCGGTAGTTCGAAAATTCGATTTCTAATTTCAAAAGAATATACAGAATTCAATATAAGTCAGAATTGAACGAAACAAGAAATATTTGAATCTGTATAACTATATCTTTGTAACGAAGTTAACAAACTGAGATTTCATTTTAGAAATGATAAGATATGTCCAGTTTAAAATTCTGAATAGTCGCTATGGAATTCAGGCCCTTAAAAATGGACGTTTTGCAAACGACCTCGGATTTCGACGAAACCAGTTTTGTTGGGTCCGCAGTGTCAAATTATTGCTAGATTCCAAATTTCATAATTTTTCGAATCAATATGTGAGCGTGGCAAAGGAAAACGCGTTTGACCAGTTTCAGTTGATTTTTATCGACTGGAAATTGGCCATTTTTCAAACGGTCTCAGAATTCGACGAAACTAGTTTTGTTAGGACCGTATCATCAATACGAAGCTAGAAAATATTTTTCTGGAATTTTTCTAGTTAGTATGTGACCCCGGTAAATCGAAATGTACGTTTAAAATTCAATATAGTGATTTAAATGAAAATTCAAAAGGAAACTGATTGTAACAATCGAATCAGCTTGCGATACATATCCCATTGTGTTCGGAATGGGGGTAAAACGCTATGGGCGACAGGCGGTGGGCCTCGTTTCGAGGTCGTATGTAAAAGTCAACCCCTTTTGCAAATTTAAATAATAAAATAATAAAAAAAAAAAATAACAAAAACTCTTCCCTCCCTCCTTATCTCCTGCTTGCCCCCCCCCCCTCATTCGATTATAACCAGAGAAAAAAAAAAGAAAAAAAAAAAAAAAAAACCCTAGCAAACGATTCGACGCCACCGCCCCCCCCCCCCCCCCCGACAGCCCACGACTGCCGAACCCCCCCCCCCCATCGCACGCCCTCCGATCTTCTTTCTTCCCCCCCCCCTGAAGCGAAGCCGCCGCGCCTCCCTTGCCTTCACCGCCACGTCGCTGACGAGACCCCCCCCCCCCCCACCAGATTCCGACGGCATCTTCTTCCCCCCCCCCTTTTCGCAGCAAATCAGTAAGTATTTTATTTATTTCTCTTTTAATATTTTATTTTATTTATTCTGTAAATACCGATTTTAGGAAGTAATTTAAAAACAGAAATAAAAAAAAAGAGGATTAAATACTTTTCTTTTTTTGATTTAGAAAACTGATTTTATATAAAGTTTAAAACTGTTTTTTTTATATATATAAAGAATTGAAAACTGATTTGAAAAGAGTTAAAACTGAGTTTTTTTTTTTTAAAAAAGAATAAAACTGATTTATTTATAAAGTAAAAACTAAATTTATTTTTAAATTAAAACTGAGATTTTTTAAAAAAGATTTTAAAAAAAAAAGAAACTAAAAACTGCATTTTTATAAAAGAGAAAAACTGATTTTATTTTGAACTTTAAAATAGGAAAAAAAAAAGGTTTAATCTTTTAGTAGAAAAAGATTTGAACTTGCAAAAGTAAAAATCATATTTTTATATGTTGAAAGCAAAAGTAAAAATTCAATTTTTATATATGGAACTTTGAAATAAAAATTCGATTTTTATATATTGAGCTTTGAAATAAAAATTCAATTTTTATATATATAGTGGCCTTGGGCAACGAAGGTGACAAAAAGGCGAAACGACGAAGACTTCTGCAAATGAAGTGCCGTGGAGCTAGGATAGCTATAAGTGAGAATTTCTCACTCTTCAATTTTATTTCTAGTTATATATATATATATATACTAGGATGCAGACGGTGTTTAGTAGCACCCGACACCCGTCCACAGACCATGGACTTGTTTGTTTGACTGTTTGGTGATTGATTGCGATATTGGTTTGAATGTGATTTGTGGTGTGAAAAATCGAATCGATAAATTGGTTAGGATTAGACGTGCGCCGTTATAAGGCGAAGGAGTAAGGCTAGGTTAGACCCTTACTCCAAGTTTTGTGGTTTGCAAAATGAAATTGATTTGATTGATGTGTGAATGGCGTGGGCCTTCACTAGACCGGGGATAAGGCTAGGCCTTGTCCCGTTTCTAGTATCGTGCCGTTATGCCGCCGAAATTTTCTAAAATGTGTTAGAAAAATAAAAATATCATTTTATTTAAAGAATGAACTGAATAGAAATTCATATGTTGAAATAAAATGTTTTATCGTTAAAAATATAATTTTTAACGTGAATGCGAATAAATAAATTATTCATTTACAAACCAGACGGTTTGTTTATGTACACTGATTTGACTGACATTGATTGGGTCGATAAATTTTACACATCGCCCAACTGCACAAATAAAATATTTGTTTGATTGTTTGAAACCCTACACGGGTGTTAGGATGAAATATGCAGTTCACTCATCCTGATTGATTAAATCTGTCGATCGATTGATTGACAGGCTGTTATAAGCGTTGAATATCTATATTTGATGCTTATACGGTGTAGTGCACTTTGGTTGATGGTTGATTATTTTTCAATGCTATGATATACATGTGTTGTATGAAAATCCATATAATTAACTTTATATGGTAATTGATTGGGCCTCATTCCAATTTGAAAAATAAAGAATATTATAAAATAAAAGTTCATGTGTTGACAGTACTCATTCATTGAGATTGGTCATGTGTTGAACGAAATATTTTAATATTAAAATTTACATCTTTATCGATATAAAATAAAGTTCATGTGTTGACAGTACTCATTCATTGAGATTGGTCATGTGTTGAACGAAATATTTTGATAATAACAACTATTTTGAAAATAGAAATTTATGAAGCCGTGTTGATTAGATTAACGCCATTTTGACGTGAACGATATTTATATCGATTTTAAACGATTTCGAAATAAATTGAATTGAAAACGATTTCGAAATGAATTGAATTGAAAACGATTTCGAAATGAATTGAATTGAAAACGATTTCGAAATGAGATGAATTGAAAACGAATTCGAATTGAATTGAAAACGATTTCGAAATGAATTGAATTGAAAACGATTTCGAAATGAATTGAATTGAAATCGAATTGAAATGAATTCAAATTGAATTGAAATTTGAATTTAATTGAAATGAATTTTAAAACG
The DNA here is from genome assembly GCA_030737875.1 of Allium sativum. Lineage (NCBI taxonomy): Eukaryota > Viridiplantae > Streptophyta > Magnoliopsida > Asparagales > Amaryllidaceae > Allium > Allium sativum. The sequence continues at coordinate 543,093,107 of CM060922.1, forward strand.
AATTTATAAGGAAGAATTCAATTTTGATTTGAATTGAAATGGAAGTTGAAGTTGCTTTTGAAACGAATTTAAAACTATTTATATAATTCGTTTTAAATAGAAATCGACGAAGTATATATTATATATATTATATATATAATATAATGGCCTGAATAGAACGCGCCGCGCCGCGGCAGTTCGCGAATTTCGACCATTTATTTCAAACGGACATTACGGGAGATCCGACCGTCGGATTCTCCTAAAACCGGAACCGTTGGGTTCGTATCGAAAAGAGCTTTCTAATGAATGTTAGAAATTTGAAATCTAATGGTTGGATTTGGAGATACGTCCAAATCAAATTCGAAAAAGGTCGCTGTAAGTGCAGTTCGATGGCCGTTAATGGAAATCGACTGTACGGGCCTTGATAAAATTATTAAAAATAGTAATAATTTGTGTAAAATCATAAGAAATGATTTGTGAAAGTTTGGGATGAAAAACTCCATATTTGAACAGATAAAAATAGATTTGTATCGAAATGAACTAGTTTTGAACTAGAATTATAATTCTATTTATTTTTAAATAAATAAATTGAATTTGAAATGGTTTTGAAAATAACCAGAATTTCCAATGATTGCATTGGAGTGGATTTGAATCGAAATTGTCTTCGGAATATTTCGATGTTGGAATTCGTGATATTACAGGTGTTGTTATGGAAATTTGAAAGATATATATTTGTATCGTTATTTCCAATACGACATTTGTCAGTCGTAGAATTCGATATTTAATATAAGCCGATATATTTTCTATTCAGAGCCTTGTATTGAATATCGAATGTGATTTGGGTTTGTCGTGAATGGTGTCTTCACTAACACTGTTCTTGAACCCAGTTGAGAAAAGATTAAATCTTTTTACTTAGATTTAATGAAGTGTACCAATTAAATGATATTTAATTGGAATTGAATCGATATTGATTTTTGGGTTTATCGTGAACAGTGTTTTAAATAACACTTGTTCTTTAACCCGATAATTAATGGAATGTGATTTGGGTTTGTCGTGAATGGTGTCTTCACTAACACTGTTCTTGAACCCAGTTGAGAAAAGATTAAATCTTTTTATTTAGATTTAATGAAGTGTACCAATTAAATAATATTTAATTGGAATTGAATCGATATTGATTTTTGGGTTTATCGTGAACAGTGTTTTAAATAACACTTGTTCTTTAACCCGATAATTAAGGGAATGTGATTTGGGTTTATCGTGAACCGTGTTTTAAATGACACTGATTCTTTAACCCAGTCGAAGATTAAAACTAAGTGGAGTTTTAATGAATCTTTAATTAGATTGAAAAGATCGAGAATGGAGTATCACCAGTTTTGCTCCAGGCGATAGTTAAATCTTTAATTAGATTTGAACGTGAAATTTAGAAACTAACTGTCGGTTAGCTAAGTAGAATGGTTTTCTGGATATTGATCTGATGTTGGTTTCGGCCTTTGGGGTTAATATTTGGGGAATTATTCTCTTGATTAATTTACGGTTAATGACTAATGAGTTGGAATGAGGCGTATGTTGTGTTTGTGTAACACTTTTATAATATATACGCGAGTTATTCGGAAAGACCGGGTTTATCCCATTCTGAATAACTGATACGACGATAAGTCGAAGATGAAGACGATGGTCGAAGACCGGAGGTCTTCACGTCGTTTGGGTGATAACTGATGATCTTGATTGGGCTGTACACCCAAGAAGATGGAAACAGTTAGTGATCGTCCAGACGTGCTTGGAGATCGATGGATATGCGGGGTACTAGGTGCCTCCGGTTTCGTTCAGACCCAGAACGGACTTGTAAATGGACTGTGTGTCTGACATCGGATTTCATTCTGTGTGACTGATATCGGTTGCATAGGATGGTTTGCCTGTGTGGCATGCTAAGATGCAAATGATCAAGGCTTCTGTTGAAAAGCAAAGTCTTGTGGTGATGATCAAAGCACGGCCTTTGTGGCGTAGCTTTGTGTAACGTTTACCTCGCGTGTTTCACACCCGGTATGAACCAAAAACGGGAGACGGACCTCAGGGAGGACTTGCGTTTCTTTCTAGCTAGAAGTGGCGTCAGTGGTTTTACACGCCCTGACGAGTTTGACTTATGTGGTTATTGCGGTTGCGAGGCGCCTCGGTTATATCGGTTTCGGCCGAATGCATTCTGGTCGGCTGACGGACCAGACTTACACCCCATAGGGTGGGGAGACGTATTGTTCAGGCATAATAATCCACTCCGTGTGGACCGGCCCTGTCGCTCCAAGGGGCAGTTGCGGCTGTTCCTGAGGCTCGGGCTAGACAGTCTCGAATCGGTTGAGGACTATCTTTTGCCTCAGTTCATAGATGGAAATCCAATTTCCAAATACGTGACATTTGCGGTTTTAATTGTAATCCTATTTATGGCGACATAGTGGGATGGGGCGCTTATGCCGCCTATGATTGATACTTATGATTTGAAGTTGTTTTATGCACTATGCACTTATAATAGTATCAAATGATTTGGTTTTAAACGTATCAAGCATTCTTTGGCTATTATAAGGGAAAACCCTATCCCCCGGCTTGCGTTGCATTGTGTGATAGGACCTGGGTCTTATAACAGCTTCATTTTTCTTTATTTAGCATTGCGCTGTTTGTTTTATGCACTGGTATTCTTGGGAGGAAACCCGTTCCGTGTTATACGGCGTGGTCCCTTGATTTACCTAACTTTAAAATAAAGATTAACTGTTTTAGTTCTCACACCAGTCCCATGACTGACCTGGAGTTTATTGTTTTAACCTAAACTCTGGGTGCCCTTATTTTGACACGGGCAGCTAGTAGTTTTGGTTTTGCAGATTTATATTCACAGGATCCTGGTTTACAGCTGGAACGATATCCGGAAAGCTTTGTATCCGTATATCTCATTCTAGTTGTGTATTGTATTATTTTCCGCTGCGATGTATTTAAATGTAATTTAAATCTCTGATATTTCTGTGTAATATTCATTTATACTCTGTATATTCTTGTAATCTGATGCATTGTTGTAATATACAGTGAAATGTTCTTCTGTACGCGTTCTGCTGTGGTTTGTTCTCGAACTATCCGACGCTTTCCTTTACGGGGAAGTTTCGGGTCTTTACAAAAATTTAGCCAAATCGAGTCAAATATTGAACTAAATTGACAATTGATTGAAATTGCATACATAGACATGTATGTATGTATATACATATATATATATATATATATATATATATATATATATATATATATGTATGTATGTATTTGTGTAACAACCCGAATTTTAATAACATGTTAAAACTATAAATCAAGGTAGAATTAATTTTTAAAATAAGAATCAAGGGAAACGGGTTACGCCATTGCGTTCGTCTCGGAATTCTGCTTGAGATAGAGTCTGAGTTTGCGTAAAACGGATACCGTACGAAGAAGATATGGACGAACGAAGTTAGGCAGAAAAATCATAAACGGGCCAGAATGCACTGGCGCACTTGGGAAGTGCGCCCATGCAATTTTTCATTGGTGCACTTGGCAAGTGCGCCCAGGCCGAGCAGAAAACCTGTTTGGTCAGGCCCTGGCTGGCCTGGTCGGGTTCTGGTCGAATTTCTATGCTCTGGTGTGTCACTAGGGCTGACTTGTCATTTTCTGATTGGCTTTTCTTGAGATGGATGTCCTTGATTAACTCTAGCTTCATCGACGGCTCTAATTAGTTTGAAACCCTATATAAACAGCCTCCTAGCCTCATTCTCTTTACACCATTCTTCTCTAACCTTATGTTGCTCAAACTCTTGATGATCATGGCTTCTTCTTCCTCCTCTAAAATAAATTAAATTAAAATAAATCGTGAAGATTATTTCTTGAAGACTACAGCTAGGAATTTCTTATTGGGGATTTTCTTCTACAATCAAAGCAAGATTCAGCGATTCAACGACTAATTTCTAGACTTGACTTCTGCATCTAAATTTCTTAGGCCACGATCTGTAAGTTCCAGTTACTTTTAGATAAAAACTATAAACTTAATATGGCATGTTATAAATTGGAATTGATTTATGTATAATTCATATCTATTCTTGTTTTCTTTTTGGATCTTGACTATTGGGAATATTGCCGACGACGTTGAAACTATTATTAATGGCCTAAGACTATGACGGTGAACATAAGACTATGCTTATGCCTATGACTGTGAACATAAGACTATGCCTATGACTATGCCTATGCCTATGACTGTGAACATAAGACTATGCCTATGCCTATGACTATGAACATAAGACTATTGCCTATGACTATGACAAGGACAATTGTGACTAATTACCTAAGATTCATGACCATGAGGTTATAGCCTAGGATTATAACTTTGAAATCGGATCTAAGCTTGATTTTCTATTCAGACCTTTTCTTTATTTGTCCTTGGATCTTGATTTTGGGGATTTTTCTGTTTAAATTACATCTATCCTTGTTCTTGAAACTAGATTATTATTCAAACCTTTTCATGATCAATAATGTTATCAGATCTATATGCCTGCGATGTTTTAATCAATTTATTCAGTTGTGTCATGCCTTAAAAATAGATTGATAATAGAATAATGTTGATTATATTGAATGATATTGATCTATGCCTGTGGTTCTATTTTATTATCATGTTGAATTGGGAGTTAATGAATAAGTCTATTCATGCGTATATGAACTTGAAGTATAACCTGTTATGACAAGTTGTGTAGTTTATCATGTCATGCAAGTTTTAGGTTGTAAAATCATATCACATATGTGACCAAATGTTAGATCTACATGTTTATGTGTATATGTTAAACCTATGTCATATTTCAAGTTCACACTTATTCATATGCTCGTGATTGATTTGCAAGTTCACATATATGTAAGTTGGTTTAGTCTATGTTGCAAGTTCACATATATGTATGTTGATTTAGTCTACGTTGCAAGACTCGCACCTATGATATTCATGTTGACTATTTTGCAAGTTCACACCTATGATGTTCATATTGACTATGCCGAAAATGCCAAGTTTACACCTATGTCATGTTTATGTTAATGAATTGCTTTATGCCAATTTTGCGAACGTTAAACTAGGCTAAGTTTTTAGCCTAATTGTAACGACCCAGATTTTGGGGCCAATTTAAAAAATTTATTTTAGAAATTTTAAAGAATTTAGAATATTTAAAATAATTTATTTTAAATAAGAACAACTAAAATTTTTACTTTAAAATGAATAAATTTAATTTAATTATAAAAGGAGTTTAAAACAGCGTTGCAGTTTGAAAATTTGAATTTGAACTTTGACTGAGAATACAGGGTTCATTTTAAATCAGAATTGAACGAAACAAGAAATATTTAAATCTGTTTGATAATATCTTTCCAACGAATCTGAAAAACTGAAATTTCATTGCAGGAATAGAAAGTTATGTCCAGTTTAAAATTTAGAAAAGTCGTTGTAGAATTTATATATTTTTTAATTAAATATATTGGCCTTGAAAATAGCCATTTTTCAAACGACCTCGGTTTTCGACGAAACCACTTTTGTGGAACCAGAATGTCAAATTATTGCTAGGTTTCAATTTTAAGAATTTTCCGAATTAATATGTGAGCGTGGCGAAAAAAACGTGTTTTGTTCATTTCAGTCAAATTTAATCGACTTGAAAATGGCCATTTTTCAAACAGTCTCAGAATTCAACCAAATTAGTTTTGTTAGAACCGTATCATCAAAACATAACTAAAAATAATTTTTCTGTAATTTTTGAAGTTCGTATGTGGCCCTGGTGAATTTAAATATACAATCAAATTAATTTATTAAAGGATTTAAATATTAAATTAAAGATTTCAGGCCACAAACAATCATTTGGGCTGACGGGACCTGGCCCGTTGGATCCGGAACATGGGCTATTGGCTAGGGTCACCTTCTGTTGGACTGGAATTGGACTAGTTTAAAAGATATGGATTTATTTGTAAAAATACACTAAAATAATATAAAAATTAGAAAATTTCTCAAAACCCTAGGTCCTATTGTAACGACCCAGGGAAAAGCTCGACGCTCGAGTCTTCGACAATAACACATAAACCCGTATTACTTGCCACAAACCCAAGTATCGAACCCCTAGATTGTCATGAGAAAGAATTCAGAGGGTGAGAATAGAAAGAAGTATTAGAATAGAAGAAAAGAAGAAGAACACATCAGAATCAAACAGCGGAACGAACAACATATAATATCAAATCTCTTTATACAAAAGAACTATATATACATACCAATCATCAGAGTACACATACGTCAGACACAGCGGAATAATAACTTTATATGACTATCGGTGAAGCCACCTGCTTCTAGCTCCTAAAACTCCAAGCGAAACCTAACCTGGAACATACTCGTCTGACCCGAGCACATTTGATTTAAAACAAAATACACCGGGTCAGTCTGGAATACTATCAGTGATAAATTCACAGCACACACACTTGTTTAACTTTGGAAATCCTTTCAGAAATCAAAGGATAATAGTAAGACTAGTCCACACATAAACACGGACGGTTTTTACCGTACTATAACCCAAAATGTTTTTGAAATCATAACTTGATCTTATATTATCATAATGTCTAATTACAAATAAATATCAATCTAGAGGAACGCTTGCATCTAACGCTCCCCATATATATAGTATACAAACCAAAACCGCAGGCGCTTATTGGATACTGGATTCCAACTTGACGAGGTATGGGACCACCTTCCACACGTGTATCTCTAGAGGCGAATACACTGGGTTCAACAAGAACATCTTGCAACCCGGCCCTCACATGACCGACCACTCATTTCGCTTGAGTGTATCGAATGTATATCACCGACGGTTGGGATCAGCAACCACCTGCCCGAAAAGGGATAGCATCGAAACATAGATTAAAGAAGCAAAAGGAATTTCTCTAGATAGGTGATCATATACCCTAATGGGAGCGACCCACATAGCCATGCTGCCTGCCCGATTTTTGTCATTTCCCGGTTGATGAGGCTTGAGGCTAGATTCTCTTTGAAACATCTGGCCACCATTCACTTTGAATGCCACATCGTCAGATCCTCTGGATATCACTAATTGACGTCCACAAAAAATACTCTAGTTGGGAGCTAACCAACTATAATACGTTTGAGGAAATCAACGTACGTGGTCCTTTGGAAATACTCTGTCAGACACTCGTCCATACAAGTCATCCAGGAACAGGATGAACCGAAGGCACTCTCCTACTGCATCTCATATAATAATCACCCATGGATCAGTAGCGAGAAGTCCTTGCAACCCGTAGATTTCAACCACGACAGAATCACAGTTTATCTCTGCTTGCAAGACAGAGAATATTAGTGGTTTCTCCGTTTATGAAGATCTACGGTCTTCGATGCTCCATCTCGACCATCTTCAAATATCTTCACGTATTTGTTGGTCAGAATGCTTTTCGAATATATATTCGATCCCGGTCTTTCCATACCAACAACCGTATTGGTCCTCTTCAATAGTTGGTGATTTAACTATCGAATAACAAATGTGTGAATAACATCAGTTTGTTGATTCAGCACTTAACACAAATTGACCTCTTTGAAATATACTTAACGATATAAACCACATTTTCTTTGATTAAATTAGATTAATTTACTTTGATTGATTAACTCTAATTTGACTAACTCGACTTATTTAACTCGACTAACTTGACTTGATTACTCCTATTGGTTAATTAATATTCGACTTAACTCCATTCGCTTGACTCTAGGTCGCAGCGATCACAATGGTTATGCCTGGTTCCCTCAAGAAAACATCCGACCGCCGTAGGCTATCTGCAGCCCTGCGGATTACGCTAGCAGTCGTATGCAATGGCAATTCTTTCTAAGTAACTATGTTTGATTAACTCTTCTATATTCGATCAACTCTAATTAAATAAAAAATGTTCGATATAATTTGGAATCACTATTCTTATTTCGTTTGAAAACTAATACTTGCAATAATTATTTACTTTCCCAAATCCTTGCGTTGGAGTTGGATATTCCTTGTATAGGGTAAAACCCATTTCAACCATCTTCACTCGCTTCAAGCTAATATTATTCCTCAATAATAGTGAAGCCCATCAAGTTGGGGTATTTTTGTTACCTCTCAGACCTTGATCAACCCCATTCTCACCTCAGAATGAATATCAGTTTGTCAATTAACCATTAATATTAAAATTTCCATTTACCACTTTGATTTCAAATCGGGTTCTATAAAACCGTTATTTATATTTGAAATCATCATTCAATAATCTTTTACTTAATTCCTCCAATTAAGTGGATATCCACCAAAACATAACTTTTACTTAAAGCATCATTTCACTTATAATCTTTGGGTTATAATAAAATCCCTTGTTAAATAACTAGTTTCACTCTATCTGGCATTCTTATAATGAAGTTTATTTAGATTTTTAAAACTCAATTAAGATCCCTTTTTGACTCGGATTCCATTTCCAAATTCTCTTACCAATATTCGACACAAAACAATTGTATGTAATTTCCTTTGTGTTGAAATCCTTATTTCCATTTACCCTGCTCGCTTAAACCGCCCTTTATCATTTAAAGGTATCACTTTGGCTTAAACTCCTTTTAATATTCACATCTCACTCCATTACCAATGTATTAACCATCTCCCTTAAGAGGTTCATTTAGATTGAGTTTGCTTTACTTAATTTAACAATTAAGTAAAATTTACTTAAATCCCCACGTTCACTTTCCAATCACATTTACAAATTTTCATTTGAATACTCGAATTTTAAATCCCTTTCTAAACTCGCTTATCATCTCCTTGACCAAACAGTATTGCCACCAAATCACTTCTTGACTAGATCCCAATTAAAACCCATTGTTCTAATTATAAAAATAATAATTAACTATCTAAATAATTTACTTTGCTATTAACTTGGAATGGAAACATTAATCACTTTCAACAACTTATTAAATAATTATCCACTATGTTAACTCCAACTGGTTTGGTAATTACTTTAATCATAGTTAATCATACATTAACTAACATTAAAATTTATTAGTTGCATTTAACAAATAAACTTAGAAATTCTAATCAGCTTAATTCAATTATCATTTCCAAATAAAAACGGTTGAATTCATTGACCGTACATCTCAGTTAACTTTTAACTGATTTCCATTATCATTTCCCTTTTTAAACTAATTAATTAACTTAATTAATTTAAATCACTATTTAATTGTTTAAAACCATTATCCCGTTTTATCAACTCGTAGGTAAATCCCTTGGCTCACTACTTTTACGACTGATCCAAACATTTACATAATTTCCTTTAACTCGATTAAAAATATTTAATTAAAAATTCCCCAATTCAAATCCTCATATAAAATAATTGAATCACTTTAATCCAGTTATAACTAATTTATAACTTTAAAACCACGTCGATTCACCTGACGGTCGAACGACGTTACAACCAAACATTTAGGGCCATTTACTGCCAATGACTCGGTCAACACAGTCGGTTGATTTTAACCACAACAACGATGGATATATATTCAACTATCAACATTCGAACAAGTTTTGGTGTCAGTCAGGGTGAACAATTCATATGTAAGCCCCACAACAAAAATACAGGTTATATTGAGGAATCCGGTCGGATCCCTCCAACCTGTCCTTCTCTACATCACAGATGTCAGTTGATAAAAATATACGAATTAAATAAATAACTGCAACCAATCAAACAATAACAACAAATTGCATCCATCGCATCCAATCAACCAATTTAAACTGTTAACTGTAAAATATATTTTACTGTGAATGTACCACATCATAGGATTCCAAAAGGTGTGAGAATTAACTCACCAGAGTTTGTTCTGGTCGACGGTTGACGCGTTTGTCGCTTTTAATTTGGGACGACCATTCAAAATTGGCTGAATTTTCAACCACGTCAGATTGACTCCTAGTCAGCGCCATCGGATAGGTCTCGTCCCTGCGATCCCAAGGATCCAGTTTCGCTGAAATCCGTTAACGTATGTGAAAGGTACATTGGTTTAAAGTTTCAGATAATATACGGTTTTAAACTAAATAAATTATAAATTAATTAATATTAATTACCTTTTAACTACCTTAATTACTGCTAAGCAGTGCCGCGTCAGCATCAGAGAACAGTTCCACGCGTTTTCCATTCTCCTTCAGGCCAAACCCGATCGTGTGCTTCTCCATCCACAAAACCCAAACACCATGTTACCAGCACCACCTAGCGCCGCCGTCACGCCACCGGAACCCCCACCTCCGACCCATCGGAACCGCAGCACGACGAACCCCCTACGATCGAAGAGCCGCCACTCAGAACCTCCTTTTTCGCCGGAATTTCCCATCAGGCCCAAATCCGTTCATCTGCCTAATTCGACCACCACACGTTGACTTAGAGAACCAGACCTCCGCCTGAGCCTCCGCCTACTCCCCCTTTTCCAATCCCCTTCAGGCAACCCCACCAGTTCGCTCCCCATCGGCCTCAAATTCACCAAAACCGACGGCGACTTTGGAAAAACACCCAAAAACCAACAGCTCCGTTCATCTACCAACCACCGCCACGACAGTCCGTTTCAGACCACCAGACCAGAGCCAAATCAAAGCCCTGTCTCCCCTCTTCCACCTCCAACTGGTCTCGTCCTCTAAAATAAACCCAAACTCCCGCAAATCTAAAAAGAACGAAAGTTGGTTTCTGCGGTTGAACACCGATTCTAGCCACCACACTCGACAATATCTCCCCAACTTTTGGCTGTAGGTAGCCCTCCTCCCGATCTACAACTTCGCTTCAGGTCCCCCCAGCAAAAACCTCACGGATTGGAAGATATAATTGATTTTGTAAAGAGGGGCTTATTTGCAAATATTCTTGGCTGAAAATTGTTTTGGATTGGTTGAACTAAAAATATAGGCTGAGGGGTTTATATTTATAAAGAAGATTATATTTATTTATCTCGATGTGATGAACGATATTTTATTTCGTGTCTATCGCGTTTTCGAACGTCGTTTATTCGTTGCTGCGCTCACATACGAACCCCATTCGAAACGCGACTGGACGGCATAGTATATTTCGATGATACGGTCCTAACGAATCTTGTTTCGTCGAATTCTGTGTCTGTATGCTCAAACAGCGTTTGTACACGTCCAATTAGATCGATTTATTTTACATTTCATTTAGCCACTCTCACAGAATAATCCCGATTGACGTGCCGTCAGAAAATCTAGCAATAATTTACTGTTACGGTCCCAACAAAATTTGTTTCGTCAAAAACAGAGGTCATTTGAAAAATGTCCCTCTTATAACTGGCCAATTCAAATAAAATAAACCAATTTTAAAATACTTCAATATTATATAAGTAAAATACCGCAGTTGGTCATCCACGACCAGAATCTGACACACTACCGAGGAAAAATATCCCGGGTTGAATTCCAAGCCAATTCGATATTTAAAATATTTAAAAACTGTTATTTTATATAACTGCAGCGTTATATATATAAAGGAAATCCTGGCGCTGTTTTTCTGAGAATTTGATTTGGACATAAAACAAAATCTACACGACGAAAACTGGATTTTTCTCTGCTATTGGAAAGATATCGTCAAACCGGTCCCGACGTTTCTTGTTTCGAGGGAATCCGACTTATTTTGAACCCGATACGACCCATTGAAGTTCAAAACGCCAAAACGCGAACTGCCGCGCCGCTGTAGCTCATTATTTAATTCAATTATAAACCATATATATTTAATCATCGATAACTAAGCGAAATCGTCGATATTTTTCAATATACTTAATATTTGACCAATTTAAATTGTCCGACCACAATATATTGCCAATTCTATATTTTCCCAAATATTATGGGATTTAAATATTATTTTATTATTATTTAAATATTAAATTCCAATTAAAAATTGTTAAATTCGATTATTAAAATTCGAACTAATAATTTAAATAATTAAAATAAACCAAATAAATAGGCGGAAAATACGGGTCGTTACATTCCTTTCCCCTTAAAATAATTTCGTCCTCGAAATTGCTAAGGTAGAAGAATTGTTAAATCTCTTTATCTTTTCAAAAAGAATTAATTTTTAAAAATCGAATTTATTTCCAAACCGACCCAATTGGTTTTAAAACCAATTTATTTCAAAGAAAAGAAATTTCCAAAAAATTTCTAACACCTTAAATTCTGGAAAAATTTCGGCAGAGCCTCCCCTGTACGGAGGGACATCTGCAATATTGCAGGATCAAGAAATATGTAGACATCGACTCTCATGGTCAGAAAATCCAAAAATTCAAATCCAAAACCCCAAAGAAAACCAAAATTTCATATTTGCGTAGGCGTACCTTTTGGCGAGCGTTATTATGCGATAAGCGAAATATTTTATTCGAGCTTGCTAAATTATCTTGCAGCTCTTTATTCAACTGGATTCAATTAACTCCAGACTTTTCTCTTGAATGGATTTTAAAGCTGAACTGGCACTTCAGCACCTGTACTCAACTCAACCAATTCATTAGTTTCCAAACAAATGTCAGTTAGGTTCAAAATACCCATACCATCTATATCAACCCATTTTACACGCAGTTCAATCCACATGAGATTATATTTATTTAGAATTATTCCAGTTATTTCTTTAATTACACCTTCAAATTTATTTGTCTGGATTGTCTTATTCGAATTATTCATTTTAGATTTGTTTTAACTAATTCCATACATCCTCAGGTTTATATTCAAGCTATCAACCACACACCACAAACATACCATACAACCAACATTAACCAATCAGAAAGATTGCCCATACTATAATAACTTTTACTTTTATTTATTATAAAATAAATCGGGAAAAAATTAATTTCAAAAATAATTTTATATCAAAATACAAATACGCGCTCTCATATATATACACTCAAACTCAATCTAGGGTACTGCTAACCCCATCTCTATTGAGTCACACCACAGAGCCAAGGTTAATCATTAAACCAATAGCTCTGATACCACTGTAACGACCCAGGGAAAAGCTCGACGCTCGAGTCCTTGACAATAACACCTAAACCCGTATTACTTGCCACAAACCCAAGTATCGAACCCCCAGATTGTCATGAGAAAGAATTCAGAGGATGAGAATAGAAAGAAAGAAGTATTAGAATAGAAGAAAAGAAGAAGAACACATCAAAATCTCACAGCGGAACGAACAACATATAATATCAAATCTCTTTATACAAAAGAACTATATACACATACCAATCATCAGAGTACACATATGTCAGACACAGCGGAATAATAACTTTATATGACTATCGGTGAAGCCACCTGCTTCTAGCTCCTGAAACTCCAAGAGAAACCTAACCTGGAACATACTCGATCTGACCCGAGCACATTTGATTTAAAACAAAATACACCGGGTCAGTCTGGAATACTATCAGTGATAAATTCACAGCACACACACTTGTTTAACTTTGGAAATCCTTTCTGAAATCAAAGGATAATAGTAAGACTAGTCCACACATAAACACGGACGGTTTTTACCGTACTATAACCCAAAATGTTTTTGAAATCATAACTTGATCTTATATTATCATAATGTCTAATTACAAATAAATATCAATCTAGAGGAACGCTTGCATCTAACGCTCCCCATATATATAGTATACAAACCAAAACCGCAGGCGCTTATTGGATACTGGATTCCAACTTGACGAGGTATGGGACCACCTTCCACACGTGTATCTCTAGAGGCGAATACACTGGGTTCAACAAGAACATCTTGCAACCCGGCCCTCACATGAACGACCACTCATTTCGCTTGAGTGTATCGAATGTATATCACCGACGGTTGGGATCAGCAACCACCTGCCCGAAAAGGGATAGCATCCAAACATAGATTAAAGAAGCAAAAGGAATTTCTCTAGATAGGTGATCATACACCCTAATGGGAGCGACCCACATAGCCATGCTGCCTTCCCGATTTTTGTCATTTCCCGGTTGATGAGGCTTGAGGCTAGATTCTCTTTGAAACATCTGGCCACCATTCACTTTGAATGCCACATCGTCAGATCCTCTAGATATCACTAATTGACGTCCACAAAAAATACTTTAGTTGGGAGCTAACCAACTATAATACGTTTGAGGAAATCAACGTACGTGGTCCTTTGGAAATACTCTGTCAGACACTCGTCCATACAAGTCAACCAGGAACAGGATGAACCGAAGGCACTCTCCTACTGCATCTCATATAGTAATCACCCAAGGATCAGTAGCGAGAAGTCCTTGCAACCCGTAGATTTCAACCACGACAGAATCACAGTTTATCTCTGCTTGCAAGATAGAGAATATTAGTGGTTTCTCCGTTTATGAAGATCTACGGTCTTCAATGCTCCATCTCGACCAACTTCAAATATCTTCACGTATTTGTTGGTCGGAATGGTTTTCGAATATATATTCGATCCCGGTCTTTCCGTACCAACAACCGTATTGGTCCTCTTCGATAGTTGGTGATTTAACTATCGAATAACAAATGTGTGAATAACATCAGTTTGTTGATTCAGCACTTAACACAAATTGACCTCTTTGAAATATACTTAACGATATAAACCACATTTTCTTTGATTAAATTAGATTGATTTACTTTGATTGATTAAATCTAATTTGACTAACTCGGCTTATTTAACTCGACTAACTTGACTTGATTACTCCTATTGGTTAATTAATATTCGACTTAACTCCATTCGCTTGACTCTAGGTCGCAGCGATCACAATGGTTATGCCTGGTTCCCTCAAGAAAACATCCGACCGCCGTAGGCTATCTGCAGCCCTGCGGATTACGCTAGCAGTCGTATGCAATGGCAATTCTTTCTAAGTAACTATGTTTGATTAACTCTTCTATATTCGATCAACTCTAATTAAATAAAAAATGTTCGATATAATTTGGAATCACTATTCTTATTTCGTTTGAAAACTAATACTTGCAATAATTATTTACTTTCCCAAATCCTTGCGTTGGAGTTGGATATTCCTTGTATAGGGTAAAACCCATTTCAACCACCTTCACTCGCTTCAAACTAATATTATTCCTCAATAATAGTGAAGCCCATCAAGTTGGGGTATTTTTGTTACCTCTCAGACCTTGATCAACCCCGTTCTCACCTCAGAATGAATATCAGTTTGTCAATTAACCATTAATATTAAAATTTCCATTTACCACTTTGATTTCAAATCTGGTTCTATAAAACCGTTATTTATATTTGAAATCATCATTCAATAATCTTTTACTTAATTCCTCCAATTAAGTGGATATCCACCAAAACATAACTTTTACTTAAAGCATCATTTCACTTATAATCTTTGGGTTATAATAAAATCCCTTGTTAAATAATTAGTTTCACTCTATCTGGCATTCTTATAATGAAGTTTATTTAGATTTTTAAAACTCAATTAAGATCCCTTTTTGACTCGGATTCCATTTCCAAATTCTCTTACCAATATTCGACACAAAACAATTATATGTAATTTCCTTTGTGTTGAAATCCTTATTTCCATTTACCCTGCTCGCTTAAACCGCCCTTTATCATTTAAAGGTATCACTTTGGCTTAAACTCCTTTTAATATTCACATCTCACTCCATTACCAATGTATTAACCATCTCCCTTAAGAGGTTCATTTAGATTGAGTTTGCTTTACTTAATTTAACAATTAAGTAAAATTTACTTAAATCCCCACGTTCACTTTCCAATCACATTTACAAATTTTCATTTGAATACTCGAATTTTAAATCCCTTTCTAAACTCGCTTATCATCTCCTTGACCAAACAGTATTGCCACCAAATCACTTCTTGACTAGATCCCAATTAAAACCCATTGTTCTAATTATAAAAATAATAATTAACTATCTAAATAATTTACTTTGCTATTAACTGGGAATGGAAACATTAATCACTTTCAACAACTTATTAAATAATTATCCACTATGTTAACTCCAACTGGTTTGGTAATTACTTTAATCATAGTTAATCATACATTAACTAACATTAAAATTTATTAGTTGCATTAAACAAATAAACTTAGAAATTCTAATCAGCTTAATTCAATTATCATTTCCAAATAAAAACAGTTGAATTCATTGACCGTACATCTCAGTTAACTTTTAACTGATTTCCACTGTCATTTCCCTTTTTAAATTAATTAATTAACTTAATTAACTTAATTAATTTAAATCACTATTTAATTGTTTAAAACCATTATCCCGTTTTATCAACTCGTAGGTAAATCCCTTGGCTCACTACTTTTACCATTGATCCAAACATTTACATAATTTCCTTTAACTCGATTAAAAATATTTAATTAAAAATTCCCCAATTAAAATCTTCATATAAAATAATTGAATCACTTTAATCCAGTTATAAATAATTTATAACTTTAAAACCACGTCGATTCACCTGACGGTCGAATGACGTTACAACCACACATTTAGGGCCATTTACTACCAATGACTCGGTCAACACAGTCGGTTGATTTTAACCACAACAACGATGGATATATATTCAACTATCAACATTCGAACAAGTTTTGGTGTCAGTCAGGGTAAACAATTCATATGTAAGCCCCACAACAAAAATACAGGTTATATTGAGGAATCCGGTCGGATCCCTCCAACCTGTCCTTCTCTGCATCATAGATGTCAGTTGATAAAAATATACGAATTAAATAAATAACTGCAACCAATCAAACAATAACAACAAATTGCATCCATCGCATCCAATCAACCAATTTAAACTGTTAACTGTAAAATATATTTTACTGTGAATGTACCACATCACAGGATTCCAAAAGGTGTGAGAATTAACTCACCAGAGTTTGTTCTGGTCGACGGTTGACGCGTTTGTCGCTTTTAATTTGGGACGACCATTCAAAATTGGCTGAATTTTCAACCACATCAGATTGACTCCTAGTCAGCGCCATCGGATAGGTCTCGTCCCTGCGATCCCAAGGATCCAGTTTCGCTGAAATCCGTTAACGTATGTGAAAGTTACATTGGTTTAAAGTTTCAGATAATATACGGTTTTAAACTAAATAAATTATAAATTAATTAATATTAATTACCTTTTAACTACCTTAATTACTGCTAAGCAGTGCCGCGTCAGCATCAGAGAACAGTTCCACGCGTTTTCCATTCTCCTTCAGGCCAAACCCGATCGTGTGCTTCTCCATCCACAAAACCCAAACACCATGTTACCAGCACCACCTAGCGCCGCCGTCACGCCACCGGAACCCCCACCTCCGACCCATCGGAACCGCAGCACGACGAACCCCCTATGATCGAAGAGCCACCACTCAGAACCTCCTTTTTCGCCGGAATTTCCCATCAGCCCCAAATCCGTTCATCTGCCTAATTCGACCACCACACGTTGACTTAGAGAACCAGACCTCCGCCTACTCCCCCTTTTCCAATCCCCTTCAGGCAACCCCACCAGTTCGCCCCCCATCGGCCTCAAATTCACCAAAACCGACGGCGACTTTGGAAAAACACCCAAAAACCAACAGCTCCGTTCATCTACCAACCACCGCCACCACAATCCGTTTTAGACCACCAGACCAGAGCCAAATCAAAGCCCTGTCTCCCCTCTTCCACCTCCAACTGGTCTCGTCCTCTAAAATCAACCCAAACTCCCGCAATTCTAAAAAGAACGAAAGTTGGTTTCTGTGGTTGAACACCGATTCCAGCCACCACACTCGACAATATCTCCCCAACTTTTGGCTGTAGGTAGCCCTCCTCCCGATCTACAACTTCGCTTCAGGTCCCCCCAGCAAAAACCTCACGGATTGGAAGATATAATTGATTTTGTAAAGAGGGGCTTATTTGCAAATATTCTTGGCTGAAAATTGTTTTGGATTGGTTGAACTAAAAATATAGGTTGAGGGGTTTATATTTATAAAGAAGATAATATTTATTTATCTCGATGTGACGAACGATATTTTATTTCGTGTCTATCGCGTTTTCGAACGTCGTTTATTCGCTGCTGCGCTCACATACGAACCCCATTCGAGACGCGACTGGACGGCATAGTATATTTCGATGATACGGTCCTAACGAATCTTGTTTCGTCGAATTCTGTGTTTGTATGCTCAAACAGCGTTTGTACACGTCCAATTAGATCGATTTATTTTACATTTCATTTAGCCACTCTCACAGAATAATCCCGATTGACGTGCCATCAGAAAATCTAGCAATAATTTACTGTTACGGTCCCAACAAAATTTGTTTCATCAAAAACAGAGGTTGTTTGAAAAATGTCTCTCTTATAACTGGCCAATTCAAATAAAATAAACCAATTTTAAAATACTTCAATATTATATAAGTAAAATACCGCAGTTGGTCATCCACGACCAGAATCTGACACACTACCGAGGAAAAATATCCCAGGTTGAATTCCAAGCCAATTCGATATTTAAAATATTTAAAAACCGTTATTTTATATAACTGCAGCGTTATATATATAAAGGAAATCCTGGCGCTGTTTTTTTGAGAATTTGATTTGGACATAAAAAAAAATCTACACGACGAAAACTGGATTTTTCTCTGCTATTGGAAAGATATCGTCAAACCGGTCCCGACGTTTCTTGTTTCGAGGGAATCCGACTTATTTTGAACCCGGTACGACCCATTGAAGTTCAAAACGCCAAAACGCGAACTGCCGCGCCGCTGCAGCTCATTATTTAATTAAATTATAAACCATATATATTTAATCATCGTTAACTAAGCGAAATCGTCGATATTTTTCAATATACTTAATATTTGACCAATTTAAATTGTCCGACCACAGTATATTGCCAATCCTATATTTTCCCAAATATTCTGGGATTTAAATATTATTTTATTATTATTTAAATAATAAATTCCAATTAAAAATCGTTAAATTCGATTATTAAAATTCGAACTAATAATTTAAATAATTAAAATAATTAAAATAAACCAAATAAATAGGCGGAAAATACGGGTCGTTACACCTATTATCTCTACAGCCGTCTCCCCTAGGAACTAATGGCCATCAACATCCCAAATTCAATCCTTAATTTATCCTAATCTAAATCATATTCCAACGTGAACCCAAAGCAAACATCGAAGAGCTATACTAGCTCGTCAGTTTGGTACGGTTATGATCAAAAACCATTTCCTGAATCGCTTGAATTTTGAGCCCAAACACCCCAGGTTTGAATGGATTTTGGTAGACCTAGGGTGGCTCGAGTTCAGCCAGGCGAGGCGCAAGGGAGGAAGGAGGAACCGGCGACGAAGAGGCAATTTCTGATCGGTCTCTGGTTGCAAGAATTTGGGTGCGTTCTGGAGCAAAGAAGGCCGACGCCGAACGGGTTTTTCCTGGAGTACGTGATTGGGAAAGAAAGGAGGGTGACGTGGAAAAGGGAGGATTAAATTAGTTAACCATAATTATTTATTTATTTAAAATTTTCCAATGTTTAAACACGTGTATCTCATTCAAATCTTAACGAAATTCAGCGAAACGAAAAGCGTTGGAATCAGAAAAATGAGATCTACCTCATGGAACTGACTAGAGCTGAAAAGGAGCACTTTGGAAATTCAGCCAAATTTGAACCGTACGGAAATTCAAACAGAAACCAAGGTGAGAATCACTGATTTTTAAAATTTAATTAATTGTTCTGTCGATGTTAAATAATTATATGTATGATATTTATTCAGACTGTGCTGTGATGAATTTTGCTTGTGTTTGATGAATTGTGTTGCATTGTAATGTTTAGATCTGTATCATATGATCTAGATCTATATGAATCCGATAAAAATCATCGTGCTCTGTAAATTAGGTTAAATTAAAATATTATATAGACTGTGCTTGTTTAGGGATATTAAAATTGTTTATTATATTTTTATTTACATTTCCATGTGTAGATAAAAAGGCAAAATTGTTTTTAGGTACTCTGATTTACACTCCATATATAAATAAAAGAAACAAGTTTGGAAACACATTTTTTATTAACATTTTATTTGTTAATAAAAAGGTCAAGAATACAAACACATTTTTATTGACATCTTATTTGCAAAATAAAAAGGTCAAAATTAAAAATACATTTTTATTAACATTTTATTTGTAAATAAAAAGGATAAGATTTAAAATACATTTTTATCAATATCATATTTGCAAATAGAAAGGGGAAGACCTGATATATATTTTATTTGCATTTCTAAGTGTAAATAAAAATAAAAAGATAAGAGCTGAAATCATATTTTATTTTGTATCATATTTGCAAATAAAAAGGACAAGTTAGAAATCATATTTTATTTTGCACTGTATTTGCAAATTGAAAAGTCAGAATTAGAAAACTTATTGTATCGTCATTTTATATGCAAATAAAAAGGCAGAATTAAAAATCATATTTTTATTTTCATATTTGGTTATTGAATTTGTTGGGAAAATTTTGATATCGTTTAGTTCATATTTAAAAGATCACCTTTTTGATATCGTTTAGTTCATATTAAAAAGATCACCTTTTTAATGTCATCTTGCTTCAAAATAAAAATGAGTAAATTCGTAACGTCATATTATTTCAAATAAAAGAATATATTTTTAATGTGAATTTGTTTACATTAACAGAATTTGATTAGTGAAGAATAACATTTTTAAATGGGAATATGTTATGCAAATAAAAACAACCTTTTTTATTTGAAATATGTTTTGCAAATGAAAATTTACATTTTTGTTTGCATTAAAAGTTTATAATGAAAATTTACATTTTTGTTTGCATTAAAGGTTTATAAACAAAATTCACATTTTTGTTTGCATTAAAAGTTTATAAACAAAATTCAAATTTTTGTTTGCATTTAAAAGTTTACAGACAAAATTAACAAAAATGTTAATTAGATTTTAAAGGACAAAATGAACATTTTTTCACTTTAAAAGAATTTGGATAAAAGAAACATTTTTGTCACATTATAAAGAAAGAAAATAAAAAGGACATTTTGATTATAAAATGTTAATGAAAATAAAAAGGACATTTTTATTATAAAATGTTAATGTGATTAAAAGGGAACATTTTGTTTATAAAATGTTAATATAAGTTACCTTTTTGTCAAAAGAATGATTTGTGAAATAAAATTACATTTTTGCCAAGAGAATGATTATTGAAATAAAAATAACAAAATTATCATATTTTGTTCATTGAAAAGAGTCAAACAAAATTATTATATTTTGTTCACTGAAAGGAGTTAAAAATGTATATTTTTATACATTAAAAAGTTATAATATGAAATGTACATTTTTTATACATTAAAAAGGTAATGAATATGAAATGTATATTTTTATACATTAAAAGAATAAACTTGAAAATGAATATTTTTAAACATTAAAAGAATGAACAAGAAAATGTATATATTTTTTACATTAAAAAGAATGAATTAGAATGGACACTTTTATCACATTAAAAAGAATGAAGTGAAAATACACATTTTGTCAATTATAAGGAATGAAACAAAAATAATTATTTTTGGTCATAATAAAGAGTTTAATCGAAATATACATTTTGTCATTATGAAGGAAGATTACATTTTTGATCATTAATAAGGATTAAAACCAAAAATACATTTTTGGTTTACAAAGAAGAAAGAGTACATTTTGATCATTAAAAAGGATTAAAGTAAAGTTAGTATTTTTGTTTACTTTAAAAGTATGAAGACAAAAATAACATTTTTGTTTACTTTAAAAGATTCGACAAAGTTATCATATTTTGTACATCAGAATTGAATTGGACAAAATTCTCATATCTTGTACATTATAATGAATTTGACAAAATTATCATGATTTGTACATCGAAAGGAATTAGACAAAATATCAACATTTTTGTCACTTTAAAAGAATTAGGATAAAAGAAACATTTTTTTGTCACTTTTAAAAGAATTGAAATGAAAGAGTAAATTTTTATTATCATTTGTTCACAATAAAAATAATTGAGATATATATATGTGATGTCGGAATGTTTGATGTGTTAAACATAATGTTAGTATATTCAAACTGAATCTTACACTTCCATTTGCGAGTCATCCGATTTGTTTATGTGATTGGGTCGATAATTTTTACACATCTCCTAAGTGCACAAATATATTATTATTTGTTTGATGGATGAAACCCCACACGGGTATTGGGATGATATTGGATACACACTAATCCCAATATTTAGTTATCTGTCAATCGATGGATTGACAGTCTGTGATGAGCGTTAGTTATTTACTTTAATGCTCACACAGTTATAAATTCCACTTTGGTCACCATTTGGATGTTTAATAATTATTTGTCATGCTTGTTGATTTCATGCAATATACGGTTGTTGATTGAGTCACATTCCAATAAAGGATATTCTAGAAAAAGAATATTTTAGAAAATGTCTTAGAAAATATTTTAGGAAAGAATATATTTTGGAAAATATATTTTTATTTAAATGAACTAGTTATTAACTAGAATAGATCATTAAATTAAGATTTAATGAAGTTTTCCAATTAGAGAGTATTTAATTGAAATTAAATTAAATAAATTGGATTTTGGGTTGTCGTGAATGGTGTCTTCAATAACACCTTTCTTAAACCCAGTTGAAAAGAACAAATCTTTAAATTAAGATTACTAGAGTTTCAAACTATATTTTGTAATTGGAATAAAAATGATTTATGAATTGAGTTATCATGAACAATGTTTTTAAACGACATCTGTTCTTTAACTCAATTGACAGTGAAAATATGATTTGGAATTTATAAATCTTTTATTAAGATTTAAATGGGAATTTCCCAATAGTAAAGTTTTCCAATTTAATACATTAAATTGGAGTTGAATGGAATTTGAATTAATAATAACTGAGATTAGCTTCTGTAAAAGAAGACCGATACTACATATGAAATTTAAGAGGCCTTGTCGTTATTCCATTTATATTATTGGTTGGATACAGAAATTTATAACAAGTATATATTGATTAAATTTCTACGAAGATTCCATATTTTAGGGAAGATGATTTTGGGTTTATCGTGAACGGTGTTTTAAAATGACATTAGTTCTTCAACCCAGTTAAAGATAAGATTAAATTCTTAAATTTTATTAATCATTGAATAATGATTTTTGATATTTAAAACCAAATTGGGTTTTTAATAAATCTTTAAAAGAAAGATTTAAGAATAAACTTAAAAGGGTTTATCTTTGATAAAATAATGCAAATATTTGATTTAGAAGAATAACTCCGAATTGGAATGAGGCGTTGGATGTGTTTTTATGGTACTTGATTTTTAATTATAAAAAAATACGCAAGTTATTCGGGAAGACCGGTTTTAACCCATTCCGAATAATTACTACGATGATGAAGAGTCGAAGACGAAGACGGTGGTTGAAGACCGACGATCTTCACATCGAATGGATGTGTTGTTACAGAGACCCTTGATGGGAGTAGCTACCTTGAAGGGGCTTCAGTGGTGGCCATCCGGACTATTGTTGACTGTTATTTGGTTTTTTCTCAGACCTAGAGCATAAGCTTGTAAATGGATGCGTGTCTGACATTGGATTTCATTCCATGTGAATTAAATCGATTTCTATTAATGTATGTCTGTTTAGTGGTGGATAATTCATTCTCTACTTAACACCCTGGTATATATCAATAGTGATTGATCGCATGGCGTGAATTGTCAATGTGGCATGCCAAGATGCAAATGATCAAGGCTTTTGTTGAAAAGCAGGGCCTTGTGGGATGATCAAAGCATAGCCTATTACGACATAGCTTTGTGTATATCGTGACTTCGCGAGCCTCACACCCCGGTATGAGTCAAAAACGGGATACGGACCGTAGGGAGTGCACACGTTTCTTCCTAGCTAGAATGATGTCAGGGACCTACCAGCGCTGACATTTTACTTATGTGGAAGATGGATTTTGAGGCGCCTCGGATTTTTATAGGTCGTTAGTGGTCATACTATAGGTTCAAAGGAACCAGGAAACGTGTGTTCAGGCATAACCAATCCACTGCCGATAGACGGGGACCGACCCTACCGCTCCAAGGGTTCACTGCGGGGTATCCTGAGGTATTTACAAGAGTGTCTCGAATCGGAGAGGAGCTTGCCCCTAGCCTCGACTCATGATGGAAATCCAATTTCCAATATGACCTTGCGGTTTTGATTTTAGAACTAGCATGGCGACATGATATATGGTACCCATGCCGTCTATGATTAATACATTATGATTGAAATTGTTTTTGAAGACATATATACACTAATGATAATATCAAATCCGTTTTTATCGTATCAAGCATCTTTGGACCATTATAAGGTAAAACCCTATCCTCCGGTTTGCGTTGCATTGTGTGATGGGACTTGGGTCTTATAATGGTTTCATTTTTCTAAAAAACATTGCGTTGTTTAACGATTTACTTTATGTCATGCACTGGCAATCAAATGGAGTAAACTCGTTCCGCCTTAGCGGCGTGGTCCTGTGATTAGCCTTATTAATAGATAGTTAAGTTAAGATTTCTCATACCAGTCCCATGACTGACCTGTAGTTTGTTTCACTGGCAAACTCGGGTGCCCTTATTTTCCATACGGGTTGTGACGGCCGGGAATTTCGCTCGATCCGAATCAGTCGTTAAACCGACAAAGACCGTTCGAAACCCCTGATCATTTGAGAACAGGACTAATCAGGACGCAAACAGAAGAACATTTCATTGCTATTACAACAATTCCATCAGATACAAGAATATACAGAGTATAAATGAATAAATTACATTCGATAAATATCAGATATTACAATAAATAACATAGCAGCGGAAAATAATACAAAGCACAACTGAAGGTGATATACGGATACAGAGCTTTCCGGATATCATTCCAGCTGTAAACCAGGATCCTGTGAATATAAATCTGCAAAACCAAAACTACTAGCTGCCCGTGCGGAAATAGGGGCACCCAGAGTTTAGGTTAAAACAATAAACTCCAGGTCAGTCATGTGACTGGTGTGAGAACTAAAACAGTTATTTAAAGCTTTACTTTAAAAGAGAGTAATTCAAGGGACCACGCCGTATAACACGGAACGGATTTCCTCCCAAGAATACCAGTGCATAGAATAAACAGCGCAATGCTTTTTCGAAAAATGAAGCTATTATAAGACCCAGGTCCCATCACACAATGCAACGCAAGCCGGAGGATAGGGTTTTCCCTTATAATAGCCAAACATGCTTGGTACGTTTAAAACAAATCATTTGATACTATAATAAGTGTATAGTGTCAAAACAATTTCAATCATAAATATAAATCATAGACGGCATGGGTACCATATATCATGTCGCCATACTAGTTCTACAATTAAAACCGCAATACACGTATTGGAAATTGGATTTCCGTCATGAGTCGAGGCAAGGGGGCAAGCTCCTCTTCGCTTCGAGACACTCTAGCAAATGCCTCAGGACTACACACTCTGGGCAACCCCGGATTCGGCTGGGCCGGTCCTCACTTACGTTAGAGGATTAATTATGCCTGAACACACGTTTCCCGGTCCTTACAGACCTATAATCGAGGCACCTCATTCCAATAACCACAAAGGTGAAAAGTATATAAATGTCAGGGCTGGTAAGTCACTGACACCACCAAACCTAGAAAGAAACGTCATGTTCTCCCAGCGGTCCGTATCCCGTTTTTGACTCATACCGAGGTGTGAGGCTCGCGAATTCACGTTATACACAAAGCTGCCACGTAGGCCGTGCTTTGATCATCAACCACAAGACTTTGCTTTTCAACAGAAGCCTTGATCCATGCAACTCAGCGTGCCACATAGGCAATTCATGCCATGCGATTGATATCTATCGATATATAACCTCTAAGCTCGTACGTCTCAGAGAAGGGCGTTAAGCAAGAGAATAAATTCTCCGCCGCCAAACAGATATATATTTAACAGAAATCAATCAACACAGAATAAAATCCAATGTCAGACACACAATCCATTTACAAGTTCGTTCTAGGTCTGAACGAAACCAGAGGCACTTTCCTCGCATATCCATCCATCTCCAAGTACGTCTGGACGACAACCAACTGATTCCCTCATCTTGGGTGTACAGCCCAATCAAGATCATCAGTAATCACCCAAACGATGTGAAGACTTCCGGTCTTCAACCACCGTCTTCATCTTCGACTTATCGTCGAATCGGTTATTCAGAATGGGTATAAACCCGGACTTTCCGAACAATCCGCGTATATTAAAAACAAATGTTACACAAACACAACATACGCCTCATTCCAATTCATATTCTCAGGGAAAGGTTCCCATTAATTTTATCCAAGATAAATTCTTTAAAATTTATCCTTTAATCTTCCTTTGGATGTCATTTCAAACCCAATTATGGTTTTCTAAACTAGTCGAGATTAGCGAACCACACCGAAGTAATTATTTATTTTATTTCCCAATCCCAACCTATTCATCCCATGAAGCAAAACTGGTAATACTCCATATCTAACACCGGGGTGTTATTGGTAAAATTAATTACCATTTCACGTTCAAAACTAATTAAAGATTTAACTATCGCTTTGGAGCAAAACTGGTAATACTCCATTCTCGCTCAATTTCTATATTTGATAATTTAAATTATCAATTCACATTTCAATTTAAGTGCGGATTCATTAAAACTCCTTTTACAGGGTTAAAGAACTAGTGTCATTTAAAACACAGTTCACGATAAACCCAAATCACATTCTATTTATTACCGGGTTAAAGAACTAGTGTTATTTAAAACACCGTTCACGATAAACCCATTAATCAATTCTATTTAAACCCATTTCAAATCCAATTTATTTATTTTAAAAATAAATGGGTTTTAATTTCAGTTCAAAACTAGTTCATTTTGATAGAAATCTATTTTTATCTTTTCAAATGTGGAGTTTTTCATCCTAATTTTTCCCAAATCACTTCTTATGATTTTACACAAATTACTGATATTTTTAATAATTTTATCAAGGCCCGTACAGTCGATTTCCATCAACGGCCATCGAACTGCACTTATAGCGACCTTTTTCAAATTTGATTTGGACGTATCTCCAAATCCAACCGTTAGATTTCAAATTTCTAATATTCGTTAGAAAGCTCTTTTCGATACGAACCCAACGGTTCCGGTTTTAGGAGAATCCGACGGTCGGATCTCCCGTAGTGTCTGTTTGAAATAAATGGTCGAAATTCAAGAATTGCCGCGGCGCGGCGCGTTCTATTCAGGCCATTATATTATATATATAATATATATTTCGTCGATTACTATTTAAAACGAATTTTATAAATAGTTTTGAATTCGTTCCAAAAACAATTTCAACCTTTATTTCATATTCAAATCAAAATTGAATTTCCTATTTTAAATCCTTTTTTTTACTTTCGTTTCTATTTGATTCCAATTCAAATCGATTTTAATTCGATTCGAATTCATTTCGTTTTCTATTCAATTTAAATTCAATTCGTTTTCTATTCAATTTAAATTGAATTCGCTTTCTATTAAATTTGAATTCAATTCGTTTTCTATTCAATTCGAATTCAAATTGGTTTTCTATTCAATTCAATTCGAAATCGTTTTATATTCAATTCATTTCGAAATCGTTTTATATTCAATTCATTTCTAAATCGTTTTATATTCAATTCATTTCGAAATCGTTTTATATTCAATTCAATTCGAAATCGTTTTATATTCAATTCATTTCGAAATCGTTTTCGTTTCAATCAAATTCAAATTTCATTTCAAAATATTCGATTTCGAAATCACTTTTCAATATTCATTTTAAAATGAATAAAATCGATTTAAATATCGTTCACGTCAAAATGGCATCAATCTAATCAACACGGCTTCATATATTTCTATTTTCAAATAATCTATTCGACAAATGAATATTTATCTTTTTTTTTTCCTCCACACACGACTAATCTCAACGAATGAGTACTGTCCACGTGTGGCTATTTTTGTTATTTAAAATGTTTTATAAAATTTGGGTATCTATCGTTTGATTTTCAATTAGACTTCACCGTGAAGTAGTTCAAATTTTAAATATGATAAAGATGTATATTTTATTATTAAAACATTTCGTTCAACACATGACTAATCTCAACGGATGAGTACGGTCAACACATGAACCTTTATTTTATATTATTCTTTATTTTCCCGATTGGAATGAGGCCCAATCAATTACCATATAAAGTTAATTATATGGATTCCATACAACACATGCATATAATAGCAACGAAAAATAATCAACCATCAACCAAAGTGCACTACACTGTATAAGTGTAACGACCCGCAAATCCGAGCTATCTGAGTTGACTAAATATACCACACGTCCAACCCAAATAACACAGAAATACGACTCATTATTAGAAAGAAGTTAGAGGGTGAGAATAGATAAGATAGAAAACTTAGAATAGAAGAAAAACGAAGATCACAAACTCACAGCGGGACGAATAAAATATATTATATAACATAAGCTTTGAAATACAATCTGTTTTGTACATAGATACATACCATCATCAGAGTACATAACATTTGATTCAGCGGAAGTAACTCTAAATAACTAACGTTGAAGCCTCCAGCTTCAAGCTCCTCCAAGTGTATCTGTAAAAGCCTGAAACACTTGACTGCCCGTACAAATTTGGGCACCCAAGAGTTTAGGGAAAACAAAACAAAATAAACTCTGGGTCAGTCATGGGACTGGTGTGAGTAAACTCCAACCACTTGTTTAACTTCAAAACTCTTTTCGAAAGGAAAGATACTAGTAAGACCAGCCCACACATAAACATGGACGGTTTTTACCTTACTATAACCCAAAACATTTTGATATCAAATCCAATGATATTATAATAATGTCTACATCAAGTAAATAACCAAATAGCAGAACGCTTGCATCTCACGCTCTACATATATATTATAAAATCAAAAACCGCATGGCGCTTATTGGAGATTGAATTTCCAACATGACAAGGTATGGAACCACCTTCCGCTAGTGTATCTCTAGAGGCGAATACACCTGGGTTCAACAAGAACGTCTTGCAACCCGACCCACACATGACCGACCACTCATTTCGCTTGAGTGTATCGAATGTATATCACCAACGGTTGGACTCAAACCACCGTTTCCCGAATGGGCAGAATCGATAGATTTAGAAACAAAAGGAATTTCTCTAGATAGGTGATTATACACCCTAATGGGTGCGACCCACATAGCCATGCTGCCTGCCCGATTTTTGTCCTTCCCCGGTTGTTGAGGCCTGAGGCTACGATTACTTACCATCCCTTGATAACACAATCACTTTGAATGCCACATTGTCAGATCCGTTAATCACTAGTTGAGTTTGCACAAATATTCTGGATATTATGCTAAGGGATAAATCCGTTGCCACCATATACATTCATACAGACCAACCCATTTGATCATTGGAAATACTCTGTCAGACATTCGTCCATTTACGTTCGTTCTGGGATTGAACGAATCCGAAGGCACCATTTCTATTAATAGAAAAAAGCCCTTGCACTTTACTCCGTCTTCAATATATTCAGCATACTTGGTTCGCAACGCTTATGCCGATACGGAGTGGTTCTTCGGATAATAATCCAACCGGTCTCTCCATATTGACAACGATGGTCAAAAACTTTGATAGTCTGTGATTTAACTATCGAGTAAAAACAAGTGTTCAATCAACATATCAAACAAATCACTGGGCCCTTTAATTAATATTTCATTAATTAAATCTCTTCTATATTCTCTTATCAATATTTGTTAACCAAATATTTCAATAATCATCTCGGCCTCTTATGTCATTTGGAAAACGTTTCCAAACATTAACCTCTTTTATTTTCTATATATTAGAAAATATCTCTATCTACAATTGGAAACAATTCCAATCACTTATCTCTATCCCTTTTTGTTTACAACATTCGATTTTTATATTCACTTTACTATCGAATTCAATACGTCGATACAATGATTTCAAATTATCAAAATATCTTAAAAATATTCTAACTCCTTAAATTTCCGGAAAATTTCGCCATAACCTCCCCTGTATCGGGAGCGTCGGGAAATTTCAAATAGCTTCCCGGTACCTTCTAATTTCAAAAAGAAAAAGAAAAAGCCAAGCGGCTTGCCGATACGGCGCATAAAACCTCATATATGAATTAAACATGTACCTTTTTGTCGAGCACACTAATTAAATCTTCATATGCTTCATAACAAACCTGCTTACACATGTTCACATGTTTTCAATTCAATTCAACTCAATCCATTCGTTTGAATTCAAATTTGAATCGTTTGAATTCGGTTTCGCTTAATTATTCTTTAATTAGCCCTTTTGCCTATTTCACTTCTTTGTTTGAACATAACATGTTCAAATAAAATATTTAACTCGTTCATAACCAAATTGAAATTTCAATTTCAATTCTAGTTCTCTTTTCTATTTCGAATATAAATTCTCAAATCGAATTCACTTATTTAGCTCAATATTCATTCGAAATCTCATTAACTAATTTCTATTCGAATTAGTTAACTCTATTTAATAAATCAAAAATCTGATTTCTATTTCAGAAATCAACTCATTACTCCACTGGAGTTCACATATATTTTATAACTCACATCTGGATTTTTCTAAATAGAAATTTCGATTTTTATTTGCTTAAAATCCTTTAATTTAATTAAATAAACCGTTATGGTTTTATAATGGTTCTGGCGCTGTTTTTCTGAAAATTTGATTTTGACATAACTCAAAATCTATACGACAAAATTCAGATTTTTCTCTTTCATTAGAAAATTATTATCAAACTGGTCCTGACGTTTCTTGTTTCGAAGAATTTCGACTTCAATTGAGTCCTGTATACTCGATTGAAGTTCGAATTGCCAATTTACGAACTGCAGCGCTGCGGCGAGTTCGTTTTAATTATATTTATAAATATAATCGTTAAACTTCTTTAAAATGAATTCAACTCCATTTAACTCTGCTTGATTCCAATTCAAATCTCACTTTTATTTGAATTCTAAATTCAAATTCAAATTCTAATTCCTTTTCTATTCAAATTCAATATTTGAATTTCTATTTGAATTCCTTATTCAAACTCTATATTTAAATTTCATTTGAACTTTCTATATTCCAATTTCTATATTTGAATTCCATTGGAATTCAAATATTCAACTCCTTTTAAAATTCTATATTCAAAATTCCATATTTTAAAACCCATTTGAATTTCATATTCAAATCTCATAGATTAAATCCTATTTGAATTCAATTTGAATCTCTTACATTCAAATTCCATTTTTCATTTCCGACCCCATTTGAATTTCTAATATTCAAATTCATTTTCAACACCATTTGAATTTCTAATATTCAAATTCATTTTCAACACCATTTGAATTTCTATTTCAAATCTCAATTCAAATTTCATATTTAAATTCCATTTCAAATTTCTATTCAAATTTCATATTTCAATTCTTCTTTTGAAATTCTATATTTCAAATTCTATTTTGAAATTCGACATTCAAATCTCTATTTGAATTCCTTTATTCGAATTCCCTTGAATTCAAATCTTATTTTAATTTCTTGAATTCAAATTCTATTTTCCAATCTAATTTCGTCTATTCAAATTCTATTTGAACTTCTATTTGAATTTCTAATATTCAATCTCCTTTTAAAATTCAAATATTTAAACTCCTTTTAAAAATTCAAATGTTCTACTCAAATTTCATTTGAGTTATATATTTAAAAATTCCATTTCACATCCTGTTTTGAAATTTCATTTCAAATTTCCAATTTCACGCTTGTACTTCTATTTCTGAATTATCAAATGATAATTCTTTTTACTTCATTTATAACTTCGTTATAAAGAACTATTTATAAACTTCGTTTATAAAGAAACTACTCGTTTTATTTTTTCAAAAACAAGTTTTATCTTATTCCATTTAAAATTCAAATTCTATTTAAAAATAGAATTTTCCCTTTTTAAATCTCCAATATCCTTTCACGATATTTTTAAATATCATTACTTAAGCCAGTGATATTTAAACACACAAAGCAACGAATTATTTATTTTTCTAACACATCATATATAACAATATATATACAAACAAATAACCAAACAGATAATATATTTTTGAGGAATCCAGTTGGATTCCTCCAACCTGTTTTCCTGCATCCACAGATGTTAGCACATAAATAATACCCATTCTGCTTCGTGGCAGAATATCGCGGTATAGAAGGTCATCCACTATCATAGCGTGGGGCGTATAGGGTAATCATCCGCTATGAAACTGCGGGCATCCGCTAATGAGACTGCGGGAATCCAACCAATCAACAACCCAATATATATATAATAGCCTAAATAACTAATATATATAAACAACCAGAAAATATTCACACAAGCAACAGACAATTATTTTTAATGAAATAAAAATAATTAGAAATAAAAGGTGAGTGAGATTTACTCACCTGATTTTATTTGTCGAAATAACCATTGGTTTCTGATTGAATCAAACGAGTGTTTAATATAATCAGAATTACCAGCAAGCTCCAAAGTTTATTTCGAAGTATTCGTCGGTCTGGTTCCATTGTACTTCGCCTTACTCGAATCTAATATAAAAATAAATTATGATTTTTATAAGTTATTGAATTAATTAATTTAATTAATAAATCCATAAATGACCTTACTAAGGTTTATTATCATTATTAACACACTTAATCCATTACTTTAAATGATAACATTAAAAGCCCAACTTTTCCTTAATCTCGGATTAACCGGTTGATTTATGCTTTAATACTCCACTAGCTAACTCTATAAATTTATTTAGACTGACTTAATTAATTACTAATTATATAAATCAATTTCGGTGTACGTTTTAAATTTCAAAGCAAAAATTATACCTTACTATTTCCAGGTTCGAATGTTGCCTGAACCACCTTCCCATTCTTCACGAAATTTCCCAAATCCATTCATACCCAAACCGCTAGCTCGCAGCTTCCTCCCAAATTCAATCAGCACCAACTCCACATTCGTATCCAGTACTACCGCCCACCACATCCTTTGACGTCATCTACCGCATCACCTTTGAATCAAGTACAAATTCCAGGCCTCGCGACTTTCACCTGATGTCGAACCCTAGCCAGCGTCGCCTCCTTCACCAATCGCACCTCAGCAAAGTCGACATCCCCCTTTTGAAATTTATCGAACAACCCATGTTGGATCCCTTTGAATACTATAACCCCATCGCGACTCAAAACTTAACTCGACAATCCGTCAAACGATACCCCTCCCTCCAGAACAAGTTCGCACTTATCTTTGAGAGGACCAGATCGAACCATGAGGTTCTGCGGTATTTGGAGAATCGATTTTTGGGATTTTTATTTTGATTTTGATTTGTGGAAGAATTAAAAAGGGGGGGTTTTGATTTCGGTTTTTGCTGAGGAAATGGAAATGGCCAAAGCAACGTCGCGATATATATAATAGTGGGAAGGAGACAATTCGTACTCGGCATTAAAATTGTGCTTTACTTTGCAACGAAGCTGGGAGCAGAATTTGTGGCTCGAGAAAATTTTAGTCTGCGATGTAAATGAAGATAGGTCGGCTGAAATGAAAGTATAGGCTTTGAAAATAAATTGATTTTTTTTTTATATATAACTAAAATATCTTGAGGTCCTTTTATTCGAAATCCCAAACCGCTATCTAGTCGCAACGACTGATGTTAACAACATTATACGATATTCTAAACTCAACGGGAGCGGTTCTAAAATTTAATTCGTTCGTATATATGGAATAACCATATTAAATTAATATAACAGAATTAAAATTCATAAATCACTATTATCGTTGTTTATATTCAAATAGAATATGTATTGATCATCTGAACTATTACGATTCAGTTTTATCTTCGAATTGAATTATTTTTGTTCTCGTATTCCGATGATTAACAAAATAAATCGTATTTTGATTACTGAATCGATCACTCAATATAAAATAACATGTATATTATTAACTCACTAATTTCGACGATATTAATTATTTAATATAGACTGCTCAAAAATCCGGGTCGTTACATTCTTTCCCCCTTAAAATAATTTCGTCCTCGAAATTGCTAAGGTAGAAAAAATACTATAAACTCACTAACTTTTCATAACTTCTTTATGTTGAAACTCACCTCTTCATATTTCAACAAATTAACTCCAACCAAAACTTTTGGTCTTCCTTCATTCAATTCGAATGATCGACGATCAATCCATTTATATCAAATCTATATTCTATTAAACCAATTCAAATTGATTTTAATCAATTCATTCACTTCGACCCATTTAACTTGTTCAAGTTAAATTTCAATTCCAGAATTCCAATCCCTGGGTTTTTCCTTTCAAATTCTTTTGAAATCCCACAAATATATACATATATTTATTTTTATTTCAAATTCAAAACATTTGAATTTTCAAACCACTTGTTTTCTTTCAAACAAATTTCCAATAAAACTTTTCTAAGGTAGCAATCCATCACTTAGAAACTCGGAAATAAACACTGATGATGTTGCAATCATTATCAGAATAATTTCCCAGCCACTGAAGTGAGTTCAGTGCTTTATTATTTCAAAATCCATGATTTTCTCTCAAATCCTTTAAAATAAATCTATATTATTTTAATATACTTTGAAAAATATTTTTCAACTTTCCAGGATTTTGAATTCTTAATTCTGGTTTGAATTAAATTCTAATTCATCTCATTTGTATATTTAATCCCTATACAAATTCTATTCTGGTTATAAATAATCATTCTAAATTTATAATCTCATTTGATTATAAAGTCAACATCCAACACATCCATATAATAATAATTCTAGAAAATTATTCTTTCTATATCAAAATAGAAATTTTGGGTAAAATTATTTCATTTACTCACTTTAAAACAATATCATGTCGTATTTTCTGTTCAAGTGTTTAGAAATCCCTATCGACATCGTGGCGTCCCACGATTCGACCAGAATTCATAAACCACTCACAGACTAGTCAACACAATATAAAACAACTTTTATATCAATTAACAAATACGCTCTCTCGTATCTATACACTCAACTCATTCTAGGGTACTACTGACCCTATCTCTAATGAGCACATGCCACACAAGCCTAGGTATTCACCCAACCTAAGCTCTGATACCACCTGTAACGACCCGCAAATCCGAGCTATCTGAGTTGACTAAATATACCACACGTCCAACCCAAATAACACAGAAATACGACTCATTATTAGAAAGAAGTTAGAGGGTGAGAATAGATAAGATAGAAAACTTAGAATAGAAGAAAAACGAAGATCACAAACTCACAGCGGGACGAATAAAATATATTATATAACATAAGCTTTGAAATACAATCTGTTTTGTACATAGATACATACCATCATCAGAGTACATAACATTTGATTCAGCGGAAGTAACTCTAAATAACTAACGTTGAAGCCTCCAGCTTCAAGCTCCTCCAAGTGTATCTGTAAAAGCCTGAAACACTTGACTGCCCGTACAAATTTGGGCACCCAAGAGTTTAGGGAAAACAAAACAAAATAAACTCTGGGTCAGTCATGGGACTGGTGTGAGTAAACTCCAACCACTTGTTTAACTTCAAAACTCTTTTCGAAAGGAAAGATACTAGTAAGACCAGCCCACACATAAACATGGACGGTTTTTACCTTACTATAACCCAAAACATTTTGATATCAAATCCAATGATATTATAATAATGTCTACATCAAGTAAATAACCAAATAGCAGAACGCTTGCATCTCACGCTCTACATATATATTATAAAATCAAAAACCGCATGGCGCTTATTGGAGATTGAATTTCCAACATGACAAGGTATGGAACCACCTTCCGCTAGTGTATCTCTAGAGGCGAATACACCTGGGTTCAACAAGAACGTCTTGCAACCCGGCCCACACATGACCGACCACTCATTTCGCTTGAGTGTATCGAATGTATATCACCAACGGTTGGACTCAAACCAACGTTTCCCGAATGGGCAGAATCGATAGATTTAGAAACAAAAGGAATTTCTCTAGATAGGTGATTATACACCCTAATGGGTGCGACCCACATAGCCATGCTGCCTGCCCGATTTTTGTCCTTCCCCGGTTGTTGAGGCCTGAGGCTACGATTACTTACCATCCCTTGATAACACAATCACTTTGAATGCCACATTGTCAGATCCGTTAATCACTAGTTGAGTTTGCACAAATATTCTGGATATTATGCTAAGGGATAAATCCGTTGCCACCATATACATTCATACAGACCAACCCATTTGATCATTGGAAATACTCTGTCAGACATTCGTCCATTTACGTTCGTTCTGGGATTGAACGAATCCGAAGGCACCATTTCTATTAATAGAAAAAAGCCCTTGCACTTTACTCCGTCTTCAATATATTCAGCATACTTGGTTCGCAACGCTTATGCCGATACGGAGTGGTTCTTCGGATAATAATCCAACCGGTCTCTCCATATTGACAACGATGGTCAAAAACTTCGATAGTCTGTGATTTAACTATCGAGTAAAAACAAGTGTTCAATCAACATATCAAACAAATCACTGGGCCCTTTAATTAATATTTCATTAATTAAATCTCTTCTATATTCTCTTATCAATATTTGTTAACCAAATATTTCAATAATCATCTCGGCCTCTTATGTCATTTGGAAAACGTTTCCAAACATTAACCTCTTTTATTTTCTATATATTAGAAAATATCTCTATCTACAATTGGAAACAATTCCAATCACTTATCTCTATCCCTTTTTGTTTACAACATTCGATTTTTATATTCACTTTACTATCGAATTCAATACGTCGATACAATGATTTCAAATTATCAAAATATCTTAAAAATATTCTAACTCCTTAAATTTCCGGAAAATTTCGCCATAACCTCCCCTGTATCGGGAGCGTCGGGAAATTTCAAATAGCTTCCCGGTACCTTCTAATTTCAAAAAGAAAAAGAAAAAGCCAAGCGGCTTGCCGATACGGCGCATAAAACCTCATATATGAATTAAACATGTACCTTTTTGTCGAGCACACTAATTAAATCTTCATATGCTTCATAACAAACCTGCTTACACATGTTCACATGTTTTCAATTCAATTCAACTCAATCCATTCGTTTGAATTCAAATTTGAATCGTTTGAATTCGGTTTCGCTTAATTATTCTTTAATTAGCCCTTTTGCCTATTTCACTTCTTTGTTTGAACATAACATGTTCAAATAAAATATTTAACTCGTTCATAACCAAATTGAAATTTCAATTTCAATTCTAGTTCTCTTTTCTATTTCGAATATAAATTCTCAAATCGAATTCACTTATTTAGCTCAATATTCATTCGAAATCTCATTAACTAATTTCTATTCGAATTAGTTAACTCTATTTAATAAATCAAAAATCTGATTTCTATTTCAGAAATCAACTCATTACTCCACTGGAGTTCACATATATTTTATAACTCACATCTGGATTTTTCTAAATAGAAATTTCGATTTTTATTTGCTTAAAATCCTTTAATTTAATTAAATAAACCGTTATGGTTTTATAATGGTTCTGGCGCTGTTTTTCTGAAAATTTGATTTTGACATAACTCAAAATCTATACGACAAAATTCAGATTTTTCTCTTTCATTAGAAAACTATTATCAAACTGGTCCTGACGTTTCTTGTTTCGAAGAATTTCGACTTCAATTGAGTCCTGTATACTCGATTGAAGTTCGAATTGCCAATTTACGAACTGCAGCGCTGCGGCGAGTTCGTTTTAATTATATTTATAAATATAATCGTTAAACTTCTTTAAAATGAATTCAACTCCATTTAACTCTGCTTGATTCCAATTCAAATCTCACTTTTATTTGAATTCTAAATTCAAATTCAAATTCCTTTTCTATTCAAATTCAATATTTGAATTTCTATTTGAATTCCTTATTCAAACTCTATATTTAAATTTCATTTGAACTTTCTATATTCCAATTTCTATATTTGAATTCCATTGGAATTCAAATATTCAACTCCTTTTAAAATTCTATATTCAAAATTCCATATTTTAAAACCCATTTGAATTTCATATTCAAATCTCATAGATTAAATCCTATTTGAATTCAATTTGAATCTCTTACATTCAAATTCCATTTTTCATTTCCGACCCCATTTGAATTTCTAATATTCAAATTCATTTTCAACACCATTTGAATTTCTAATATTCAAATTCATTTTCAACACCATTTGAATTTCTATTTCAAATCTCAATTCAAATTTCATATTTAAATTCCATTTCAAATTTCTATTCAAATTTCATATTTCAATTCTTCTTTTGAAATTCTATATTTCAAATTCTATTTTGAAATTCGACATTCAAATCTCTATTTGAATTCCTTTTTTCGAATTCCCTTGAATTCAAATCTTATTTTAATTTCTTGAATTCAAATTCTATTTTCCAATCTAATTTCGTCTATTCAAATTCTATTTGAACTTCTATTTGAATTTCTAATATTCAATCTCCTTTTAAAATTCAAATATTTAAACTCCTTTTAAAAATTCAAATGTTCTACTCAAATTTCATTTGAGTTATATATTTAAAAATTCCATTTCACATCCTGTTTTGAAATTTCATTTCAAATTTCCAATTTCACGCTTGTACTTCTATTTCTGAATTATCAAATGATAATTCTTTTTACTTCATTTATAACTTCGTTATAAAGAACTATTTATAAACTTCGTTTATAAAGAAACTACTCGTTTTATTTTTTCAAAAACAAGTTTTATCTTATTCCATTTAAAATTCAAATTCTATTTAAAAATAGAATTTTCCCTTTTTAAATCTCCAATATCCTTTCACGATATTTTTACATATCATTACTTAAGCCAGTGATATTTAAACACACAAAGCAACGAATTATTTATTTTTCTAACACATCATATATAACAATATATATACAAACAAATAACCAAACAGATAATATATTTTTGAGGAATCCAGTTGGATTCCTCCAACCTGTTTTCCTGCATCCACAGATGTTAGCACATAAATAATACCCATTCTGCTTCGTGGCAGAATATCGCGGTATAGAAGGTCATCCACTATCATAGCGTGGGGCGTATAGGGTAATCATCCGCTATGAAACTGCGGGCATCCGCTAATGAGACTGCGGGAATCCAACCAATCAACAACCCAATATATATATAATAGCCTAAATAACTAATATATATAAACAACCAGAAAATATTCACACAAGCAACAGACAATTATTTTTAATGAAATAAAAATAATTAGAAATAAAAGGTGAGTGAGATTTACTCACCTGATTTTATTTGTCGAAATAACCATTGGTTTCTGATTGAATCAAACGAGTGTTTAATATAATCAGAATTACCAGCAAGCTCCAAAGTTTATTTCGAAGTATTCGTCGGTCTGGTTCCATTGTACTTCGCCTTACTCGAATCTAATATAAAAATAAATTATGATTTTTATAAGTTATTGAATTAATTAATTTAATTAATAAATCCATAAATGACCTTACTAAGGTTTATTATCATTATTAACACACTTAATCCATTACTTTAAATGATAACATTAAAAGCCCAACTTTTCCTTAATCTCGGATTAACCGGTTGATTTATGCTTTAATACTCCACTAGCTAACTCTATAAATTTATTTAGACTGACTTAATTAATTACTAATTATATAAATCAATTTCGGTGTACGTTTTAAATTTCAAAGCAAAAATTATACCTTACTATTTCCAGGTTCGAATGTTGCCTGAACCACCTTCCCATTCTTCACGAAATTTCCCAAATCCATTCATACCCAAACCGCTAGCTCGCAGCTTCCTCCCAAATTCAATCAGCACCAACTCCACATTCGTATCCAGTACTACCGCCCACCACATCCTTTGACGTCATCTACCGCATCACCTTTGAATCAAGTACAAATTCCAGGCCTCGCGACTTTCACCTGATGTCGAACCCTAGCCAGCGTCGCCTCCTTCACCAATCGCACCTCAGCAAAGTCGACATCCCCCTTTTGAAATTTATCGAACAACCCATGTTGGATCCCTTTGAATACTATAACCCCATCGCGACTCAAAACTTAACTCGACAATCCGTCAAACGATACCCCTCCCTCCAGAACAAGTTCGCACTTATCTTTGAGAGGACCAGATCGAACCATGAGGTTCTGCGGTATTTGGAGAATCGATTTTTGGGATTTTTATTTTGATTTTGATTTGTGGAAGAATTAAAAAGGGGGGGTTTTGATTTCGGTTTTTGCTGAGGAAATGGAAATGGCCAAAGCAACGTCGCGATATATATAATAGTGGGAAGGAGACAATTCGTACTCGGCATTAAAATTGTGCTTTACTTTGCAACGAAGCTGGGAGCAGAATTTGTGGCTCGAGAAAATTTTAGTCTGCGATGTAAATGAAGATAGGTCGGCTGAAATGAAAGTATAGGCTTTGAAAATAAATTGATTTTTTTTTTATATATAACTAAAATATCTTGAGGTCCTTTTATTCGAAATCCCAAACCGCTATCTAGTCGCAACGACTGATGTTAACAACATTATACGATATTCTAAACTCAACGGGAGCGGTTCTAAAATTTAATTCGTTCGTATATATGGAATAACCATATTAAATTAATATAACAGAATTAAAATTCATAAATCACTATTATCGTTGTTTATATTCAAATAGAATATGTATTGATCATCTGAACTATTACGATTCAGTTTTATCTTCGAATTGAATTATTTTTGTTCTCGTATTCCGATGATTAACAAAATAAATCGTATTTTGATTACTGAATCGATCACTCAATATAAAATAACATGTATATTATTAACTCACTAATTTCGACGATATTAATTATTTAATATAGACTGCTCAAAAATCCGGGTCGTTACATTCTTTCCCCCTTAAAATAATTTCGTCCTCGAAATTGCTAAGGTAGAAAAAATACTATAAACTCACTAACTTTTCATAACTTCTTTATGTTGAAACTCACCTCTTCATATTTCAACAAATTAACTCCAACCAAAACTTTTGG
The DNA here is from genome assembly GCA_030737875.1 of Allium sativum. NCBI lineage: Eukaryota > Viridiplantae > Streptophyta > Magnoliopsida > Asparagales > Amaryllidaceae > Allium > Allium sativum. The sequence goes on from CM060922.1 coordinate 543,134,201, forward strand.
TCTTCCTTCATTCAATTCGAATGATCGACGATCAATCCATTTATATCAAATCTATATTCTATTAAACCAATTCAAATTGATTTTAATCAATTCATTCACTTCGACCCATTTAACTTGTTCAAGTTAAATTTCAATTCCAGAATTCCAATCCCTGGGTTTTTCCTTTCAAATTCTTTTGAAATCCCACAAATATATACATATATTTATTTTTATTTCAAATTCAAAACATTTGAATTTTCAAACCACTTGTTTTCTTTCAAACAAATTTCCAATAAAACTTTTCTAAGGTAGCAATCCATCACTTAGAAACTCGGAAATAAACACTGATGATGTTGCAATCATTATCAGAATAATTTCCCAGCCACTGAAGTGAGTTCAGTGCTTTATTATTTCAAAATCCATGATTTTCTCTCAAATCCTTTAAAATAAATCTATATTATTTTAATATACTTTGAAAAATATTTTTCAACTTTCCAGGATTTTGAATTCTTAATTCTGGTTTGAATTAAATTCTAATTCATCTCATTTGTATATTTAATCCCTATACAAATTCTATTCTGGTTATAAATAATCATTCTAAATTTATAATCTCATTTGATTATAAAGTCAACATCCAACACATCCATATAATAATAATTCTAGAAAATTATTCTTTCTATATCAAAATAGAAATTTTGGGTAAAATTATTTCATTTACTCACTTTAAAACAATATCATGTCGTATTTTCTGTTCAAGTGTTTAGAAATCCCTATCGACATCGTGGCGTCCCACGATTCGACCAGAATTCATAAACCACTCACAGACTAGTCAACACAATATAAAACAACTTTTATATCAATTAACAAATACGCTCTCTCGTATCTATACACTCAACTCATTCTAGGGTACTACTGACCCTATCTCTAATGAGCACATGCCACACAAGCCTAGGTATTCACCCAACCTAAGCTCTGATACCACCTGTAACGACCCGCAAATCCGAGCTATCTGAGTTGACTAAATATACCACACGTCCAACCCAAATAACACAGAAATACGACTCATTATTAGAAAGAAGTTAGAGGGTGAGAATAGATAAGATAGAAAACTTAGAATAGAAGAAAAACGAAGATCACAAACTCACAGCGGGACGAATAAAATATATTATATAACATAAGCTTTGAAATACAATCTGTTTTGTACATAGATACATACCATCATCAGAGTACATAACATTTGATTCAGCGGAAGTAACTCTAAATAACTAACGTTGAAGCCTCCAGCTTCAAGCTCCTCCAAGTGTATCTGTAAAAGCCTGAAACACTTGACTGCCCGTACAAATTTGGGCACCCAAGAGTTTAGGGAAAACAAAACAAAATAAACTCTGGGTCAGTCATGGGACTGGTGTGAGTAAACTCCAACCACTTGTTTAACTTCAAAACTCTTTTCGAAAGGAAAGATACTAGTAAGACCAGCCCACACATAAACATGGACGGTTTTTACCTTACTATAACCCAAAACATTTTGATATCAAATCCAATGATATTATAATAATGTCTACATCAAGTAAATAACCAAATAGCAGAACGCTTGCATCTCACGCTCTACATATATATTATAAAATCAAAAACCGCATGGCGCTTATTGGAGATTGAATTTCCAACATGACAAGGTATGGAACCACCTTCCGCTAGTGTATCTCTAGAGGCGAATACACCTGGGTTCAACAAGAACGTCTTGCAACCCGGCCCACACATGACCGACCACTCATTTCGCTTGAGTGTATCGAATGTATATCACCAACGGTTGGACTCAAACCACCGTTTCCCGAATGGGCAGAATCGATAGATTTAGAAACAAAAGGAATTTCTCTAGATAGGTGATTATACACCCTAATGGGTGCGACCCACATAGCCATGCTGCCTGCCCGATTTTTGTCCTTCCCCGGTTGTTGAGGCCTGAGGCTACGATTACTTACCATCCCTTGATAACACAATCACTTTGAATGCCACATTGTCAGATCCGTTAATCACTAGTTGAGTTTGCACAAATATTCTGGATATTATGCTAAGGGATAAATCCGTTGCCACCATATACATTCATACAGACCAACCCATTTGATCATTGGAAATACTCTGTCAGACATTCGTCCATTTACGTTCGTTCTGGGATTGAACGAATCCGAAGGCACCATTTCTATTAATAGAAAAAAGCCCTTGCACTTTACTCCGTCTTCAATATATTCAGCATACTTGGTTCGCAACGCTTATGCCGATACGGAGTGGTTCTTCGGATAATAATCCAACCGGTCTCTCCATATTGACAACGATGGTCAAAAACTTCGATAGTCTGTGATTTAACTATCGAGTAAAAACAAGTGTTCAATCAACATATCAAACAAATCACTGGGCCCTTTAATTAATATTTCATTAATTAAATCTCTTCTATATTCTCTTATCAATATTTGTTAACCAAATATTTCAATAATCATCTCGGCCTCTTATGTCATTTGGAAAACGTTTCCAAACATTAACCTCTTTTATTTTCTATATATTAGAAAATATCTCTATCTACAATTGGAAACAATTCCAATCACTTATCTCTATCCCTTTTTGTTTACAACATTCGATTTTTATATTCACTTTACTATCGAATTCAATACGTCGATACAATGATTTCAAATTATCAAAATATCTTAAAAATATTCTAACTCCTTAAATTTCCGGAAAATTTCGCCATAACCTCCCCTGTATCGGGAGCGTCGGGAAATTTCAAATAGCTTCCCGGTACCTTCTAATTTCAAAAAGAAAAAGAAAAAGCCAAGCGGCTTGCCGATACGGCGCATAAAACCTCATATATGAATTAAACATGTACCTTTTTGTCGAGCACACTAATTAAATCTTCATATGCTTCATAACAAACCTGCTTACACATGTTCACATGTTTTCAATTCAATTCAACTCAATCCATTCGTTTGAATTCAAATTTGAATCGTTTGAATTCGGTTTCGCTTAATTATTCTTTAATTAGCCCTTTTGCCTATTTCACTTCTTTGTTTGAACATAACATGTTCAAATAAAATATTTAACTCGTTCATAACCAAATTGAAATTTCAATTTCAATTCTAGTTCTCTTTTCTATTTCGAATATAAATTCTCAAATCGAATTCACTTATTTAGCTCAATATTCATTCGAAATCTCATTAACTAATTTCTATTCGAATTAGTTAACTCTATTTAATAAATCAAAAATCTGATTTCTATTTCAGAAATCAACTCATTACTCCACTGGAGTTCACATATATTTTATAACTCACATCTGGATTTTTCTAAATAGAAATTTCGATTTTTATTTGCTTAAAATCCTTTAATTTAATTAAATAAACCGTTATGGTTTTATAATGGTTCTGGCGCTGTTTTTCTGAAAATTTGATTTTGACATAACTCAAAATCTATACGACAAAATTCAGATTTTTCTCTTTCATTAGAAAACTATTATCAAACTGGTCCTGACGTTTCTTGTTTCGAAGAATTTCGACTTCAATTGAGTCCTGTATACTCGATTGAAGTTCGAATTGCCAATTTACGAACTGCAGCGCTGCGGCGAGTTCGTTTTAATTATATTTATAAATATAATCGTTAAACTTCTTTAAAATGAATTCAACTCCATTTAACTCTGCTTGATTCCAATTCAAATCTCACTTTTATTTGAATTCTAAATTCAAATTCAAATTCCTTTTCTATTCAAATTCAATATTTGAATTTCTATTTGAATTCCTTATTCAAACTCTATATTTAAATTTCATTTGAACTTTCTATATTCCAATTTCTATATTTGAATTCCATTGGAATTCAAATATTCAACTCCTTTTAAAATTCTATATTCAAAATTCCATATTTTAAAACCCATTTGAATTTCATATTCAAATCTCATAGATTAAATCCTATTTGAATTCAATTTGAATCTCTTACATTCAAATTCCATTTTTCATTTCCGACCCCATTTGAATTTCTAATATTCAAATTCATTTTCAACACCATTTGAATTTCTAATATTCAAATTCATTTTCAACACCATTTGAATTTCTATTTCAAATCTCAATTCAAATTTCATATTTAAATTCCATTTCAAATTTCTATTCAAATTTCATATTTCAATTCTTCTTTTGAAATTCTATATTTCAAATTCTATTTTGAAATTCGACATTCAAATCTCTATTTGAATTCCTTTATTCGAATTCCCTTGAATTCAAATCTTATTTTAATTTCTTGAATTCAAATTCTATTTTCCAATCTAATTTCGTCTATTCAAATTCTATTTGAACTTCTATTTGAATTTCTAATATTCAATCTCCTTTTAAAATTCAAATATTTAAACTCCTTTTAAAAATTCAAATGTTCTACTCAAATTTCATTTGAGTTATATATTTAAAAATTCCATTTCACATCCTGTTTTGAAATTTCATTTCAAATTTCCAATTTCACGCTTGTACTTCTATTTCTGAATTATCAAATGATAATTCTTTTTACTTCATTTATAACTTCGTTATAAAGAACTATTTATAAACTTCGTTTATAAAGAAACTACTCGTTTTATTTTTTCAAAAACAAGTTTTATCTTATTCCATTTAAAATTCAAATTCTATTTAAAAATAGAATTTTCCCTTTTTAAATCTCCAATATCCTTTCACGATATTTTTAAATATCATTACTTAAGCCAGTGATATTTAAACACACAAAGCAACGAATTATTTATTTTTCTAACACATCATATATAACAATATATATACAAACAAATAACCAAACAGATAATATATTTTTGAGGAATCCAGTTGGATTCCTCCAACCTGTTTTCCTGCATCCACAGATGTTAGCACATAAATAATACCCATTCTGCTTCGTGGCAGAATATCGCGGTATAGAAGGTCATCCACTATCATAGCGTGGGGCGTATAGGGTAATCATCCGCTATGAAACTGCGGGCATCCGCTAATGAGACTGCGGGAATCCAACCAATCAACAACCCAATATATATATAATAGCCTAAATAACTAATATATATAAACAACCAGAAAATATTCACACAAGCAACAGACAATTATTTTTAATGAAATAAAAATAATTAGAAATAAAAGGTGAGTGAGATTTACTCACCTGATTTTATTTGTCGAAATAACCATTGGTTTCTGATTGAATCAAACGAGTGTTTAATATAATCAGAATTACCAGCAAGCTCCAAAGTTTATTTCGAAGTATTCGTCGGTCTGGTTCCATTGTACTTCGCCTTACTCGAATCTAATATAAAAATAAATTATGATTTTTATAAGTTATTGAATTAATTAATTTAATTAATAAATCCATAAATGACCTTACTAAGGTTTATTATCATTATTAACACACTTAATCCATTACTTTAAATGATAACATTAAAAGCCCAACTTTTCCTTAATCTCGGATTAACCGGTTGATTTATGCTTTAATACTCCACTAGCTAACTCTATAAATTTATTTAGACTGACTTAATTAATTACTAATTATATAAATCAATTTCGGTATACGTTTTAAATTTCAAAGCAAAAATTATACCTTACTATTTCCAGGTTCGAATGTTGCCTGAACCACCTTCCCATTCTTCACGAAATTTCCCAAATCCATTCATACCCAAACCGCTAGCTCGCAGCTTCCTCCCAAATTCAATCAGCACCAACTCCACATTCGTATCCAGTACTACCGCCCACCACATCCTTTGACGTCATCTACCGCATCACCTTTGAATCAAGTACAAATTCCAGGCCTCGCGACTTTCACCTGATGTCGAACCCTAGCCAGCGTCGCCTCCTTCACCAATCGCACCTCAGCAAAGTCGACATCCCCCTTTTGAAATTTATCGAACAACCCATGTTGGATCCCTTTGAATACTATAACCCCATCGCGACTCAAAACTTAACTCGACAATCCGTCAAACGATACCCCTCCCTCCAGAACAAGTTCGCACTTATCTTTGAGAGGACCAGATCGAACCATGAGGTTCTGCGGTATTTGGAGAATCGATTTTTGGGATTTTTATTTTGATTTTGATTTGTGGAAGAATTAAAAAGGGGGGGTTTTGATTTCGGTTTTTGCTGAGGAAATGGAAATGGCCAAAGCAACGTCGCGATATATATAATAGTGGGAAGGAGACAATTCGTACTCGGCATTAAAATTGTGCTTTACTTTGCAACGAAGCTGGGAGCAGAATTTGTGGCTCGAGAAAATTTTAGTCTGCGATGTAAATGAAGATAGGTCGGCTGAAATGAAAGTATAGGCTTTGAAAATAAATTGATTTTTTTTTTATATATAACTAAAATATCTTGAGGTCCTTTTATTCGAAATCCCAAACCGCTATCTAGTCGCAACGACTGATGTTAACAACATTATACGATATTCTAAACTCAACGGGAGCGGTTCTAAAATTTAATTCGTTCGTATATATGGAATAACCATATTAAATTAATATAACAGAATTAAAATTCATAAATCACTATTATCGTTGTTTATATTCAAATAGAATATGTATTGATCATCTGAACTATTACGATTCAGTTTTATCTTCGAATTGAATTATTTTTGTTCTCGTATTCCGATGATTAACAAAATAAATCGTATTTTGATTACTGAATCGATCACTCAATATAAAATAACATGTATATTATTAACTCACTAATTTCGACGATATTAATTATTTAATATAGACTGCTCAAAAATCCGGGTCGTTACATTCTTTCCCCCTTAAAATAATTTCGTCCTCGAAATTGCTAAGGTAGAAAAAATACTATAAACTCACTAACTTTTCATAACTTCTTTATGTTGAAACTCACCTCTTCATATTTCAACAAATTAACTCCAACCAAAACTTTTGGTCTTCCTTCATTCAATTCGAATGATCGACGATCAATCCATTTATATCAAATCTATATTCTATTAAACCAATTCAAATTGATTTTAATCAATTCATTCACTTCGACCCATTTAACTTGTTCAAGTTAAATTTCAATTCCAGAATTCCAATCCCTGGGTTTTTCCTTTCAAATTCTTTTGAAATCCCACAAATATATACATATATTTATTTTTATTTCAAATTCAAAACATTTGAATTTTCAAACCACTTGTTTTCTTTCAAACAAATTTCCAATAAAACTTTTCTAAGGTAGCAATCCATCACTTAGAAACTCGGAAATAAACACTGATGATGTTGCAATCATTATCAGAATAATTTCCCAGCCACTGAAGTGAGTTCAGTGCTTTATTATTTCAAAATCCATGATTTTCTCTCAAATCCTTTAAAATAAATCTATATTATTTTAATATACTTTGAAAAATATTTTTCAACTTTCCAGGATTTTGAATTCTTAATTCTGGTTTGAATTAAATTCTAATTCATCTCATTTGTATATTTAATCCCTATACAAATTCTATTCTGGTTATAAATAATCATTCTAAATTTATAATCTCATTTGATTATAAAGTCAACATCCAACACATCCATATAATAATAATTCTAGAAAATTATTCTTTCTATATCAAAATAGAAATTTTGGGTAAAATTATTTCATTTACTCACTTTAAAACAATATCATGTCGTATTTTCTGTTCAAGTGTTTAGAAATCCCTATCGACATCGTGGCGTCCCACGATTCGACCAGAATTCATAAACCACTCACAGACTAGTCAACACAATATAAAACAACTTTTATATCAATTAACAAATACGCTCTCTCGTATCTATACACTCAACTCATTCTAGGGTACTACTGACCCTATCTCTAATGAGCACATGCCACACAAGCCTAGGTATTCACCCAACCTAAGCTCTGATACCACCTGTAACGACCCGCAAATCCGAGCTATCTGAGTTGACTAAATATACCACACGTCCAACCCAAATAACACAGAAATACGACTCATTATTAGAAAGAAGTTAGAGGGTGAGAATAGATAAGATAGAAAACTTAGAATAGAAGAAAAACGAAGATCACAAACTCACAGCGGGACGAATAAAATATATTATATAACATAAGCTTTGAAATACAATCTGTTTTGTACATAGATACATACCATCATCAGAGTACATAACATTTGATTCAGCGGAAGTAACTCTAAATAACTAACGTTGAAGCCTCCAGCTTCAAGCTCCTCCAAGTGTATCTGTAAAAGCCTGAAACACTTGACTGCCCGTACAAATTTGGGCACCCAAGAGTTTAGGGAAAACAAAACAAAATAAACTCTGGGTCAGTCATGGGACTGGTGTGAGTAAACTCCAACCACTTGTTTAACTTCAAAACTCTTTTCGAAAGGAAAGATACTAGTAAGACCAGCCCACACATAAACATGGACGGTTTTTACCTTACTATAACCCAAAACATTTTGATATCAAATCCAATGATATTATAATAATGTCTACATCAAGTAAATAACCAAATAGCAGAACGCTTGCATCTCACGCTCTACATATATATTATAAAATCAAAAACCGCATGGCGCTTATTGGAGATTGAATTTCCAACATGACAAGGTATGGAACCACCTTCCGCTAGTGTATCTCTAGAGGCGAATACACCTGGGTTCAACAAGAACGTCTTGCAACCCGGCCCACACATGACCGACCACTCATTTCGCTTGAGTGTATCGAATGTATATCACCAACGGTTGGACTCAAACCACCGTTTCCCGAATGGGCAGAATCGATAGATTTAGAAACAAAAGGAATTTCTCTAGATAGGTGATTATACACCCTAATGGGTGCGACCCACATAGCCATGCTGCCTGCCCGATTTTTGTCCTTCCCCGGTTGTTGAGGCCTGAGGCTACGATTACTTACCATCCCTTGATAACACAATCACTTTGAATGCCACATTGTCAGATCCGTTAATCACTAGTTGAGTTTGCACAAATATTCTGGATATTATGCTAAGGGATAAATCCGTTGCCACCATATACATTCATACAGACCAACCCATTTGATCATTGGAAATACTCTGTCAGACATTCGTCCATTTACGTTCGTTCTGGGATTGAACGAATCCGAAGGCACCATTTCTATTAATAGAAAAAAGCCCTTGCACTTTACTCCGTCTTCAATATATTTAGCATACTTGGTTCGCAACGCTTATGCCGATACGGAGTGGTTCTTCGGATAATAATCCAACCGGTCTCTCCATATTGACAACGATGGTCAAAAACTTCGATAGTCTGTGATTTAACTATCGAGTAAAAACAAGTGTTCAATCAACATATCAAACAAATCACTGGGCCCTTTAATTAATATTTCATTAATTAAATCTCTTCTATATTCTCTTATCAATATTTGTTAACCAAATATTTCAATAATCATCTCGGCCTCTTATGTCATTTGGAAAACGTTTCCAAACATTAACCTCTTTTATTTTCTATATATTAGAAAATATCTCTATCTACAATTGGAAACAATTCCAATCACTTATCTCTATCCCTTTTTGTTTACAACATTCGATTTTTATATTCACTTTACTATCGAATTCAATACGTCGATACAATGATTTCAAATTATCAAAATATCTTAAAAATATTCTAACTCCTTAAATTTCCGGAAAATTTCGCCATAACCTCCCCTGTATCGGGAGCGTCGGGAAATTTCAAATAGCTTCCCGGTACCTTCTAATTTCAAAAAGAAAAAGAAAAAGCCAAGCGGCTTGCCGATACGGCGCATAAAACCTCATATATGAATTAAACATGTACCTTTTTGTCGAGCACACTAATTAAATCTTCATATGCTTCATAACAAACCTGCTTACACATGTTCACATGTTTTCAATTCAATTCAACTCAATCCATTCGTTTGAATTCAAATTTGAATCGTTTGAATTCGGTTTCGCTTAATTATTCTTTAATTAGCCCTTTTGCCTATTTCACTTCTTTGTTTGAACATAACATGTTCAAATAAAATATTTAACTCGTTCATAACCAAATTGAAATTTCAATTTCAATTCTAGTTCTCTTTTCTATTTCGAATATAAATTCTCAAATCGAATTCACTTATTTAGCTCAATATTCATTCGAAATCTCATTAACTAATTTCTATTCGAATTAGTTAACTCTATTTAATAAATCAAAAATCTGATTTCTATTTCAGAAATCAACTCATTACTCCACTGGAGTTCACATATATTTTATAACTCACATCTGGATTTTTCTAAATAGAAATTTCGATTTTTATTTGCTTAAAATCCTTTAATTTAATTAAATAAACCGTTATGGTTTTATAATGGTTCTGGCGCTGTTTTTCTGAAATTTTGATTTTGACATAACTCAAAATCTATACGACAAAATTCAGATTTTTCTCTTTCATTAGAAAACTATTATCAAACTGGTCCTGACGTTTCTTGTTTCGAAGAATTTCGACTTCAATTGAGTCCTGTATACTCGATTGAAGTTCGAATTGCCAATTTACGAACTGCAGCGCTGCGGCGAGTTCGTTTTAATTATATTTATAAATATAATCGTTAAACTTCTTTAAAATGAATTCAACTCCATTTAACTCTGCTTGATTCCAATTCAAATCTCACTTTTATTTGAATTCTAAATTCAAATTCTAATTCCTTTTCTATTCAAATTCAATATTTGAATTTCTATTTGAATTCCTTATTCAAACTCTATATTTAAATTTCATTTGAACTTTCTATATTCCAATTTCTATATTTGAATTCCATTGGAATTCAAATATTCAACTCCTTTTAAAATTCTATATTCAAAATTCCATATTTTAAAACCCATTTGAATTTCATATTCAAATCTCATAGATTAAATCCTATTTGAATTCAATTTGAATCTCTTACATTCAAATTCCATTTTTCATTTCCGACCCCATTTGAATTTCTAATATTCAAATTCATTTTCAACACCATTTGAATTTCTAATATTCAAATTCATTTTCAACACCATTTGAATTTCTATTTCAAATCTCAATTCAAATTTCATATTTAAATTCCATTTCAAATTTCTATTCAAATTTCATATTTCAATTCTTCTTTTGAAATTCTATATTTCAAATTCTATTTTGAAATTCGACATTCAAATCTCTATTTAAATTCCTTTATTCGAATTCCCTTGAATTCAAATCTTATTTTAATTTCTTGAATTCAAATTCTATTTTCCAATCTAATTTCGTCTATTCAAATTCTATTTGAACTTCTATTTGAATTTCTAATATTCAATCTCCTTTTAAAATTCAAATATTTAAACTCCTTTTAAAAATTCAAATGTTCTACTCAAATTTCATTTGAGTTATATATTTAAAAATTCCATTTCACATCCTGTTTTGAAATTTCATTTCAAATTTCCAATTTCACGCTTGTACTTCTATTTCTGAATTATCAAATGATAATTCTTTTTACTTCATTTATAACTTCGTTATAAAGAACTATTTATAAACTTCGTTTATAAAGAAACTACTCGTTTTATTTTTTCAAAAACAAGTTTTATCTTATTCCATTTAAAATTCAAATTCTATTTAAAAATAGAATTTTCCCTTTTTAAATCTCCAATATCCTTTCACGATATTTTTAAATATCATTACTTAAGCCAGTGATATTTAAACACACAAAGCAACGAATTATTTATTTTTCTAACACATCATATATAACAATATATATACAAACAAATAACCAAACAGATAATATATTTTTGAGGAATCCAGTTGGATTCCTCCAACCTGTTTTCCTGCATCCACAGATGTTAGCACATAAATAATACCCATTCTGCTTCGTGGCAGAATATCGCGGTATAGAAGGTCATCCACTATCATAGCGTGGGGCGTATAGGGTAATCATCCGCTATGAAACTGCGGGCATCCGCTAATGAGACTGCGGGAATCCAACCAATCAACAACCCAATATATATATAATAGCCTAAATAACTAATATATATAAACAACCAGAAAATATTCACACAAGCAACAGACAATTATTTTTAATGAAATAAAAATAATTAGAAATAAAAGGTGAGTGAGATTTACTCACCTGATTTTATTTGTCGAAATAACCATTGGTTTCTGATTGAATCAAACGAGTGTTTAATATAATCAGAATTACCAGCAAGCTCCAAAGTTTATTTCGAAGTATTCGTCGGTCTGGTTCCATTGTACTTCGCCTTACTCGAATCTAATATAAAAATAAATTATGATTTTTATAAGTTATTGAATTAATTAATTTAATTAATAAATCCATAAATGACCTTACTAAGGTTTATTATCATTATTAACACACTTAATCCATTACTTTAAATGATAACATTAAAAGCCCAACTTTTCCTTAATCTCGGATTAACCGGTTGATTTATGCTTTAATACTCCACTAGCTAACTCTATAAATTTATTTAGACTGACTTAATTAATTACTAATTATATAAATCAATTTCGGTGTACGTTTTAAATTTCAAAGCAAAAATTATACCTTACTATTTCCAGGTTCGAATGTTGCCTGAACCACCTTCCCATTCTTCACGAAATTTCCCAAATCCATTCATACCCAAACCGCTAGCTCGCAGCTTCCTCCCAAATTCAATCAGCACCAACTCCACATTCGTATCCAGTACTACCGCCCACCACATCCTTTGACGTCATCTACCGCATCACCTTTGAATCAAGTACAAATTCCAGGCCTCGCGACTTTCACCTGATGTCGAACCCTAGCCAGCGTCGCCTCCTTCACCAATCGCACCTCAGCAAAGTCGACATCCCCCTTTTGAAATTTATCGAACAACCCATGTTGGATCCCTTTGAATACTATAACCCCATCGCGACTCAAAACTTAACTCGACAATCCGTCAAACGATACCCCTCCCTCCAGAACAAGTTCGCACTTATCTTTGAGAGGACCAGATCGAACCATGAGGTTCTGCGGTATTTGGAGAATCGATTTTTGGGATTTTTATTTTGATTTTGATTTGTGGAAGAATTAAAAAGGGGGGGTTTTGATTTCGGTTTTTGCTGAGGAAATGGAAATGGCCAAAGCAACGTCGCGATATATATAATAGTGGGAAGGAGACAATTCGTACTCGGCATTAAAATTGTGCTTTACTTTGCAACGAAGCTGGGAGCAGAATTTGTGGCTCGAGAAAATTTTAGTCTGCGATGTAAATGAAGATAGGTCGGCTGAAATGAAAGTATAGGCTTTGAAAATAAATTGATTTTTTTTTATATATAACTAAAATATCTTGAGGTCCTTTTATTCGAAATCCCAAACCGCTATCTAGTCGCAACGACTGATGTTAACAACATTATACGATATTCTAAACTCAACGGGAGCGGTTCTAAAATTTAATTCGTTCGTATATATGGAATAACCATATTAAATTAATATAACAGAATTAAAATTCATAAATCACTATTATCGTTGTTTATATTCAAATAGAATATGTATTGATCATCTGAACTATTACGATTCAGTTTTATCTTCGAATTGAATTATTTTTGTTCTCGTATTCCGATGATTAACAAAATAAATCGTATTTTGATTACTGAATCGATCACTCAATATAAAATAACATGTATATTATTAACTCACTAATTTCGACGTTATTAATTATTTAATATAGACTGCTCAAAAATCCGGGTCGTTACAATAAGCATCAAATATAGATATCTAACGCTTATAACAGCCTGTCAATCAATCGATCGACATATTTAATCAATCAGGATGAGTGAACTTCGAATTTCATCCCAACACCCGTGTGGAGTTTCAAACAATCAAACACAGATTTTAGTTGTGCAGTTGGGCGATGTGTAAAATTTATCGTCCCAATCAATGTCAGTCAAATCAGTGTACATAAACAAACCGTCCGGTTTGTAAATGAATATTTATTTATTCACATTCACTATATTCATATTCACGTTAAAAATTATATTTTTAACGATAAAACATTTTATTTTAACATATGAATTTCTATTCAGTTCATTCTTTAAATAAAATGATATTTTTATTTTTCTAACTTATTTTAGAAAATTTCGGCGGCATAACGGCACGATACTAGAAACGGGACGAGGCCTAGCCTTATCCCCGGTCTAGTGAAGGCCCATGCCATTCACACATCATCAAATTCACCAAACAACCAAATTCAAATCAAATCATCTAACTAATTTATGCAACCAAACAAACAAGTTCATGGTCTGTGGACGATTGTGTCGGGTGCTACTAAACACCGTCTGCATCCTAGTATATATATATAACTAGAAAAGAAATTGAAGAGTGAGAAATTCTCACCAATAGCTATCCAACTTCACGACACTTCATTTAGAGAAATCTTCGTCGTTCTCGCCTTTTTGTCGCTTTCGTTGCCCGTATTCACTACATATGTAAAAATTGAATTTTTACTTCGCTTTTCAATATATAAAAACCGAATTTTTACTATGCTATTCAATATATAAAAATCGAATTTTTACTATGCTATTCAATATATAAAAATTGAATTTTTACTTCGCTATTCAATATATAAAAATCGAATTTTTACTTTGGTATTCAATATATAAAAATCTCGTCCTTTCAACTATAAAGATTTCGCCTTTTCAAATTTAAAGATTTCGCCTTTTCAAATTTAAAGATTTCGCCTTTTCAAATTTAAAGATTTTGCCTTTTCAAATTTAAAGATATCATCTTTTCTATTTTAAAAATATCGTCTTTTCTATTTTTCTAACTGAAATTTAAAAATGCTATTCTATTTTTTTTTCGATGTTTATATAGGGAAGATTATATTTTTACTTAACAAAAACATAAAAATCATATTTTTAATTATATACATATATAAAAATTCTATTTTTATATAAAATAAAAACCCTAAATAAAAATCAGATTTTTATGTATATAAAATCATAGAAGGACTCACCGCGTTGATGTATCGGGAGGAGGGATGCTGAGGGGGTCTCGGCAGGTGGAGCTCGACTGGAGGAAGAGGGGTGCTGCGCGTCGGTCGAGGCAGAGGGGGGGGTGCTCTCATCGGTCTACTTCGAGGAGGGGGGCTGCGGTCTGATGGCGGCGGAGGGGTAGGGCTTTGGGGGACCTCACGAGGGGGAGCGGCGATTGTGGAGGGCGGTGGTCACCTCCGGCGACGGCGGAGGGATGGGGAGAGCGACGAGGTTTAATTGATCGGGTTTTTTTATTTCTTATTTTCTTCTGTTACAAAATGAAGAAGAGGGGGGAGGCAGAGAGAATTAAGGGGAGGGAGAGAGAATTTTTAATTTATTTAATTATTTAATTTGCAAAAAGTTGACTTTTACATACGACCTCTAAACGAGGCCCACCGCCTGTCGTCCATAGCGTTTTACCCCCATTCCGAACACAATGGGATATGTATCGTAGGCTGATTTGATCATTTCGATCAGTTTTCGTCAAAATCAACATATAACTCTATATATTGAATTTGAACGCGCATTTCAATTTACCGGGGTCGCATACTAACTCTAAAAATTTCTGAAAAATATTTTCTAGCTTCGTATTGACGATACGGTCCTAACAAAACTAGTTTCGTCGAATTCTGAGACCGTTGGAAAATGGCCATTTTCCAGTCGATTAAATTCAACTGAAACTGGTCAAACATGTTTTCCTTTGCCACGCTCACATATTGATTCGAAAAATTATGAAATTTAAAACCTACCAATAATTTGACATCACGGATCCAACAAAAGTGGTTTCGTCGAAATCCGAGGTCGTTTGCAAAATATCTATTTTTAAGGGCCTGAATTCCATAGCGACTATTCAGAATTTTCAACTGGACATATCTTTTGATTCCCGCTATGAAATTTCGATTTTTCGGATTCGTTGGAAAGATATTCTCAAATAGATCCTATTATTTTTGGTTTCAACAAAATTCGGTTTGTTTTGCACCCGGTACATTCAATTGAAGTTTGAAATCGAATTATCGAACTACCGCGCCATTTTCAATTCTATTTATAATTATATATAAATATTTATATTCTGACTACGACGTATATAATATATACGTTCGAATTATATTCAAAATAAATTTCTCGTCGATATTATTTAAAATAATCCACTTTAAATATTCAAAATTCGCTAAAATTGCCAAAATAAAAAATTTAAACTGGCCCAAATTTTCGGGTTGTTACACGGGCAGTCGAGTAGCTTTTTGCAGATATATTTACAGGATCCTGGCTTACAGCTGAAGCGGTACTCGGAAAGTTCTGTATCCGTGTGTTCCTCTCAGTTGTATATTTGTAATATTTTTCCGCTGCTATTTAAATGTAATTTAAAACTCTGATATTATTGTATTTCAATTTTTGTAATAAGTACTCATACTCTATTACATTCTTGTACTCTGATGTAATTGTGTAATCAGCAATAAAATGTTCTTCAGTTTGTGTTCAAATGCATATTGTTCTCAAAGCAATCCAGTCTTTCCTTTACTGGGAAGTTTGGGTTGTTTCACTAATATTATATGTCAAAAATCATACGGACGAGATATTAGGCTAAGATTATTAGCCTAATATTTAGACGGGGCAACGTTGGGAAAAATTGGTAATTAAAGGAAACTTGGTATGAAACTTACCTTGAAAACTTGACATGAACTTGACATGAATCTTGAACATGGACATGACACTAGAATGAACTTGAAAATGGCCAACTCGAGGTTGGGTTGAGTTTGCAGTGTAATTCTGCCCGGAACCGCCCGGCAAATCCAGTTACTGCAAACAATAGGATCCAATGTGGGTAGTTGGTCATATCGCACTTGAAAACCCGAGGTCAAACTGAGTTGTGGTGTAATTCTGCTCGGAACTGCCCGGCATATCCAGTGACCACAACAACAGGTCTGATGTGAGAGGTTGGGGTGCATTAATGAATTAATGCCACATGATAGGGTTATGTCATGAACATGTAAGACAACACTTAACCAACTTGATACATGATTCGTAGGTGGGTTAAGTCAGGAACTTGAATGACAACAATTAACCAACTTGACATGCTAGACTGATAGGGGTTAAGTCACAAATTTAAATGACAACACTTAATCTATTGGACGGAAACCCTAGTTACGCGGTCCGTTTCAGTAGTAACCCACTAGATGTATTATGGTACCCTGGGACTAAGCAGGGTAGGCACGATTACTGGGCTGATTGTAAGCGACCAAAACGACGGCTGTGTTAGTGCACCAGTGTAGGTTCAGGCGGGCTATGGTCGTGCACATGGTCCGGAGTTGAAAAGGCAGGCATTGGGAATCAGTAGGTTTATCTGTGCATTCTTGATTCGTGTCGGTGATTGGCACCATAGGGCTTGGTACACCCTATAGTGGACCTAACACAGGTGACTATATTCGTGATAGGGCCGTATGACACAGACACATGACGAGCTAGAACTTGTAGGGAGCTGATCGATTAGTGGATCATTCCGCTAGACCCAGTAATGGTCATTTCATGATATTGGGCCAAGGGATCACTTCGTAGTTAACATTTGACATGGGTTGGAATACTAGTACAGTCGATGCAGTGAACTTTGAATATGTGATGCTGTACTTGATTTATCATGTTATCTTAGCCTATCTTGCCAACCTGGACAACATCCTCATGTTTACTTTCGGTTTATACATGTTACTTTTACCTGTTTTTATGCTGAAAGTCACTTGGACTTACCAGTCTTTATGACTGACCCGTTTTCTTTCGTCCCCCCCCCCCCCAGGTTCTCAGGGAGGAAACTTTAGCACTTAGCTTGGATTCGCTTGCTTTTGATTCAGCTCATGTACGGTTTGATATTGGGCTATGCTATGGCTGCATTTTCTGCTACCTTTGGGGAATTAAGCTTTTTTGATGTTTTAAGTTTATGCTTCTTTATTTATGCAAGACAGAATTTGTTGTAATGGAAAATAATGACCTTGGCTATTTGATGTAAAAGGTTTTGACTCTTCTTGAAAGTAATGAAAATTTTCTTTTGATTCTTTCGCCTTTTTATCTATGTTCTGTCTTGTAATATTTCTGTGTTTGTCTACCTCGATAACGCTCCTCCAAAACTAGTGCATTCCCTTTGTGAGTGATCCTAGCGGAGGTGGGGTGTTACAATTTGTGTGTATATGTGTGTGTGTGTGTGTATATATATATATATATATATATATATATATATATATCTGTGTTGAGCAGGTTAATGGCTTCGCATTGAGTAAAGAAATAATTGTGTGCCCGACAAACAGGTGCACCTTAATGAGTTAGTTGCGCAATTTTATTATTATATAAACTACTGTGAGTGAATGATGTATTGTGATTGTTGTTCTATGTGAGATTATAAACCCACGCCATAGGATAGCAACAAATTAATTATGAGCTACACCGCATGGCATACTACATGAAGACAGTGTATCATATCATATTCCATATAAGAATTTAGCGCTTATGTGATGAGGTTTGGATTACCATATGAGCGAGATGCTTGTATGGCAATGATTGAATTATAGGTTGAATAGAAGACTGATTGTGGACTTAATTAAGGAATACATATAAAGGTGCTTGGGGCAGGATTTAATAAAAACCCTACACAGGTCTGGAGATGAAAAAAATTCACGTCTCTCTTGTTTTTAATTAAGGCACATGGATTATTTTATTTCCAACACCGAGTAAGGTATGAGATTATGATTTTTTACACGTCTCCCTTGGGCATAGATAGGTCACAAAAATTGTATATGCTTTTTACTGATTTATTGGGTACCTAATACGTCCCAATAAAATTTTCAGACCCTTCCCGTACAAAGGAGGTTATGGCGAAATTTTTCGAAAATTTAGGGTGTCAGCCAAATTTTTGAGAAATTTGAAAGTTCTTAGAAACTGAAAAGTTGAAGAACTCAAGCCAGAATGAAAGTTGAGTTGGTTAGTAAAAAACTTTTAGTTTCGTTCCTTTACGAGGACCAAAAGATTTTAAGTGGGGGAGATTGTAGCAACCTGGAATTTCTGACCCAATTTAAATTTTGTATTTTAGCTATTTTAATCGGTTTTAAATATTTAAAATGATTTATTTTAAATAATAGCGACTAAAAATTTATTTAAATCGAAGTTAGAATGTATAAATTTATTTCAACTATAAAACGAACTCGTAATGGCGCGGTAGTTCGAAAATTCGATTTTTAATTTCAAATGAATGTACATGATTTAAAATAAATCGGATTTCAGTAAAACAAAAAACGTTAATCTTTTTAACTATACCTTTCTAATGAATGTAAGAAACTGAGATTTCACTTTATAAATTGTAAGTTATGTCTAGTTTAAAACTTAGAATAGTCACTATGGAACTTATATATTTTTAATATAATATATAGCCCTTAAAAATAGCCATTTTGCAAGCGACCTCCGTTTTCGACGAAATCACTTTTTTTGGAACCGGAATGTCAAATTATAGTCAGATTTAAAATTTCATAATTTTTGGAAATAATATGTAAGCGTAGTAAATTTAAACGCGTTTTGAAATTCAATTTGAATTTAATTGACTAGTTAAAAAGGCCATTATTCAAATGGTCTCCAAATTCAACGAAATTAGTTTTATTAGGACCGTATCGTCAAAACATAGCTATTTTTATTTTTCTGTAATTTTTGGAGTTAGTATGTGGCCCCGGTAAATTAAAATGTACGTTTAAATTCAATATTGATCGTTATATTAATTTATATTTTAATTTTGATAAAAACTGATCGAAACGGTCGATTTGGCTTACGAAGCATATTCCATTATGTTCGGAACGGGGTATTTAGTTGGGAACGACAGCTGTTGGGTTCGATTTGGTGTTCGAATCGATAAACGAGTATTTTTTAAAATAAAAATAAATAAATGGGGTACAAATACACGGTCAAGGTGGGGTCAAAACCCTAATTCCTTCCTTCCAGAAACGGGCCTCCGTCTCCCTGATTGAAGATGCCCAGAAATTCGGGCTCAAATTTCTCCAAATCCATGAAGTAAAAATCATATCTCATAAAACAAAAATGGGAGAGAATTCTCTGATCTTTAAAATGATATGAACGTGATTTATTATCGTGAGGAGTTGAGCTCGAATTTAGAGCCTGAAACCGCCGCGTTCATCAGAGTTTTTGGCGCCATCGGTGAGCTCGAGTTACGAGCTATGGACGGAGGAGGGTCATGACGTTGTGGCGCAGGTCGTGGCGATGAATGATGGACCTTCGGTGGCGTGGTTGTAGGGCAGCAGCGGTTTTTCTCAATGAAGACTAGAACGGGTTTTTACAAAAAAGGAGAAAACAACAACGTTTTTCTAAACATAATTATATTGTTAATGAAGATTAATTTAATTAATTATTTAATTAATGTAATTGATGTATTAGTTATCATGTCTCTTCCATACGAGATCGGAATTCAGTGATTTCAGTTGCATTGCGATCGTGAGATCAAACTCTACAACAAGGAACTGACTAGAACGGAAACGGAGCAAACTGGATTTTTAGCTAAATTAAATGTGCATTTAATTTAGTTGAAAAATACAATCTTCAGATAAAGAATGGCGGAGTGGAACCCAAAAGTGAGAACTCTCTCACTAAAT
This sequence comes from Allium sativum, assembly GCA_030737875.1. Taxonomy (NCBI): domain Eukaryota; kingdom Viridiplantae; phylum Streptophyta; class Magnoliopsida; order Asparagales; family Amaryllidaceae; genus Allium; species Allium sativum. The sequence goes on from CM060922.1 coordinate 543,154,721, forward strand.
TATTTTGGTTAAGATATCATTGTGTTCATATTTATGAAATTGTATAAATTGTCATTGTTGATATTTATCTGTTGTATGTGACATTGCTTGAGTTCAACATATGAACTGTTCACGACTCATTTGCACAAGAAACATTGTTTGAATATACGACACTCGTATTTCAAATAATGTGGATAGACACTTTGTGGTTGTTGAAATGAGATGTAAATATCCATTTAATATTTAAATAATGAAAAATTGGATAAATAGAAAAATAATTCAAATCGAAATAGAATTAGTTAAATTTATTAACCAATGATTTATGTAAATAGACTATTTTGTTTGAAAATCCCACATGGGTATTGGGATGATATTTGACATACAAGAATCCCAATATTTAGTTGTATGTCAATTGATTGGTTGACAGACTATTGTGAGCGTTATTTAATTATTTAACACTTATACAGTTGTAGAATGCACTCTGGATGATGTTTGAATGTTTGATGATTATTTATCATTATTGTTGAATACATGTGATGTACGAAAATCTTATAGCCAAAATTATATGGTAATTGATTGATTCTGATTCTAATTTGGAAATAATTAACATTCAAAAATAATATCCAGTGAAGAAGTAAAATATGGTTTTGATGTCCGATGTTAGATGGACACGAAAATATTAAAGGAAATAAAGCCGAGTTAAGTAGATTTGCACCATTTTAACTCGAACGGATTTTTCTGTCGATTTTATTCATTTTATAATGAATAACGAAAAGATTTGATTTCAAAATTTGATATTTTGAAAATATTATCATTTTAATCTTATAATGATATAGAATAATCAATTTTGATTTAAAATTGAAAACGAAGTTAAAATCGTTTTAAAACGAATTTATAAATGATTTATAAAATACATTTTAAAAAAGGAAATCAACGATATATATATATATAGATATATATTTAATCACCTGAATAAAACGCGCCAGGTAGCGACCATTCGCGAGTTTAGACCATTAAAATCAAATGGACGTAACGGGAGATCCGACCGTCAGATTCTCCTAAAATCGGAACCGTTGAGTTCGTATCGAAAAGAGATTTTGAATGGTATTAAGTGATTTAAAATCTAACAGTTAGGTTTTAAAATATGTCCAAATCAGTTTTGGAAAAGGTCACTGTAAATGCAGTCCGATGACTGTATATGGAAATCGACCGAAATTGCGATATTAAAATCATTAAAAATATGAACAAATTATGTAAAATCATAATAAATGATTTGGAAAGAGTTTGTATGAAATAATCCATATTTGTAAAGATAAATGATATTTTTATTGGAATGAACTAGTTAATAACTAGAATAGAGAACTGAAAGGAATTGAAATGGTTTTAAAACAACCAGAGTTTTCCAACGAATGAATTGGAATGGATTTGAATAGAAACAATCTTCAGAATATTTCGATATTAGATCTCGTGATTATACGGATATTGTTGAGGAATTTGGAAGATGCATATATCGTTATTCCCAATAAGATATCCTTTAGTTTCAGAATTTGATACTGGACATAAGCCGATATAATTTCTATTTAGGGCCTTGTATTTAATATCAAATTGGATTTTGGGTTCGTCGTGAATGGTGTCTTAAATAACACTGTTCGTAAACCCAGATGAGAAAGGAATGAATATTTTAATTAAGATCAATGAAGTTTTCCAATTATATTTATCAATTGGAATTAAATGGAAGATGATTTTGGGTTCGTTGTGAACGATGTTTTAAACAACATTTGTTTTTTAGCCCAATTAACAGTAAAGATGTGATTTGGAATTCATAAATCTTTTTATTAAGATTTATGGAATTTCCCAAAGTAAAGTTTCCAATTTAATATATTAAATTGGAATTAAATGAAATTCGATTTGTTAATAATCAAGATGAGCTTCTGTAAAGGAAGACTGTTACTATATATGAATTTAAAATGCTTTGTCGTTATTCCATTTACATTATTAGTATGATACGAAAATTTATATCGATTCTATATTGATCTGTTTCCCGTGAAGATTCCATATTTAATGGAAGTTGATTTGGGTTTATTGTGAACTATTAACCAAAGTAAAGGCAGGATTTATTTCCTAAAATTTGAATAATCATTAAGTAATGATATTTGAGATTAAAATTGAACTAGAGTTTTAATGAATCTTTAATTAGATTGAAATGAGAATAGGATAATTAAATTTATTGAATTCTAGAAATGATCGAGAATGGAGTATCGCCAGTTTTACTCCAGGCGATAGTTAAATCTTTAATTAGATTTGAACGTGAAATGGTAATTAAATTTACCGATAACACCGTGGGTGTTACATATGGAGTACTACCATTTTTGCTCCATGGGATGAATAGGTTGGGATTGGGATAATAAAATACATGATTACTTCGGTAAGGTTCGATAATCCCAACTAGTTTTTTTAAACCTTAATTTGGTTTAGAACTATTAGAAGATAAAATAAAATCTTTTAAAATTGATACCCAAAGGAAGATTAAAGAATAAGTTTAAAAGAACTTATCTTTGGTAAAATTAATGAGAACCTTTCCGTAAAGATGTGAGCATTTGAATAAAAGAATATTCTGAATTAGAATGAGGCGTATGATGTGTTTTTATAGCACTTGATTATTGATTATAAAATACGCGAGTTATTCAGAAAGATTGGTTTTATCCCATTCTAAATAACTGATATGACGACTTAAAGTCGATGCTATGAAGACGTTGGTTGAAGACCAGAGATCTTCATATCATATGGATGATTACAGATGTCTTGATTGGGCTGTACACCCAAGACAAGGTAATAAGTGGTGATCGTCCAGACGTACTTGGAGATCAACCGAATATGCGAGGACCTCTCTCCTGTATTGGACATATGGGACGAGGAATAAGGTGCCTCCGGTTTCATTCAAACCCAAAATGGACTTGTGAATGGATGTGTGTCCGACATTGTATTTCATTCCGTGTTGATTGATTTCTATTAAATATATATCTGTTTGGTAGAGGAGAATTTGTTCTCTTGCTTAACATCCTCCTCTGAGATGTACGAGCTTAGAGGTTATATATTGATAGACATCAGTTGTTGTAATAACCCGAAAATCTGGGCCAGTTTAAAATTTTTATTTTGGCCCTTTTAGCGAATTTTGATTATTTAAAATGAATTTTTTTTTAAATAATATCGACGAGAAATTTATTTTGAATATAATTCGAACGTATATAGTTATATAGTTCGTCGTTAGAATATAAATATTTCTATATAATTATAAATAGAATTGAAAATGGCGCGGTAGTTCGATAATTCGATTTCAAACTTCAATTGAATGTACCGGGTGCAAAACAATCTGGATTTTAGTGAAACCAAAAATGATAGGATCTAATTGATAGCATCTTTCCAACGAATCCGAAAAATCAAAATTTCATAGCGGGAATCAAAAGATATGTCCGGTTGAAAATTCTGAATAGTCGCTATGGAATTCAGGCCCTTAAAAATGGACATTTTGCAAACGACCTCGGATTTCAACGAAACCAGTTTTGTTGGGTCCGTGATGTCAAGTTATTTCTAGGTTTCAAATTTCATAATTTTTCGGGTCAATATGTGAGCGTGGCAAAGGAAAACGCGTTTGACCAGTTTCAGTTAAATTTAATCTACTGGAAATTGGCCGTTTTTCAAACGGTCTCGGAATTCGACGAAATTAGTTTTGTTAGGACCGTATCGTCGATACGAAGCTAGAAATAATTTTTCTGTAATTTTCGGGGTCCGTATGTGACCCCGGTAAATTGAAATGCGTGTTCAAATTCAAAATATAAAGAAGTATATTTTGATTTTGACGGAAACTGATCGGAACGGCCGAACAGGCTTACGAAACATATCCCATTGTGTTCGGAATGGTGGTAAAATGCTATGTACGACAGTCGGTGGGTCTCGTTTGGAGTTCGGATTTAAAACCTGCTTTTAGAGGAAAATTAAATAATAATATAATTAATTTTTATATAAACCCTTTTATTCACTTCTCCCTCCCGTTGACTCAGATCTGAAATGGAAAAAAAAAACCCCGCATCGCCAGTCCTCCTTGCCCACCACCGAGACCACCCCCTCGCGCCCCAGTCCGGCCACGACCTCCCCCTCTCGTCGGCGTTTCCTTCTCCGCCGATTTGAAGACCCCCCGCTCGATTCGAGGTCCCCCCACACTCACCCCTAGGTGCCGCCCCACTTCTCCGACCCACCGCCTGCGCCAGAGCCTCCACCGTCCTAGTTTAGACACCCCGACAGCCTGCTCCACTTCAGCACCGCCGTGAGCAGCCCCCTCCCTCCTGTTCGATCAAAACAGCCCTCTCTCTCCCAATACAAAATGTAAGTTCTTCCCCTTTTCTTATGTAATCTTTGTTTAGGTTAATGTAAAAGGATTCAACTTTGTTAATGTAAAAGGATTCAACTTTGTTAATGTGAAAAGATTCGACTTTGTTTATATATAAGAAAAAAAATCGATTTTGTTTTTATAGAATAGATTAGATTCTTCATTATAGAAAAACATGATTTGCATATGTGAGGAGGCGAGAGTAAAAATATGATTTTTATATATTTAACAACGAAATAAAAATTCGATTTTTATATATTGAATAGAATAGTAAAAATTCGATTTTTATATATTGAATAGCATAGTAAAAATATGATTTTTATATATTGATTAGCGAAGTAAAAATTCGATTTTTACATATGTAGTGAATACGGGCAACGAAAGCGACAAAAGGCGGGAACGAAGAAGATTTATATCAAAGAAGAGTCAAGATATTGGATAGCTATCTGTGAGAATTTCTCACCTTTCAATTTATTTTCTACTTATATATATATACTAGGATGCAGACGGTGCTTAGTAGCACCCGACACAATCGTCCACAGACCATGGACTTGTTTGTTTGGTTGCATAGATTAGTTATATGATTTGATTTGAATTTGGTTGTTTGGTGATTTGATTGATGTGTGAATGGCGTGGGCCTTCACTAGACCGGGGATAAGGCTAGGCCTTGTCCCGTTTCTAGTATCGTGCCGTTATGCCGCCGAAATTTTCTAAAATATGTTAGAAAAATAAAAATATCATTTTATTGAATAAATGAATTGAATAGAAATTCATAGGTTGAAATAAAATGTTTTATCATTAAAAATATAATTTTTAATGGGAATATGAAAATAGTGAAGTGAACAAAATAAAATATTCATTTACAAACCGGACGGTTTGTTTATGTACACCTATTTGAATGACATTGATTAGGACGATAAATTTTACACATCGCCCAACTGCACAACTAAAATCTGTGTTTGATTGTTTGAAACCCCACACGGGTGTTGGGATGAAATATGAATTTCACTCATCCTGATTGATTAAATATGTCGATCGATTGATTGACAGGCTGTTATAAGCGTTGAATATCTATATTTGATGCTTATACAGTGTAGTGCACTTTGGTTGATGGTTGATTATTTTTCAATGCTATTATATACATGTGTTGTATGGAAATCCATATAATTAATTTTATATGGTAATTGATTGGGTCTCATTCCAATTTAAAAGAATAAAGAATATTATAAAATAAAAGTTCATGTGTTGACAGTACTCATCCATTGAGATTGGTCATGTGTTGAACGAAATATTTTGATAATAACAACTATTTTGAAAAAGAAATGTTTGAAATAGAATATTTGAAAGTAGAAATTTATGAAGCTGTGTTGATTAGATTGACGCCATTTTGACGTGAACGATATTTATATCGATTTGAAAACGATCTCGAGATGAATTGAATTGAAAACGATTTCGAAATGAATTGAATTGAAAACGATTTCGAAATGAATTGAATAGAAAGCGAATTGAAATGAATTCAAATTGAATTGAAATTTGAATTGAATAGAAATGAATTTTAAAACGAATTTATAAAGAAGAATTCAATTTTGATTTGAATTGAAATGGAAGTTGAAATTGCTTTTGAAACGAATTTTAAAACTATTTATATAATTCGTTTTAAATATGAATCGACGAAATATATATTATATATATTATATATATAATATAATGGCCTGAATAGAACGCGCCGCGCCGCGGCAGTTCGTGAATTTCGACCATTTATTTCAAACGGACATTACGGGAGATCCGACCGTCGGATTCTCCTAAAACTGGAACCGTTGGGTTCGTATCGAAAAGAGCTTTCTAACGAATGTTAGAAATTTGAAATCTAACGGTTGGATTTGGAGATACGTCCAAATCAAATTCGAAAAAGGTCGCTGTAAGTGCAGTTCGATGGCCGTTGATGGAAATCGACTGTACGGGCCTTGATAAAATTATTAAAAATAGTAATAATGTGTGTAAAATCATAAGAAATGATTTGAGAAGAATTGGGATGAAAAACTCCATATTTGAAAAGATAAAAATAGATTTTTATCGAAATTAACTAGTTTTGAACTAGAGTTATAATTCTATTTATTTTTAAATAAATAAATTGAATTTGAAATGGTTTTGAAAATAACCAAAATTTCCAATGATTGCATTGGAATGGATTTGAATCGAAATTGTCTTCGGAATATTTCGATGTTGGATTTCGTGATTATACAAATGTTGTTATGGAAATTTGAAAGATATAGATATATATATCGTTATTTCCAATACGATATTTGTTAGTCGTAGAATTTGATATTGAATATAAGCCGGTATAGTTTCTATTCAGAGCCGTGTGTTTAATATCAAATGTGATTTGGGTTTGTCGTGAATGGTGTCTTCACTAACACTGTTCTTGAACCCAGTTGAGAAAAGATTAAATCTTTTTATTTAGATTTAATGAAGTGTACCAATTAAATGATATTTAATTGGAATTGAATTGGTATTGATTTTTGGGTTTATCGGGAACGGTGTTTTAAATAACACTCGTTCTTTAACCCGATAATTAATGGAATGTGATTTTGGGTTTATCGTGAACCGTGTTTTAAATGACACTGATTCTTTAACCCAGTTAATGATTAAAACTAAGTGGAGTTTTAATGAATCTTTAATTAGATTGAAATAATCGAAATGGAGTATCACCAGTTTTACTCCAGGCGATAGTTAAATCTTTAATTAGATTTAAACGTGAAATGGTAATTGAATTTACCGATAACACCGTGGTGTTAGATATGAAGTATGACCGGTTTTACTTCATGGGATGAATAGGTTGGGATTGGGAAATTAAAACAAATGATTACTTCGGTAAGGTTCGTTAATCCCGACTAGTTTTGAATTGATATTCAAAAATAGATTAAAGAATAAATTCAAGAAATTTATCTTTGATAAAATTAATGGGAACCTTTCCCCATGAATGTGAAATTCAGAAACTAACTGTCGGTTAGCTAAGCAGAATGGTTTCCTGGATATTGATCTGATGTTGGTTTCGGCCTTCGGGGTTAATATTTGTGGAATTATTCTCTTGATTAATTTACGATTAGTGACTGATGAATTGGAATGAGGCATATGTTGTGTTTGTGTCACACTTATTTAAAATATACGCGAGTTATTCGGAAAGACCGGGTTTATCCCATTCTGAATAACTGATACGACGATAAGTCGAAGATGAAGACGGTGGTCAAAGACCGGAAGTCTTCACGTCGTTTGGGTAATTACTGATGATCTTGATTGGGCTGTACACCCAAGAAGATGGAAACGGTTAGTGATCGTCCAGACGTACTTGGAGATCGATGGATTTGCGGGGTACTAGGTGCCTCCGGTTTCGTTCAGACCCAGAACGAACTTGTAAATGGACCGTGTGTCTGACATTGGATTTTAGTCCGTGTGATTGATCTCTATTAAATATATATCTGTTTGGCGGTGGAGAATTTATTCTCTTGCTTAACGCCCTTCTCTGAGACGTACGAGCTCAGGGGTTATATATTGATGGATATCAAACGCATGGAGTGAATTGCCTGTGTGGCATGCCTAAGTGGCAATTGATCGAGGCTTCTGTTGAAAAGCAAAGTCTTGTGGTGATGATCAAAGCACGGCCTTTGTGGCGTAGCTTTGTGTAACGTTTACTTCGCGAGTTTCACACCCGGTATGAACCAAAAACGGGAGACGGACCTCAGGGAGGGCATGCGTTTCTTTCTAGTTAGAAGTGGCATCAGTGGTTTTACACGCCCTGACGAGTTTGACTTATGTGGTTGTTGCTGTTGCGAGGCGCCTCGGTTTGATCGGACGATCCGGGTCCGATGGAGTCATTCGTTGGCTCATTTACGCCCCATAGGGCGGGGGAACGCATGTTCAGGGTTTAAGTTTAATCCACATCGGTGGACCGGCCCTGTCGCTCCAAGGCTTGACTGAGTACTTGCCTGTGGCTCGGGCTAGAGAGTCACGAATCGGTTGAGGACTATCTTTTGCCTCGGTTCATAGATGGAAATCCAATTTCCAAATACGTGACATTTGCGGTTTTATTTGTAAACCTATATATGGCGACATGATATATGGTACCCATGCCGCCTATGATTGATACTTATGATTTGAAGTTGTTTTATACACTATGCACTTATAGTCGTATCAAATGATTTGTTTTAAACGTATCAAGCATTCTTTGGCTGTTATAAGGGAAAACCCTATCCCCCGGCTTGCGTTGCATTGTGTGATAGGACCTGGGTCTTATAACAGCTTCATTTTTCTTTATTTAGCATTGCGCTGTTTGTTTTATGCACTGGTATTCTTGGGAGGAAACCCGTTCCGTGTTATACGGCGTGGTCCTTTGATTTACCTAACTTTAAAAATAAAGATTAACTGTTTTAGTTCTCACACCAGTCACATGACTGACCTGGAGTTTATTGTTTTAACCTAAACTCTGGGTGCCCTTATTTTGACATGGGCAGCTAGTAGTTTTGGTTTTGCAGATTTATATTCACAGGATCCTGGTTTACAGCTGGAACGATATCCGGAAAGCTTTGTATCCGTATATCTCATTCTAGTTGTGTATTGTATTATTTTCCGCTGCTATGTATTTAAATGTAATTTAAATCTCTGATATTTCTGTGTAATATTCATTTATACTCTGTATATTCTTGTAATCTGATGCATTGTTGTAATATACAGTGAAATGTTCTTCTGTATGCGTTTTGTTGTGGCTTGTTCTCGAACTATCCGACGCTTTCCTTTACGGGGAAGTTACGGGTTTCTACAGTTGTATGGCATGAATTGTCAATGTGGCATGCTAAGATGCAAATGATTTAAGGCTTTTGTTGAAAAGCAAAGTCTTATGGATGATGATCAAAGCACGACTTTAACTAGCATATCTTTGTGTATAGCGTTAATTCGCGAACCTCACACCCGGTATGAGTCAAAAATGAGATAGTGACCGCAAGGAGAACTTGCGTTTCTTTCTAGATAGAAGTGGTGTCATGGTATGGAGCCCAGACATTTTTACTTATGTGGATAATGGTTTGCGAGGCGCCTCGGATATAGGGCTATATGCTCATAGGGTCGACGTCAGACCTATTTGGAGGTCCGATAGGACCAGAAACGTATTGTTAAGGAATAATTAATCCACTAAAGTAAGTGTGGACCGGCACTACCGTTCACAGGGTTTCCCATAGGTTTGATCCTGAGACAAGTGCTAGAGTGTCTCGAATCGGTGTGGAGACATCCCTTGCCTCGACTCATAGATGGAATCCAATTTCCAATACGCATCTTTTCGGTTTTAGTTGTAAACCTATGTATGGCAATATAATATATGGTACCTATGTCGTCTATGATTGATACATTTATATTTGAAGTTGATTTTGACATTATGCACTTTTAATAATATCAAAATGATTTGTTTTAAACATACCAAGCATGTTTGGCTATTATAAGAGAAAAATCTATCCTCCGGCTTGCGTTGCATTATGTAATGGGACCTGAGTCTTATAATAGCTTCATTTTCCAAAAAGCATTGCGTTGTTTTATTTTAAACTGAGATTCATGTGGAGTAAACCCGTTCCGTGTTATACGGCATGGTCCATGATTTCCCAACTTTTAAAGTGAAGATTTAATAACTGTTTTAGTTCTCACACCAGTCCCATGACTGACTCGGAGTTTATTGTTTTAACCTAAAGTCTGGGTGCCCCTATTTTCCACACGGGCGGCTAGTAGTTCTGGTTTTTGCAGATTTCTATTTCACAGGATCCTAGTTTACAGTTGGAGCTATATTCGGAAAGCTTTGTATCTGTGTATTTCTTTCGGTTGTGGTGGATTATGTTTTCCACTACACATTATATTTATGTATTATATTTTTCGCTGCTTTGTAATTTTTAAATCTCTGACATTTATTTTTCCGCAGTGTAATATTATTTATTCATACCATGATATTCTTGTACTCTGATGTAAATTATTGTAATAGCAATGAAATATTCTATTGTTCTATGTTCTGATGCGTCGTGTTCTCAAAGCAATCCGGGCTCCTCCGTTTCTTTGGGGATCGGGAAGTCTAGGTCGTTTCATACACATATAAAAATTTAGTGTGCAGTGCATGCAACAACAAAATCGTTTAGGAAGTACAAACTCAATCAACAAGTGTCGCAACAAAATATGAAGCAAAGTTCCATGATTTCAGGTCTAATTGCTTGAAAGCTTCTATTGCAAAAATGGCATGAAGAGCCACATGCTCACCCAACAGAACATCAAGGGATTTTCGGCCATACAAAGATGGCATGGAACGGTACAGGTATAGGTAAGGTGCAAGGAGGGTACTACTCAAGTTCAAGCCATCAGTAAACATGCAGCAATGTCCAAATAAAGCCTCAACTAAAATATGTAAATTGCATGCATAATTCATTTAGGGAACCTAACCCACCTCAAAATTTTGTGACAGGCCACATACTTGTGAGTGATAACTTAGCAAACCTAATACAAATTTCACATTCATACTTCCAGGTCAAAGAAGAATGTTTTCAAGTACTTCTTAAGCTCCAACATAAGACTGAGGTACAGTAAACTGATAGGGGTTGAACCAAACAAACAATATGATTCACTCGTGTCATTTCCTCAATGTAAAAAAAAATGCAAGTACATAACATATGGTTTCAATAGGAAAGCATGCAACATAATCCCAACATACTATTATATTTCAGTGACTCGATGGAATAAATAAATGTGAATCAAAGACTAATCGTGAGTGAAATCTCACCATGAATTAATGCAGCAGCTCCATTTTGAAACTTCCAGGGATGCGCGCATGACACCACTACGGAGTCCTCGATGTTCTTATGTGAAGGGACTTCAATTTGGCTTGGGAACGGCTTGGGATGGAGGCCACTGCGATGAAAGGGGTCGACTAGGCTTCCTTGCGCGCGGTTCCAGGTGGCAACAAAGAGAGCGGTGGTGCTTGGTAGTGTACAGTGGTGGATTTGTTGCGAGGAGTTGCTTCAAATTTGGTCCTGGCAGTCGATTTGTGCTTGATGACATACCGTGAAGAGGAGGGTTCGGAGGTGCTCACGCCGAAGCTTGCGGTGATGGCCTAAGTGGAGACACGCAGTAGTGGTTGCGACAACTTCGGTAGAGGAATGGATTTTGAGGAATGGAATGAACGGATTTGATTTGGTGAATTGGGGAAAAATAAATTTGACTGGAAGGAAGAGTTTTTTTAGGGGAAACGAGGGAAAGTAAAATAAAGGAAGATGGACCGTGAAACTTAAAAGGAAAGACATGGTGAAAAGCAGAAGGGGACACGCATGAAAACTAAATAAGGGCAAGTGTAAATCATAGACAAATTTCGTACAAGTGTAACATATTTTTAGTAAGAGTTGAAGTGTAAAATTCCCTTAGACAATACTTTTCTAAGTTTAAATACCATTTAATTATACTATGTATTATACACTATACTAGTAATATTAAATATTTTCAAATACATATCTAGCTAATTTAATTTATTTTTAAAACCCGAAAACAAATCTAAAATAAATTATAAATGTAACTCAAGTTAAATGTAAAATCAAAAAAATATATTCTCAAACCATATAATTTAATTAGTTTAAAATATTACTAACATTTAATTTTAAATAACCATTCAAGTTAAATCAAATCTAACTCCAAAAAAATAAAATAAATTTGGTTGTAACTTGTCAAATTAAATTAGAACTGAAGTTCACTTTATTAAATAACTAGATAAAAATACTAATAACGTTTCATTAACAAAATCCTCTGGGTTCAATATTAGAACTTTAAATTTACATGTATAAAACCAAATTTAAATAAACTAAATTTCAAATTTAAATCAAATATAAATTTCCTACATATCAATCCAAATAAATTCCATATATTTAAACGTGGAAAAACTGGTTTGTTACACAAAACCTGAAACAAACAACTAAACCTGGGAACTCTTAGTTATTAATTAATAGGTTTAAGTTCAATAATAAGCCTGGTTGTAAAATGACATTTATCCTAATGTTATTTGTGTACAACCCCATTCCCCCAAAAAAAACACCTGCCTAGATGTATAACTAGACTACAACAATTCATTTTACTCAGATTTACATTTGTTACTCATTCCTTCTTACATGTTATACTTAATCTTAAATTAAGTCTAATCTATCAGATTAGCATGTCGCATATTCTTTCTCTAATGTAATTAACCCAAATTTACAGTAAAAGGTTCCCAATTTACAATATTCCCCATTCTCTCTATTTTAATGTCATTAATCAACTATTCCAAATTTTGTCATTTATACGTAGTTCAACGGCAATAGCCTAGGCTTTTAGTAGCCTAGGATCAGCGTAAATAAAAAGGAAAAAAAGAGAAAACATATCATACCTGAATAAAATGTCATATAAAAGACTATAAATAAATATAAGACAGAATAGGGATAAGGAAGATGGAAGTGTACATGAACATATGGTGACAGTAATCTGAAATAGGTGATTTAACAGTAAAAATGACAACATATAATACATACTTATAGGTACTGTTTATTTCAGATCCAACAATTTACTATCTAAGTCCTTATTAAAATAATAGATCTAAAAATGACATGAAACTCACAGTGATTAGATTAGCGAAGAAGAAAATATCTTTTGTATGTATATGCCATTGAAGAAGAAAGTCCACATTTATATAATGTTGTTGTAGAGTAGTCAGAATTATCCTTGCTAATAGATGTTTGAGCAGCACCTCGGTATCTCCATGTATATATATTTTTAGGATAAGGTTTGGAGGAAGAAGGAAGAAGAATAGATTTGTGTGTGGAGAAATATGAGGCTTCCTACCTTTTTATATATTACATAGGATAATTCTTAGCCTTTAGATTTAAGTTTTCCAATCCGACCATACATGCAATGCTGAATCAGCAGACGATCCTGGTCAAGAATTAAGTCCAAAAACAAATGTAAGAACCTGTCTCAGCACTAAAATGGGTCGACCCACCCTGACCTGGGTTGACCTCTGGGTCGGCCCATGGGTCGACCCACTCATACTGGGTCGCCCAGCGACCGTTACTCCGGAACATGTATTTCTTTTATTTAATATATATTTATATAAAATATGTCTTGTTTTTCGTGAAAACTTATCAAGCTCATATCTTCTTCATATTAACTCCGATTTTAGAAATTTAAGAGTCTATCTGAACCAAAATTTCGTAATGGACACAATGGCAAAGTCTATTTTACCTAATAATGAATATTTAATTAAGTAATATACGTTTTATTATCTTTATTATACAATTCAGTACATTAAATTATGGGGTGTTACACAAGCTTACTTGGAAGAATTCATTTTCTTTTATTGTTCTAAAATTTTTTAGTTATCGTCTTTGTTTGTTTTTCTTTTAGTTGTTCATCTTTTACCTTTATTTTCATTTTATTTATAATATCCTGTGTTTTTGTTCTTAGCTAGTGATCACTACAAAGACCTAGGAAGAAAATATCCCACTAAAATGTTCTATTTTTTTAAAATAGAACACAACATAGGAATGCAAATCTATACTAAAAGAAAACTTCCCTATTTCCTTAAGGGGTGCTAAAAAGGATTTCTATTAATTACTAACCATATCAAAAATTTACTTGTAAAAATCTCAACTTGCTATTTCCTATTTATTTCCACTTTACTCTCTTCTCTTAAATTGTGCAAGTTTTAAATTTACTTTTTTCTATTAAACAGTAACCACTTGATACATCTTTTTTAAAAAATTGCTCAAACTTTTACTTATTGTCTATGCACACAAGTGCGACCCATCTCACTAAATTTTTTTTAATTAAATAAGATTAAGTTTCTATGAACCTTTTCTAGGGAGGACTTTTGTGTTCTGTGTAAAGTAACAAGGAAGTTTAAAACTTTTTTCTTTTTCTGGAATAGGTAGCACAAAATATGGTGTTTCACCTATATTTTGTATACCCGTTTTGTGCACATTTCCTTGCCACTTTAACAAAACATGTTTACTTGCAAGTTTACTGATTCATAAAAACTTACTTTAGAATTCTTCTTGTTCCAACAAGTTAAAGTGTGTCACAATATGTCCTTTAAGAAAACTTTTATATTTTATTTCGCTCAAGGTTAACTATGCACCGCATATGGCCAGTTCATTTATTTGTGCTCTCTTAACCTCTTATATCGCTTAGCCCCACAAGTTGTTTACGCATTCAACACTTTTCGGAAACAAGTTTGCACAGTTTTCTCAAAAATCATTTTAACGCAACTCTTAATTTTACAAACCAATAATTTTCTAAAATTGTAAACTTTTTCTAAGAATCTTTTTCTACATTTACATTTTTTTTAAATTTGACCGTGGGGCTAAGTACAAAGTGGTTTCTAACTTTTGCATTTTTCAAATATTTTACACCAAATAACATTTCTTTGTTCTAAATTTTTTCTTCACATAAATTCCTCCAAAACTGTCCCTAAACTGAAAAATGAGACTAGTGCCACTTTTGCGCCAAATGCATATATATAAATTCCTAATCCATTTTTCTATTCTTAATCTTTTCTCAGTTCACATGGCACTGCTGCCAAATTCACTAGTCTGAACCACAATTCTAAATTAACATATGGAATCTTCTCTTTTTTTTCTCAAACATTTTGTACACTTTCCACCCTAGCAACTCATGGTTCCACGATCCTTAAACTTCCATAACTATTTCCTTAGTGTACAAAATTGACATCCCAACATTCTTCATGTGTTGTTTCACTAAACTAGTGGGTTCCCCTATGGATATAGGTATATATATAATATTTGTATTTTAAAAATACAAACATGCTCACTCACTATCTATATAAGAATCCTAACCTAATCTTTTATACCAAATGCAACAACCCGAATTTTGATGGACCCAATTTTTTTTCTCAAAAATCCAAATCTATCTAAGCACAAGTTTTTTGTTTGGGTCTGTGTAGTTAACTCAGCGGTTCCACAAAGGTGGAGGCGCAAAAAGGTGTAGCAGGGATAAAACTGGGAAATAGCGGAGATATAGCGGAGGCGCCAAAAGGTTCATTAAATGTAAAACCTAATATTTAAAAATAAATTAATCATCTTTCTCACATTATATGTGTACAAGAAACTAATATTAATTAATCATATATAACAAAAGAAGGAATATCATAGTTATGCATGCTAAAGTTGATGAATGTAATTGATTGTTACCGTATCTTAGCCACTTATGCCTTAAATTTAGCCATTTACACTAACTTTACTGATTTTTTAAAAGAACTAGTCAAATCATGCTCTATATATCAATAGTGTAAAGAGGACACTAAGAAGCCTTGATTTAGTGAATGCAGCGGGAAATAGCGGGGCTAAAAGCGGTTCTACTGTTCATAAACGCTAAATTGAAATAGTGTAACGGCTGAAGAGTACTATGGGATATGGCGAGGATATTACGGGGCTTTAGAGGGGATTTAATTGCATAGGTTTGGGTCCTGCAGAAAGTCAAAGATGAATATATCAGAGCTCAAAATAGAACTCTCACAGCGGAGGGAATAAAATATAATAGTAGGTTAACACTTACCAATATAATAACACTATCTAACAAGTGTCTATAAGCTGCAAAATCTCAACCACCTGTCTAACTTGCGTGATAGTTATGAGGAGGGGGGTTAGAATAAAAGTTCTCGTGAATGGAAAAATATAATTTCTACAAATAACACTACATGCACTGTTCTATCACTAATTCGTATTTATTAAGTTATTCAATATTTATTAAGTCATTCAGGTTTATCTCACAATATACTTTCAACTTTTCTGCATAAATCGTACCCATCTACCCCAGTAGATTAACCTAATAAATAATATATTTGTAGTTTAATGCCTAATATATCGAGGTACTCCCTATAATACCCTCCTCGAGTGGTCCCCATCATCGTACTATAAAAAAGTACCGGACCTCCATCTCCACAGTACGAAAGCGTACTAGGAAACATTGTGAAAGTGAATAAGCATCTACCGCTATGCCACAAGGACGCTGTAATCCCTGATTTCCTCCACGAAACTCAGTCGAGGGCTTTCTACAAATATAGAAGGGACAATCTCGTTAAGACCACAATACATATATCCAAAGATAGGTTTGTCTCTTTCGGTGGCTCTCCAAGGCCCCACCCAGCTCACCTCCAAACTAATGAAAGACAATTTAAACAGCTAAAAGATCACCCTACCATACAATCTAAACAAACATGTGGTCCCTCATCCAATATTCCAATAGAAAAAGACCATTGGCCTATTGGCTTATCTCCATTCTTTCCCACATATGCTCTGACTGACATGTGATAGGTATACGACGGCCTACTAACTTTTGTTGGGTCCTTACCACGAAGCCTCCCCCCTTGAGGCAGCCATTAAATCATCCTAAGATCATCTCGATCGGTCTTTAGGCTATCTACCATCAAAGATCTAGCCAAGGCATACTCACTTGACGGAACCATACAGACCATGCCTCTGTGTGTACAGCTTCATTAGGCCTACCACAGAGGGCCATCTCAAAGTATCCTCACGTCCCATAGAAGTCCCACACTTCCTTCCATTCCCATCAAATAAAAAGCTGGACGTGCCTTCCTCATATCTCCAGACACCTATGATGATATTCCCTTTGGGCCCTTCATCCACATGTGTACGAACTGGTCCATGCGCATATCATTGTTACGTCATTAGACCCTATATCTAATCTTCAACTACGCGCTTGTTTTACTCACCACATTGCTAGTTAACTTAAACATTCACATGTTTTTTCTGCATTCAAGTTATTTTTTTATTAGCTTTACATTTGGCTGCTTATTTTCCCTAATCATCTCTCGCTACTGGAACAGATGACTGCTTATTATTTATTCATTAAGGTTAATTCTTCAATTATAAGTTTATTAATAGTAAGCCTGTTCTACTCTTTTCTGTTCAATTATAACCTCGTATTGTAATATTACCACGACTATAATTATGAGTTTGCTTAGTAAACTTATTTCGCGTAATTTGAGTTCATTTATAATAATCCTCTTACTTTCCATTTCATCTTTTAATTGTATCATGTATGTTATAATCCTACTTGTCCCTAGACAAACCTACTTATTATATTACCTTCCCCTTTTTATATGACTTATTGTAAGATGTTGCATTCCCCATTCATTACATACTTCAAAGGTTTATTATTCCTTTTTCTCTGCATAACACCTTTCATTATTGTTACCCATTTTTATTTTTGTCTTTACAATTTATTCTTTTGGAAATTAGACTTATTCTTTATTGATTGGTTATTAAAACTATACAAAATCTATTTCCATAGCTTAAGGTATTTACCTCAATGGATACTCATAATTGCAAGAAACTTCTTTCAATTATTTTTAGGCTATTGAGTAGTGCGCAATACGGCAAAATCCTTATTTCACACTAACACACATCTTTATTTATTTTTAAACTTGCAATTTTATTTTCCACTTCTTTTAAAAATTAAATTATGGAAATATATCCTCATTTTTCTAACCAATCAATCTAGGTTGCTACTAACTTTCTAATTTAATTGATATACATCAATTCCTGTCTCTAACTTATTTTCCCCTTTTGTTTGCATAACTACAGTAAAATTGGACACAGTTGCATTTACACCCCTCTTTTTTCTTTCAATCTCTACTATTTCTGCATTATTTCCATTTTAAATCTAAAAAGTGATTTCTTACAAATAACATGAGAAATCTCAAACTTACCCTTTTTGCTACAAATTTACTATACATAACCTTGTTCATGCCATATCAATCTTTGTCACATTAATTTAGTAGGCCTTACCAAGTTTTCCTATTTCCAAATTTCCTTTTTTTATTACAATTTTGGCATCATACGTTCATTTATCCCAAAAATCATCAAGTTTCCCCTTTTTATTACAATTCCTATTAATTTGCGCATAACCATAATTAAATTAATTTGCACCTAACCATAATTCAATTATTTTGCACATAACTACAATTCAATCAATTTTGCGCATAACTAAAATTTAACATTAATTGTACATTTTGATGTAGAAAAGGGAAAAGAAGAAGAAGAACATACTATAAATTCTAATAGGAATCATACGATATATTATACCATTATCGAAAAATATAATTTAAATCCAATCATTTGAGATTTGCGCTCTAATATTTTGGATTTTATTTGGATCTGCGCTATTTCTTTTAATTTCGGATTTATAGATTTGTTTAGACAAAGGATCTGGGCATTACAGCTGAGATCTACAATCTTCTTCTCTAAGTCTTGAATCAGAAATCCTAAAACTAATATGTATTTATTTTCTGAAGAATTTGGAGGAGAAAAGAAATGGTAGAGCTGTGGCGTGCTCTCAGAAAATATGAGTTGAAGGCTAGACCCAACTAGTTTATTTATACATGCTCAGGACAACCATGTATGTCAGATCAAAATAAATAAAATCTAAGCCAGTGAAAAAGAATACATCACGTCCCTTTGACCCGGTGTGGGTCGATCCGTGGGTCAACCCAGTACCTAGGTGAGTCGACCCACTTGCAATATAGGTCGACCCATATATGATCGTTGCGATCGTATATCAGGTCCTATGCTACGTGATTTCTTCTCTAATTTAAAGCGTTACCTAACATTTATTTTCTGGCCTAGTTTCATTCATTCTACTATTATTATCTTTCGTTTTTAATATACGTTCAAATTTTGAATTTAAATCTGCACGTATGTATTTACATACAACTCCATGAAATTTCAACCACTAATAGCTACGTAAATTTTGCTTCTTAAACGTTATTATTCCCTAACCATTTCATTGATTCTTACCATTTTTGATGCCCATCTATTTCAAAATCCAAACAACATTATCCTGGAAGTTATTACATGTTTTGTTTAATTGCGTGTTACTTTTGAATTACATGTTTTGTTTAATTGCGTGTTACTTTTGAATTACATGTATATATATATATATATGAATTAAACATATATACGCTAACATACATGCATATATATATATACATATACATAATTTTTTTGAAAATTATATACATATACACCAATATCAATATAATTTTTCCTTATATGTACGTACACATATACGTTTCTTTAGGAACATGCATCTTTTTATTGACCCTCTTAAAAATTAAAAACGTGATGTTGGTGGAAATCGAACTCCTGAACTCTAGTCTAGGAAGTGCATGCTCTTTAACTCCACCTAACACTGCTTTTGTTCATAAAATTAGAATATTGGAAACCCGGTTTTATGTGTGCTCCTTTTTTTTGTGTTTGTTCTGAAACTTTATTTAATGATATCATCTTCGTTTTAAGTTCGTTTTCTGCAAACCATAGGTCTAAATTGATCAAAAAATCGCCAAGGACAGAATGGTGCAAGTTCCATGACCAAATGTAGAAAATTTTATGTATTTTATTTTATTGTTTAATTTAAAATGCGAGGTGTTACACAGTATCTAAAAACTATTAGAATATAAATGGATTTTCTATAGGGAATGTTTTGCATATCATAAGGTAAAAACACTTCTATATTTATGTGCAACGTGGTCTTACGTAATATTTCTTATTTTTAAAAGTTTCTCAAAGTATAATGAAATAATTTCCTCAAGATTTGAGTTTGCTTGCATCAGTTTTTTACACTTACCTGAGTGTTATTTTTCTACAACGCTCAGATTAGACCAAGAATATTTTATAAGTTAGGTTTAGATGGTTTAGAGCTTCAGAAGAAGATCTGAAGGCACAATACGTACTCCTATAACGACCCGGAAAATCTGAACCAATTTAAAATTTTAAATTGGCTAAAATAATGGATTTTAAATATTTAAAATAAATATTTTAAATAATAGCGATGAAAACTGAGTTTGAATCAACAATTGAAAACGAATATAATTAATTCTAATTATAAACAAGGCCTGAAATGGCGCTACAGTTTCAAAATTTGAATTCAAACTTTGTCGGACTGTACCGGGTGCAAAACAAAACGGATTTGAATGAAACAAAAATATTTAAATCTGTTAGTGAACACCTTTCTAACGAATCTGAAAAATCGAATTTTCATAGCGGAAAGCAAAAGTTATGGCCGAATGAATTTTCAGAAAGGTCGCTATGGAATATATATAGCCCGTGAAATTGGCCATTTTGCATCCGACCTCGGAATTTGACAAAACCACTTTTGTTGGATCCGGGATGTGAAGTTATTGCTAGGTTTCAAATTTCATAATTTTTGAAGCTAGTATGTGAGCGTGGCAAAGGAAAACGTGTTTTGGTCAATTACAGTTAAATTGGATCGACCAGAAATGGGCCTTTTTGCAAACTGTCTCAGAATTCGACGAAACTAGTTTTGTTGGGACCATATCGTCGAAACATAGCCAGATTTATTTTTCTAGAATTTTTCGAATTAGTTTGTGGCCCTGGCAAATTGAAATGTACGTTCAAATTGAATATTGAATGTTTTATATTTTAATTTAAAGGAAAACTGACTGAAACAGTCGAATGGGCCTACGAAACATATCCCATTGTGTTCAGAATGGGGGTAAAACGCTAGGGACGACAGTCGTTGGGTTTGGATTGGGGTTAGTGCGTTAAAGAGGGTAGTTTTGGAATTTTAAAAGTTATAATAAAAAAAACATTCGCCCACGTCAGCCCCCCCCCCCCCCCCCCCCGCGTCTTCTCTCTCTCCCCAATCGCGATTAACGGCGGCTGAGCCTTCACCATTTCCCGACCAAATTCCGATCGATCCAAGGCGTTTCAGCACCTCCGCCAGTTGAATCTTTTGAAGCCCTCCTCCTCTTCTACAAATCCGACTCGACCTCGTCACCCCTCATCGCTCCAAGCTCGAGAACCAATCCCTCAAACCCGCCGCGTTTCGCCCCAAATTCCTCCGCCGATCCTTCGTCGAGTTCATCAAAGGAGGGACCCGCAGGAGCACCTCTCGAAGCTGGAGATCGTGGTGCAACCTGATCGGCCTCACGTACTACGGTTTGGAAGAAATCGGGCGACCTAGTTTTGAATGAAATAATGAGGTATACGGTTTATATTATTTAAACTGATTTCAACAGTTTTAAAGTGTTGCATACTTTGAAAAATCATATCTTTTCGTTTCTTGACGAAGTTCAGTGAAACAAGAGACAGTGGATTCGTGTGGACGTCTTCTACATTTTAGAAGAGACCGCATATTTTTCTGAGCCTTCTGCTATTTTTGGTGGAGTGGAACCCAATGTGAGATTTCTAATTTATAAACGATATGGAAAACGACGATGTATAAATTATATAATCGATGTATGAGTTATATAAGCGTTGTATACCTCATGTATAAGCGTTGTATAAGTTGTACGTTCGATGTATAAGTTGTATATGCATTGTAAAAATTATATATGTGTTGAAATAGAAGTGAATTGCTATATATAAATATATATATATATATATATATATATATACGCCCCTCGTCCACAAACCATGGACGATATTTATTGGTTGTGATTGGTGTGAAAATTGATTGATAGCGAATGGTTGATTGAAATTGTTTGTGGTTGACATTGATTGATTGTGGTTGAAAAATACCCATTTGTGGTTGAGAGATATTTGGTTGAAACCACATAGGATTAGTTTGTGGAGATGAAATAAACATATACATGACGCCTGCGTGCGAACTAGATGCATGATCCCCATTGTCAAAAACCGCGAGGTTTTAAGGTAGAGCGAGGAGCCGTACTAGTGACGGTCCCGGTTTTAACTACCCTGCCGTTATGCTGCCGAAATTTTGAATAATATTCATGTGTTTGAATTATTTTCATTTGCTGAAACTATATTTATTGGTTGAATAGAAAACCTTCATGTGTTGAATCGATATTCATTCGTTGAATAGAAATTCATGTGTTGAATGGTATTCATATTTTCAAATAAATTGTTTTATAATAAAAATCACCTTTTTATCATCTATATGAACTATGTAAAATGACCTTGTTTTAAAAGAAATTGTTTTATAATAAAAATCCTATTTTTATTACCTATATAAAATATATAAAATAATAGTGTTTTGAAAAGAATTTTTTTACAATAAAAATCACATTTTTATTATATACATGAATTGTTGAATATAGTGAAGTGTTGAAATAGAAGACAGTTAGATAAAAATATTATTTTTATCAAATGTATGAAAAGAATATAGCTTTGAAATCGAAGAATCGATATATTTATATAAATAGAATTAAAATATATCGAATAATGACGCTGCAGTTCGTATTTTGAAACCGTGATTTCAACCGATTATACCGGGAGATCCGACCATCGGATTTTCCTGAAATCACAACCATTGGGTTCGCTTTGGAAATATCTTTCCAACGGCACCAACTTTGTAAAAATCCAATGGTTGGATTGTCTGGAATGTTTAATTCAAAACTGAAGAAAAACAGTGCCAGAATCGATTATATATATATATATATATATATATATAATTATATTTAATCGAATAACAACGCTGCAGTTCGTATTTTG
This sequence comes from Allium sativum, assembly GCA_030737875.1. Lineage (NCBI taxonomy): Eukaryota > Viridiplantae > Streptophyta > Magnoliopsida > Asparagales > Amaryllidaceae > Allium > Allium sativum. The sequence continues at coordinate 543,177,632 of CM060922.1, forward strand.
AAATCGAAACTTCAAACGATTATACCGGGAGATCCGACCGTCGGATTTTCCCGAAACTGGAACCGTTGGATTCGTTTTGAAAAGATCTTTCTAATGATGTAAATTTTGTGAAGATCCAATGGTTAGATTTTCAGATATGTGTAAATCAAATCTGAAGAAAAACAGCGTCACGGTCGCGTTTTGGCCCGAAGCGTCGTTTGGAATAAATTAGCCATTTTAAAATAAATTAAAATAGCGATAAATTGTTATAAAATATTAGAAACGATATGGATGTGATTTAGAAATTAACTGAAGGTTGGCTAAGTCGAATGGTTTCCTGGGTGTTGATCTGATGTTGGTTTCGGGCTTCAGGGTTAATATTTGGGAAATCGATCTCTTACTGATTGACGGTTAGTGACTAATGAATTGAAATGATGCGTGTGTATGTTAGTGTTGCACTTGTTTATTATATACGCGAGTTGCTCAGAAAGACCGGGTTTATCCCATTCTGAATAACTGAATCGACGATAAGAAATCGATGATGAAGACGATGGTCGAAGACCGGAGATCTTCACCTCGTTTGGATGGTAACCGAGGTCCTTATTGGGAGTCATCCCAAAATATGGATAAGAGTGGTGATCGTCCAGATGTACGTGGTGATCGATGGGTTTGCGAGGTATTTAGTGCCTTCGGTTTCGTTCAGACCCAGAACGGACTTGTAAATGGACCGTGTCTCTGACATTGGATTTTATTTTGTGTTGATTGATCTCTGTTAAATATACATCTGTTTGGTGGTAGAGAATTTATTCTTTTGCTTAATGCCCTTCTCTGAAACGCACGAGCTCAGAGGTTGTATATCGATGGACATCGGTCGCATGGCATGAATTGCTAGTGTGGCATGCCTAAGTGGCAAATGATTAGGGCTTTTGTTGAAAAGAAAAGTCTTGTGGTGATGATCAAAGCACCGCCGGTGTGGCGTAGCTTTGTGTATAACGTGAAATCGCGAGCCTCATACCCGGTATGAACCAGAAACGGGAGGAAGGACCTCAGGGAGGACATGCGTTTCTTTCTAGTTAGAAGTGGCGTCAGTGGTTTTACACGCCCTGACGAGTTTGACTTAAGTGGTTGTTGCTGTTGCGAGGCGCCTCGATTGGATCGGATGATCCGGGTCCGATGGAGTCATTCGTTGGCTCATTTACGCCCCATAGGGCGGGGAAACACATTGTTCAGGAATTTTAATCCACATCGGTGGACCGGCCCTGACGATCCAAGGGTCACTCGAGCTCTGATCCTGTGGCTCGGGCTAGAGAGTCGCGAAGTCGGTAAGGACTATCTTTTGCCTTAGTTCATGACGGAAATCCAATTTCCAAATACGTGACTGTGCGATTTTGATTGTATACCTATATATGGCGACATAGTGGTATGGGGCATTAATGCCGTCTATGATTGATAGTTATGATTTGAAATTGTTTTCAAAGCATATAAACACTAGCAATAATATCAAATGCCTTTGTTTTATTCGTATCAAGCATATTTTGGCCATTATAAGGTAAAAACTCTATCCTCCGGTTTGCGTTGCATTGTGTGATGGGAACTGAGTCTTATAATGGCTTCATTTTTTTAAAAAGCATAGCGATGTTTAAAAGAATGACTTGTTTTAAAGCACTGGCAATCCAATGGAGTAAACCCGTTCCACGAAAGTGGTGTGGCCCTGTGATTAGCCATATTATAAATGTGTTGAGTAGATTTCTCATACCAGTCCCATGACTGACTCGTAGTTTGTTTCACTTTCAAACTCGGGTGCCCCTTTTTCTACACGGGTAGCCTTGTATTCAGGTTTAGCTGGTTCTTTCTGGATAGCTGGAGCTGAAGACGGATTCTATCATTTATCTCTTTTTATGTTGTTCAGCTCCTATTGTACATTATGTTTGTTTTCCGCTGTAGACATATATGTATAGTTGAACTGTATTTGTACTAAGTATGATCCTATATACTGTGTAACTCTGATGATTACTCTTATCCAGTATATTCTAATGTTCATTATCTGGTGTATTTATTTATTTCTGTTCTGCTATTATCTGTTTCTGTGTTATATTCCCCGGATTACCCTTGACACCGTCAGTACGGGGTATGGGGTCATCTCAACTCCCGTATATTCTTTATCTTCTGTTATATGTGTTTGTTCACAATTATCAAGATTTTTATCTTTGTTTTTATAATTTATGATTATATTATATGTTATTTGACCTATCTACGAGATTCTTTTCTGCCTTCTCTTCTTTCTTTCCCCTAGTGACCCGTCCTTCGAAAGACTAAATGATCAGTAAACGAATACCGATGTTATATTAAGTGACATCTTTAGTAGTAAGAAAGGTAGTTCGTTACACTATGTTGAAATGGTGATTTCCATTCACTAGGTATTACTGATCCTACATATTTCTATTTTGGAATTGCCAACATTTGGTTATTGAATAAATATAGATCTAACTTGAAATAATTTGAGATATTATAAGCTAATCAAATGATTGATTTCCACCAACAAAGAAGATAGAAGTGGTGGCCCAAAAAGAGCGTTTGATTGTGCACTTAATGCTCGGGTATTACCTCACTAACCCCCACTATGTCCTATAGTGATCACCAAAAAAGGGCATTTTCACTTTAAACCTTACTATTACCGATATATATGTTGTTCATGTAATATTTTGCTATCTATGGTAATCAATAGAAATAATACGTTCGTACGTTACCAAAATTTTGAAAAAAAAAATTAATTGAATATTTTAACATAATTTCAAAAAAAATCTTCTATTTAATTTGATTAAGTTAAATAACTGTCTATGTTTACTTAAAATATATTTATACATGTTTTTATTTAAAATTAGATGTACAATAATTATAATTAAATAGAATGCTAATTTTTCGTTCGTTTATGATAAACATATATATATATATATATATATATATATATATATATATGCAAAAACATTAATTATGAGCTTACATGCTAATTTAGAGCCATTCACCATATCCTCAATATTTCATCATTGCATCTCCACTATAATTTTTGATACGTTTGTCGCATTGAATGCTGAGCACTTTACCTGCATAGGTTTGGGACGAATTCAGCCTTGACTTTCGTTGAAGTTGTTCAAAAGGATAGTTGCTTTGATTTTATGGATTTTGCTACTCCTTTCTCTCTCCTTATTTCTGCTACCAATTATGGTTCGAGTGCTCTTGTAATGAGTAGGTTTCGTTGTTCCTCTAATGCCTCAAATTTTTTTAGAAGAAGTGCTCGTTTAAGGAAGGAATCCACCATAATGTTAAAGGACTCGTGTCCAGGTATATCTTCTATGTCTATTAGTTATTACAGTCCCTATGCTCTTGGTAGTTTATCTCCTAATTATATGCATTTTCTAGCTAAAATTTCCTGGTCTATTTTTGGTAGTTCTCAAATTGATATTGAATATATTAAGAATAGAGAATTAAAGAGGGTTAGATAAGATTATTAGTTAGAACGTGAGAGGGTTATATGATTTAGTTAAGTGTAGTAATCTTCGGTTGGTTTCTAGACATAATAATACCAGTCTTGTTCTTATTAAAGAATAATAATTGGAGAATCCTGATGCTATAGTTTTTAGACATTTAGGTTGTTTGTTTATTGATTACTGTTCTTTTCTTCCAGCCAGAGGTAGCACTGGCGGTTTTATGGTAGGATGGAAAGATCATTGTGTAAGGTTGTTGCAATCTATTATCAATGTTCATTCTATGCATTTGATTTTTATTGATAGTTCTGATAATTCCTTTCTTAATATTTCTAATGTCCGTAGTCTAAACTCTAAATTAGAGCATAGAGCTTTATTGAATGAGTGTTTACAATTTAGACCTCTTTCTTCTGGGCCATGGATTTTAGGTGGTGACTTTAATATTACTAGATTTTTAGGAGAGAGATCTCCTAAGAAGCATAATTTTTCTACCATGGAGGAATTTGACTAATTTATTATATGTTGTGATTATTTGAGATTAAGTTAAGTAGTAGACTTTTTGGTAGAATGGTAGGGATGTCCTTTCTATGACCTTTTTAGATAGAATTTTTTTTATTAGTGATGAGACTGAAGATAGCTTTCCATTTTGTAATGTTATGGGTATTTCTTACTTATTTTCTGATCACTACTCTATTACTGTATCTTGTAACAATCTTAACTCTAATTTTTAAGAGCATGAAATCTAAAAATATGTGGCTTTTAGAGAATAATTTGAAAGACTTAATTATTAACAAATGGATTTATATGAATATGTTGTAATATATTAAAATATCAGGGGCAAATTCACTTTATATGATGGACATTATTGTAATTTTCAGGACATGTGGAGCTTATAATCAGAGAGCTCATTTGTGTTGTATATACATCTGAATTGATAAAAATGTCTTCTTTTTCCTAATATCTCTTGTTCTTATTTTGTTTTATAATACGTTATTAGTACGAAGTGACGGTCCTAGATAGATATTGTATTTATCTGAATGTGTGTGAAGATCTCATATTACTTAGCTACTGCATGCATGTGAAGATCTAAATATATAATTTATCTTATTCAAATTGAAACTTATATTAGGTATTCCTAGTTTTACTTCTTCTTCCTAAATAATAGCCAAATAGTTATATATATATATATATATATATATATATATATATATATATAAAGACCAAAACAATAACTACAGAAGAAAAAAATACTTGTTTTCGTTTTCTCATCCATTACATCTCGTGACTACATACACCTATCCTTTCATAATTTTAGATATTGTTCAAAGGTAAGATAAATTGCTCCATTATTTTAATAGTTCTTTCATTGAGCCAATAGCTCTTAAACTAGTACTGCATGCTTTGATTTAAATTTCTTGGTGTTCCATTTCATTTCAGGCCAAAGCCATCTTTCTGGAAGGTGTTTGTTTAATATGTATTCTTTAAGGAAAGCGATTGTATTAAATCGATAATCATTTTTATTCAAAAAAATTGGTTTGTTGAGAATTTGTATTACTGCATTTGTCTGTTGTTGTTTTATATTACAACTTTGAAGGAGTTGCTCCCAGTTTTTTGTTTGTGAAACTTATAGGATTGAACTGATATGTTGATCGTGGTTCTAATTAAAAAAACTTGGATGTTTATATTCCATAATGGAAGACACTTATATCTTATTTTTTTTCATTTTGCTCTACTTTGTACATGAGAAAGAATTTCTTTTTCGTCTATTTCCTCAGTAACAATTCACTACTCAGATAATTGTGGAAAACTATGGAAAATTGAAGTTGTTTTTCTAAAACAATAAAAGTTGTTTATTTTCATGGATTACCACATGATTTATGTCATAAGTTCAAATTTATCCATCGATTTATTATTTGTTCTGTCATTTCAATATTTTTATTATCATGTAAATTATTTCATGCGATTTGTTTTATGTGTACTTCGCAAAATGCCAAATATTGTTGAAATTGAATTTAAGGCGTTGGACATATTTCGAGACAACTATCAGTCGTGGATACGGGATGTTGAGATTCATTTATAATCTCAATACTGATAAAATGCCATTAAAACGGTAGCAATATATCTCATCAGGACAAAACAAAGATCTAATATTTTTTAGATGTCATATCCATGAATATCTCAAAACATAATATTTAACCAAAAAAGATCATCTCTGCTTATAAAACTACCTGAACGAGTTCTATGACCATCAAAAGACGGTCATACTTCCAAACACAAAGCAAGAGTGGTTGAACCTGAGGTTTCAACATTTTAAATCTATAAGGGAATACAATCCACTATGTTTAGAATTACTTATAAACTGAAATTATGCGGAGAAAAGGTAGACAATGCACAAATGTTGAAAAAGAGCTTCTCAACATTTCATGACTCGAATATACTCCTAGAGTAGCAATATCGAAAGCATCATTTTACAAAAGTTCTGAACTAACTGAATTTTTATTAATTACTAAGTAAAATAATGAATTGCTTATTAAAAGTCACTCCTCAGGACTAACTATTTGGTTGCATTACCGGAAGTTAATGCCAATTTCTCCCACCTTGGAAAAGGTCGTGGCAGAGGTAGAGGGCGTGGTCATGGTCGTGGACGTGGATGCAGACGGAGATATAATTCCAACAGAGGTGGCTATAGTGGTTTTGGATATAACAAAACTTCTAATTTAAGAAAAAACATCAAAGGAAAAATGTTCCTGAAAAGAATAACAAATCAGCTTTAGAAAATAGAAAGCATTATGAGAAAGTATGTTATAGATTTAGATGCTCTGGTAATTGATTACGTACTTATGAATCATCAAAGAAAATAATGGAGGAATACCATAAGTCAAAAAAATCGGGAAAAATAATACTGAGGGATTGTTTGATAATAATACTAACTTGAAGTTAAATAATTTCTTCGAATATTATGATGCAAATTTCATTAGCAATGAAGATATAAATGTAATGTACGAAGATATGATTGAATTGATCAATTAGTTGCCTAAAGTTTATTGTGTGGTTTTTTTGCTTCATATTTTTTAGCATATATTAATAAGTTAGTTTGAAATTTTTGTTTATCTATTTATTAGCTTATTTTTTTATGGACTTGCTAAAAATAATATCTACTGATGCATATTGATAAGATTTATGTTTTTTGAATCCTTTTTGTCTTAGAAAATATTTACATTTATAAGTTATTTCAGTGATTGACTAACTAAATTATCTTTAATTCTTAAATAATGGACCATCGGTATTTAAGTGATGATATATGCCTGCTTGATAGTGTGACTACTCATACGATTTTGAAAAACTATAAGTTTTTCTTTGAATTATTTAAAAATATTTCAGCTAAAGTTTCTACTATAGTTGGATCTTTTAATATAATTGAAGGGTCTGGAAAGCCCATATAGTATTACCAAATTGTGCTCACATATTCATTCAAAATGCAGTACATTCAAGCAATTCTAAAAGAATTCTGATAAGCTTTAGAGATATAAGAATGAATGGTTACCATATTGGAACTATAAATGAAACTAATAAAAATATCTTTGTGTTATTTATAAAATTGAAAATCAAAAGCTTATTTTAGAAAAAATTGGTATGATTTCAATTGGATTATACTTTAAAAAAATTAAAATAGTTGAACGTCATTTTATAAACATAAGTCGGAAGCTCACAAATGCAATTACTATGATTCATTGGCATGATCGTTTGGGTCATCCTTGATCAACTATGATGCATAAAATTACTAAAAACTGAATGGGCATAATTTATTAAATCGGTTGAAATTACAAATATTACTTGTGTACCCCACGTGCATAAGGAAAATTAATCACTCGACCTTCGTATAATAAAATCACTCTATGATCTCCCACATTTTTTCAAAGAATTCAAAGTGATCCATCCTGCTTGTGGACCATTTAGATATTTTATGGTTTTAATTGATGCATCAACTCATTACTCACATGTATGTTTGCACTCTACTTGAAACATGGCATTTGACAAATTACTTGCTTAAATAATTTAATTACGAGCACACTTTCGTTATCATTAGATTAAATCAATCCAACTGTATAATGCTGGAGAATTTACTTCTTAAGTATTTGGTGATTATTGTCAATCATTGGGAATTAAAGTTGAACATCCAATAGCTCATTTCACACTCAAAATGGTCTGGTAGAATACATTTGTAACTTTTGCAAGGTTGCTGCTTATGCAATCAAAGCTACCTGTTTCATCTTACGGACATGCAATTTTGAATGCATCGAAATTAACTAAAATTACACCAATAACTTATCATAAATTTTCACCATCACACTTTTAACTGGATCCCAACCAAATATTTCTCATCTACAAAAAATTTGTTGTGTTGTGCATGTTCCCGTTAGTCTCCCACTTTATACTGAAATAGGTCTTCAACGAAAGTTGGGAATTTATGTGGGATTTGATTCACTTCAATAATCTGATATCTTGAAGCTCTTACAAGTGATGTTTATAGATTTACATGATATTTGTAACTTTAAAAATGCTTTAATTTCTGAAATTTATAAGCCCAACTATAAATATCTATGGAATTTTATTTTTAATCGTATGTTAGTAGATAATTTTTTAAAATCATTTTCCTTATTATGTGTTAAGTTATATTTTTATACTAATGATAATGCTAATGACATTAATATTTGGTGTTGGTATCAATGTGGAAAATGTGCCTCTCATTCTTTATATAATTTTATTAATTTTTATGGAATTAAAATGAATTTGTTTAATAAAATATGGAAAGCTAATGCTCCTCCTAAATCTAAAATTCTTATATGGCTTATTCTTCATGGTTGACAGAATACTATTGAATTTTTTAGTTTTAAAAAATTTCTATTGATAATAATTTTTAATTTTTATAATAATTTTCTAGAAAATATTAACCATTTATATTTTGATTGTAATTTTACCAAGACTATTCTTTGTAATGTTTTTAGGGCTTTTGGCGTTGATTTAAATTATAGTTATTTTTTCTGTGATTTTAGATCTAGGTTTAAAGATTTAAAAAAATACCTTCTCGACTCTATTTTTAATGATTTGTTGTTATATCTAGTTTGAGAGGAATTAACGTGTTTTTTTTAGGCCTTATTCTGAGTTGAGTCTCCTTACTTTTATTATTTCTCAATATTGTTATTTTTGGATTTCGAATCCAAGTTTTAAATTTCATAATAATTTTTATTTCAAAGATCATCTTTAAAAGTTGTAGACTTCTTTTAATTTCTTAAAAATATAATATAAATCTTAATAATAAGAAAATTTCTTTTTTTCATCCTTATGTGTTTTGGTGATTCTTTTGAGTCTTGTTTTAGTTTTAATTATTTGTTTAGGTTGGTGTTTATGTATTTATTTTTTGCTACTTTAGTTTATCTGATCTTTCTAGTTCCATGGGTGATTGAGTTTCAGTCTTTCTTTGTGATGCATTTGTTAATCTTGTGGATGTTATCATATGTTAATTCATATCTCTTTGTTTGTCGGTGTTGTATATATGTGTGTGTGTGTGTGTGCACGCGCGCGTGTGTGTGTGCACGCGCGCGTGTGTGTGTGCACGCGTGCGTGTGCGTGTGCATGTGTGTGCTTCTCTAACCTTCTTATGAGCTTCTTTTCTACATATGCAGGTTCTAGGGTAGTTTATTTACTCCATTTTTGTAATTTTATTTTATGGACTATTGTCTCTTAGGTTGGGTGGGGTTTTCCATTTATTGTTATTATACGGGGCGGGGGGGAGGGGTGCTACCTGTTAGGCTTGTTGACAGCTTCATTTTTTAAGGTGTGGAATAAAATTACATGATTGCTCTCCTCCATATAAGGATCACTCATTTATCTCTCTCTCTTTTTTTTTTTACTATTTCTCAACTATCATAACCACACGCTTTCAAGCCCATTACCTAGGTTTTTACCGCTTATATTCCTTGCCAAAACTAAAATTTTAGTCCAGATGATGGGCCTTAAACTCATTTATGCTCAAGCCAAAATACTTCGCAATTAAATTTCTTTTAGTCACTTACTGATATCATATACCGATCAATAAATTTATAATAATTATAAATATATAAAACATTTTTATTACTCAAATCATGTTCAAATTTTATAATCAATATTTCTTAATTAATTTAATGATTTATTACAGTTATAAACTAATTAAATATTTGGCTTTAACACAATTCACGATTTTGGTTGTGCAACTCTTGAATGTAAATTCGATCAGCAGTTAACACCGAACTATTCAAATAGACGTTCACATGTCACTTAGCATGTGGTATCACATTATGGTCAAATATATCATTTATTCACTTTCGGTAAAATCTCATTTTAATTTAATAAGCATTACCCGTTAGTGACATTTATATACAACAATTCTCTTCGTCAAACTATATCACCTTGAATTTATAAAATTTGGTAATGATTAAAATTCCGATATTGTCCATATTAAATTTTATAGACCAAATAAAAAATATTTGCTTCTATAATAATAATAATTATTAACTGAGATGATCTGTCCAAAGACTTTGACTTTAGTTAACCATGATACTAACCTCATATAACTGAGGAGACGAATCCTATTGAATAGTGCTTCACTTCCAATACTTCCAATTGATCCAACTATAGCAACTCGATAGACACCATGTTATGATCCGACTATAATTAAAGTGGAACTTTTATATTGAAGATCTACGGTATTCTCAAATTAATAAAACTGTATAAATTAGTCACATCGATATTTCAGTTTGACCTTAGTTACATTAACCAACAAAGAACTATTTAGTGAGTTCGTTATTCAATAATCATTAGTGCATAATCTCTAAGTGCCTCCAATGGTCATGAATATTACACTTCTTAACATTTGAAGTGTAAGAGATACATCAAAATCTAGTATCAGTACATCTTAACTAAGAAAATTTAAAATGGTATATTTATATTTTCATTTCAATAAAGTACTCATGGTCACAATACTTTGAAACTACTATCACAAAAATGCATCATTTATTGATTTCCTATTAAATATCCTTATTTGTAATAAATATAACATATTGAAGCAAGTATATCATAGAAAGAAAATACATTTTTATTTTAAACAAGATTGGTTAATAAGTCAACATAGTGTGATGCAATGGAAAGGGGTTCTCCTAGTTGGTCTTGCATCAATGACCAATTTCCAAAAAAAAAAATGGAAAAATATTCATTAACGAGTTTGATACATGTAACAAATTATTTAATTACCTATAGAGCATACACATAGCTTTATCAACCATGCTCTTTACCTTCCATCTTCTTAGACATATTACCACTCTTAACTTAATTTTATATTGTTTTTAAATGCTCAAAGGACTTAAACCTAATTTGATAAGAGTTCCATTTTAGTTGTTAACGATGTTGACAACATGGTTAACTTGCTGCTAAACTCTAAAATGTAAAACTACGAATTCATATTGAATTTTTAGGGTTCATGATTAGACCTTCTAATTTGAAGGAAGATTGGCAAATTATTACTTTAAAAATTAGTATGAAATTATCTAACAGAAGCTCAAGATTCCTTTCAAGAGCACATAGAACCTTTATTCTCAGCTCCATCTTATCTAGCTTTCAATATATTAGATGTCCTTTTACCTCTTTCTAGAATAGGTAATGAATATAAAAAAAAACTCTGTAGTAGGGAGAATACAAACAATGGCATTAAATATTAGGTTAACTGGGATGTGATATGTAAGTTAAAAGATGAAAGGGATTTAGAAGTTACAGACCTTGATGACTCAAATATGTATTTGCTAGGTAATAATTTAGTACTAATAGCAATGAAAAACTAATCTAGAATGAAATAATTTCTTATCGATTCTATAACAAAATCTTTAACCTTCATTATCGTATTTCTAACATAAACAACTAAATCCAACTGGAGAAGTCCTTTCTGAAAAATATTACATGTTGTTTGGTTTATATTATGTTTTGTATTTTAAGTTTTCAACATATATCGCAAAAAATAAGAATAGTTAAGGAAGGACGAAGGACACAAAAGAAAGATGAAGGGGATGAACGGACGATGAGGATAAATTACATCTTTTTCCTTTATTACTTTCCAAAACACAGAAAATAAATAATGGTTGCCTCATGTATTAACTTAGTTTTCAAAAATGGTCATTTTTTGTGATATATATATGCATCATTCACATTTTTGTATGGATGAAAGCTCAAAACTAAAAAGCATAAATCAAACACCACCTTAATATTTTGAACTTTGGATAAACAACATCATCCACTAAAGTAATAATACTTTCTCGTGTTCAGATGGTTGGTTATCACCAACCCCACTGAGAGTGAACTTAAAAGAGCTTTTGATATTGGAGTCGCAGCACATTGCCAAATCCTAATGAAGATTGTCTCATGGAATGTTACGGGGTATGGAGACCCCACAAAATGCCATGCTGTCAACCTTATTCTTTCCCCACATAAGATTGATATTCTCTTTCTACAAGAATCGAAACTGTCGGACCTGTCCCCATTCATTATTAAACATACTTGTGGGCCCTTTCTTACTGGCTAAGCCCATGTCAATGTTATTGAAATTAGAGGAGGTTTGATTACAGCTTGGAATGAAGCCATGAGGTCTCTCTATCAAGTAATCACTCACCCATCTGGCTTACACTTAGCCCTAAAACACCTTCAATTTGATACTATTTTTTTCACAAATATGTATGACCCTCAAAACACACACAAGAGAGATGATCTTTGGAAGATCTGCCTTGATTTTGCATCACAAATTAATGGTTTATGGCTCATCGGAGGTGATTTTAACATGACCAGATTTTCCTAGAAAGAAACCTCAGGTAACTTTTCTCGTGATTCTGCAGCTTTTAACTCCTTCATCCAATCGTGTTCGCTCATTGAACCACCAATTAATAACCGGCTTTTCACTTGGACAAACCATAGATTTGATCCTTCTTTAGCTAAACTTGCTCGTTTCTTATTCAACTTGGCCTGGGACGACCTCCACCCTCTCTCGTTGGTCAATGGCCTAAACACAGTCATCCCTGACCACTGTTCGCTTTTGTTAGACACCGGCTCTATACAAAATCTGAAGCGTCCATTTAGATTTGAATGACTCTGGCTATTGGAACCTTCTTTCGATAACTTCATAAACCAGGTTTGGGCTCAGCCAATTGAGTTGCAATTTGCTACTGCCAGAGTAGTTTTCAAGCTCTGATCATTGCGCAAAACTATTCGTCCTTGGGCCAAAACAATCTTGGATTCTCTTAAATCTTGTATCTCCTCTACCCAATAAGCGATTCTAACCTTAACATTCTTGAAGAATCTCATCCACTTAGTAAGGTAGAATCACATAACTTAAAAGACCTTGAAATGGAATTAGATAGACTTATAAAACAAGAGGAGATTGTTTGGAAACAACGTTCAAAAGCAAAATGGATTAAAGAAGGTGACAGAAACACTACTTACTTCAACCAACTTGTGAATGGTCATCATAGATCCACCTTTATTTTTGAAATTAATCATAACACCACCATCTTCACTGACCCGTATGACCTTCGTTGACTCTTTATAGATTTTTGCCAAAACATCCTTGGTAATTACTCCCCTTCCATATATTGATTGGAATCTCCTTTATCCTACCTCTTCCCTTATTCTGATTGACCACCCCTTCTCCAAAGAAGAAATTTTGGTTGGTGCTTAAGGAAATGGCGGATGACAAGGAACCTGGTCCAAACAGCTTCGGTCCCCTTTTCTTCAAACATTTTTGGCCCACTGTTAAGTTCGACATTTTGTAAATGTGTTTTGAGTTTCAATCCAATCCCCTATCCATTGCCAAACTCAATTACGCTAACATCATTTTTCTTCCCAAAATCCCCGATGCTAACACCCTTGCTTCTTTCCGTCCCATCTGCCTTCTCAGTACAACCTTTAAAATCATCACTAAAGTTCTTGTCGATAGGTTATAATTTGTCATAGCCTCCTTGATCGAAATTGAACAATCTACCTTCGTTCTTGGTCGCATAATACTTGATTGTGTGGCTTCCATATAGGAAGTCATCTCCTTTTGTCATTTCACATCGACACCTGGCGTCATGCTTAAACTTCACTTCTCTAAAGCTTTTGATTTGGTTAACTAGAACTTTATTCTCGAGTTAATGGCACATCGTGGTTACCCCGCTAAATGGTGTAATTGGACCAGCTTCATCCTAAACACAAGTTTCTCTTCAAACTCCATCAACGGTGAATCGGGTGGGCACATCAAATGTAAATGTGGTTTAAGATAGGGTGATCCACTTTCGCCTTTATTTTTTTTCTCATCGCCGATGTCTTCAATCAAATGGTAAGGGTTGCGACTGCTAATAACATCATTGCTAGCATTTGTCTTCCCAACTCCAATCTGATGACCTCCAACCTCCAATTTGTTGATGATACCATTCTGTTTGTTTCACCCAATCCCGCATTCATTCACTGCCTCAAAGTCCTTCTTTATACTTTTGAACTTATTTCTGGTCGCTCTATTAACTTCGAAAAAAGTTCTATCATAATGTTGGGCAATTCCACAGACCTCGGGCCCCACATCTCCACCTGCTTAAATTATAAACTTGGTACATTCCCGATTACCAACCTGGGTATCCCCCTCTGCCCCACCAAACTCTTCAGATCATATTGGCACTAAAATTGAATCCATACTAGCTATACGGAAAGGAAATTCCTTGTCCACCGCTGGATGCCTTGTCCTCGTTAAATTCGTCCCTTTAGCCATACCCTTCTATTGGATGTCATTTCACAAACTCCCATCTTGGGTAATCAATAAAATCGATACTATTAGAAGTTCTTTCTTATGAAATGGCAGTAAACCTAAGCGTTTAATTAATCGGAAAATAGTTTGCTTACATCGTAATCATGGTGGCCTTGGTATCATCAATCTTGCTTCGTTTAACCTAGCCTTGCTTGTAAAATGGCTCTGGTGTCTTCATCTAGAAAGAATGGATTCTTCTTCGCCTCTATAACTCTCACCCCAACATCATTCGCCACTTTCCTCCAAATTCTAGACCTTATCCTTTCTGGGCAGGCGTTCTTTCTGCTATCCCCCGCATCTAATCCCTCTTTTAGGTCAAAATCGATGATGGTAACAACTACCTCTTTTGGTTTGATATCTGGTATGGGCAACTTCCTCTTGTTCACTCTTTTTCGAACCTGTTCTCTTTTAGTACTTTACCTAAATATCAGTTTCCAGCACTATGGGCCTTGGCCCAGTGGGCATATATCCACCTTCTTTGTTTGGGCTTGATGTATTTGGTGAAGTTTTCTCGGTCTCCAACATTTTGCAATCCCTTCGTTTGTCTGATGGGCCTGATTGTTACTATTCGGCTTTGGGCCCAATAAGAGGCTTCTCGGTTTCAGTCTGCTACAAATTCCTCTCCCATCCTAGTCACCGCTTCTCTTCTGCTCGTATATGGAAATGCCATCTTCCACCCCGCTTATTTTTTTCCCAATAGTGTCTTATCCATACATGAATCAACACCAAGGATAGGCTCCGCCGTATGAACATATCCGTCGATCCGATGTGCGTCCTTTGCTCATTGCAGGAAGTATCCATTGACCACCTCTTTCTCGAATGCGATTTTTATTACTCTATTTGGGTTGCGACTAGCTTCTTTCTTTATGGTTTCATCCCCTATATTCCCTTCTTCTTCGAATACTGGATGCACAACCCTTCTGACCATAAACTGGACTCCTTCATAGCCATCTTCTGTTGGTGTACTTGGAAAGAGCGTAAATCACACATATTCAGTAAACCAAAGAAACACTTCACTGGGTTTTGTAGACATATTCTGTTCTTATTTGATCTCCGGATAGGTTCTTTTCATTCGACACATTTCAGGCATGCTTTACCGGCCCCATTTTTGTCTGAATCATTGGAGAGCAGTTCGATAGCTCCATGCTGATGGATTCATCTATGCTAAGTCTGTTAGTTCTTTACGATATGTGCTGCAGCATCATATTTTATATATATTCTTATGCTTAGTACTCTTGTAAGTTGTTTATGTTTTGGCCGACTTATAGGACCTTCTTAAGTCCTAGACTATGCCATTATTCTACTAGTCGGGCTTGTTCACCAGAATATTTATTATATACATCTATGTTAATCGGCTGTGTATGTGACGGCCCGCCCCGCACCAACCGACATTTACTCCAAAGGTGCGTTGTACACATGTCCAGTTAGCACGGAACGGGTCGTCAGAAGGAAAGGGAAGAAGGAAATGAACTAACAAAGAACCTGTAGAATGTCTCACAGCGCATAGAATAAAATATAATAATAACATACTTGACATAAAACAGGTGAGACAGTGCATAAGCTGAAGCAACTAACATAGCAGCGGAAAATGTAAGTACAGCTTATGATCCAAAGTTAAACATTATTACAACTTTTCAAACTGTCTCAAAAGCAAAAGCAAGATAAAGGAGGTACACTACTAATGCCCAAGTAGCGACCACCAACGACACAGGGAGAATATCTATATATCATACGTGGAAGCCTCCTGCCCGCCTCCAAATCAGCTACTCGCGCATCACCAGCTAACCTGTCTCTAGTCTACTCATGTGAGCACCCAGAGTAATAAGAGGAGACATAAAACTTTGGGTCAGACATAAAGCCTGGTATGAGCGATAAGCATCTAAACAGAACAATAACAGGTAGACTAAAACATACCTGAACCTACAGCCAAAGAGTTAGCACTACATACTGTACAACACTCTATGGTGCCATATCAAACAGTATAAAGATACGGAGGTGGGGGTGTGCGTGTCATAGTGATGGAAAACAATCAAACATAGCAACCATCCTCACATCTCTCACTTAGTGCGTAAAGCATACTATATTCACCACTTCGATCACCCAACATACCATGCTACAATCACTTTGCCCCATGAAGTCATAAATGGATTCACTGCACTGATAACGTAGCCACAAATCCTTCGCTATGTCCACTTTGCCCCATGGAGTCACAAGGACCCCACTGCACTGGCTCATAGCCTTGTTAATCCTTACTATGTCCACTCTGCCCCATGGAGTCACAATGACCCCACTGCACTGGCTCATAGTCTTACTACGCATCACCTTGCCCCTCGAGTCATAATGACTCTACTGCACTGATAACGTAGTCTTGCTATCATCACTTTGCCCCTCGAGTCATAGTGACTTTACTGCACTGATAAGTAGCCCATCATCCATTTTCAGTGGTGAATCGAAGTTATGAACGTCGACAACTCCTTAGCACATGTCCCGCAGCAAAGTCCAACTCATGAAGTCAACTCGTTGGTTCCCATCTGGATCCTGAGTCATAACTTCCAACTTAGACTACCTTTGCATCTCGGGTTATTGGTCTTCTCTCCTGTTCAGGTCGGTCGGTCAAGCACCTTTCATCCTGGTCGGTTTTCATCATCCTCGGTCGGTCAGTATTGCCCCCCTGGTCGGTCGAACACTTTACCAATCCCGGTCGGTCGTTGCCAGGGTCGGTCAGTCCTCCTCCATCATTCCTAGTCGATCGTTCGATGTCAGGGTTGGTCGGTCCTCCTTCACCATTTCTGGTCGGTCGTTCGATGTCAGGGTCGGTCGGTCCTCCTTCACCATTTCTGGTTGGTCGTTCGATGTCAGGGTCGGTCGGTCCTCCTTCACCATTTCTGGTCGGTCCAGGAACTCGGGTCGGTCAAAACCCCCTGGTCGGTTATCTCGACCCCAAACCTGCACCATTTCAGCGAGCTATTTTCACCTCTCGACGGCGTTTTCGACCAATCTAACACTTCTAATCTATCACAAAGCATACCATACAGTCATAGAAACATAGAGAATCAACCACAAACATCTAAACATCAATATGATAGGTTAATATGGATCAAACATACCCAAAACCCCATATTTCCCCTTAAGCATGTTTAGGTGAAACTAATGATGTGATTAGCAAAACTTAACCAAATTAACCCAAATTCATATCAGAGGTCTAAAACATCATTTCGGATTTTATAAATATTTTTCTGGAATTTTATCGTGTTTAAATTCGCTAATTAACACTAATTACCCTTAATTAGCCATAATTAGTGAGGAACTACGCAAATCACTCACCTTAGCCACAAATAAACTAAGATCTGAAATAAATCTCTGATTTGATGCGAATCCCGATGCTAAACAGCAGCTCCAATGTTGATTTAGTGTAGATCTCCCTTGATTTGATGTTGCTAAGCTTAATCCTTGATTAAAAGATGATTTGGGGGTGATTTAGAGGTTGGAGGCCATTTTTAGGGTTTCTTGGAGATAAGTGGAGGCTAGAAAACTGAAATGGAATGATTCTCTAACTCATTTCAGCCTCCCCATAACCCTAATCCCGAAATGGGTTATGGTATTCACTAATCACCCTATTTGGCCCGGTTAAGCAGTTTTTCACCTTCCAAACCTTATTTCAGCCATATCTCCCAAACGGTAAGTCTGTTTGGCTATTATGACCACTCTACGGAAAGGTAAACCATCAAATGAGTCTAATGGAAGTGGTTTCAGATCAAAATTCCTTTCCAATCAAAAGTTATGGCCAAAACAAGATCAGCTAAAGGCAAAACGGTCATTTAAAAATCGACAAAAACCATGAACATGGGAAATGACTCTAATAGATGTTTCCCAAAGTTACATGTCCATACGACTTCATATGGGAAAGAAATAAATACTCTACGATCCTCCGATGCGTAGAATGCGGGTTGTTACATTCTCCCCCCTTAAAAAATTTCGCCCCCGAAATTACCTAACCAAAACACACAAAAGGGTCCCACATGCCTATCAATCATAAAACAACAATCAAACATGCAAAACAAACAAAACAAGTCTATCCTAGCATGCGGATTAACTAAATTGCAAAGTAAGTCTTACAAGGCAAAGAGTTCTGGATACGTCTTTCTAATGCTCTCCTCTGTCTCCCAAGTACAATCATTCTCGTTCTCGCCCCACTGAACCTTGACTAGCTTCACCACCTTCCTTCGAAGTTGCTTCGTATCGTGACCCACAATATGAATCGGCTTGCGGTTCCCAACCGCCTCGGGTTCTACTTCGAAGTCCTCTAATTGATCAGGTGAAATAGTCATATCTGAGTTGTGAACGAACTTCCTTAGTTGGGAAACATGAAATACATTGTGAACTCCTGCCATTTTCTCTGGTAAGCCAACTCTATATGCCAAATTCCCGACTAGTTCAAGAACAGGGAATGGGCCAACAAATCTTGGTGCCAATTTGCCTCTCCTGCCAAATCGTATCACGCTCTTCAACGGAGAAATCTTGACAAACACCAAGTCACCAACGGAGAATTTTAAGTCTCTTCTCCTTTTATCAGCATAACTTTTCTGCCTATCTTGGGCAACCTTCATTCGTTGTTGAATGGTCTTAATCTTATCTGAAGTTTCCCTCACCACATCTGGTCCAAGCATAAACTTCTCGCCAGTCTCTGTCCAACATGATGGTGAGTTGCACGGTTTTCCGTACAAAGCTTCATATGGAGCCATACCGATACTGGATTGGTAGCTATTATTATATGCAAACTCTACTAGATGCAAATGGTCATCCCATGATCCATCAAAATCCAATATACAAGCTCTCAAGAGATCTTCCAATATACGATTCACCCTCTCCGTCTGACCGTCGGTCTGAGGATGATATGCGGTACTGAGATGTAATCCTGACCCTAGAGCCTCTTGTAAGCTCTTCCAAAACCCACTAGTGAACAACGGGTCTCGGTCACTCACAATGCTTTTAGGTACTCCATGAAATCTCGCTGCCCACTTCATATACAATTCTGCCAACTTGGCTATCGTTCTGGTCGATTTGACTGGTATAAATCTTGCACTCTTAGTCAATCGATCCACAATTACCCAAATGCTATCATATCCCGATCTAGTCCTTGGTAAACCATCGATGAAATCCATCGAGACTTGCTCCCATTTCCATTCGGGAATTTCTAATGGTTGCAACAACCCACTAGGCTTCTTTTACTCGGCTTTAACTAGCTGGCAATTCATGCATTTGGATATAAACTTCCCAACGTCTCTTTTCATCCCTTCCCAGTAGTAAGTCTGTTTCATGTCTCGATACATCTTATTACCACTGGGATGTATAGTCAGTTTTGAGTGATGACATTCTCTAAGCACTTCAAACCATTCACGTTGGGTACAACTAGTCTTCCATTCTTTCTAAGCCATCCATCACGATCAAGCCCATACACATTCATCTCCTCACCGTCGATATCCATCTCTAACTTGGAGATGATTTCCAATAGATTAGGATCGTCCCTCTGGCTGGAACCAATCCGCTCTATCAAAGTGGGTCTGATTGCCAAACTAGCTAGCATTTCTGGATCCAATTTGCACTTTGGTCTGAAATCAAACCCTGCGATATACTCTAGTTGCTTCCATTCAAGAAACATAGCCCCTAAACTGGCATGTCTCTTACTCAAGGCATCGGCTACCGCATTACCTTTCCCAGGTGTATATGCGATATCAAAATCATACGAAGCCAAGAACTCTAACCATCTTTGCTGACGGAGATTTAGATCTTTCTGGGAGAAGAGGTACTTTAACGATTTATGATCGGTAAACAACTCAAACCTTTCTCCCAAGAGATAGTGTCTCCACATCTTCAGCGCAAACACGATCGCTGCTAATTCCAAATCATGGGTAGGATACTTCTTCTCATGCGACTTCAGCTGCCGACTAGCATAAGCTACAACCCTACCTCCTTGCATCAATACCGCACCTAGTCCGGTAACACAAGCATCAGTGTATACCGTCATTTCTTCATTCCCTTTAGGAATGACTAGCACTGGCGCACGCATCAACTTTTCCTTTAGACTCTTGAATGCATTCTCACACACTCCGTCCCAGACGAAGGACTGATTCTTCTTAGTCAACTGAGTAAACGGTGCTGCTATCTTGGAGAAGTCCTGGATAAACTTACGATAATATCCAGCTAACCCCAAGAAACTTCTTACATCTGTTGCATTCTTGGGCGTAGGCCAATCATATACCGTAGCTACCTTCGCAGGGTCCACGGCAATAACACTCTCTGAAACAACATAACCCAAGAATTTCACTTCCCTTCTCCAAAAGTGACACTTAGAGAATTTCTCTTTCAATTGGTGTTTCCTCAAAACCTCCATCACTATCCTCAAGTGTCCCTTGTGTTCCTCCTCTGTCCTTGAGTAAACAAGGATATCATCTACGAACACAAGAACAAACTTATTCAATTGATCTCTGAATACTCGTTTCACAAGATCCACAAAGTAGGCTGGTGCATTGGTCAACCCAAATGGCATGACCAACCACTCATAAAATCCAGACGGCGTCCTAAATGTCGTTTTCGGAACACTCTCATCCGCTACTCGGAGCTGATGAAATCCTGTCGCGAGGTCCAACTGGGAGAACAATCTTGCTCCTTCCAGTTGATCAAACAAATCATCTATCCGCGGTAGAGGATACTTATTCTTCCTCGTTACCTTATTCAACTTGCGATAGTCCACACACAAACGAAGGAAACCATCTGCCTTAGTGGCAAACACAGCTGGTGCTCCCCACTCGGAGACACTTCTTCTAATAAATCCCTTCCTCAAAAGATTGCTGACTTGCACCCCGAGCTCTCGCTGCTCCCTTGGTGCCATACGACGAAGTGGCATCACTATAGGTCTGGCATCTTTCACTAAATCAATACGGAACTCAATCTCTCGGTGTGGTGGAAGCCCGGTCACCTCCTCGAAGACGTCCGGATACTGGCCAACCACGGGCACATCTGACGGCTCATCCTGCGGGATGTCGAGCGAATTTACAAAACTAGCCATTACCCCATCACTAGGTAGACTACCAAACACTACCCTCCGGCCATCATCCGCCCTAACTGCCACCAAAAAGCCCTCACAGTCTACCACCACCCCGTATCTTTGGAGCCAATCGACTCCCAATATAATGCCATACCCAGTAAAGCCCAAAACAAAGCAATCACATACAAACACACATCCATGACTCGATAAGACCACATTTCGGCAAATCATACTAAGGCTAGTTGAACCACCAATCGGGTTCGTCACTACCAATGGTCTATCAACTATCTCGGGTTCCAGTCCCAACCTATCTACCGGGTCACTAGATATGAAGGAACGGGAAGCCCCAGTATCAAACAAAACTCGAACTGGTACATCATAAATAGAAAGCATACCTTGAATAACAACATTCTTTCCTTTCTCTGCCGCAGTTAGGGCATTCGACGAAGAAGGAACAGCATCAATAGCATATGCTTTCACAATCTGCTTCTCCTTAAGAGGTTGCGGACGCTTATCCTTATGATGTCCCACTTGACCACAGTTGTACCACTTCCTTTCCGCTGGCTTGGCCCGATATTCTTTAGCAAAATGGCCCTTCTTACCACAGCTGAAGCACTCAACATCCTTCTTGTTCTTTTTCTGGCCACCCTTAGATTTGTCCTGCTTCCTCTTATTCTAAGAGTTATTCTTGCCTCCACCGCCTGCTTGCGGCTTTGGCCCTTCTGCAGATGCAGCCTCAGTCTTTGACTTAGAGTAAAGAATCTCTGATCTCAAAGCTTTCCCCACAATCGATTCAAAAGTCTCATCGATGTGGTTGATAAGCCTTTCCCCCAAGTATCCATCCAACCCAGTAATGAACTTCTCATTCTTCTTCTCAGGAGTATCGATAAGAGATAGTCCATACTTTGACAAAGTGTCGAACTCAGCAATATAGTCAAAGACTGCCCTTCCAGTCTGCTTGAGTTCCAAGAACCTCTTGAACAACACTGACTTCTGGGCAGCTGGAATGAACTTCTCGCTAAAGCGAGCCTTGAACTGATCCCAAGTAACCTGATCTTCTGGAGTAGCTGTTCTAATAGCATTCCACCAATTCATCGCTCGCCCTTGCAGCCGACGAGACGCTAGCCTTCTCTTCATCGCGTCCTCAAGACCCAAGTCATCGAAGATACGATCACAGTTATCCATCCAATCCTGAACATCTGTGGCCGACTCCGTCCCGTGGAATGGCTTCCCACCAAGGTTAGTGTAATCGTTGCACAACTTGGCAAAATCGACCCTAGGCGCCTGCACTACTGGGCCAACACCGACTCCGGGATTGGGAACTGCCCCTTGCACTTCTCTAAGCATGTCTCTCATGAGATCAGTAAACATCGCCCTCATGTCAGCAGCATTCCCATTATTGGCTCCCCTACCAGCACCTCTAGCATATCGGCTCATCGTCAATCTATAAAAGAGAAACGATTAACGACCCCATAGTGGTGCTAGTGCAGTACGATTTCATTCTTATACTACTAATAGTATATACATATAGCTTTTGAAAACCAAAGTAATCACAAATACGCGCTCTCAGATATGTACTATCTCTCCCTAGTGTCTTTCCCTAGGTTAACTACGCAACCTAGAGCTCTGATACCAAGTGTGACGGCCCGCCCCGCACCAACCGACATTCACTCCAAAGGTGCGCTGTACACATGTCCAGTTAGCATGGAACGGGTCGTCAGAAGGAAAGGGAAGAAGGAAATGAACTAACAAAGAACCTATAGAATGTCTCACAGCGCATAGAATAAAATATAATAATAACATACTTGACATAAAACAGGTGAGACAGTGCATAAGCTGAAGCAACTAACATAGCAGTGGAAAATGAAAGTACAGCTTATGATCCAAAGTTAAACATTATTACAACTTTTCAAACTGTCTCAAAAGCAAAAGCAAGATAAAGGAGGTACACTACTAATTCCCAAGTAGCGACCACCAACGACACAGGGAGAATATCTATATATCATATGTGGAAGCCTCCTGCCCGCCTCCAAATCAGCTACTCGCACATCACCAGCTAACTTGTCTCTAGTCTGCTCGTGTGACCACCCAGAGTAATAAGAGGAGACATAAAACTCTGGGTCAGACATAAAGCCTGGTATGAGCGATAAGCATCTAAACAGAACAATAACAGGTAGACTAAAACATACCTGAACCTGGACCTGCAGCCAAAGAGTTAGCACTGCATACTGTACAACACGCTAAGGTGCCATATCAAACGGTGTAAAGATACGGAGGTGGGGGTGTGCGTGTCATAGTGATGGCAAACAATCAAACATAGCAACCATCCTCACATCTCTCACTCAGTGCGTAAAGCATACGATATTCACCACTTCGATCACCTAACGTACCTTGCTACGATCACTTTGCCCCACGAAGTCATAAATGGCTTCACTGCACTAATAACGTAGCCACAAATCCTTCGCTATGTCCACTTTGCCCCATTGAGTCACAAGGACCCCACTGCACTGGTTCATAGCCTTACTAATCCTTACTATGTCCACTCTGTCCCATGGAGTCACAATGACCCCACTGCACTGGCTCATAGTCTTACTACACATCACCTTGCCCCTCGAGTCATAATGACTCTATTGCACTGATAACGTAGTCTTGCTACCATCACTTTGCCCCTCGAGTCATAGTGACTCTACTGCACTGATAAGTAGCCCATCATCCATTTTCAGTGGTGAATCGAAGTTATGAACGTCGACAACTCCTTAGCACACATCCCGCAGCAAAGTCCAACTCATGAAGTCAACTCGTTGGTCCCCATCTGGATCCTGAGTCATAACTTCCAACTTAGACTACCTTTACATCTCGGGTTATTGGTCTTCTCTCCTATTCGGGTCGGTCGGTCAAGCACCTTTCATCCTGGTCGGTTTTCATCATCCTTGGTCGGTCGGTATTGCCCCCCTGGTCGGTCGAACACTTTACCAATCCTGGTCGGTCGGTGCCAGGGTCGATCGGTCCTCCTCCATCATTCCTAGTCGGTCGTTCGATGTCAGGGTTGGTCGGTCCTCCTTCACCATTTCTGGTCGGTCATTCGATGTCAGGGTCGGTCGGTCCTCCTTCACCATTTCTGGTCGGTCGTTCGATGTCAGGGTCGGTCGGTCCTCCTTCACCATTTCTGGTCGGTCCAGGAACTCGGGTCGGTCAAAACCCCCTGGTCGGTTATCTCGACCCCAAACCTGCATCATTTCAGCAAGCTATTTTCACCTCTCGACGGCGTTTTCGACCAATCTAACACTTCTAATCTATCACAAAGCATACCATATAGTCATAGAAACATAGAGAATCAACCACAAACATCAAAACATCAATATGATAGGATAATATGGATCAAACATACCCAAAACCCCATATTTCCCCTTAAGCATGTTTAGGTGAAACTAATGATGTGATTAGCAAAACTTAACCAAATTATCCCAAATTCATATCAGAGGTCTAAAACATCATTTCGGATTTTATAAATATTTTTCCGGAATTTTAGCATGTTTAAATTCGCTAATTAACATTAATTACCCTTAATTAGCCATAATTAGCGAGGAACTATGCAAATCACTCACCTTAGCCACAAATAAACTAAGATCTGAAATAAATCTCTGATTTGATGCGAATCCCAATGCTAAACAGCAGCTCCAATGTTGATTTAGTGTAGATCTCCCTTGATTTGATGTTGCTAAGCATAATCCTTGATTAAAAGATAATTTGGGGGTGATTTAGAGGTTCGAGGCCATTTTTAGGGTTTCTTGGAGATAAGTAGAGGCTAGAAAACTGAAATGGAATGATTCTCTAACTCATTTCAGCCTCCCCATAACCCTAATCCAAAAATGGGTTATGGGCCTATTCACTAATCACCCTATTTGGCCCGGTTAAGCAGTTTTTCACCTTCCAAACCTTATTTCAGCCATATCTCACAAACGGTAAGTCCGTTTGGCTATTATCACCACTCTACGGAAAGGTAAACCATCAAACGAGTCTAATGGAAGTGGTTTCAGATCAAAATTCCTTTCCAGTCAAAAGTTATGGCCAAAGCAAGGTCAGCGAGGGGCAAAACGGTCATTTAAAAATCGGCAAAAATCATGAACATGGGAAATGACTCTAATAGATGTTCCCCAAAGTTACATGTCCATACGACTTCATATGGGAAAGAAATCAATACTCTACGATCCTCCGATGCGTAGAATGCGGGTTGTTAAAGTGTAGCTCCATGCTACACACCCATCATGCTCTAAAAAAAAGAGCTTTTGACATTTGTAACTTCAAAAATGTAATCTTTAGGTTCTTTAAGTTACATCTTGACTTACAACTTAACTTTTCGCGTGCCCATAAAGACACCTTCTCAATCCGATTTGGCATGCATTGTGGAAAAACTTCAATTCTACAACTTAGATAACGAAAGAAATTCCACAATCAAGTGCTAGGACAAAGAATTTTCTCCTCAAACTCGATGCATAGGTTTGTGTATTTCTCAAAGACTAAGAAAAATGTTTTTAAATATATCTGAAAAGTTGATGCCCTACCTAAAGCTAAATTGCGTATGTCATTTTTTTTATTTTTTGGTAAAGCAAACTGGTTTTATGACGGTTGTATAGCTTTTAATATGATATAAAAACCAATGTTCTGCATATGCACAGAAAATTAACTCTAATCTATAGTGGACTGGTCACTTATAACTCCCACTAATACATTACTTTAACAACATCACTAATCACCACATAGGGTGACTCTTATGAGATCAATATAACAAATTGTAGAAGAGCAAAAAAAGATACCAAAAAAATGAAATTTTGACTACCTAGCTATTCCAAATAGAATCTAAGCTGCATATATTATTAGTCATTCACAAAAACACAATATTATGCCTGAAAATACCTTCGTATAGAATAAAATTGTGTTCTGTTTACCAATCTAGAAAACATATCTCGTATGTCCTACGTACGTATCCTTACCTACTATATGCTCCTTGGCACTCTCAATTTTTTTGACTTTACTAGGACTGTTAACTAATTTTAATATTTTTGACTTGAAATTTGGCACTCTCAAGTTCAACACCCAGATGAATAGAAATTATAGAATATCCTATAGTCACAAATCACAAAAATTCATAAAAGTAAACTAACACAAAGAATTATAGTGTTTTGAGAACGTCTATGTCCACGTCTAGCAACCTTACGTTTACACTGCTCGATTACATATCATAATTATGTTTTCAATAAGAAGTTTAAAAGAAAATAATACAATCGGATTTCAGTAGAGTATTGGTGCCCTAGAGTTAAAGAGATCCTATAAAGTGTTGCATTGGAGTGGTATTTATAAGTGTAGGGTCAGCTTGGTTCGGCATCCAGTAGTGGCGTAGGAACAGAAATAGTCGAAGTAGTGGGTGAAGTGGTTCATGCGAGTGGAACACGTTAGCACACGTGTTTTACCCAATTCAGCATGGTCGAACCAGCCCAACGTGGTGTTGTGGACTGGCCTGATCCCATGCTGATCCTACGTAGCCTCACCTATCTAAACTAGGTCATTGCCTGACCGAGGCCGATTCGCTATGCTGACCTGAGGCATTGAGCTCTGTCGACCTAGATTTGTGATGCTTGAATACTCAATCTCGTCGAACTCCATTACTTTATTCAAGTGATTTTAGGGTTGTGTGAGTCCATGCTCCAGCTTTGAGTGATTCAATGATAGGGAGTTCAAAGTGTGACGGCCTTACAAAAAGATGGGTCAACAACTTGCCCCCCCCCCCCCCAAAAAAACATTTCTTGTTGAAAATGTGTTTTGAACTTTCTTTGACTTGATGTACGAGTTCCACGATCTTGCTGGATTAGTTATGGTTTCTGTGGTCGCAGCAACTTCATGTTTCTAGTTGAGATTGCAGTTCCATTGAGCTCCTGCGAGGTACTAGCCTTACTCGACGATCCATGGTTGAGTCAAGTCTACATCAAGTATTAGTCATAATTGATGGTTGGTGTTTCCGCATGCCAAGATTCATCCTCACTTGACGATTCGAACCATGCTATGAAAAGTATAGATTTTCGTGAGAGGTTAATGACCTTGTCAAATCCTTGTCAAATACCAGCCGTATCCAATGGTCTATAGCCGCATCGGGCGCTTATCAGTCATAAGCCAATATGATGATCCGTAGACTTTATGGGCTCTTGTCAAGCATAAAACATGCTTGAGGGTCTTGACTTAGCGAGTCAGCGTCAGAGGGATCGTCTAGCCTATGTCGAGATCAATTGTACTTAACAATCCTGATTAAACCGACCCCCGTCGGAAGTCGTTTAACCCTTTCCAAGCACAAACCAAATTTAATGATCCTAGCCTAACCGAGCTTCTGTCGAGCATCAACAATACTCATCGTTCTTGATCGAACGAGCTCGTATCTGAGGCCCTTGACCATTGCCAAGCGTCAACCATACTTGATAATCCCAAGTAAGTGAACTTGTAGAATTTATGACGAAGCTGCCTACTCTTTGTCATACATCAGCCATATATGACGGTCCGAAGTGTTTGTCAAAATTTAAGATTTAATAGTTTGTTTTGGTGCCCAATAAGCATCAGTGATATTTGTCGAACGTTTTAATTAAAGTGCAGCAAACATAAGTACTTTTATATTGCTAAAAATGGATGGTTGATCACCATCTCATAGCTTTCCTAGGAGTCATTGTGGATCTCATACAAGAGTAGGAGTCTTAGCCATCAATTACAAGTTCATTAAAAGTTATAACAAAGAAAACGATTCATCATATCGGGTACAGAACATGCCTAGGGGCAGAAAGGTGGTCTTGTACATGGATAGGCCAACTTGGCTGTTGTTTATTGAAAGCAAAAGTGAAGCAATGGTTTGTTTTTGTTCACTATCTGATTTCCATACAGACTCATTAGTTAATAACAAGTTATCCCCGTGCGCTAGGCCCAGTTCCACGTCGAGTAGATGATGATTGATCTTGTCTCGTGGTTATGGCTCTGTTCGGGGCATACTACTATAGTTGTCCCTTTCTTACTAGTTCCTAGACGACATCACAAATGTGTTTGAATACTCTCATGTTGTGTCCGACCATCTCATGAAATGCAGAGACTTTTTTTTGAAATTCCACTCATGCTCGGTGGACACCATTCCAAATGGCTTCCTCGTCAGGAGAGAGTCTTTGGTGTCCTCAAAGATTGCTTCCAGACTCATATTCATCCTGGTATATTTGTCATACTTAGGCCATATTTGAACTTGCTATCCTGTCCTTGGTCATCCTTACGCATGTTCTTCCCTTTTTCGGATGGTCCTCCATCCATTGCAACATTAACTTCGAGGGTTTCGCGGTCTGGCCTTGTATCCTTCTGTCGGAGGTGCTTGTTGGCTTCAAAATAGTATTCTTCAAGATTTCATTGGGAGGTGGGGTCTCATTCCAGTAACACCTTGAACACTATTTCATCCAAAACTATTGAAACAACCGCCATCAAGACCATAGATTGATCTGTCTGATCGATCGCAGCTACTGCGGCATTGAATCTTTCCAAAAAAAGCACGTAGAGTTTATCCAGACCTCCGCTTCACTATTGTTAAAGCCATCACATTTTTAGGTCACACAATGTGAACTCATAATTGTCTCATGAATCTCTCAATCAATCCTGCCCAGTTATTGATTAAGTCATTCTCCAACTGTCTAAACAATAGAGCATGTATGTCGAATAAGAAGAGCAGGTATCACTTGACCATTACTTCCCCTGATGCACATAGCACTTCCACATGCCTCATGTACGCATAAGGTAGACGGTCAGATCTCTCTTTCTGTCATAAGCTTCCAACATCCACAATTTTTAAGTCTGGTGGGTTCCTCAAGTCTCTAATACTTAGAGTGAAAGGATTTCGATGTACATTGCCCACATCCAGATTTGACAAGCCGTCTCGAGTTTACTGTCGAATGATTTCAACAATCCTACTACCACCACCTAGCAATGTCCTTCAATCGTCAATGCTCACCGCTAGGACATTGAGATTTTCCAAGCCGTAATTTCCATGTGTTGTTTCTAAGTTTGGAGTGGCGCCAAGTTGATTTCCAGGAATAATTGTTAGCCCTTTCCTATCCAAATCCATGTCAAGAGGACGAGTACCGTCTATATCAGCATCGTCCCTCGCTTCCAGACTTGGATTTGCTCCAGCGTGAAGTCCTGGAAGAAGGGGTGCTCTGTAGGCGCTTAGGGGTTAACGCTTACCCGATCCAGTTTGGTGCCGAACTAAATTTCCAACTCGATACAAAACAGAGAAGGTTCATAGGGATCTAAACCCGACCGCCTATTCTGTGCCGCGACGGTGTTGGGCCTATTACTAGTACTCAGCCTTTGGTCTCCTACCCCCCATAGCTACGCTAGTATTTCCTGCATCGTGTCTTCTTGCTGCTAGAAATGGGCCTGCAATCCATGCATTGCTTCTTCCATCTCTTCCCTTGTCAAGTAGATAGGGATTTCCAATCGAACAGGCATCTTAGCCATCTTCTTTCCTTCCATCCTGAGAAGCGCCTTTCTTCCTTTTAGTCATCAGCGATCCCTTCTTAATCTTTTTTTGAGTTTGATGAGTAACGCTCCCCTACTTGGAGCACCAAAATGTTAACTTGAAATTTGGCACACTCAAGTTTAACACCCAAATGAATAGAAATTATAGAATCTTGCAGTTACAAATCACATAAATGTGTGAGTTTACAGACACAAAGAATTATAATGGTTCGACAACGTGCCTACGTCCACTGCTAGCATTTCTTGTTTGTATTGCTTGATTACAGATCACAATTACGTTTTTAATAAGAAATTTAAAGAGAAGATGGTATAATCCTGATTTCAGCAGAGTATCGGTGCCCATGAGTTCAAAAGATCCCATGAATTAATGCATTGGAGTGGTATTTATAAGTGTATGATCGGTTCGATTCAGCATCAGGTAGTGATGCAGGAATAGAAAGAGTGGAAGTAGTGGATGGAGTGGGGCAAGTGAGTGGAACACATTAGCACACGTGTTCCACTTAGTTCGGTCGTGCCGAACCGACCCAATATGGTGTTGTGGGCCAAACCTGTAACAACCTGGAAAATCAGAACCAATTTCAATTTGTTATATTGGCAATTTTAAGGAATTTTGAATATTTAGAATGATTTATTTTAAATAATAACGACGAGAAATTTATTTTGAATAGAATTAGAATGCATATATTTATTTGAATCTACGTTAGAATATAAATATTTATTTTAATTATAAAAGGAATTGAAAATGGCGCGGTAGTTTGAAAATTCGATTTCAAATTTCAAATGAATGTACAGGATTCAAATTAAACCGGATTTTAGCGAAACCAAAAATATTAGAATCTATTTGAAAATATCTTTCCAAGAATCCGAAAAATCAAAATTTCATAGCGGGAATAAAAAGTTATGCCTAGTTGAAAATTCAGAATAGTCGCTATGGAATTTTAGCCCTTAAAATAGAAATTTTGCAAACGACCTTCGTTTCGGAGAAACCACTTTTATTGGATCCGGGATGTCAAGTTACTGTTGGATTCCAATTTTCATAATTTTTGAAATCAATATGTGAGTGTGGCAAAAGAAAACGTGTTTTAACAGTTTAAGTCAAATTGGATCGACCAGAAAATAGCCATTTTTCAAACGGTCTCCAAATTCGATGAAATTGGTTTTGTTAGGACTATATCGTGAAAACATAGCCAGATTTATTTTTCTGGAATTTTTGGAATTAATGTGTTGCCCCGATAAATTAAAATGTACGTTTGAATTTAAAATATATTGATTTATATTTTAAATTTAGCGGAAACTATTTGTAACAGCCAAATTGGGTTACGCAACATATCTCGTTGGGTTCGAAATGGGGGTAGTTAGCTGGGGGCGACAGTCGGTGGGTTTGATTCAAAGTTCGAATGGAAAATAATTTTTTTTTGATAATAAAATAATAAAATAAATAATATATTACATATAATCTTGGCCCCTCCCCCTTCTTCATTTCATTCATCACTGTAGAAACAGAAATAAAAAATAAAAAATAAAAACCCCAAAGTAGCGATCGAAGCCACTCCTCCTCAAGGCACTGCACGCCTCCACGACCCCTTCCCCCCTCAAACCACCGCTGATCATCGGAATCTGCACCCCCGTCTCTTCGATATCCCTGCTCCTCTCTCCTTCCTTCTCGAATTAACGAAGACCCCCAGTGTGACGGCTCGCCCCGCACCAGCCGACATTTCCAAGGAAAGTGCGTTGTGCCAATGTCCCACTAGCACGGGACGGTCACCAAAGAAAGGAAAGGGAAGGAAACTTAACATTGGACTAACAAAGAACCTGTAGAATGTCTCACAGCGCATGGAATCAAATATAATAATAACATACTTTGACGTAAAAACAGGCGAGACAATGCATAAGCTGAAAATTAAACATCATAGTAGTGGAAAATCCAAATACAGCTTATGTTCCACTTCATCATTATTACAATATAAAAACTATCTCTAAAGCAAAAGAAAGGAAAGGTACACTGCTAATGCCCAAAGTAGTGACCAGCGACACAAGGAGAATATATAGAGAATAGTACGCGTAAGCCTCCTGCTCGTCTCCAGACAGCTACTCGTGCACAACCAGCTAACCTGTCTCTAGTTTGCCCGTTTAAGAGCACCCAGAGTAATAAGAAGAGACATAAAACTCTGGGTCAGACAAAAGTCTGGTATGAGCGATAAGCAGCAAAACAGAACAATAACAGGTATACTAAACCATACCTGAACCTGGACCTACAACCAAAGAGTTAGCACAATATACCGTACAATACTCTAAGGTGCCACTAACATATGGTGTAAAGGATACGGGGGTGGGGGTGTAGGGGTGTGCATGTCATAGTGATGGCAAACAATCAAGCATAACAACTATCCTCACATCTCTCACTCAGTGCGTAAAGCATACGATATCCACCACTTTGATCACCTAAATCCTTGCCATGATCACTCTGCCCCATGGAGTCATGGCTACTTCACTGCACTGATCCATAGCCACTAGTCCTTGCTATGTCCACTCTGCCCCATGAAGTCATAATGACTCCACTGCACTGACTCATAGCCATGCTACGATCACTCTGCCCTATGGAGTAATAACTACCCTACTGCACTAATACGTAGCTTAACATCCGTCTTGGTGGTGAATCAAAGTTATGGACGTCGATAACTCCTTAACACACGTCCCGCGGCAAAGTCCAATCATGAAGTTAACTCATTGGTTCCCAACTGGATCCTGAGTACAAACTTCCCACTTGGACTACCTTTGCATCTCGGGTTTGGTCTCATCCGGATCAGTTCGGAAACAAGCTTCTATTCAGATCGGTTCTCTTCTTCTCGTTCAGTACATGGTCGTCAACCTCACTTTGGTCGGGTCGTGGATCCCTCTCCAGGTCGGGTCGGTTCGTGACTTCATCTCCAGGTCGTGATCCTCCTCCGGCTCGGGTCGTGACATGCTCCAACTCCAGTCCACGGTATGTCATTCTGGTTCGTAGGTGGCACACTGGTCGTCTCGTGCTTCCTGGTTCGTGGTCTATCTCCTGGTACTGGCTTGTCATCATGATTCAAACAGGAGACTCGTGAGGCTCGAGGAGAAACGGCTCGTACAACTCCGGTTCGTGAAGGGGGTGTGTACCACGAGCGGGGTCGGGTCGGGTAGGGGCGATCCGATCCGGTCCCTGCATGTTTTTCCTGCAACTTCCAGCGACTGTTTTTACACCAAACAACTACGTTTTCGACCATTTTAACTATTCTAATCAATCACAAAGCATACCATACAGTCATAGCAACATAGAGAATCAATAATAAACACCAAAACAACAATCATACCATGTAAAATGGATCAAACATACCAAAAAACCCTTATTTTCCCCTTAAGCATGTTTAAGCAAATCTAATGGTAGGATTAACAAAACTTAACCAAACCAACCCAAACTCCTAACAGAGGCTTAAAAACAATATTTCAAAATTTATAAATATTTTTCCAGAATTTAATCATGTTTAAATTCGCTAGTTAACACAAATCACCCTAATTAACTGTAATTAGTGTAAAAACAAATAATCACTCACCTTGGCCACAAATAAAACTTTTAGAAATGAAATTCCACTGATTTGGGAGAATACTGATGTCGAACAGTAGCTCCAACCTTGCTTTGGTGCTATTTCTCCTTAATTTGATGTTGCTAAGCTTAATCCTTGATAAGAGAGCGATTTGGGATGAAATTAGAAGGTGGAGGCCATTGTCATGGTTTCTAAGAGGTAAATGGCGGCTAGAAAACTGAAATAAAATGAAAACCTAGCTCATTTCAACCTCCCCATAAACCTAATCCCGAAAAGGGTTATGGGCCCATTCACGAATCACCTCATTTGGCCCGGTTAAGCTGTTTTTCACCTTCTAAACCTTATTTCGTCCATATCTCCCAAACGGTATGTCCATTTTTCACATATTACCACTCTACGGAAAGATAAACCATCACCCGGATCTAATGGAAGTGACTTTAGGTCCAAATTCATTACCAATTAAAAGTTATGGCCAAAAAAAGATCAGCTAGGGGCAAAATAGTCATTTAAAAATCGGCAAAAATCATGAACATGGGAAATGACCCCAATAGTCGTCTCCCAAAGTTACATGACCATACGACTTCACATGAAAAAGAAATAAATATTCTACAATCCTCCGATGCGTAGAATGTGGGTCGTTACATCCCCCCCCCCCCCCCCACCCTTAAGAAATTTCGTACCCGAAATTCCTTAACCCAAAACATACAAAGGATCCTGCATGCCTACCAATCATTAACAAAACAATAAAGCATACAAACAACACAACAAGCCTATCCTAGCATGCAGTTTACTAACAAGGGAGTACTATACCGATATAAAAAACTTACCAGGCAAAGAGTTCTGGATACTTCCTCCTTATGTCCTCCTCTGTTTCCCAAGTACAGTCTTCCTCATCATCACCCCCACTGGACTTTGACTAGTTTCACCGCTTTCCTTCGAAGTTTCTTCGTATCGTTCCCAACAATACGCATAGGCCTGCAGTTCCCAACCGCCTCGGGTTCAACCTCGATATCGTCCAACTGATCCGGTGAAATAGTCATATCGGGGTCGTGCATGAATTTTCTTAACTGGGAAACATGAAATACGTTATGAACTCCTGCCATCTTCTCTGGTAATTCAACTTTATACGCCAAATTCCCAACTTGCTCGAGAACTAGGAATGGACCAACATTGGTGTTAACTTGCCTCTCCTGCCAAATCGTATCACGCTCTTTAACGGGGAAATCTTGACAAACACCAAGTCGCCAGTGGAGAACTTTAAATCTCTTCTCCTTTTATCAGCATAACTCTTTTGCCTATCTTGGGCAGCCTTCATTCGTTGTCGGATAACTTTGATCTTATCTGAGGTTTCTCTTATCACATCTGGCCCAAGCACAAATTTCTCACCGGTTTCTAACCAACATGACGGTGAGTTGCACGGTCTTCCGTACAAAGCTTCAAATGGAGCCATACCAATACTGGATTGATAACTATTATTATATGCGAACTCCACTAGATGTAAATGGTCATCCCATGATCCAACAAAATCCAATATACAAGCTCTTAAGAGGTCTTCTAATATACGATTCACCCTCTCTGTCTGACCGTCGGTTTGAGGATGATACGCGGTACTGAGATGTAATTCTGATCCTAACGCCTCTTGTAAGCTCTTCCAAAATCCACTTGTGAACAACGGATCTCGATCACTCACAATGCCTTTGGGTATTCCATGAAATCTCACTACCCACTTCATATATAGTTCCGCTAACTTAGCTGATGTTCTATTCAACTTGATAGGTATAAACCTTGCACTCTTGGTCAATCGGTCCACAATCACCCAAATGTTATCATGGCCCGATCTAGTCCTTGGTAACCTATCAATGAAATCCATTGAGACTTGTTCCCATTTCCATTCTGTAATTTCTAATGGTTGAAACAAACCACTAGGTTTCTTTTGCTTAGCTTTAACTAACTGGCAATTCATGCATTTGGATATAAACTTCCCAACGTCTCTTTTCATCCCTTCCCAGTAGTAGGTCTGCTTCATGTCTCAATGCATTTTGTTACCACCGGGATATATAGTCAGTTTTGAGTGATGACATTCTCTAAGCACTTCATCTCCCAATCCATTCACGTTGGGTACAACCAGTCTTCCATTCTTTCTAAGCCATCCATCTCGATCAAGCCCATACTTGTTCATTTGTTCGTCTATTCCCATCTCTAACTTTGAGATGGTTTCCAATAGGTTAGGATCGTCTCTCTGGCTGGAACCAATCCGCTCAATCAAAGTGTGTCTGATCGTCAAACTTGCTAACATTTCTGGATCCAATTCACACTTTGGTCTGAAATCATACCTAGCAATAAACTCCAGTTGCTTCCATTCCAGAAACATAGCCCCTAAACTGGCATGTCTCCTACTCAAGGCATCAGCTACTGCATTGCCTTTTCCTGGTGTATATGCGATATCAAAATCATATGAAGCCAAGAATTCTAACCATCTTTGTTGTTGGAGATTTAGATCCTTCTGAGAGAAAAGATACTTCAACGACTTATGGTCAGTAAGCAACTCGAATCTTTCTCCCAAGAGATAATGTCTCCACATCTTCAACGCAAACACGATCGCTTCCAATTCCAAATTATGGGTAGGATATCTTTTCTCATGCGGTTTCAGTTGCCGACTTGCATAAGCTATAACCCTACCTCCTTGCATTAGTACAGCACCTAGCCCGGTACCACATGCATATGTATATACTGTCATCTCTTCATTCCCCTTAGGAATGACTAACACTTGTGCACATGTCAACTTTTCCTTTGGACTCTTGAATGCATTCTCGCACTTTTCGTCCCAGACGAAAGCTTGATTTTTCTTGGTCAACTAAGTCAATGGTGTTGCTATCTTGGAGAAGTCTTGAATAAACTTGCGATAATATCCAGCTAATCCCAAGAAACTTCTTATGTCCGTTGCATTCTTGGGCGTAGACTAATCTTGTACCATGGCCACCTTTGCAAGGTCCACGACAATACCATTCTCTAAAACAACATGGCCCAAGAATCTCACTTCCCTTCTCCAGAAGTGACACTTAGAAAACTTCGCTCTCAATTGGTGTTTTCTCAACACCTCCATCACTATCCTCAAATGTTCCTTGTGTTCTTCCTCTGTCCTTGAATAAACCAAAATATCGTCCACGAACACAAGAACAAACTTATTCAACTGATCTCTGAATACCCTATTCATAAGATCCACAAAATATGTTGGTGCATTGGTCAACCCGAATGGCATGACTAACCACTCATAAAATACAGACGGCATCCGAAATGTCATTTTAGCTATACTCTCAGCTTCCACTCTAAGCTATTGAAAACCTGTCGCGAGATCCAACTGGGAGAACACTCTCGCGCCACTCAACTGATCAAGAAAATCTTCTATCCGCGTAGAGGGTACTTATTCTTCCTCGTCACCTTATTCAACTCGCGGTAGTCCACACACAAACGAAGGGAACCATCTGCCTTAGTAGCAAATACGACTGGTGCTCCCCACTCGGAAACACTTCTTCTGATAAATCCCTTCTTCAACAGATCGCTTACTCGCACCCCGAGCTCTTGCTGCTCCCTTGGTGCCATACGACGAAGTGGCATCACTATAGGTATGGCATCTTTCACTAAATCAATATGGAACTCAATCTCTCAGTGTGGTGGAAGTTCGATCACTTCCTCGAAGACATCTGGATACTGGCCAGCCACGGGCACATCTGACAACTCATCATGCGGGATGTCGAGGGAATTTAGAAAACTAGCCATTACCCCATCACTAGGTAGACCACCAAACACTACCCTCCGCCCATCATCCGCTCTAACTGTCACCAAAAAGCCTTCACAGTCTACCACCACCCCATATCTTTGGAGCCAATCGACTCCCAAAATAATGCCAAACCCAGTAAAGCCCAAAACAAAGCAATCACAAACAAACATACATCCATGACTCGATAAGACCACATTACAGAAAATCATACTAAGGCTAGTCGAACCACCAATCGGGTTCGTCACAACTAAAGGTCTATTGACTATCTCGGGTTCCAATCCCAACATATCTACCAGGTCACTAGATATGAAGGAACGGGAAGCTCCGGTATCAAACAATACTCGAACAGTAACATCTAAAACAGAAAGCTTACCTTGAATGATGATATTCTTTCCTTTCTCTGCCGCGGTTGGAGCATTCGACAAAGAAGGAACAACATTAATAGCATATGCTTTCACAATCTACTTTTCTTTAGGGGGTTGCGGACACTTATCCTTGGGATGTCCCACTTGGCCACAATTGAAACACTTCCTGTCCGCTGGCTTTGCTCGACATTCTTTAGCATAATGGCCCTTCTTTCCATACCTAAAGCACTCAACATCTTTCTTATTCTTCTTCTTCTGGCCATCCATGGTCTGATTCTGCTTTCTCTTATTCTGAGAACCATTCTTGCCCCCACCGCTTGCTTGTGGCTTTGGCTCATCTGCAGATGCAACCTCAGTCTTTGACTTAGGGTATAGACTCTCTGATCTCAAAGCTTTCCCCACAATCGATTCAAACGTCTCATCGATGTGGTTTATAAGCCTTTCCCCCAAGTACCCATCCAAGCCAGTTATGAACTTTTCGTTCTTCTTCTTGGCAATGTCGATAAGGGATAATCCATACTTCGATAAAGTATCGAACTCAGCATTATATTCCGAGACTGCCCTACCATTCTGATTAAGCTCCAAGAACTTCCTAAACAATTCTGATTTCTGAGAAGTTTGTATAAACTTATCGCTAAAGTGGGTCTTGAACTGATCCCAAGTAACTTGATCCTTTGGAGTAGCTGCCTCAATAGCATTCCACCAATTCATCGCCGTCCTTGCAGCTGACGGGATGCTAGCCTTCTCTTCATTGCATCCTCGATACCCAAGTCTTCGAAGACACCGCTCACAGCTATCCAACCAATCCTGAACATCCATAGCCGACTCCGTTCCGTCGAACGGTTTCCCACCAAGAATAGTGTAGTCCTTACAGAGCTTGGCGAAATTGGCCCTAGGCGCCTGCACCGCTGCACCACCACTATTTGTAGTGTTAGGAGCTGCCCTCTGAACATCTCTAAGCATCTCTATCATGAGGTCAGTGAACATCGTCCTCCTATCAGGAGCATTCCCATTATTAGCACCTCTACCAGTACCCCAAGTATATCGGCTCATCGTTCAATCTGTAAGGTGAAAACGATTAACCATCGCTTCAGTGATGCCAGTGCAATGCGACTTCATCCTTAAATATACTAATAGTATATATATATAGCTTTTGAAAACCAAAATATCACAAATACGTGCTCTTATATACGTACTGTCTCTCTCTGGTGTCTTTCCCTAGGTCAACTACGCAATCTAGAGCTCTGATACCAAATGTGATGGCCCGCCCCACACCAGCCGACATTTCCAAGGAAAGTGCGTTGTGCCAATGTTCAACTAGTACGGGACGGTCGCCAAAGATAGGAAAGGGAAGGAAACTTAATAGTGGACTAACAAAGAACCTGTAGAATGTCTCACAGCACATGGAATAAAATATAATAATAACATACTTTGACATAAAAACAGGTGAGACAGTGCATAAGATGAAAACTAAACATCATAGCAGCGGAAAATTCAAATACAGCTTATGTTCTACTTCATCATTATTACAATTTAAAAATTGTCTCTAATGCAAAAGAAAGGAAAGGTACACTACTAATGCCCAAGGTAGTGACCAGCAGCGACACAGGGAGAATATACAGAGAATATTATGTGTAAGCCTCGTGCTCGTCTCCAGACAGCTACTCGTGCACAACCAGCTAACTTGTCTCTAGTCTGCCCATTTAAGGGCACCCAGAGTAATAAGAAGAGACATAAAACTCTGGGTCAGACAAAAGTCTGGTATGAGCGATAAGCAGCAAAACAGAACAATAACAGGTATACTAAACCATACCTGAACCGGACCTTCAACCAAAGAGTTAGCACAACATACCGTACAATACTCTAAGGTGACACTAACATATGGTGTAAAGGATAAAGGGGTGGGGGTGTGCATGTCATAGTGATGGAAAAAAATCAAGCATAGCAACCATCCTCACATCTCTCACCCAGTGTGTAAAGCATACGATATCTACCACTTTGATCAACTAAATCCTTGCCATGATCACTCTGCCCCATGGAGTTATGGCGACTCCACTACACTGATCCATAGCCACTAGTCCTTGCTCTATCCACCCTGCCCCCATGAAGTCATAACGACTCCACTGCACTAAATCATAGCCATGCTACGATCACTCTGCCCTATGGAGTAATAACTACCCCACTGCACTGATACGTAGCCTAACATCCGTCTTGGTGGTGAATCAAAGTTATGGACGTCGATAACTCCTTAGGACACGTCCCGCAGCAAAGTCCAATCATGAAGTTAACTCATTGGTTCCCAACTGGATCCTGAGTACAAACTTCCCACTTGGACTACCTTTGCATCTCGGGTTTGGTCTCCTCCAGATCGGTTCGGAAACAAGCTTCTATTCAGATTGGTTCCCTTCTTCTCGTTCAGTCCATGGTCGTCAACCTTGCTTGGGTCGAGTCATGGATCCCTTTCCAGATCGGGTCGGTTCGTGACTTCATCTCTAGGTCGTGATCCACCACCGGCTCGGGTCGTGACATGCTCCAACTCCAGTCCGTGGTATGTCATTCTGGTTCGAAGGTGACACACCGGTCGTCTCGTGCTTCCTGGTTCGTGGTCTATCTCCTGGTGCTGGCTTGTCATCAAGATTCAAACAGGCGACTCGTGAGGCTCGAGGAGAAACGGCTCGTACAACTCCGGTTCGTGAAGGGGGTGTGTACCATGAGCGGGGTCGGGTCGGGTAGGGGTGATCCGATCCGGTCCCTGCATGTTTTTCCTGCAACTTCCAACGATTGTTTTTACGCCATACGATTGCGTTTTCAACCAATCTAACTGTTCTAATCAATCACAAAGCATACCATATAGTCATAGCAACATAGAGAATCAACAATAAACACCAAAACAACAATCATAGCATGTAAAATGGATCAAACATACCCAAAAACCCTTATTTTCCGCTTAAGCATGTTTAAGCAAATTTAATGGTAGGATTAACAAAACTTAACCAAACCAGCCCAAACTCCTAACAAAGGCTTAAAACAATATTTCGAAATTTATAAATATTTTTCCAGAATTTAATCATGTTTAAATTCGCTAACTAACACTAATCACCCTAATTAACTGTAATTAGTGTAAAAACAAAGCTAATCACTCACCTTGGTCACAAATAAAACTTTCAGAACTAAAACTCCACTGATTTTGGCGAATACCGATGTCTAACAGCAGCTCCAACCTTGTTTTGGTGTTACTTCTCCTTAATTTGATGTTGCTAAGCTTAGTCCTTGATTAGAGAGCGATTTGGGATGAAATTAGAAGGTGGAGGCCATTGTTAGGGTTTCTAAGAGGTAAATGGCGGCTAGAAAACTGAAATAGAATGAAAACCTAGCTTATTTCAGCCTCCCCATAACCCTAATCCCGAAAAGGGTTATGGGCCCATTCACTAATCACCTCATTTGGCCCGGTTAAGCAGTTTTTCACCTTCTAAACCTTATTTCGTCCATATCTCCCAAACAATAAGTTTGTTTTTCACATATGACCACTCTACGGAAAGGTAAACCATCATCCGGATCTTATGGAGTGGTTTCTGGTCAAAATTCATTACCAATCAAAAGTTATGGCCAAAATAAGATCAGTTAGGGGCAAAACGGTCATTTAAAAATCGGCAAAAATCATGAACATGGGAAATGATCCCAATAGTCGTCTCCTAAAGTTACACGACCATATGACTTCATATGAAAAAGAAATAAATATTCTACGATCCTCCGATGCGTAGAATGCGGGTCGTTACACCCAGACCTCCCCAGAATAGAGCGACATCGTGCTCCACCCTACCACCACCGCGAACCAACTATGCACCCCCCCTCCCTCCGGTTCCCGCCGACGCCAATGTCGAGCGCCTAGCACCAGGTCAGCGCCACCACATCGAACTCCCCCTGGCAATCAAAACCATGAAAGTTGGGTAAGCTTTCCTGAATTTGATTCTTAGGTAGAAAAGCTTTGTTTTTTTTATATTTTTATATACATGAAAGCTTATATTTTTATTTTCATGAAAGCTTATATTTTTATTTACATGAAAGCTTATATTTTTATTTTCATGAAAGCTTATATTTTTATTTACATGTAAGCTTATATTTTTATTTTCATAAAAGCTTATATTTTTATATAACATGAAGTTTAGATTTATATACATATATAGCGAATAAAATGTTATGTTTTTATTTTAAATAAAGCTATGATTTTTATATAAAGCTATAATTTTTAACTTGTTAACAAAAAGATTAGATTTTTATATAACATAAAGATGTGATTTTTATACATGAAGTTATAGAATATAAAAATATGATTTTTATCATGAAGAGAAGAATATGAAAATATGATTTTTATATATATAACGATATAGTAGAAAGGCGATTTTTAAAAAATATATAGCGTTGTCAAAAATATAATTTTTAACATAAACTGTGTGAAACAAATCTCATTGGAAACACGGCGAAGATTTTCTACATATGAAGAGTCGCGGTGTTTGGTTAAGCTTATGGGTGAGAACTCACCATATTTTCTGATACAGTTATTTATGTTATAACTACATATATGAGTTGTTCCCCGTCGTCCACAGACCATGGACGACTTGTTTGATTGTTTGGTTTGGTTGATTAGATTATTTGGTTGAATTTGGTTTGGGAAATTAATTGAGTTGATAGAATTTGGTATGTCCATAGCGCGAGCCATTATTAGGCGAGGGATAAGGCTAAACCTTATCCCGGTTCTAGTATTGCTCCGTTATGCCGCCAAAATTTTCTAAAATATATTAGAATAATAAAAATATCATTTTTATTGTATAAATGAACTGAATAGAACATTCATGCGTTGAATAAATATTTTTAACGCATATATGAATAAAATAAATATTCATTAACAAATTGGACAATTTGTTTATGTACACACATTTGGCTGATATTGATTGGGACGATATATTTTACACATCGCCCAACTGCACAAATAAATATGTGTTTGTTGTTTGAAAACCCCACATGGGTATTGGGATGATATTGGACACACACTAATCCCAATATTTAGTTATATATCAATCGATTGGTTGACAGGCTGTTATAAGCATTGATTATTCGTATTTAACGCTTATGCAGTTGTGTAATTCACGCTGGATGATGGTTGACTGTGTTTGATTATTGGTGTGTACATGTGTTGTATGAAATCCATATAAATAATATTATATGGTAATTGACTGCGTCTGATTCTAGTTCAGAAAGGATGAATATTTTAAAATAAAGAATATTTTAAAATAATGAATATTTTAAAATAATATTCAGTAAAAGATAAAAATCTAATTTTGATGTCCCATTTGGGATGGACACAAATATATTTAAATATATTAAGCCGTGTTGATTAAATTAACCCTATTTTTACAAGCGAGTGATATTTAAATCAACTTATTCGTTTTTATAATGAATATCGAAAAGGAAGTGATTTCAAAATCTAATGTTTTGAAGATATTATCATTTATATGTTAATGATATAGAATATTCAATTTTGATTTAAAATTGAATATGAAGCTGAAATCGTTTTTAAAACGAAGTTAAAACGATTTATAAAATACGTTTTAAAAAGGAAATCGATGAAATATATATAATATATATTTAAT
Organism: Allium sativum; assembly: GCA_030737875.1. Lineage (NCBI taxonomy): Eukaryota > Viridiplantae > Streptophyta > Magnoliopsida > Asparagales > Amaryllidaceae > Allium > Allium sativum. Next base: position 543,220,894 of record CM060922.1, read on the forward strand.
GGACTGAATAGAACGTGTCGCGCCGCAGCAGTTCGTGAATTTCGACCATTGACTTCGAATTGACATTACGGGAGATCCGACCATCGGATTCTGCTGAAACCATGACCGTTGGGTTCGTATCGAAAAGAGCATTCCAAGGAATATTAGAGATTTGAAATCTAACGGTTAGATTTGGAATTATATCCAAATCAAATTTGGAAAAGGTCGTTGTAAGTGCAGTTCGACGACCGTTTATCTAAATCGACTGTACGGGCCTTGATAAAATTATAAAAAATATTAATAATTTGTGTAAAATCATAATAAATAGTTTGGAAAGAATTGGGATGAAAAATTCCATATTTGAAAAGATAAAAATATATTTTTATCGAAATGAACTAGTTATTGACTAGAATTATAATCCAATTATTTTTAAATAAATAAATTGGATTGAGAATGAGTTTTAATATAACCCGAATTTCCAATATATGAATTGGAATGGATTTGAATCGAAATCATCTTTGGAATATTTCGATGTTGGATTTCATGATTATACAGATATTGTTATGGAAATTTGAAATATATTTATATTGTTATTTCCAATATGATATTTGTTGGTTTCAGAATTTGATATTGAATATAAGCCGATATATTTTCTATTCAGAGCCTTGTATTTAATATCAAATGGGATTTTGGGTTTGTCATGAACGGTGTCTTAAGTAACACTGTTCTTAAACCAAGTGGAGAAATGATTAAATCTTTTCATTTAGATTTAATGAAGTATACCAATTAATTAATATTTAATTGGAATTGAATTGAAATTGATTTTTGGGTTTATCATGAACGGTGTTTTAAATAACACTTGTTCTTTAACCCGATTAACAATGGAATGAGATTTGGGTTTGTCGTGAATGGTATCTTAAATAATACTGTTCTTAAACCCAATGGAGTTAAGGAAATTAGAAACTAACTGGAGATTAGCTAAGTTGAATGGTTTTTCTGGGTATTTATCTGATGTTGGTTCCGGCCTTCGGGGTTAATACTTAAGGAATCGCTCTCTTACTAATTTACAGTTAGAGACTGAGGAATGGAATGTGATTTTGGGTTTATCGTGAACCGTGTTTTAAATGACATTGGTTCTTTAACCCAGTTAAAGATAAGATTAATTTCTTAGCTTTGAATAATCATTAATATTGATTTTCGGGAAGATTAAAACTAAATGGAGTTTTAATGAATCTTTGATTAGATTGAAAAGTGAATGTGATAATTAAAATTATCAATTCAAGAAAATGATCGGAAATGGAGTGCCGCCAGTTTTACTCTAGGCGATAGTCAAATCTTTAATTAGATTTGAACGTGAAATGGTAATTAATATTTACCAATGACACCGTGGTGTTAGATATGGAGTATTACCAGTTTTGCTCCATGGGATGAATAGGTTGGGATTGGGAAATAAAATAAATGATTACTTCGGTGTGGTTCGCTAATCCCAACTAGTTTGGAAAACCTTAATATGGTTTGATTTCCAAAGGAAGATTAAAGAATAAACTTAAAAGGGTTTATCTTTGATAAAATTAATGGGAACCTATTCCTTGATGATGTGAATATTTAAATAAAATATTACTCTGGATTGGAATGAGGCGTATGTTGTGTTTGTGTAACACTTGTTCATTATATACGCGAGTTATTCGGAAAGGCCGGGTTTATACCCATTCTGAATAGCTGACTCGATGAAGAAGACGGTGGTTGAAGACCGGAGGTCTTCACATTGTTTGGATGATTACTGATGTCTTGATTGGGATGTACACCCAAGACGAGGTAATGAGTGGTGATCGTCCAGACGTACTTGGAGATCGAAGGATATGTGAGGGCCTCTATCCTGTATTGGACATATGGGACGAGGAATAAGGTGCCTCCAGTTTCGTTCAGACCCAAAACGAACTTGCAAATGGACTGTGTGTCTGACATTGGATTTTATTTTGTGTTGATTGATATCTATTAAATATACATCTGCCTGGTGAAGGAGAATTTATTCTCTTACTTCGCCCTCCTCTGAGACGTACGGGATCAGAGGTTGTATATCGATAGACAACAGTCACATGGCGTAAATTGCCTGTGTGGCATGCCTGAGTGGCAAATGATCAAGGCTTTTATTAAAAAGCAGAGCATTGTGGTTGATGATCAAAGCATAACTTTAATATAGCGCTGCTTTGTGTATGGCGTTAATTCGCAAGCTTCACTTCCCGATATGGACCAGAAATGGGAGAGGAACCAGGGAGAACATGTGTTTCTTTCTAGCTAGAGATGGTGTCAGCGTTTTACAAGCCTTAGAATTTTACTTTTATGGAAGATGGATTGCGAGGCGCCTCGATTATATCGGTCACTTCGGTGCCAATGGATGGTTTGGTCGGTATATGACCAGTTTACACCCCATAGGGCGGGGAGACGTATTGTTCAGGGAAATATTAAACCACTTCGTGTGGATAGGCCCTCTGGCTCCTTAGGGATCACCTGAGCCTGAGTCCTGAGGCATGGGCTAGAGTGTTTTGAAGTGGTGAGGACGATCCCTTGCCTCGGTTCATATATGGCAATCCAACTTCCAATACGCGACTTTACGGTTTTAATTGTAGAACTAGTATGGCGACATAGTAGCATTGGATGTGTAACGACCCGGATTTTCAGCCGTTGAATTCTGAATATTTAAATTTGTTTTAAATATTTTATTTGAATTATATATAGGAATTTATTTAACAAAACGATATTTAATTATAAAATAATTTAAAACGAGCTCGAAATAGTTGCGGTAGTTCGTTATTTACGATTTAAACTTCAACTGAATATACAGTATCCAAAATAGGTTGGATTTCTTTGAAACAAGAAACGTTCGGATCTAATTGATTATATTTTTCTAATGGAAGAGAAAAATCGAGTTTTCGTATTGTAAATTTTGTTTAATGTCCAAATCAAATTTTCAGAAAGTCGCTGTGGAATCGTTTTTATGCCATAACAGTTATTTAAATATATTTAAATAATGATTACGAATTTGGACAAGGTTCTTTTGAGGCGTAGTTATAATTTAATTTTTAGAATTTTACTATAATTTTTAATTAATTAAATACGCAACTTTTTACTTGGAGTATTTTGCACCCTATATCAATATTTTGGGGTTTCATAATATAAGTTAAACTACCGATATTATTATATTTTTGGGATCGTGGTATCTCACTGGACACGACCGTACTCTTATTTCTGTCCATAGCAGTTTGTATGCAAACAAAATTTTATATAACCGTATGCTTTATAACTTTAAACATATGATAAGTAATTAATAATATACGAGAGATAGGCATGGTGATTAAGTAAATATGTTTTTAGTACTTAGGTCAATTTGATGCTGATCAATTTGATGTCAAACTATGGTAAGTAGGAGCTTGAGGGAAGACACGGTAAAGGAGTAAAATCATACATGAAACTGTGCTCTCCACTTGAAACCGTTTCTCAACCTGTATTCTCCGAATTAAAAAAATAGTCTCCTTGTCTACCACGTTCTCAACCCGTGTTCCTCACGTCACTTGAAACCATGCATCCCAAGTAAGTTCAACTCCGTGGTATCCAAGCTTTCCCATTTCCGTGTACCTCAAGTTATTGACACCGTGAATACCACGCTTCTAAAACCCATATAAAAACAAGCTGACCCTTCTCTATTTCTTCCCTTCAACAAAATCGAGCTCCTCCCTCAAACAAACCAAATCGTTCATTTCAAATTCACGGAAAAAACCGAATAAATCCAATAATTTCCAATACCGATACAATTAAATTCCTGAAGGGTTTGTTTTTTTTGAGATCTCGCATGAGTTTAGCTGAGTTCGAGCATTTGTTTTGCTGCAAAACTATTACCGTTGCTAGAGTTTTTCAATTGTGGGGATTCGAAGGTGGAAATTTGAGTAGTGCGGTGTATATTGGGATCTGAAGGTTATATGTAATAAAAGTATCGCCACTTATGGGTTTGGTGCATACTACGAGCCACGACATGGCCATGAACGGAAATTGTTTGAGGGTGATGCTGGTCTGGTGGAGGTACGACGTACGGGGTAGGTGTTGGCGAGGGGTTAAAGGGAGTAGTATTGGTTTTATTGAGAAGAAGGATTACCGGTTGGATTATTATGTGGATTTAGGGATTTAGGGTAATTAACTTGATGGACTAGTGGATTAAATTAAGGAACATGTAGATTTTATGGGAAGCAGAAGAGATTAATGCATGGATTAATGAATTTAAGGTGGATTTTTCAAAGTGAAGTATATCTATAGTGACGGATGGTTGGTTGACTGGGGTGGTGATGTTTGAATCTGTGGTGATGTGTGATGAGAATGATCAAAGGGAGTATGAAAGAAGTTGGGTGGAGATGATTTGGTTGGGATGGTTGGGTTGTTTCAAGAAGAAGAGCAGCATTATTTAAGATGAGTTCAACGTGTATCCGTGTTTAAAGACTCAAGAATAATAAAAAAAGGGAAAACTGGAAAATCATTTCGCAAAGAAGGAGGAAATGGGAGGGACTTCAAACTGTAATTTTGGAATGGTTTAAAGGAGGAGAAGCTGTAACAACCCGTATTTTCAATAACCTGTTATAACGTAAATCGAGGCAGAATTTAATTTATAAATCTGAATCAAGGGAAACGGGCTATGCCATTGCGTTCGTCTCGGAAAAATACGCGAAATAGAGTCCGAGTTTTCGAAAATCGGAGTCCGTATGACCCGATTAAGGCCCGGCGAAGTTTTCAGAAAATTTCTAAGTAAAAACAGATTTCAAACTTGAATTTGGAAAATTGGGCCAGTTTGGGCCAGGCGGGAAAATTCCCGCCAGAGCACCCAAGTCGACAGCCCTGTCGACTTGGGAGTCGACTTGGTTGGACCCAAGTCGACAGCCCTGTCGACTTGGCTGTCGACAGGGGGTGCTCGGCCAGTTTGGCCTGGTGCACCATTTTAGGGTTTGGCTGTGTTTTGGGGCTGTTTTCTGGAAGCTTCCGAGATCTGATGGTCCTAATCTAACCTAGGGTTAATCTAATGGCCTAAAACACTTGCCTAATCTATAAATAAGACCCTAACCTAAGCCTAAATCAACATTATTCACTCATACAACTAAACTATGGCAAAATTTTACCTCTCATGGCCTCCACTCTCTTCATCAAATTCCTAAATAAATTTCTAAGTGATTTTCCATGCATACAAGTGTTTTCAAATTTGTATGAGCATCATTAGCTTGCATTCAAGTCAAGTTCTTATATTTGCATCATAAAGAAAGGATTTTTATTGATTGGAAGCTTGTATTTTGGGTCTAATTGGTTGCATAAGGGCTTTGTCATAGTTTTGTGTGTTTTCATAAGCATTGTAAGCCCTATTCTACTTTCATACTTAAACTCTAAAGTTAAAAGTATGATATGCAAGTTTACTATGCTATGAAATGCAAGTTTAACATGTTGTGATATGCAAGTTTATCATGTTGTGATATGCAAGTTTATATGCAAGTTTATCATGTTGTGATATGCAAGTTTATATGCAAGTATGCCAAGTTATGTTATGCAAGTTTGGGTTGAACACTTTGTTCATATTATCATGTTATGCAAGCTTATTTTGGGTTTATGAACATAAAGCTTCAAGCTTTATGCCAAAAATTGCATTTTGGCAACATGTAAGTTATCATATCTCTTATGATAACTTGCATGTGAGGCTAAATGCGAACTTATGGCCATGTCTACATGTCATTTAGCACCATGTATCATCAATATGCCAAGTTTGATTTTATGCATGCTTTTGGGGCCTAAAAATGTAATATGCAAGTATATGAACATATGTACATTTCTTATGCCACCATGTTGAACTTGTGGCTTCAACACCTTTATGTCACGATTATGCCAAATCCCTCTTTCTATCCTTTATGCGCTATTGCGATATGTAAGCGATGGGATTGCGGTTGGGTTTGGGTAAACTTAAAAGACATAAAAACATAAGCTTAGGAATTTACCTATTAAGTTAGGTCTACCCATTGGGAATTTACCTATTAATTTAGGTCTACCCAATTGCTTGAAAACTTGTAACATGTTTTGGAAACATGATGGACATGACACTTAGAAAAGATAAGTGTGGCCAACTCGAGGTTGGGTTGAGTTTGTAGCGTAAACCTACCCGGAACCGACCGGCGTAACTAGTTACTACAAACAATAGGACCCAATGTGAGAAGTTGGTCATGTTGTACCTTGAACCCGAGGTTAGACCAAGTTGTGGTGTAAAGCTACCCGGACCCGCCCGGCTTAACTAGTAACCACAACAAGGTCTAATGTGAGAGGTTAAGGCGCATTAAATTAATTAATGCCTCGTGATTAGGGTTAAGTCATGGTTCACTTAATACTTAACCAACTTGGGCTTGGTAGATTAATCGGGGTTAAGTCGTGAACTCATCATTACACTTAACCAAGTTAATCCATGATTATCAAGAGGGTTAAACCGTACTTAACCCACTAGAAAATACTAGCAATGGGGGCCCACTCCGCAGTAACCCCAAAATCGTATCATTAAGGCCCTAGGGGCTAGGCTAGGGAGGGGGCACGATTACTGGGCTGGAGGTAAGCGACCAAATAAACGACGGCCGTGTGGTACGCCGATGTAGTTCCGGACGGACTATGGTCGTGCACGTAGTCCGTGTTTGGAGAAGTCACCCATGGGTACCAGTAGATCGAGACTGTGCACTCATGTTTATGGTGTCCAGGGGTTGGCACTCTAGGGCTTGATACACCCGAAGGGTGGACCCGGCACAGTTCGACTACAATTAAGTTTGGGCCGTATTGACACCAACACGTGACGAGTTAGGCTTAGGGAGCCGATCGACTAGACCGTTTGGTTGGACCTTGTATTAGGGTCATTTCATGTTATTGGGCCAAAGCTTGGGCCAAGGGATCAATACTTGTTTGTTCAAGTCATGTTAGTTTGCTAGTACACCTGTGGTGCAAAACCTTAAACCTGATTATGCGATGACACCTTTATCTACCTTGTTAGTTAATCATCATGCTAGTATATTGTTATCCTTATGTTCATCCCTGCTGCCCATGACAGTTAACTTTATCTGTTTACATTGATTGTAGTAGGGCTTACTCAGTCTTTTTGACTGACCTATTTTCTTTCGCCTCTTTTCTTCCGTTTCCCCCCCCCCCCCCCCAGGTTCTCAGGGAGGGAATATTGGAGCTTAGCTTGGATTTCGGATTGCTTGCTTGTGGGATTTCAGCTCATGTACGGTTTCGACATGAAGCTAGCTATGGTTATCACTTATTTTGGGGATAGTACTTATGTATTTCAGTTTTTCAGTAATGTTGTTTTTATCTAGACTTGTGTATTTGGAAAATTGACATTATGTTGTACCAGACTTGTTTTGAAATGGTTTAAAATCTTCCGCTGTTTTATCTATGTTATTTACTCTGTTTACATATATACATATGTTCTTGTTCTGCCTTGATATATCATTATGCATGTTTACCTGATTCAAACGCCCCTCCAAAGTCAGAAGTGCTTGCAAGAGACACCCTGACGGAGGCGGGGTGTTACAGAAGCCGTATTCACTAAAGAAGGAGGATTTTCCATAAGTAGTTAATTAATAACCTTTAAAAATATCTAATCATGTTAAGATTATTATTCAGTTAATAACAATAATAAATGTATGCAGCATGGGAAGTTTTGTTACATGGGGCTTGCGGACGTTTTTGCTATGTGGAGGAAGAAGGCCTTATATACCTAATGACGAGATTTAAGAAGATATAATTAAGGTTAAACATTTATTAAATAATATTCTATGGATCGTCAATTATATATGAACTTGAAAACTTTATAGCTATTGCTTATGTGAGCAGAATCAAATGAATTCGGTTACGTTGGAATTGTAGCAAACAAATCTACATTATGGAATCATTGGGGTTGAAATAGAGTTACTGGAATTTCATAGAAAAATCAAACGCTTGTTTGATATTGAAACGAAACAAAAGTAGAATCGTCAACTGAAAACAAGGTGAGTAAACTCACTAACTCTGGCTCATTTATATTTTTAATAAACGAGTTTTAAATTTATAATAATTTTATACTTTATGATGGTTGCTTGGTTGAATAGTTGATAAAATTGGTTGATACGATTACATCGTTGATCTATTATTAGTTCTGATATTTCATATTGATGTGAAATAATATTGTTGATGCTGATTAACATCTGTGGATGCAGGAAACAGATTGGAGGGATCCAACTGCTGGATTCCTCAATATTTATGTTACTGTTTTTATTTGTTGTGTTATATGATTTGTGATTATGTTATGTTGTGTTTGAACTACCCTGGCCCAAGAATGTTAGTAATTAAAATGCCAAAAAATGAATTTATATGGAAAAAGGAATTCGAGATTTAAAAACAAAATTAATTTTCCAAAATAAAGATTAAATTTTCAAATAGACTTGGAAATAGAAACTTGTTTAATAAATAAAACAAGAAACTGATAATAAACAAGTTAATAAACTAAGTGAATTATTTATCATTGGATAGATTGAAATATGAATTCAAGTTCGAATTTATATAGAAAGATGGAAAGTGGTTGTAAAATCGATATTTGCAATTGGGTTTTAACTTAGCAGACTATAAAGAAAATTATGAACGAGATTAGAAGAAGGTGAAATAAAATGGGAAATTACCTGAGTAATCCTCTACCATTAGAAGTTAAATAAAGGAATTTGGATTTCAGGTTTTATTTAGTATGAAATCAAATGGATTTGATTATAGAAAAGGGAATATTATTCACACTGAAGTGAATAATGATTTTAAGTGAAAATATTTAAAAAGGGGATTTGAATTTGGAAACATAAATTCAAATAGAAATTTAAATGAAAGGGAGAAAAAGAAAATCGTTTTCAAAAGGGACATGAGTGGGTTTTATTCCAAAGTTAGAATATAAAATAAACCGAGATAAATCCAAGGGAATTATATTTAGGATTTGACTATGTCAAGGTTTATTTTAGGAAAGAGATTTAAACTTTATCTATTGTGGATCTATAGATAAAATACGTTAAGAAACTAATATTTTAATATTTATAGCTGTGTAAGTTTTGAGATAATTTAACATTAATTTAAGTTAGGTTTATAGTTATGTTTCGAAGTAATGAAAACAAAAAGAAATTTTTCGAAATAAGAATATAGAATTGATGAAGATGTTTCAAATAAATGTTTATATACCAAATATTTGGAGACAACTATTCTAACGCTACTATTACATTAAATGTGTTGTAAATCTAGACAGCGATTTTAGCGCTATCGTTATAATAACTGTTTTGTAAATCTAAACAGCGATCTTAACGCTATTGTTATAATCAGTGTTCTATAATTCTAGACAGCGATTGTAACGCTATTGTTAAAAGTAATGTTTTATAAATCAAATATTTGGAAACAGCGATTATAACGCTACCGTTATAACCAAAGTTTTTCCGTGAAAGCAGTATGTTCTTAGATTGGATCCAAAGGTTGCGTAAGCGATGTTTGGTTTAAAGTTCGATAGTGAAGATTGGTTAGCAATATGGTTAGTTAATAAATGGTTAATGGTTTGAGTTATAATAACGATGTTTCATAACATCGCGATAATTTAAAAGATTTTGAATTGTTTCCCAAATAAAATAAGAGTTATTTTCTACGCATAGAAAATGAAATGAATTGGCCAACGAGGAATTAAGAAAGGGAATTCGAAAATATTTTCTGATATTAATAATGTATATTTTCTTAATATAGAAAATAAGGATTCATGACTATTTAGAAATGTTTCTAACTGTAATAAGAGATATTTTCTCGAATAAAGGAAATATATGGAAAATGTTTTTCAAAGAATCGAAAAGGGAAATCGAGCTTCAAAAGAATACGAAAGACGGGAAATGAGATTTGTAAATGATAATATAATAAGGAATTGATTTGAAGGGCCCAATGTTGATTGATGATTGATTGATCAAATTCCTACCTGGAAATAAGATCATTGGTTGTACACTTATTTTTCTTTGATGATTAAATCACCGACTATCGAAGTTTTTGACCATTTTTCTGTCGTCAATACGGAGAGACCAGGATTAGATTCATTATCTGGAAACCACTTTGTATGGGCGTTAGCGTTGTGATCAAATATTATGAAATTAATTGAAGACAGAGTCATGCAAGGGTTGTCCTGTTTACGGGATAGTGCCTTCGGTTTGTTCAATCCCAGGACAACGTGAATGGACGAATGTCTGACAGAGTAAATCTAACAGATTGCATGAGTTGATCTCTTCAAGCGTAATTACGTTGGTGGCGGAGGAACTCGTTTCTCTTAGCTTTATACCCATGGTATTTTTGGGGAAATCAATTTGGGATTTGGCGGGTATGACGATGTGGCATTCAAAGTGAATGGTAGTAAGATATTCTGAAAGATAATTTAAACCTCAAGCCTCACAACCGGGAATTGACAAAAATCAGGCAGGCAGCATGGCTATGTGGGTCGCTGCCATGAGGATGTATAATCACCTATCTAGAGAAACTCCATTTGCTTCTTTAAATCTATCGATGTTGTCCCTTTCGGGAAACGGTTGCCAATCCCAACCATTGGTGATATACATTCGATACACTCAAGCGAAATGAGTGGTCGGTCATGTGTGGGCCGGGTTACAAGAAGTACTTGTTGAACCCAGTGTATTCGCTTCTAGAGATACACTATCAGAAGGTGGTTCCATACCTTGTCATGTTGGAAATCCAATCACCAATAAGCACCCTGCGGTTTTCGATTTAATATTATATATGGAGCGTGAGATGCAAGCGTTTTGCTAGATTGTTATTTATTTGATTTAGACACTATTATAATATCACTGGATTTGATATCAAAATATTTTGGTTATCGTAAGGTAAAAAACATCCGTGTTTATGTGTGGATTGGTCTTACAATTATCATTTCTTTTGGAAGGTTTTGAAAGTTAAACAAAAGATTTGAGTTTACTCACACCAGTCCCATGACTGACCCAGAGTTTATTTTGTTGTTTTCCCAAAACTCTTGGGTGCCCAAATTTGTACGGGCAGTCAAGTAGTTGGGATTTTACAGATTCACTTGGAGGAGCTTGAAGCAGGAGGCTTCATCAGTTAGCTATAGACTATCATATTTTCCGCTGTGTACTATGTTGTATCTAGAAACAGGAGTTTATAACTGTTCCAGGAATAACTGTTATGCTCTGATAATGGTATGTATATACAGTTACTAATTTTTATTTCAAAAGTCATGTTAAATAATATATTTTATTCGTTCCGCTGTGAGTTTGTGATCTTTGTTTTCTTCTATTCTAATATTTCTTTCTTTCTATTTCTCATCCTCTAACTTCTTTCTAATAATGATTCGTATTTCTGTGCAATTTGAGTTGGACGTGTGGTGTTATTAGTCGACTCAAAAGGTACGGAAATTCAGGCCATTACAGGATGCTATGCCATCTATGATTGATACATTTATATTTGAAGTTGATTTCTTCAATTATAGTAATAATAAAAGATTAAATTTCGCGTATCAATCATTATTTGGCTATTATAAGGTAAAACCCTATCCTCCGGCTTGTGTTGCATTGTGTGATGGGACCTAGGTCTTATAATAGCTTCATTTTCTTTAATTAGCATTGCACTGTTTATTTTATGCACCGGTATTCTTGGGAAGAAACTCGTTCCGTGTTATACGGCGTGGTCCCTTGATTTACCTAACTTTAAGAATAAAGATTAATAACTGTTTTAGTTCTCACATCAGTCACATGACTGACCTGGAGTTTATTGTTTTAACCTAAACTCTGAGTCCCCTTATTTTCCACATGGGCAGCTAGTAGTTGGGTTTTGTAGATTTATTCTTACAGGATCCTGGTTTACAGCTGGAATTATACCCAAAAAGCTCTGTATCCATGTATTTCTTTCGGTCGTGTTTTGTATTATTTTTCCGTTGCTATGTATTTAAATGTTATTTGAATCTCTAATATTTGTCAAATGTATAATATTTATTCATACTCTGTTATATTCTCGCGTTCTGATGGAATTGTTGTAATAAGTAAAGAAATGTTCTTCGGTTTGTCTTCTGATTCATCGTGTTCTCAAAGCAATCCGTTCCTTCTCTTCTCTTCGGAGACTAGGGAGGTTCGGGTCGTTATATTTGGTACTAGAGCTTTGGTTTACAGAGCTGGGAACAGGGCACATTAGAACCAAACGAAAGAATTCATCAGAGATTGGATTAGTAATTTCCAATGAGAATGACTCGTTAGAGATGGGATCTGTAGTATCCTAGAACGAGTGTGAAGTATTTTTAAAAAGAAAACAATTTTTTTTTTGAAAATTTAAACCTTATGATACGTATTTGAATATTTTATTTTAAATTGATTTGGACAATAGAGTATATAAAGATTTTGCATATACGCCTTGCAAACGTATATTCGAAGTTTTAATATACTAGATAGATATAGAATCACACTTTAGTCCCCTGGAGATGACACTGATGATAGTAGCTGCATCATTAGTATATATGTTCGAGTTTCGAAAGTAGGATTTCTATATATTTCCAATTGACTAGTGTGAGAACCAAAACTAGATATGGTTATTGTTGTGAATTGGCATCAAAAACACGATTTTCCGTATATGTATCAAAATTATGAATTTGAAACGTTAATCCACTAATTGATTGATGGTTGTGTTGTGTGATTATTCATTTAAACCATTATGCGAACGAAAGGTAAAATTTAGCCAAATCGAGTCAAAATATTGAACTGACTTGAAAATTGTTTGAAATTGCATCCATATACATGTATATACATTGAACAGGACATAGCAAGGAGGCTAGAGAAGAGGAATAAAATTGTAAGCCCGACAAATAGGTACATGTTTACTAATTTATTGGGTTTGGATGATTTTATGAGTCGATTGGCAAGCCGCTTGGCTTTTTCTTTTTCTTTTTGACATGAGAGGGCCTGTGTGGCGGTTTGGGGATTTTCTCGGTGCTCCCCGTACAAAGGAGGTTATGGCGAAATTATTCGAAAATTTAGGGTGTTAGCCAAATTTTTAAAAAATTTGAAAAGTTCTTAGAAACTGAAAAGTTGAAGAACTTAAGCCGTAATGAAAAGAAAGAAAGTTGAGTTGATTAGTTAAACAACTTTCTGCTCCGTTCCATTTCTAGGACGAAAATATTTTAAGTGGGGGAGATTGTAACAACCCGGAAAATCAGAACCAATTTAAATTTTTTATTTTGGCAATTTTAAGAAATTCTAAATATTTAAAATGATTTATTTTAAATAATAACGACGAGAAATTTATTTTGAATAGAATTAGTATGTATATATTTGTTTGAATCGACGTTAGAATATAAATATTTATTTTAATTATAAAAGGAATTGAAAATGACGTGGTAGTTTGAAAATTCGATTTCAAATTTCAAATGAACGTACAGGATTCAAAATAAACCGAAATTTAGAGAAACTAAAAATATTAGAATCTATTTGAAAATATCTTTCCAATGAATCCGAAAAATCAGAATTTCATAGCGGGAATAAAAAGTTATGCCCAGTTGAAAATTCAGAATAGTCGCTATGGAATTTTAGCCCTTAAAAATGGAAATTTTGCAAACGACATCCGTTTTTGATGAAACCACTTTTGTTGGATCCGGGATGTCAAGTTATTGCTAGATTCCAATTTTCATAATTTTTGAAATCAATATGTGAGCATGGCAAAAGAAAACGTGTTTTAACAGTTTAAGTCAAATTGGATCAACCAGAAAATGGCCATTTTTCAAATGGTCTCCAAATTCGATGAAATTAGTTTTGTTAGGACCGTTTCGTCAAAACATAGTCACATTTATTTTTCTGAAATATTTGGAATCAATGTGTGTGGCCTCGGTAAATTAAAATGTACATTTGAATTTAAAATATATTGAAATATATTTTAAATTTAACGAAAACGGTTCGTAACAGCCAAATTGGATTAAAAAACATATCCCGTTGGGTTCGGAATGTGGGTAATTAGCTAGGGGCGACAGTCGGTGGGTTTGACTCGGAGTTCGAATGGAAAACAAATTTTTTCGATAATAAAATAAATAATAATATATTATATATAATCTTGGCCCCCCTTCTTCATTTCAGTCATCACCGTAGAAACAGAAATTAAAACATCCCAAAGTAGCGATCGAAGCCGCTCCTCCTCCAGGAGCTGCACACCACCGCGACCCCCTCCCCCCCTCCCCCCACCGTTGATGATCGGAATCTACACCCCTCCTCTCTTCGATATCCTCGCTCCTCTCTCCTTCCTTCTTGAATCAACGAAGACCCCCAAACCTCCCCTAAATAGAGCGACGCCGTGCTCCACCCTGCCACCACCATAAACCAACTGCGCACCCCCCTCCGGTTCCTGTCGACGCCAACGTCGAGCACCTGCCGCCAGGCCAACGCCACCACATCGAACTCCCCCGGCAATCGAAACCCTGAAAGTTGGTAAGCTTTCCTGTATTTGATTCTTAGGTAGAAAAGCTTTGATTTTTTTATATATATTTTTATATACATGAAAGCTTATATTTTTATATTCATGAAAGCTTATATTTTTATTTGCATGAAAGCTTATATTTTTATTTTCATAAAAGCTTATATTTTTATATAACATGAAGTTTATATATATATATATAGCGAATAAAATGTTATGTTTTTATTTCAAATAAAGCTATGATTTTTATATAAAGCTATAATTTTTAACTTGTTAACAAAAAGATTAGATTTCTATATAACATAAAGATGCGATTTTTATACATGAAGTTATAGAATATAAAAATATGATTTTTATCATGAAGAGAAGAATATGAAAATATGATTTTTTTTTATATTTAACGATATAGTAGAAAGGCGATTTTTAAAAAATATGTAATGTTGTTAAAAATATAATTTTTAACATAAATTGTGTGAAACAGATCTCGTTGGAAACACGACGAAGAATTTCTACATATGAAGAGTCGCGGTGTTTGGTTAAGCTTATGGGTGAGAACTCCTCACCATATTTTCTTATACAGTTATTTATGTTATAACTGCATATATGAACTGTTCCCCATCGTCCACAGACCATGGACGACTTGTTTGATTGTTTGGTTTGGTTGATTAGATTATTTGGTTGAATTTGGTTTGGGAAATGAATTGAGTTGATAGAATTTGGTATGTACATGGCGCGAGCCATTATTAGACGAGAGTTAAGGCTAGACCTTATCCCGGTTCTAGTATTGCGTCGTTATGTCGCCAAAATTTTCTGAAATATATTAGAACAATAAAAATATCATTTTTATTGTATAAATGAACTGAATAGAATATTCATGCATTGAATAAAAAAAAATTTACGTGTATATGAATAAAATAAATATTCATTAACAAATCGGACGATTTGTTTATGTACACACATTTGACTAATATTGATTGGGACGATATATTTTACACATCGCCCAACTGCACAAATAAATCTGCGTTTGATGTTTGAAAACCCCATACGGGTATTAGGATGATATTGGACATACATTAATCCCAATATTTAGTTGTATGTCAATGGATTGGTTGACAGACTGTTATAAGCGTTTATTATTCGTATTTAACGCTTATGTAGTTGTGTAACGCACTCTAGATGGTGGTTGACTATGTTTGATTATTGGTGTGTACATGTGTTGTATGAAATCCATATAAATAATATTGTATGGCAATTGACTGTATCTGATTCCAGTTCAGAAAGAATGAATATTTTAAAATAACGAATATTTTAAAATAATGAATATTTTAAAATAATATTCAGTAAAAGATCAAAATCTAATTTTGATGTCCGATTTGGGATGGACATGAATACATTCAAATATATAAAGCCGTGTTGATTAGATTAATGCCATTTTGACACGAATGATATTTATATCGATTTTATTCATTTTTATAACGAATAACGAAAAGGATTGATTTCAAAATCTAATGTTTTGAAAATATTATCATTTATATGTTAATGATATAGAATATTCAATTTTGATTTAAAATTGAATATGAAGTTGAACTCGTTTTTAAAATGAAGTTAAAACGATTTATAAAATACGTTTTAAAAAGGAAATCAACGAAATATACATAATATATATTATATATAAGGGCCTGAATAGAACGCGCCGCGCCCCAGCAGTTCGCGAATTTCGACCATTGACTTCGAATTGATGTTACAGGAGACCCGACCATCAGATTCTGCTGAAACAAGGACCACTGGGTTTGTATCGAAAAGAGCTTTCCAAGGAATATTAGAGATTTGAAATCTAACGAATGGATTTGGAATTATATCGAAATCAAATTTGGAAAAGGTCGTTGTAAGTGCAGTTCAACGACCATTTATGTAAATCGACTGTACGGGCTTTGATAAAATTATTAAAAATATTAATAATTTGTGTAAAATCATAATAAATGATTTGGAAAGAATTGGGATGAAAAATTCCATATTTGAAAAGATAAATATATATTTTTATCAAAATGGACTAGTTATTGACTAGAATTATAATCCAATTACTTTTAAATAAATAAATTGGATCGAGAATGAGTTTTAATATAACCAGAATTTCCCGTATATGAATTGGAATGGATTTGAATCGAAATCATCTTCGGAATATTTCGATGTTGGATTTCGTGATTATACAGATATTGTTATGGAAATTTGAAAGATATTTATATTGTTATTTCCAATACGATATTTGTTAGTTTCAGAATTTGATATCGAATATAAGCCGATATATTTTCTATTCAGAGCCTTGTATTTAATAATATCAAATGGGATTTTGGGTTTGTCGTGAACGATGTCTTCAGTAACACTGTTCTTAAACCCAATGGAGAAAAGATTAAATCTTTTTATTTAGATTTAATTAAGTATACCAATTAATTAATATTTAATTGGAATTGAATTGAAATTGATTTTTGGGTTTATTGTGAACGGTGTTATAAATAACACTTGTTCTTTAACCCAATTAACAATGGAATGAGATTTTGGGTTTGTCGTGAATGGGTGTCTTTAATAATACTGTTCTTAAACCCAATGGAGTTAAGAAAATTAGAAACTAACTGGAGAATAGCTAAGTTGAATGGTTTTTATGGGAATTGATCTGATGTTGGTTCCGGCCTTCGGGGTTAATACTTAGGGAATCATTCTCTTTAATTTACGGTTAGAGACTGAGGAATGGAATGTGATTTTGGGTTTATCGTGAACCGTGTTTTAAATGACATTGGTTCTTTAACCCAGTTAAAGATAAGATTAATTTCTTAGCTTTGAATAATCATTAATATTGATTTTTTGGAAGATTAAAACTAAATGGAGTTTTAATGAATCTTTGATTAGATTGAAAAGTGAATATGATAATTAAAATTATCAATTCAAGAAAATGATTAGAAATGGAGTGCCACCAGTTTTACTCTAGGCGATAGTTAAATCTTTAATTAGATTTGAACGTGAAATGGTAATTAATATTTACCAATGACACCGTGGTGTTAGATATGGAGTATTACCAGTTTTGCTTTATGGGATGAATAGGTTGGGATTGGGAAATTAAATAAATGATTACTTCGGTGTGGTTCGCTAATCCCAACTAGTTTGGAAAACCTTAATATGGTTTGATATCCAAAGGAAGATTAAAGAATAAATTTAAAAGGGTTTGTCTTTGATAAAATTAATGGGAACCTATTCCCTGATGATGTGAATATTTAAATAAAATAATATTCTGGATTGGAATGAGGCGTATGTTGTGTTTGTGTAACACTTGTTCATTATATACATGAGTTATTCGGAAAGGCCGGGTTTATACCTATTCTGAATAACTGACTCGACGATATATCTACGATGAAGATGGTGGTTGAATACCAGAGGTCTTCACATCGTTTGGATGATTACTGATGTCTTGATTGGTCTCTACACCCAAGACGAGGTAATGAGTGGTGATCATCCAGATGTACTTGGAGATCGACGAATATGCGAGGGCCTCTCTCCTGTATTGGACATATGGGACGAGGAATAAGGTGCCTCCGGTTTCGTTCAGACCAAGAACGAACTTGTAAATGGACTATGTGTCTGACATTGGATTTTATTCTGTGCTGATTGATCTCTATTAAATATACATCTGCCTGGTAAAGGAGAATTTATTCTGTTACTTCACCCCTCTCTGAGACGTACGGGGTCAGAGGTTTTATATCGATAGACATCAGTCGCATGCCGTGAATTGCCTGTGTGGCATGCCTGAGTGGCAAATGATCAAGGCTTCTGTTGAAAAGCAGAGCCTTGTGGTTGATGATCAAAGCATAGCCTTAACATAGCGTTGCTTTGTGTATAGCGTTAATTTGCGAGCTTCACTTCCCGGTATAAACTAGAAACGGGAGAGGATCCAGGGAGAACATGTGTTTCTTTCTAGTTAAAGATGGTGTCAGCGTTTTACAAGCCCTTGCATTTTACTTATGTGGATGATGGATTGCGAGGTGCCTCGGTTATATCGGTTACTTCGGTGTTGATGGATGGTTCGGTCGGTATATGACCAGTTTACGCCCCATAGGGCGGGGAGACGTATTGTTCAGGGAATTATTAATCCACTTCATATGGACCAGCCATGTGGCTCCTAAGGGCTCACCTGAGTCTGAGTCTTGAGGCACGGGCTAGAGTGTCTCGAAGCGGTGAGGATGATCCCTTGCCTCAGTTCATAGATGGAAATCCAACTTCCAATACGCGACTTTGTGGTTTTAATTGTATAACTAGTATGGCGACATAGTAGCATGAGATGTTATGCCGTCTATGATTGATACATTATATTTGAAGTTGATTTCTTCACTTATAGTTATAATAAAAGATTAAATTTCGCGTATCAAGCATTGTTTGACTATTGTAAGGTAAAACCCTATCCTCCGGCTTGCGTTGCATTGTGTGATGGGACCTGGGTCATATAATAGCTTCATTTTCTTTAATTAGCATTGCGTTGTTTGTTTTATGCACCGGTATTCTTGGGAAGAAACCCGTTCCGTGTTATACGGCGTGGTCCCTCGGTTTACCTAACTTTAAAAATAAAGATTAATAACTGTTTTAGTTCTCACACCAGTCAGATGACTGACCTGGAGTTTATTGTTTTAACCTAAACTCTAGGTGCCCCTATTTTCCACACGGGCAGCTAGTAGTTGGGTTTTGCAGATTTATTCTTACAGGATCCTGGTTTACAGCTGGAATTATACCCGGAAAGCTCTATATCCGTGTATTTCTTTCAGTTGTGTTTTGTATTATTTTTCCGCTGCTATGTGTTTAAATGTAATTTGAATCTCTGATATTTTTCAAATGTATAATATTTATTCATACTCTATTATATTCTCGCATTCTGATGGAATTTTTGTAATAAGAAAAGAAATGTTCTTCGGTTTGTCTTCCGATTCGTCATGTTCTCAAAGCAATCCGTTCCTTCTCTCCTCTTCGAAGTCTGGGGAGGTTTGGGTCGTTATAAAACCGATCCTATGTCAATCTCTGGTAGCCTCTCCTGGTCGAAACGTGTTCCGCCAAACCGAGGTCGGTTCACTATGTCGATTCGATTCATTGAGTTGTATCAACCCGGATTCGCAATGCCTGAATACTTGATCCCATAGAACTCCACTGATTTGTTCAAGTGATTTTGAGGCTGTGTGAGTCTGTGCTCGAGCTATGAATAATCTAGTGATGATGAGTTCGAAGTGCAATGACCTTGCAAAAAGATGGGCCAACAAATATAAATAGTTGTAGGGATATTATAATATTTCATTGGGATAAAGATCACAGGAATTTATTAGATGTCATGCACATTATTGCCTATTGGTATATATGGCTTAAGAGGAATTAAAAATTGTTTAACAATGTTAATGCCCCTTTTGAGAACTAGATTCATTATATCTCTTTGTTGCATGCAAATGGATTTCGAACAGAAATTGTAAATTGGTTAGAATGACTTCATTAGAAGATTTCCTAGAAAACGACATTAATACTAAAACCAAAGTTGTGCACAACGGTGAGATATGTAGCACGACCTTAAGCACTGAACAAGTACACACATCTAATATAAGCAACAACTCGACCTTGTTACTTCTTGATAGCTAAATGTATTAGCTCTTACGTGTATCATTTTATTTAGGAAAAATTTCAAGCTTAGGCTTGTTCTGCAAAATTATAACAATCTTAGTCTTGTTTTGGAAATATTTACAAATATAAACCTGTTTTAGCCAGATACAAGATTGGGCGAATTTTGAAAATTCACCTTTGTGCTAATTCTGAGAATTCACCAATGTATTTATATAGTTTATGAATACTCACCTACTTCTTCACTACTCTATTTTTTTTAACAATGCCTTCATGGCCATCATCTCTTGACTCCGATTTCAGCAACCCCTACCACTATGTTCCAACGTCTAGTTATCACACTGATGTAGAATGGAATACAAACTATCAAGAACATTACGAAAACCTTTATTTTGAATACTCGGATTTGATGTACTCACAATTCAAGGAGATGTTCAACCGCAACTAAATGAACATGTGGTTGTCCCACCAGTGAATGAACAGCTTGTTTATCAACTACATCAAGAATAAGAGGCCGACCAGGTACCAATTTTCCAACCCTCAACTGAACCAGAGGTTGACTCTTACCAAGTTTGCTGCCACTGTAGATATATGGTTGAAGTTGTTGTAAGAGCTGATGGCGAAAACATTGGTCGTTGAATACTACTTTGTCCCTTTTATCCTGAAGGTTGCAATTTTTCAGAATGGATCGATGAACCTCTATGTCCAAGGAGCATAATATATGCGAATGAGATGGAAGAAGAAATTAGATGTCTCAAACAACTCCTAGAAAACTTGCAATTTTACTGTAACAAGTAGTGATCCTATTATTTGTTATTGTAGTAGTATTTCAAATATGAGTTTGAATTATTATTTGTATATTTGTATGATTGTAGAACATTAAAGACGAGTATGAAGTATTGTATGTTTGCTTTTGTATTAGAACATGAGTTTGTTTATTAAATTTGTACAATTATATCAATGCCGTTAGTTGTATAAGTGGACTAAACACTAAACTGTAATTATGTTAATATTGATTAATATCAATGTCTACAGCCAAAAACACTTTAGTTGAGTGAAGATGAAATGACCACTCACTGAATAAAGCTATTCCCAACTGTAGAATTGACCAAACTCAGACATGGTACATTGAATAAAGCCTATTTGGAGCAGTAGATTAGACCACACTCTGTCATAAAGATGATGTGGAAAAGCTGATTTGACTACTTTCGGCCATAAAATGGAGTATGAACTGATTAAATCTGATGCGGAAAAGATGGTTTTTTATTACGTTGATATTAATATTGATTAATAATAATGTCTACAGCCAAAAACACTTTGGTTGAGTGAAGACAAAATGACCACTCACTGAATAAATTTGTTCCAAACAGTAGAATTGACCACACTCCTACATACTACACTGAATAAAGCCAGTTCGGAACACTAGATTAGACCATACTATGTCATAAAGTTGATTTGACTACTCTCTGCCTTAGTATCAATTTGATAAAGCTGACCAAAGGAATGTGCCAAGTAAGCAAGGGAACCATTATTTCAAAACAACTAATTTGACTACACTTTGCCATAAAACGGAGTATGAAATGATTAAAGCTGATATGGAAAAGGCTGACTTGAGAATACACATTATTGAGCTGTTTCGCCTATTTCAAATCTCTTCAGCACATTATTTTTCATTTCAAAAAATCTTCCACCTACTTCAAGTATCTTCAAAACTAATTTACTCATTCAACATTGGCTAGAAAACTTATTCCTACACTTTGCTACTACGGCGGTGAATTGGTCGTAGAGGAGCAGCAAAATGAAAAGTACGTTGGAAGATTTTTGCAAACCAGGGAGAGTTCGCAAGGGTTGCACATTAGATTATTTGAAAGAATAGGCCTTCAAAGCAACAAAAATTAACCCTCTTGAATATGATATTGAGTTGTTGGTTAACTGGCCTACTGATTCGGGGTCAATAATGTTTTCTGCAGTTACCAAATCGACTCAGTTGTTTGTTGGAAAAGTGGGGAAACAAAGCATGGAAGAAACTGTCCCCTCTCCCATCATGAGTATGGGTTAGGGTATTTTACAGAAATGTTGCAAACCCATGATCCTTCGCTCATCTTTAGTTCTCCTACGTATACCATCCCTATTTTCAGCCAAATGTGGACAAGCAACATCATCAAAATTTTCACCTAAATGTTCTTGAGCAACATCAGCATAATTTTCAGCCAAATGTTCATGAGCAACATTTGCAACAGGCCATGTTTCCTTCTTAGTCAGAACTGTATGATATGAGCCAAAGATACGTGTTGCACAATATTATAGTTTACTAACTACTCTAAGATATATAACATATGACTTAAATACATTTATTAACATATTGACTGAAGAAACCGAATTAGACTGGGTTGCTGGACCTTCAGAACAGACAAATGATCCAAATGCATACATTGATATGGAAATAGATGATCCTATTGGTAGCATGGTAGATGCCACGAGAACTAATGAAGACATATGTTGGATTCAATGAATGCAAGTCAAAAATGAACCACTGGATTTTGGCTTTCCAAGGATGGACGATCATGAAGACGATGGTGTTGAGGCTCAAATGGAAGTACCATTGGATGATGATATGTGCACGGCACAAATGATGGTAAGACAGGTAGTAGCTAATCTAGAGTTTTCATGGGGAAAATTCTCCACTTCTTGCGTACATAATGGTTTTGCTATTAGGATGGTACTCGAAAGTAAAAGAAAAGTTACTACACCAACTAGCAGAATGGTCTACTCTGCATTAAGTTTCGTACAAGCCAATCAAGTCAAACAGAATAATATATACTATTGTATGTAATGTTAATGCTAGTTATCCATGGAGAATACGTGCT
This sequence comes from Allium sativum, assembly GCA_030737875.1. NCBI lineage: Eukaryota > Viridiplantae > Streptophyta > Magnoliopsida > Asparagales > Amaryllidaceae > Allium > Allium sativum. The sequence goes on from CM060922.1 coordinate 543,243,879, forward strand.
AGGTATTCAAGAAATCTCAAACTGGATGGTGGAAAATCAGAAAGTTGCCTCATGAACATAACTGTGTCAATCCTATGATTAATTCTAACCACAAGCAAGCCACTTCTGGATTTCTTGTGTCAAAAGTCGTGTCTTTTGTCAAGGCCAATTTGGATACCTCAACTGATATGATATAGGTGCTTGTCAACGACCAACTCTTCATCAAAATCAATTACATGAAAGTTTGGATAATCTTGAATAAAACGTGGAAAAAATATATGGTGATTGGGTCGAATCATATACGAATTAGCAGCAATATTTTGAAGAAATAAAGAGAAGCAATCCAGGTATAGTTGGACATAAAACACACAATGATGCTAGGATATTTGGGTGTGCTTTTTTGGCATTTGGTCCTTCCATTGCTTGTTTTATACATTGTCGTACATTGCTATGTATTGAAAGGACACATCTGTATGATAAATACAACGGGACATTGCTTGTTGCTACTACTATAGATGTCGACGACTATCTTTTTCCATTGGCTTATGCAGTTGTCGAATCTGTGTCATTTGATAGTTGGGCCTGGTTTTTTCATGCATGCTTGAGTTCATTCATAGTGTACGAAATCGTCGCATTACTTTTATACCAGACAGAATGAAAGGATCCCAAAAGCTTTATAGGAAAAATGGCGAGAACCGCACAAACATAGGTTTTGTGCAAAACATCTTAAAACCAACTTTTAAGCAACGGGTTATAGAGAGAAGCGACTAACACGTTTATTTTATTATGATGCATGTGCTTCAAAAACAGCTAAGCACACTAAAATCAGAGAAGAAATCAAGGCAACTAATCCACAGACGCATAACTGGATTGAACAAAGCTTAGTGAATTTTGAAGAAAATTGGGCACTATGCAGAGATGACGGTGGACGCTTCCATGCTATGACAACCAACGAATCTGAAAGTTTTAATGGTGTACTGAAAGGCGTCAGATCGTTGCCTACAAAGGCATTGGTTGCAAGGACGTTCTGCCGATAAGTTGAATATTTCTATAAGAGGCGTGAAAAAGGGGAAGCTCTGAAGACAAGTCTTACTCCAAAATGGGAAGCTAAAATTGAAGCTCATGATATTGAAGCACGTCGTTGTAGACTTGTTCGATTTGGTTGAACAGAATGACAAGTGATTCATTATTACAACGATGAATATAAAGTTAGGATTGATGGTTCTCATTGCTCTTGTAATGCAACATCCCACTACCACAGAAGATACCGTGTGCTCATGTAATGGCGGCTTGTTCAACACAAAATTTTGGTGTAAATAAAGCACGTCATGATTTTGCATCTGAGTGGTACTTTGTTTAAAGTTACAAAGCTTCATATATGTCAGAGTTTCATCCCGCATGTGATAAGAAATACTGGAGACCATAAAACGGTCCACATATGTTGCTTCTGCCTACAAAAAGGCAACCCAGACGATGTAATTCTACGACAATCAAAAATGTTATGGACGAGCATCAAACGCCTAAAACAAACAAATGCAGCAAATGTGGATCACAAGGCCATAATAGAAAGCGGTGTACTTCAGTAATCTAAAATGGAGATGTATGTGTGTTGATGAGATTTCAGTGTGTTGAACTCTTATGTTTTGAACATATCTTTCATGTATCAGACTTTGTATTTCTGTAATGTTTACTTTCTGTTTCAATGTATTAGATACAAATAGGTACTAAAGTATCATTCTGTGTACTCTTGATTTGTTTAAATTTTTCTAAAGTTTGCACCATGGAGGTAAAATGCAGTAGAAAATAAATTGTAGTTGGCATAATCATCAAAATGATGTAAAAATACATTGGCGAATTCCCAAAATTCGCCCGTAGACGAATTCTCAAAAATCCTCAATTCTGTCGTGCCCAAAACGGATATATATTTGTAAATACTTTCGAAACGAGACTAATCTTGTTATAACTTTTGCAAATCAGCCTAAATCGCTGAATATTCCTTTTATTTATTGCTACAAAATATGTGTATGTAAACATCTACTTATATACAAATATGTGACTGTTTGACTAACTTTCAGGGGAGTTATTTTCAACATTAGTTATCGCGGTGGGAAGATGGATTCTGGACTCTTTGCAGGTTTCCCTCCATACCAACTTTACACCAGTTGATCCACTTTTTCCATTGTTCGTTTCCAACAGCTTCCAGGTTATATATTGGGTTTGTTGATTGCTAAACCATGGGATCTTATTGCACGCATGGATCCATCTTTGGCATTGTATAGAGTCACCCGCTTTGAATAGTTTGGTAGTGGATCCCATATTACTATATTAGGGTCGCATTAGCTGCATGCACCTAGCGATGAGCGTTTTGTTGGTTTAGTTTACCCGATGATGAAATTTTTCAAACCAAACTAGAACAAATAAAAATGAAAATTAAACCAAACCAACCAAATTATGTTTGGTTGGTTCGGTTGGTTATCCGATTAAACCAAACTACAAATATTTTACACTTTATGTTTAGAATGTTCACTATAATTTGAAATAAATTATAAATATATGATTAGAGTATTATTATTTATGATTTTTATGCTTTCTTATATCAATTTTGAAACAGAGATGATAATTAAAATTTACTTAAATTACTGAACTAATTTAAAATATTTATTACAATACCGATAATTTTGAATTAAACCGATAATCGAACTTAATAATTTTCTAGGTTGATTACAAATCAATTTAATTTCAAAACCAAACCAAACTAACCAAAATAAATTGGTTTGGTTGGTTTATTTGGTTTGACCAAATAATGCTCACCCCTATGCACCACCCATCCGCCACTTCATGCTCCATCGTTTCTACTGATCCATGCCTTAGATTGCAACCGTTATAACTACAGCACAAATGTTCATAATCATACGATCTCCCCTTTTTCTTTCTTTCGCTTTCTATCTTCATCTAGGCTCTCGTTTGCTTCTAAATATGACCATAAGATAAGATGGTGTTTGATTTACGTTGTGTTTTATGTTTCGAGTTTTTAACATTACTTACAAGAAATAAAAAGAGATAGGGAAGAGAAAATTTGTTTTTCGTTCTTCCATTACTTCCCAAAATACGCAAATAAATACGAGTTGTTTCCTATTTTATGTATTAACTTTTTTTTTCTAAAACGTCAATTTTTCATGATATACATGTATCATTCATAGAAGTTGTTTTGTGTAATTAAGAGATCCAGTGGTATGTTATAAATAAAATAGAATAGATAGAAAGAGTATAAGAGACAAGGGAGAGACCTTTTTATTTCTTTTGATTCAGTATACATATTTCTATTACATTGGCTTCTTTATATATAGGTTTTGGAGCTAATCTTAGACTTATTCCCATAATGTGGGACTAAATAGAATATGACAAACGCATATTCACATATATATATTACAACATTCCCCCTTAAATAAGAGTATGTAAAGATGATAAGATTTCATTAAAAACTTTTTTACTAAAACCCTATGGGAAAAATCATAAACAAGGAAAAGAGTACAATTTTTATTTCATCTCTAGGAAACATATTGATAATATTCCAATGAGGGTTGATACTTCTGGATCAAAATAATGCCTCATTAAAAACCTTACTAATAAAAACCCAGTGGGAAAAATATCAGTGAAGGAAAAGAGTACATTACAACATAATATATGCTCCTCCTGATTTGTAACGCATTATTTAAATAGTTTGATGATGCAAGCGGCGCATACCAATTGTATATATCATCTTCTGCAATGTTGATTTTGGAAGTACCTTCGCGAATAGATCTGCAGGATTTTCTTGAGATTGGATTTGCCTCACTTCTATCTTATTGTCCTTTTTAAGCTCATGTATGAAAAAGAATTCAGGAGAAATGTGTTTTGTCCTATCACCCTTGATATATCCTGCTTGAATCTAAGCTACGCATGCTACATCGTCTTCATAAATAATAGTTGATCTTTCTGTAGTTGAGGGAAGTTGGCATGTGCTTCGAACATGTTCAATTAATGATCATGACCAAACACATTCTCGACTCGCTTCATGTAGTCCTAGTATTTCAGAATGATTGGATGACGTTACTACCAATGTTTGTTTTGTAGATCTCCATGAAATAACTGCATTGCTGTTTGTAAACACATATGCAGATTGTGATTTTGCATTATGTGGATCAGAGAGGTAACCTGCATCAGCATAACCAACTACATTCAGATTATTGCCTACGTTCGAATAAAACAAGCATAAATCTGTAATTCCTCGCAAATATCTCATGATATGTTTTATGTCATTCCAGTGTCTTTTAGTTGGTGCAGAACTATATCTTGCTAGAAGATTGACTGAAAATGCAATATCTGGTCTCGTGCATTGCGCTAAATATAATAATGCACCAATTGCACTAAGATATGGTCTTCTGGACCAAGTACATCTTCATCATCTTCTTTTGGTCGGTAAGGGTCCTTTTTGATATCTAGTGATCTGACAACCATAGGCGCACTAAGTGGATATGCTTTATCCATTTGAAAAACTTCAGGATTTTCTCAATGTAATTTGATTGATGAATTAGTATGGCATTTTTACTATGCTCAATCTGTGGACCAAGACAGTATTTGGTTTTTCCAAGATCTTTCATCTCAAATTCTTGTTTTAGGTAATCTGTTGTTTCATTGATCCCTTCTGGAGTTCTAATCAAATTTATATCATCAACATATACCGCTAAAATAACAAGTCTCTTAACCGATTTCTTTATAAAGACACATGAATATATTAGATTGTTTTATATCCAGCTTTTATTAAATATTCACTAAGACGGTTATTGTAACGACCCGGGGAAAAAACTCAACGCTCGAGTTTTCGACAACCATACATCAACTCGTATTACTTGCCAAAAACCCAAGTATCGATCCCCCAGATTGTCAATAGAAAGAAGTTAGAGGGTGAGAAAAGAAAGAAAGAAATATTAGAATAGAAGGAAGAAGAAGAACATATCAAAATCTCACAGCGGAACGAATAAAATATAATATAACAAATCCTTGGTATAAAAGAATTGTATATACATACCAATCATCAGAGTACATCATACATCAATCACAACGGAAAAATATCTGTATATAACTAACGGTGAAGCCTCCTGCTTCTAGCTCCTGAAACTCCAAGCGAAACCTAACCTGGAACATACTCGGTCTGACCCGAACAGATTTGAAGCAAAGCAAAATACCCCGGTCAGTCTAGTACAGTGATAAATTCACATAACACACCACTTGTTTAACTTTGGAAATCCTTTATGAAATCAAAGGGTAATAGTAAGACCAGCCCACACAAAAACACAGATGGTTTTTACCCTACTATAACCCAAATTATTTTTGAAATCATAACTTATTCTGATATTATCATAATGTCTAAATACAAGTAAATAACAATCTAGTGGAACGCTTGCATCTCACGTTCCATATATATATTATACAATCTAAAACCGCAGGCGCTTATTGGATATTGGATTCCAACTTGACAAGGTATGGGACCACCTTCCGAATGTGTATCTCTAGAGCCGAATACATTGGGTTCAACAAGAACGTCTTGCGACCCGGCCCTCACATGACCGACCACTCATTTCGCTTGAGTGTATCGAATGTATATCACCGACGGTTGGGATCAGCAACCGCCTCCCGAAAAGGGACAACATCGAAATATAGATTGAAGAAGCAAATGGAATTTCTCTAGATAGGTGATTATACACCCTAATGGGAGCGACCCACATAGCCATGCTACCTGCCCGATTTTTGTCATTTCCCGCTTGATGAGGCTTGAGTCTAGAATTTATCTTTAGAACATCTGGCCCTCATTCACTTTGAATGCCACATTATCAGATCCGCCAGATATCACTAATTGACATCCACAAACATACTCTATTTGGGAGCTACCCAGGTACGTTTGAAGAAATCAACGTACGTGACCCCTTTTGAAATATTCTATCAGACATTCGTCCATACAAGTCATCCAGGAACAGGATGAACCGAAGGCACCCTCCTACCACATCCTTATAGGAATCACCCCAAGGATCAGTAGCGAGTAGTCCTTGCAACCCATAGATTCCAACCACGACAGAATCACAGTTTATCTCTGCTTGCAAGGCAGAGAATCTCAGTGGTTCTTCCGTTTATGAAGATCTACGGTCTTCAATGCTCCGTCTCGATCTTATTCTAATATCTTCCCGTATTTGTTGGTCGGAATGGTTTTCGAATATAAATTCAATCCCGGTCTTTCCGAACCAACAATCGTATTGGTCAGGTTTGATAGTCGGTGATTTAACTATCAAATAACAAATGTGTCAATAAAATGATTTCACTGATTCAGTACTTGGCATGACTTGGCCCCTTCAAAAAAACAATTGGTAATTCAATCTTTAATTCTTATTTACCTGGTAACCAACATTTATATTCAAAAACCTCGTACTCATTTTAATATTTCTCGTATGGAACACTTTGCACTCACCACAACCGAATATCATTCCTCGATAATAGTGAAGCTATTCAAGTTGGGGTATTTTATTTACCTCTCAGACCTTGATCGACAACGTTTTTACCTTAGAATAATACCAGTTCGCCACTTAACCACCTTACCATCTCGATTTCAAACTGGTTTCAAAATTTGTTTCATACATTTGAAATCCACATTAAGCATAATCTCTTAATTTCTTAATTAAGTAAACATTCACTAAAAACATAACTTTTGTGTTTTCAATAACATCGCACATCGAATAATCCACTTCCCTATATTCTCTTACCAATTACATTTTCCAATCTCGTTTGGACGTTTGGTTTATAATTCCTTTTATAAACTCTTATTCCCTTTTTCCTTTTATCAAACCTTATCGCAATTATAATGTTTCGTTTAAACCATTCTTTAGCTTTCCAAAGTTATCGCTTTAGTTTAAAAACCCTATTCTAAACCTCACTTGGATTTCTTCTTAAACACTTATGTTAATCCCTTAAGCTAAATTTAACAACTTCTTGTATAAAAACCATTACCATTATCATATTATCATCTCTTTTAAACATTTCTTTTCAGTTGGATCCCCTTTTTCTTAATTTAACAATTAAGAAAAATCTTATTTAAATCTCTATATTTACTTCCCACTTTCATCCATAATTCTCGTTTTAAAACTTGGATTTATAAATCTCTTTATAACTTTTATCACTTCTTCGATTGAACTTCATCGTTAATTCATCACTTTTTAATTGAATTTCCATTTATCAATCTTATTAAAAACTTGGATTATAAACCCCGTTGATGAAAGTCATATATAAACTCAATTTAAAATTTATATTTATAAATTTCCAATTTAATTATTTATATAGAGTAACTGAAAAACTTTAGTTTAGTTATAAAAAAATTTAAAATTTTAAAACTGCGTCAATTAACCGAACGGTAAACCAACGTCTAAAACAACACATTTATGGTCATTCACTGCCAATTACCAAATCAACACTGTCGGTTGATTTTAAACACAACAAAGGTGAATATTTATTCAACCATCATGTTCAAACAGGTTTAATTATCATATGGGGTTCAATCGGCTCAACTATAAATAATGTAACACAAACATACATGATATTTATGTTGAGGAATCCAGTTGGATCCCTCAAACCTGTTCTTCCCTGCATCACATCTCGTTATAACATTTCATAGCAATAAATGAAATAAATTTCAATAATCTATAAATTTTAAATGATGGACTATAATTAACAGCATCCAATCAAACAATAAACAACCAACAGCAACTAATCAACCAATTTATATTTTTAAAGGTAAATTATATTTTAATATGAATTTACCACATCACAGGATTCCAGAAGGTGTGAGAATTAACTCACCAGTTCATTTCGGTTGGTGGTTGATGCATTTGAACGTTCAAAATTGGCTGAATTTTCAACTGCGTCAGATCAGTGCTTAGTCAGTGCCATCGTCTAGGTCTCGTCCCTGCGATCCCAACAGATCCAGTTTTGTCAGATTTCGTTATCGTATGAATTAGTTACGCTAGTTCAAAGTTTATAAAATTTAAACGATAATTAACTAAACTAATAATTAATTAATTAACCTAAATAAACGTTTTACCCATTGTTAGACCAAAAAATGGTCCTAACACCCAAATTATCGTATTTAGAGCGTAGGATATGAAGAAATAACTGAAAAAATAAGAGAAAAGCAAGACAACAAGATTTTTATAGTGGTTCGGCGTTAGCAAGCCTACGTCCACTTCATATTTTCTTATTTCACTCATAGATTACAATTACAATGAATATTGTCTTTCAATCACTTGAATTCAATGAATAATTCTCTCCGAATCCATTGAATTTATTGAGGAAGATGGTGGTTATTCATGGAGAAGTGTTGGCCATGGCAGCCATGGAAGTTGAGATGCCAAAAGTCCCCTGAAAATGCCCTCTGAAGGTGTATTTATAGCTGTAGGAAAGCTCCTGGGAGGACTGGTTTGTGATGGGGTACGTGGCAGGTGATCCAGAAAAATAGGAGAGCCAGTAGCCTTGAGAATAGGTCAAAACAAGCTGCGTGTGAACAGGTCCGAAGTTCGGATCGCGGTCATGGGTCGGATCGCGGTCATGGGTCGGATCGCGGTCATAAGTCGGATCGGATCGCGTAGGCAAGGGTGGATCAGATCGCGTAGGAAAGGGCGGATCGGATCGTGTAGGCAAGGGCGGATCGGATCGCGTAGGCAAGGGCGGATCGGATCGCGGTCATATGCCAGCTTACACTCGTTCACGGAAATGGGCGTAACTTTCAAACCGTAAGTCCGATTGAGCCATACCAAAGTTCAAACTGAAGCTAATTCAAAGGGCTACGAGTATATGAGGTGAATAGATCCAAATGAGGTCATTTGATAGGGGTTTCGGGCCAGTTTATACTGATGTTGTGATTTTGACCAAACTGCCTTGTGTCTTCTGACGATGCTTCCAATGCCAGAGAGCGATGTTATCCAGAGATTCCATATCAGGCAGCATTTACCGAGAGGTGTGTCAACATGATCTTTGCTTTGGGTAGCCTGGTCACAAAGCAGGCTAACATTTTGCCCCTCAAAGTACATCTTATCGAAGATGAGATGTGCTTTGAATGTGTTGAGCTAAATCTCTCTGGAACGTCATTTATCCTTGAGAAGGCTTCATCCAACTACTGCATTGCTTCCCTGGGAGATAGTCAGGCCAAGTTCCACGGAAGGAGTATTCGAGACGATCAAGAAATTGTTTAAACCTTGTCGGATCAAAAGATCTAATTCATCCGTCAAATGTCATGCTAAATCATTGGCTCCCGAGCGTGATTCTACACGCACAGGTCGTTGCCAAACAACATCATCATTCTATGCAAGCCAAGCGCGTGGTAGGGTTGGACTTTCTTTTTCATATGAGCCAATGTATGAAGTAGCCAACCAAATCATGGGGCAATGTAAGAATCCTTGGGCTCTGAGCTAACAACTGGACTATTGAGATAAAGCACATCAGAATCAACATACGAATTTATCATTTGTACTCAAGATTGGACTAGCCTGATATCTTGATATTGATTCAGGATCTTAAAATCGCATTGAATCGTAATAGTGAGGAATTCAAAAGCCATGATCACTCTGGATCGTAGTCGAGAGAATCCACAACTGTTACGGATCATTTCTTAATCCAATATTCACATATGAAGTAGTCAGTAAGGGACGTTATTAAAATTATGTGGACCAGTGCCTATAGGATTGTCACCATCGCAAGGTAGTAGATAGGTTTGTCACACCTTCCATTTGGTGTAGTTTGAGTCTTTAAGTTCACATTCGATCCACAAGCTAGCTCGCTTGGTCGGCAAAGATGAGTAAGGTTGTACTCCGGAGGCATGACGTACATGTTTTGAATCCCATTTCATGCCAGGATTGTCTTCAAAGTTAGTCTATGAACCGACACTTGTGCTCTCAGTGCCATCGGAGGACAAGCGAGGTCAGTACTTATGCCCCCAGTATCGATGGGGGTTGAATTGAGTCAATAAGGCATTTAATCTTGAAGATTTTATACTTCCTGTCGTTGCATCTGGTAAGAGTTGCAGGTTCAACAATCTTAGCCGACCCAGATCATTCTGTACTGTTTCTCAATTTAGCAAAAATAGGAATTGTATATGCAAATGGTTAAACCATGTTTGCTTTGATATCATCTCTTCTCTTTAGTCAGATAGTGAGGATTGCCTCAGTGGGCATCAGCGACTTCGGTTACTCTCATCAGATCAGTTGCGGAGTCAAGTAAGGTTGTTGAATGCGAATGAATAAATGTCGTTATGAAGTTAGTTGGGCTCCACCGTTTATGCTTCAGCATAGTCCGAAATGGTTATCACAGTCTTATTGAGTCTCTTTCTCATGCTCGGTTCAATCGAGCTTGACAAACAAGATCATGGGCTCGATAAGTGGTATAGATTCTCTTTGGAATTGCACATTCTTGTCGTTGTTTTCCAGGGCTTTTCCTTTGTCCTTATCGTTTCGGGAATTAGAAGGTACTCCATTCTTTAGTCAGGAAGGCCTCTAGGTCATTCGTCTCGACGCTAACACCTTTTTGTCATGAAAGTCTATCCACTTCAGGGTTGAATTCATCAAAATCTCTGAGCAAGTCTTGTTATAGAGAAAATTTAAAGTCCGGGGGAATAACAGGGGATCCTGACGTCCCACGTGTGAGGGCTGTAATTGTTGTTATCCACATCAACTAGAGGAGTACCGCTCCTCGAGAGGTGCCGAATTAAACTGGCGAGCAGATCACCGTCAAAGAATTGCTGCACATTTTCAAGATCATAGCTGGTGCCCCCAGTATTGAATCTGAAATTACAAGGGGGTCTTTGTGGATTTCTTATTTCCGCATCGATGTTACTCCCAAGTCACGGGTCGAGTCATTCGACTCGACCGAGCTTCTATTCTTCGAATTGTTGCGTTCCATCTTGGAGTTGAGCGTACTCTAGCGCTTGAGTACCCATTCGAGCTAGAGCTGAAGTTGGTCGTGCATGACCTAAGTTCATTGTGATTCTTGCATTCTCATCTAGGAAGTTGCAGGTATCCGTTCCATCGCCTATGTTTCCATCTACGACGTTCTGAATCGAAGCTGCACGTTGTGTGACTGCTGATTGGTTCGTGTTCATCTCGGGTGTTCCCACTTGCTTTCTGCATGAAGGGAGAGGTTGGAAGCGAAATTGCTGCATCTTGTCCAATTGCTGTATGGGATATATCCAGCCTTATATGAACTTCCCATTCTAGAAGTCGGTTGGGATCAGCAGATGGACATTCTCTTTGCATTTGTTTCTTGGTCCTCAAGGGGGGCTGTTAGGATCACAACACAAGTTAAACACAGGCACTTAAGTTATGCCGTTTGTAAATATTTTCAATAGCCATGGCCTCAGTTATAGGTTAAGTGCGAAAGACATGCGGTCGGATCACTTCCCTTTCGAATTCAGACATGTATACATGAGAAGAGGAAGTCACTTTCAGAATTCAAGCGATCATACTATCCAAGCATGGAGTAGGACGTGTTTGGGACGGTACAAGAAGCCTGTAATTCATAAATGTCCAGAATTCCACGATTACGTCGAATCGTATTAAGGCCAAGGAATCAATGATCGCTCAAGATCGTACTAAGGTAGGGTAGACATCAAAAAATCTCAGGGCCTCGCCAGGTCCTTCCAGTTGCGAGTATGAAGTTGTATAACATGTCGCTGAACAACTCACTATCCAGGCTTCTTTTTCTGTCGTCGCCGTGAGTCGCACAGGCAGCTTATAATTATACGCCTACGTCATCCTTCTGGACGCGGCCCTTTAGTTATTCCCTACTGGTCTGCTGTTGTTGTGCGAGTTCGGATCTCGCATTTTGTCCAGCTTTGTTTTGTGAGCCTGTACTTAGTGAATGAATTTCCATTTCTTTTTGTACTGCTGTGTTCGTGTGCTGCCCCCCATTCCCGGAAACGAGTGGTTCGAGCTCCATTTTCATTCTTGGTCCCAGTCGTGTGACGGGATAGGATCCCTTGAGTGGCATATGTCGTCATGCACTTATACTCACCTGGTCCTTCAGCGGAGAAGAAATTATGGGGGGTGCTGAGTCTCCAGCACCTTTCTCAGCGCTTAATCATAGACGCTTTATACTCTCCTGGCGGTCGCCAAGGTTAGAGTTCGAACTCAGCTGTTCTGTCGCTCCCCGATCCTTCAGCGGGGTAAGAGTTCTTTCTCAGCGCTCAATCGGAGACGCTTTTATACTCTCCTGGCGTTCCCCAAGGTTAGAGTTCAGACTCAGCTGTTCAGTCGCTCCCCGATCCTTCAGCGGGGTGAGAGTCCTTTCGCATTATCCTGTACCTGCGAGCATTCCATAATTAGTTATGCATTTAAACATTTGAAACGCAAATAAGCAAACAAGTCATGAAACATTATAAGTTATTAGTGCAACTTATAAGTGAAAGTGCAGTAAAGTAGTATGTATGTATAGGTATGCCCCCAATCAATCATTAACTTAGTGTCTGGCCAGGTCTTGTTGAGGATTGATTAGGACCATAACTGTGTTACCCTCATGTCCGAACATGGAGGATTTGGGATCAGCTTCCATCCTGCCCCCCCCCCCCCCCCCGATCTTTTAACGGGGGAGGAATTTTCCTGTGGCGCTAAGTCTCTAGCGCTTTTATACTCTCCCGATCCTTCAGCGGGTTAGAGTTCGAGCTCGGTTCATGATTTTCTCAACGATCCTTCAGCGGAGCAGAAGTTCTCAGCGCTAAATCATAGACGCTTTTATACTCTCTCTCGACTCTGGAGAGTTAGAGTTGGGACTCAGCTGTTCCATCGCTCCCCGATCCTTCAGCGGGGTAAGAGTCCTTTCTCAACGCCAAATCATGGACGCTTTTATATTCTCCTGGCGGTCGCCAAGGTTAAACTTTTGCTCGGGCGGCTCCGATCATGGTACACCGCCATGCCTTGTGGACGTCATCTTCGCGTCCTTTATACTCTCTCTCAGCTCTGGAGAGTTAGAGTCACGGATCAAGCGGTCTGCAATCATGCACGCTCATCAAACTCATCCTAGGTTTACATTTTAATCCAAGCTCCGAGGATTAAAACCAGTCGGACAAGCAGTTGGAGCATTTGCCAAGGCTTTGAGTTCCTCCGAACGGTCTACGGGAGGAATGGTTGGCACCAGACTTCGGGTACCTGCATTATTCACACCGCACGAATTAGTCACGTCAGTAACTCGGAAAGCATGTGAAAGCAAATTTTATGATTGAAAAGTAAGCAAATTAAGAGGCAGTGTAGCCTCCTTTATTTGAATTCATGTAATCTGGTGGCGTCGAGCATAGGATCGAGCCATGTAGGCGGTCACACCGCGTCCATCTGGAGTCGGACTATGACATTGTAACTCAATGATTTATGTTCAATTGTTTTGTGGTCTGCCACGTGTGAGCCAAGGATTGGATGGTCATCCCGGATCCACCTTGAGCTATACAGCATTCTTTAGACGAAGAGCGTGGCTTTGTAAACGAGCAGTTCAGTCGAGCTCGTTATAGTATTGCTCTATGGCTCTATATGCGAGTGTTACAAGTTTGATCGGTAGCAAATCCTGGATACCTACACCATCCACATATTAATTCATCTGAGTTAATTACATCAATAACTCATAAATCATGCAAATATAAGAGTCATGGTTATAGAATAATCATGTTAAAGGAATGAGTATCATTCTGAGTGGAAAATGGCGTTGCATATTCATTGCAGGTCCATTTTACTTCGCCCTATCTCTGCCAATAAAGGGCTGCCAAAGTCCTTTAGTTGATGAGGGGTATCTTTTCAGATTATTATGGGGGTTGCAGTCCCAAAAAATGAATAGACCTTGGTCGAGGTCTTGAGATGGCAAAGGCGGCTAGGTAGGTACTATAAGCGAGTGATGAGGTCGCATCTCCTTCAAATCGTCTTTTTGCCCCCATACTGAGGGTAAGGATGGAGTGTCAGGAAGTCATGACTGGATTGCTAATGGTAGCACATCTTTGCATTGGTGTTAGGTTGTAAATTAGAATGAGAACAATGGATTCATGCTTATAGAAATTTTTGCACTTTCCATGCTAGGAAATAGGATATTACTGCTGGTGGGATAATCATATCACATAAATTTGCTGATATACCCTCGATCCCATATCGGGGACAAGGGTTAGTGCGCCGACAATCAACCAGCATTCATGTGTAAGCGTTCTAGATCTTCAACTCGCAAACTTTCAGGCAAGACTAAGTCAATTGGCTAGGCAAATTCTTGATGTATCAGCTCTGAATTAGATGATGTAATCTCGAGCAATTTATGCTCAAATCTGTAGTTGCCCCCAGCCTTAGTTGAGTGAGTCACTTGGCAGATAATCGATGAAAAGAGTGGAAGTATGAGTCTTCACTTTCTAACTTCAGAACGCCGTTCGCCAGAAGTTTCATTCATGTACATCTCCCATCTAATGGGTGGCTGACTGGTGATTTGGTCGAATCATTCAGGGCGGTGAATTCGGCAATTGCACTCGTTAGTGTTTGTTTTGGGACAATCTTCCAAGAGAAATAGGCAATGTCGAATTGCATGTCATATCCCGAGGCATAAAGAACGATTGCATGCCTTTCACTTCACCTTGTTAGATGCATTTTGTGCTGTAGGAAGTTTATCATGGAGTTAACCATGACTCTTTTCCGGGTTTGGTCTCGAACGTTGGATCAACTTCCATTTTATCAATGGTTGTATTTCATAGTGTCTTGATGGGGATCATCTCTATCTTTTCTGGATTATCGGAACTTTCTTATTTGACCAGATGATTTGACTTTAGATCTTCTGTGTATGAAATATGAGGTATGTTGTAACGTTCCAATCCATCCAATAACTCTTCTGCCCATTCTAGGTAAGCTGCGAGTTGTGGTTTCTCCGACTGGAATTCCTTTCGAGTCGTCCTTCGGGGGTTATCTGCAAAACTTCGGCGTTGGATTGCCGATCATTTCTTGCACCGTATGTATACAACTTCCAGGTGCTTGATTTCATCTTTCATTTCGAATGGCAACTCCATATAAAATCCCGTGATAGTGAACTTACTACATACGCCTTATTTGCTTGACAGGAGCACACTTCAGGTTTATACTCAAGAAATGACTCATAATTTGGGATAAAATCCCGCAAATATTAGCACTGGTCCAAACGAACACATCCAGGCTCGCCTACAGAAAGCATATAAGTTCTCTCGTTCGGAAGAGGTCTAAAGGAGATTCGATGCGAAGACCTTAGTCAGGTCGGCGTCACCAGTCGGAACACGTGCAGTTGCGTTATTAGATGTCACCCTTCTTCATCCCGAATCACCATCCTCTCTGGAATCTATGTCTTCAGGCAGGTCGTTTGGCAATTCCTTTTGCGATGCTCCCATTATTCGCAATATTGACACCTCCTTCACACTCCATTTCATCTGGAGGGGAAGCGTCTTTGGGTTTCACGCAATCTCTGTTGCGTAGCATATTCCATCCTTCCTAATCAGTCGTCTTCTCCAATAACTTGGTCACCATAGACCAGTCTCACTCCGTCTTTGGTAGGGATATTTAACGGTTAACACCAAGATGCTATGTAAGCTCTGAATTCCGCTAGACCTGATTGGTTGAGACCACGATCAGATAAGCTTGAATGCAATAGCATGGCTTGCAAGGCTTCAAGTAATGTTCATACATTCTGTCATAACTGTTGTATGAAGTGGATAGCTAATGGTTGGTTCATATTTGTGTTGATCTCAAGTTCTCATCTCTCAACCGAGATCGTATGGTGGCTGGTGAGCAGTCAAATTACTATCGCCCGGGCAAGGATCCATATGCCCGATCATGGCCCACGGTGGTTCAATTGGTACCTAACTCTGGGCACCAAAGTACATTGATATACCCTTCATTCTATGGAAATCAGTCTTCCTTGATGCGGTTGACGACAAATAGGCATTGCAAATGTTAGCTAAGCTTTTCAAGGAGTGAACTGTGGGACATATATTTTTCACCATGCCATTCAAGCGAAGAGTAACTTTGTAGTGCTAGGATCCTTTCTTGCTATTGGATATCCCATCATTGAGAATCATGTCCATTGGGATCTTCTGAGTCACCTTTAGAGTAGTGTCTGGATCGTTCTATGTCAATGGCATCTGGGACTCCGCCTGTTGGACATGTTTAAGCCACGTAACTAGGTGATCACCACTCGTTCAGGAACATCATCGGTTGCATTGGTGAAATCTATACACCATCGGAGCTCTGGAAGAGGAGGTTGCCAGGAGATAATCTTTACCTCGTATATCATCATAGCCAGCATGCTGAATCTTTTCTATATCTCCTCACATTGAATAACATCAGTAAATAGGTGTTATGGCTCTAGGAAGAACTCCCGTCGTTGCCAATTTGCTGTCGATTTCCTCAGGCCATCTACTGAATCTTGGTTGTTAAGCGTTTGTGATAATTGTACGCCAAAACGTATTACGAGCCGAAGGCGAGCCGTGCTCCGAGCCGAAGGCGAGGCCGTCAGCGGGTCCGGGCGCAGCGCCGGCGGGGGTCCGGGGCCCCGCAGTCCCGGCGGCGATCGACCTAACCGGTTAGGTCGAAAATGTGGGCACCGCACGATTTTTTCGATTTTGGAAGATGGAGCCTTTTCTGAAATGATCTGAAAATTGTATTTTTTCCAAAAATTGTCACTTTTTTGGATCGGGTCGTGACCCTTGTTCGTCGTCATTTTTCCGGGTCGCGGTTCGCTACTGTCCTCCGGTTCGTGGTCCAGCTTGGCGATCGGGATACTCCAACCTTCTAGCTTCGGGTCGGTTCGTGGTCTTCTCCAGTTCGTGGATATGTTCACAACAATTGCTCCAGGTCGGGTCGTGGAAGTATCATCGGGTCGGATAGCGACTTCCTTGCTCGGTCGGGTCGTGGGTTCATCTTGAGACCGGATCTTGGTCTCCCCGCGATCCGCGATCCGCGATCCTCGATCCACGATCCGCGATCCCCTCGACCTGCTCCAGCACATTTTCTTTATTATCCTCATTTGGTCGTGAAGCTTGTGAACCCTTAGCTTTTTTTCGAAGGTATGAAGCTCTGATTTTCTGAAATCAACGAAATATTCAAAAATGGTCCTAACACCCAAATTATCGTATTTAGAGCGTAGGATATGAAGAAATAACTGAAAAAATAAGAGAAAAGCAAGACAATAGGATTTTTATAGTGGTTCGGCGTTAGCAAGCCTACGTCCACTTCATATTTTCTTATTTCACTCATAGATTACAATTACAATGAATATTGTCTTTCAATCACTTGAATTCAATGAATAATTCTCTCCTAATCCATTGAATTTATTGAGGAAGATGGTGGTTATTCATGGAGAAGTGTTGGCCATGGAAGCCATGGAAGTTGAGATGCCAAAAGTCCCCTGAAAATGCCCTCTGAAGGTGTATTTATAGCTGTAGGAAAGCTCCTGGGAGGACTGGTTTGTGATGGGGTACGTGGCAGGCGATCCAGAAAAATAGGAGAGCCAGTAGCCTTGAGAATAGGTCAAAACAAGCTGCGTGTGAACAGGTCCGAAGTTCGGATCGCGGTCATGGGTCGGATCGCGGTCATAAGTCGGATCGGATCGCGTAGGCAAGGGCGGATCGGATTGCGGTCATATGTCAGCTTACACTCGTTCACGGAAATGGGCGTAACTTTCAAACCGTAAGTCCGATTGAGCCAAACCAAAGCTCAAACTGAAGCTAATTCAAAGGGCTACGAGTATATGAGGTGAATAGATCCAAATGAGGTCATTTGATAGGGGTTTCGGGCCAGTTTATACTGATGTTGTGATTTTGACCAAACTGCCTTGTGTCTTCTGACGATGCTTCCAATGCCAGAGAGCGATATTATCCAGAGATTCCATATCAGACAGCATTTACCGAGAGGTGTGTCAACATGATCTTTGCTTTGGGTAGCCTGGTCACAAAGCAGGCTAACACCCATTTAATTATCCACGTTAGCATCCCTACTGTTCACCACGCGGTTTCTTCCTCTGATGCCCAAGAACCTCGATTCCTTTCATATCATGACAATCCCACGCCCAAACTTCAAGACCCTTTGCTACCCTCAAACGCTGATTGCACCGCCTCTGATCATCCGGCGTCTGACCAGACACCTCCACTGGCTTCGCCGCCACGCCCAGCTCCCACCTCCTCCAGTCCCCGTCCGCCATGAGTACCCAATCGCCAGAAAAACCCAAATGATCGGAAATTGTTTGGCCTCAAATTCTCCGTCCATGGGCCACGACCAGGCACCACACCACCGCCGTTAGAATGGCGTTGCCAACCCCAATGTTCTCCCTTCAGGTGCCAGGGCCCACGTCCCCCAATCTGCCTGAATTTGATGATTTCCGATCATAGCTTTCTAAAAATACCCAAAACTAAACTCGTCCGTTCATCTCAACCTCACGACCACCACAGGCCACCAGAGATCACGCCACCACCGCCAAAACGAAGCCTTTCCTCTCCTCTACAAATCCCCCAAGGTCCCGGCCTCTCAAATCGATCAAATCTCCTCAATTTTGGCCAAAAACGAAAATGGTTTTCCACGGTTTAACATTGATTCTGGCCACCTCCGACCACCATTCCACCCCAACTTTCTCCAGTAGGTAGATAACACCCGATCTACCACTTTTGCTTTGGAACCCCCCTCGAATTCATCACGGATTGGAAGATATAAATTGTTTTGTAAACAGGGACATTTTTGTAAATTTTCATGAATGAAGATGAAGGTTCGGCTGGAAATCTGATGTAAGGGGTTTATATAAGGTGGAAAAATATATTTTAAGTTGATGTGACAAGCGACGTTGACTAGCGATATTTTATTTCGTACCTATCGCGTTTTCGAACGTTGGTTATTCGCTCATGTGCTCACATACAAACCCCGTTCGAGATGCGAATGGACGTCGTAGTATAATTTGACGATACGGTCCTAATGAAACTTGTTTCATCGAATTCCGAGTTCGTTTGCTCGAATGGCGCTTCATGTTCAAATGGTCATTTTTATTTGTATTTTAATTTGCCACGCTCACAAATTAACCCCGATTGACGCGCCACTTGAAATCTGGCAATAATTTACGTCTGCGGTCCCAATAAAGTTTGTTTCATTGAAAACTGAGGTCGTTTGAATAAATGCCCTTTTATAACTGGCCAATTCAAATAAAATAAACGAATTTTAAAATACTTCAATATAATAATATTAAAATATTGAAATTGGCCATACACGACCAGAATATCGTATACTACCAAGATAAAATATCACGGGTTGAGTTTGAAGCCAAATCGATATTATAAAAATTTAAAAACCCTTTTATTTAATATAAATAACGATATAATATATAAGGAAATTCCACAGCGACCTTTTCAAATTTTGATTTGGCCATAAAATAAAATCTACAACACGAAAACTCGAATTTTCTCTTTCATTAGAAAAATATTATCCAATAGATTCGGATGTTTCTTGTTTTGAGAAAATCCGACTTATTTTGGGCCCTGTACGGCCGTTTAAAGTTCAAAACGCCAAATTACGAACTGTGCGCCGCTGCAGCTCGTTTTATAATTAAATTATAAACTTAAGGTTACAACGTCGTTTTATAAACGAAATCACCACGATAATTTCAATACAAACCATATTAAACCTTTTAAAATCGCACGATCACGTTATACTGCATATTCAGCATTTTTCCTAATGTCCCGAAATAAAATATGATTATTAATAATAAATAAATATTCAAAAGAAAATGTTTAAATCGATTATTTAAACTCAAACTAATATTTTAAGTAAACAAAATATTTCTAAAAGTTGTCCAAAAACACGGGACATTACATTCCTTCCCCCTTAAGATAATTTCGTCCTCGAAATTGCTAAGGTAAAAAGAACGGCACAACCCATTATCTTAATAATAATATTAAATTTTAAAACTCGATTTATTTTCAAAATTATTCCAAATTGGTTTTAAACCAATTTATTTCAAATAAAAGAATTTTCCAAAAATCTTCAAAAAATTTCTAACACCTTAAATTTTGGAAAAATTTCGGCAGAGTCTCACCTATACGGACGACATCTACAAAATTGCAGGTTCAAGAAATATATATACATCGACTCTCATGGTCAGAAAAATAAAAATCCAAACAAAACCAAAATTTCATATTTTCGTAGGCGTACCTTTTTGCGTGCGTTATTAGGCGATAAGCGATATTTTATATTCGAGCTTGCTTGATTATTTTGCAGCTCTATTCAAACTAGATTTGATTAACTCCAATATTTTCTCTTGGACAGATTTTAAAACTGAATAATCACTTCAGCACCCGTTCTCAACTCAAATAAACTCATTAGTATCAAAACAAATGTTATGTATGTTCAAAATATCATCTCATTTATATCATTCATATCAGCCAATAATACACACAATTCAATCCACACGAGATTATAATTATTTATAATCACTTCATTTATTTCTTTAATTATACCTTCAATGTTATTTATCTAGAATTGGTTGATTCAACTTATTTATTTCATTTTGGGTTTAAACCAAATCGTTCATGTTCAAGTTATATTCAAGCACCCAACAACACAATCCAAACATATCATACAAACAACACTAACAAATCCAAATAATTTTCCCATATTATAATAATTTGAAAAATCATTCCTTTATCAAATAAATTGGGCAAAACAATTTTCAAAAATAATTTTAAATATCAAATCACAAATACGCGCTCTCATATATATACACAACTCAATCTAGGGTATTGCTAACCCCATCTCTACTGACTCACACCACAGAGCCAAGGTTATCTCTAAACCAATAGCTCTGATACCACGGTAACGACCCAGGGAAAAACTCGACGCTCGAGTTTTCGACAACAATACATCAACCCGTATTACTTGCCAAAAACCCAAGTATTGATCCCCCAGATTGTCAATAGAAAGAAGTTAAAGGGTGAGAAAAGAAAGAAAGAGATATTAGAATAGAAGGAAGAAGAAGAACATATCAAAATCTCATAGCGGAACGAATAAAATATAATATAACAAATCCTTGATATAAAAGAATTGTATATACACACCAATCATCAAAGTACAGCATACATCAATCACAGCGGAAAAATATCTGTATATAACTAACGGTGAAGCCTCTTGCTTCTAGCTCCTGAAACTCCAAGCGAAACCTAACCTGGAACATACTCGGTCTGACCCGAACAGATTTGAAGCAAAGCAAAATACCCCGGGTCAGTCTGGAATACTATCAGTGATAAATTCACATAACACACCACTTGTTTAACTTTGGAAATCCTTTATGAAATCAAAGGGTAACAGTAAGACCAACCCACACATAAACATAGACGGTTTTTACCTTACTATAACCCAATGCCCCTTTTTCTACACGGGCAGCCTTGTATTCAGGTTCAGCTGGTTCTTTCTGGATAGCTGGAGCTGAAGATGGATTCTATTATTTATCTCTTTTTATGCTGTTCAGCTCCTATTGTACATATTATGTTTGTTTTCCGCTGTAGACATTTATGTATAGCTGAACTGTATTTGTACTAAGTATGATCCTGTATACTGTGTAACTCTGATGATTACGTTTATCCAGTATATTCTAATGTTCATTATCTGGTGTATTTATTTAATTCTGTTCTGCTGTTATCTGTTTATGTGTATATTCCAAGGATTACCCTTGATGCCGTCAGTACGGGGTTTGGGGTCGTCTCATTTGGTAACCATTTTTGAAATCATAACTTATTCTAATATTATCATAATGTCTAAATACAAGTAAATAACAATCTAGTGGAACGCTTGCATCTCACGCTCCATATATATTATACAATCTAAAACCGCAGGCGCTTATTGGATATTGGATTCCAACTTGACAAGGTATGGGACCACCTTCCGAATGTGTATCTCTAGAGGCGAATACATTGGGTTCAACAAGAACGTCTTGCGACCCGGCCCTCACATGACCGACCACTCATTTTACTTGAGTGTATCGAATGTATATCACCAACGGTTGGGATCAGCAACCGCCTCCCAAAAAGGGACAACATCAAAATATAGATTAAAGAAGCAAATGGAATTTCTCTAGATAGGTGATTATACACCCTAATGGGAGCGACCCACATGGCTATGTTGCTTGCCCGATTTTTGTCATTTCCCGGTTGATGAGGCTTGAGGCTAGAATTTATCTTTAGAACATCTGGCCCTCATTCACTTTGAATGCCACATTATCAGATCCGCCAGATATCACTAATTGACGTCCACAAACATACTCTATTTGGGAGCTACCCAGGTACGTTTGAAGAAATCAACGTACGTGACCCCTTTGGAAATATTATGTCAGACATTCGTCCATACAAGTCATCTAGGAACAGGATGAACCGAAGGCACCCTCCTACCACATCCTTATAGGAATCACCCCAAGGATCAGTAGCGAGTAGTCCTTGCAACCCATAGATTTCAACCACGACAGAATCACAGTTTATCTCTACTTGCAAGGAAGAGAATCTTAGTGGTTCTTCCGTTTATAAAGATCTACGGTCTTCAATGCTCCGTCTCGATCTTCTTCTAATATCTTCCCGTATTTGTTGGTCGGAATGGTTTTCGAATATAAATTCAATCCCGGACTTTCTGTACCAACAATCGTATTGGTCAGGTTTGATAGTCGGTGATTTAACTATCAAATAACAAATGTGTCAATAAAATGATTTCACTGATTCAGTACTTGGCATGACTTGGCCCCTTTAAAAAAAACAAATGGGAATTCAACCTTTAATTCTTATTTACCTGGTAACCAACATTTATATTCAAAAACATCGTACTCATTTTAATATTTCTCTTATGGAACACTTTGCACTCATCACAACCGACTATCATTCCTCGATAATAGTGAAGCCGTTCAAGTTGGGGTATTTTATTTACCTCTCAGACCTTGATCGACAACGTTCTTCCCTTAGAATAATACCAGTTCGCCACTTAACCACCTTACCATCTCGATTTCAAACTGGTTTCAAAAATTGTTTCATACATTTGAAATCCACGTTAAGCATAATCTCTTAATTTCTTTAATTAAGTAAACATTCACTAAAAACATAACTTTTGTGTTTTCAGTAATATCGCACATCGAATAATCCACTTCCCTATATTCTCTTACCAATTACATTTTCCAATCTCGTTTGGACATTTGGTTTATAATTCCTTTTATAAACTCTTATTCCCTTTTTCCTTTTATCAAACCTTATCGCAATTATAATGTTTCGTTTAAACCATTTTATAGCTTTCCAAAGTTATCGCTTTAGTTTAAAAACCCTATTCTAAACCTCACTTGGATTTCTTCTTAAATACTTATGTTAATCCCTTAAGCTAAATTTAACAACTTCTTGTATAAAAACCATTACCATTATCATATTATCATCTCTTTTAAACATTTCTTTTCAGTTGGATCCCCTTTTTATTAATTTAACAATTAAGAATTTTTTTTATTTAAATCTCTATATTTACTTCCCACTTTCATCCATAAATCTCGTTTTAAAACTTGGATTTATAAATCTCTTTATAACTTTTATCACTTCTTCGATTGAACTTCATCGTTAATTCATCACTTTTTAATTGAATTTCCATTTATCAATCTTGTTAAAAACTTGGATTATAAACCCCTTTAATGAAAGTCTTATATAAACTCGATTTAAAATTTATATTTATAAATTTCCAATTTAATTATTTATATAGAGTAACTGAAAAACTTCAGTTCAGTTATAAAACAATTTATTATTTTAAAACTGCGTCAATTAACCGAAAGGTTAAACGACGTCTAAAACAACACATTTATGGCCATTCACTGTCAATTACCAAATCAACACTATCGGTTGATTTTAATCACAACACAGGTGAATATTTATTCAACCATCATGTTCAAACAGGTTTAATTATCATATGGGGTTCAATCAGCTCAACTATAAATAATGTAACACAAACATACATGATATTTATGTTGAGGAATCCAGTCGGATCCCTCCAACCAGTTCTTCCCTGCATCACAACTCGTTATAACATTTCATAGCAATAAATGAAATAAATTTCAATAATCTATAAATTTTAAACGATGGACTATAATTAACAGCATCCAACCAAACAATAAACAACCAACAGCAACCAATCAACCAATTTATCTTTTTAAAGGTAAATTATATTTTAATATGAATTTACCACATCACAGGATTCCAGAAGGTGTGAGAATTAACTCACCAGTTCATTTCGGTTGGTGGTTGACGCGTTTGAACGTTCAAAATTAGTTGAATTTTCAACTGCGTCAGATTAATGCCTAGTCAGTGCCATCGTCTAGGTCTCGTCCCCGCGATCCCAACGGATCCAGTTTCGTCAGATTTCGTTATCGTATGAATTAGTTACGCTAGTTCAAAGTTTATAAAATTTAAACGATAATTAACTAAACTAATAATTAATTAACCTAAATAAACGTTTTACCCCTTTAATTATCCACCTCAGCATCCCTACTGTTCACCACGCGGTTTCTTCCTCTGATGCCCAAGAACCCCGATTCCTTTCATCTCGTGACAATCCCACGCCCAAACTTCGTGACCCCTCGCCACCCTCAAACACTGATTGCACTGCCTCTGATCATCCGGCGTCTGACCAGACACCTCCACTGGCTTCGCCGCCACGCCCAGCTCCCACCTCCTCCAGTCCCCGTCCTCCATGAGTACCCAATCGCCAGAAAAACCCAAATGACCGGAAATTGTTTGGTCCCAAAATTCTCCGTCCATAGGCCACGGCCAGGCGCCGCACCACCGCCGTTAGTACGGTGTCGCCACCCCCAACGTTCTCCCTTCAGGTGCCAAGGCCCACGTCCCCTCAATCCGCCCAAATTTGATGATTTCCGATCATAGCTTTCTAAAAATACCCAAAACTAACCTCCTCCGTTCATCTCAACCCCATGACCACCACAGGCCACCAGAGATTACGCCGCCACCGCCAAAACGAAGCCATTCCTCTCCTCTAAAAAAACCCCCAAGGTCCCGGCCTCTCAAATCGATCAAATCTCCTCAATTTTGGCCAAAAACGAAAATGGTTTTCCACGGTTTAACACAGATTCCGGCCACCTCCGACCACCATTCCACCCCAACTTTCTCCAGTAGGTAGATAACACCCCGATCTACCACTTTTGCTTTGGAACCGCCCTCGAATTCATCACGGATTGGAAGATATAAATTGTTTTGTAAACATGGACATTTTTGTAAATTTTCATGAATGAAGATGAAGGTTTGGCTGGAAATCTGATGTAGGGGGGTTTATATAAGGTGGAAAAATATATTTTAAGTTGATGTGACGAGCGATGTTGACTAGCGATATTTTATTTCATACCTATCACGTTTTCGAACGTTGTTTATTCGCTCCTATGCTCACATACAAACCCCGTTCGAGATGTGAACGGACGACATAGTATAATTTGAAGATACGGTCCTAATGAAACTTGTTTCGTCGAATTCCAAGTTCGTTTGCTTGAATGGCGCTCGTTCACGTTCAAATGGTCGTTTTTATTTGTATTTTAATTTGCCACGCTCACAAATTAACCCCGATTGACGCGCCAATTGAAATCTAGCAATAATTTACTGCTGCGGCCCAATAAAATTTGTTTCGTCGAAAACTGAGGTCGGTTGAATAAAGGCCCTTTTATAACTGGCCAATTCAAATAAAATAAACGAATTTTAAAATACCTCAATATAATAATATTAAAATATTGAAATTGGCCATGCATGACCAGAATATCGTATACTACCAAGATAAAATATCACGGGTTGAGTTTGAAGCCAATTTGATATTATAAAAATTTAAAAACCCTTTTATTTAATATAAATAACGATATAATATATAAGGAAATTCCACAACGACCTTATCAAATTTTGATTTGGCCATAAAATAAAATCTACAACACGAAAACTCGATTTTTCACTTTCATTAGAAAAATATTATCCAACAGATTCGGACGTCTCCTTTTTCGAGAAAACCCGACTTATTTTGGGCCCTGTACGGCCGTTTAAAGTTCAAAACGCCAAATTACGAACTGCAGCGCCGCTGCAGCTCGTTTTATAATTAAATTATAAACTTAACGTTACAACGTCGTTTTATAAACGAAATCGCCACGATAATTTCAATACAAACCATTAAACCATTTAAAATCGCCCTATCACGTTATACTGCATATTCAGCATTTTTCCCAATGTCCCAAAATAAAATATTATAATATTATTATAAATAATAAATAAATATTCAAAAGAAAATTTTTAAATCGATTATTTAAACTCAAACCAATATTTTAAATAAATAAAATATTTCTAAAAGTTGGCCAAAAACACGGGACATTACAGTTATACCACATTCTTCCGGATTGTTTCAAACCGTATAGTGATCGTCTTAATTTTAATGAATACATTGACTTTGATTTTGCTTCAGGCAATTTATATCCATCTGGGATTTTCATGTAAATATCGGTACCCAATTCACCGTATAGATAAGATGTCACAACATCAGTCAATCTTATATCAAGCTTTTCAGAAACTACAAGGCTTATTAAATATCGAAATGTTATGATATCCATAATAGGAGAGTATGTTTCCTTGAAGTCAAAACCTGGTCTCTGCAGGAAACCTTGTGCAACAAGCCTTGCTTTATATCTCACAACTTCATTTTTATCATTTCGTTTTCTGACGAATACCCATTTATAACCAACTGGTTTAACACCTTCTGGTGTTTTCTCTAATTGTCCAAATACACCATGTTTTTAAAGTGAATCTAGTTCAACCTAAATAACATCTTTCCATTTTGGTCAATCGTGTCTTTTTCGACATTCATTTATGCTAGTTGGTTCATTATCATTATCCTCATTATTGTCACGACTTTCAATTATTTCAGTAGCTACTGCGAATGAGAATACATCATCAATTCTTATTTTACTTCGATCCCACATTTCTCCATAATTCGTATAGAATATTGAGATCTCATTATTATTAGGTACCATTTTACTTTCAGGAGCTTCTATTATTTCTTCTGGGATAATAGTTCCTTCACCGATTTTAGAAGAATTGGAATTTTCATTTGAGTTATCCTTTGAATCACTTACAACCTCTTCACGAGGTTTATTAATTGATGATTTTTCATTAGAATTTTTTTTTCTAGGCGCCAAGACTTTTGAACCTATCGGTCTTCCACGTTTTTGTCCAGCTTTAGATTATTTGTTGTTATTAGTCCTTCGAGGACTTCAATTCTAGCTGGTGTATTTGCTGCTGGAATATGAGATTTAGTTATTTTTGCACCATCATTAAATGCATCTGGCATTTGATTTGCAATATTTCGAATATGCAAAATTCTTTGTACCTCGTATTGACATTGTTTGGTGCGTGGATCCAAATGAAACATAGAAGGATTATTCCATGAAATTTCACGCCGTTCTACTGGAACAGGAAATTTGACTCATCAAATTTGCAATCTGCAAATCTTGCAGTAAAGACATCACTTGTAAGTAGTTAAAGATAATGAATTATCGAATGTGAGTCAAATCCCACATAAATTCCCAACCTTCTTTGAGGACCCATTTTAGTACGAAGTGGGGGACCAATGGGTATATGCACAGTGCAACCAAACTTTCGTAGATGAGAAATATTTGGTTATCCAGTTAAAAGCTGTGATGGTGAAAATTGATGATAAGCTGTTGGTCTAATTTTAATCAATTTGGATGCATGCAAAATTGCATGTCCCCAAGCTGAAACAGGCAACTTTGTTTGCATAAGTAATTGTCTTGGAATAAGTTGCAAGCACTTAATTAATGATTCTGCTAGACCATTTTGAGTATGAACATGAGCTACTGGATGTTCAACTTCAATTTCCAGTGATAAACAATAATCATCAAATGGTTGAGAAGTGAATTCTCCTGCATTATCTAGTCGTATTGATTTGACTTAATGATCAGTGAAGTGTGCTCTTAATTTAATTATTTGAGCAAGTAATTTTGCAAATGCCATGTTTCTAGTAGATAACAAACATACATGTGACCAACGAGTTGATGCATCAATTAATACCATAAAGTATCTAAATGGTCCGCAAGCGGGATGAATTGGACCACATATATCACCTTGAATTCTTTGCAAAAATTCTGGAGATTCTGAGGTGATTTTACTATATGAGGGTCGAGTAATTAGTTTTCCTTGTGAACATGATGTACACATTTAATCACTTGGTAAATTCAAATGATTTGATAAATCATGCCCATTTGTGTTTTTAGCAATTTTACGCATCATAGTTGATCCAGGATGACCTAAATGATCATGCTAAAGAATTAATTTCTTCGTATCCGTGAGCTTCTGGCTCATGTTTATAAAACGAGATTCAACTATGCCAATTTTGATAAAATATAATCTAGTTGAAATTGTACCAAATTTTTCTAAAATAAGCTTCTGACTTTCAATTTTAGAAATAACACAAAGATATTCTTTGTTGTTATCATTTGTAGTTTCAATATGATGTCCATTCATTCTTATATCTTTGAAGCTAAGCAAATTTCTTTTAGAATTGCTTGAATATAGCACATTTTCAATGAATATGTGTACCGTTTGGTAACACTATATGGGCTCTTCCGGATTCTTCAATTATATTGGCTGAACCGACTATAGTTGAAACTCTATATGAAATATTTGTAGATAATTCAAAGGAAAACTTCAGGTTTTTCAACATCGTATGAGTAGTTCCACTATTAACTAGACATATATCATCACTTAAGCACTGTCGATCCATACCTTAAGAATTAAAAACAATACAGCTAGTTAATAACTGAAATAACTTATAAATATAGATAAATGTCTATGAGAATAAACTACTTATCGTGTCCAACGTTACATATTATTTCTGCAATTCCATAAGCACAAACTAAAAAGAAAGGCAAATAAACAAAAGTTTCAAACTAATACATGTTGAAAGGAAATAAAAATAAAATAAAAATCACATAGTTAGCTTTCAGGCTACTTATTACCATCATAGAAACTGCAGGTTCTAAATTTTCCATTTTATAACAAAAATTACTTTTGCATTCACTTTCGATGTGCAAAATTAAGATCAGTATTTAGATCTTAACTTAATATGATCTTCAAGATGCATTATACATACGTACATACATACATATACATATATATATATATATATATATATAATTTTTCCTAAGAAACAATAAAATATTTCTTCTAGAAATATAATATGTTCTGAAATGACTATAATAAACTTCTAGTTTTATCATAATTCATATATTGTTATTATATATTTTAAATTGAAGCAACTTTTCTAGAAAGTGCTTATTTTTTTTACATATGAGAGTCATTTTACTATTTTTCTTCAAGAAAATAGCATATATTATAAATGTAATGTTCTCTTCCAATAATAAGTTTCTTCAAGAAATTATATGTAGCATAAAGTTGGAATATAGGCTTTTCCTTTTGTTGAAACTTTTCCTTTCATTGATTTTTCAAATCTTTTCCTATTACAGGTAATTTGCTATAAGCAAATATTAAATGCAATTATATGTTTTATTTCATGTTTCCCGTTTGCATATGAACTTCAGGTTCCTTGTTTGCATATGAACTTCAGGTTCCTCATTTGAAAGAACTTGTATATGAACTTTAGGTCATATGAACTTCAGGTCATTTTCATGTGAACTTCAGGTTCAACCACTCTTGCCTTGTGTTTGGAAGTATGACCATCTTCTGGTGGTCATAATGCTCCTTCACGGAGTTCCATAAGTGGAGAGAATAGTTTTCAGTTAAATATTTTGATTTTAGATCATCGTGGACATAGCGTCTTAAAAATATCAGAGTCTTTGCTTTGTATTGCTGGGACATATTATTACCATTTTTAATGGTATTCTCTAAGCATTGAGATTGTAAATGGATCTCAGTGTTCGACATTTTTGTAAACTACACAAAAATATATATTTACAATCATAGAAATAATAAATTAATGGGTAAATAGTAGCAGCATAGGAATGTAGTGGCACATCACGCCAAATAATATATAAAATTTAATATATGGAACTGGCTATTTGTGAGCAATGTCACAATATTAATTATTGAGTAATGATGGATCACAATAGCCAACGTGAATCAAATGCAAGTGCACAGCATTAACTGAAAAATGAATGCAAACGGTGATATGAATTGAAGAAAGAGATAATGATAAGAGTACTTTTTATCTAAAGAAAATATTGACTGCCCACTACATCTTAAATCTGGTTTGTGCCAATACAGAATTCACAGATCTAAAAGAAAATATCAAATCTATAAAATGACTCAGGATAAAAACCAGATCTGACCGAGACGGCTTTAGTACACAGGTAGTAATAATCTTTGTGGAATTTAAACATGTAATGAAATATGTAAATTCACATAGGATAAAAATCAGAACAATGCATAAGGAAAAACATGTGGATTTAATTGATCAAAAATATAGTCTGGAAAGAATAAAATTACTTGTATATAAACTACAGCCAAGCCATAAAGTTGGCATAGTTTGTTGTACAGTGATGAATCTATGGAACCAGAGAATAAAAATCATCTACCTCATCATATAAATAAGGTATAAAAGGTACTAAATATCCTAACTATAAAAAAAAGTAGTACTGAAGAATAGGTGTATTAGCCTTTGATACAAACTAGTAGATCTACAAAAAAAACTTGCGTGAAAGTAGATCTGACATCTATGCGGCTGACATTAGATCAAAACATTTTAAAAACAAAAACTTAGATTTAATCCTTTCTAACAAATGATGCATCTTAAACTTTGCAAATAAGCTTGATGCATCAGATACTAGAAATCGAAACCAAAAATATAAATAATAACAATTGCGAATTCGTGCTGATAACGTGCTATAAAATAAAACAGAACAGATAGAAAGAACATAAGAGATAAGGGAGACCTTTTTATTTCTCTTGATTCAGTAAATACATTTCTATTACATTAGCTCCTTTATATATAGGCTTTGGAGCTGATCTTAGACTTATTCCCATAATGCGGGACTAAATAGAATATGACAAATGCATATTCACACATATATATATTACAACATGGTAGACTTTAGTTTGCCGATCAAAATTTATTTCAAATGGCGTCGTGCATTGATGCTGATTATTGTAAGACTAATTTGTGCCTGCAGGTTCCCTTTTGCCCTCCTTTTTTGAAAAAAAAAGAAATTAGTGTTGCTATTGCTCATTTGTGTTTGGTTAAGAAGTGTAAGGTATCGTTTGATTTTTGAAAGGGCCAAGTTACGTTAGCATCGGCGTCGGATGCGTCTAGCGTGGGGCCACCACTTTGCCCAGTGGAGCTTTACGATTGGAAACCAAGCTTTAGCGTCCGACGCGAGTCGGACGCCAACAGAATAATTTGGTAACAGCTCCTTTCCAACTTATAAAATCAACCCCTTTTCACTCCATTTCTTCAACAATCCACACCTCAAACACCACAATTTTTCAACTACAATGGCTAAAGTAAATCATCCGAAAACAACATTTCGCCGAACTCCGAAAGTGTGGTCTTCGTTTGCAACTTCAGAGTTTCTCCGTATAGCTGTTGATGCTTATCAAGCTGCTGGAAAGAACAAAAAATGGATACACAAGAGGATTGCGGTTGCTCTGAACGAGTCTTTACCTACATCACCGACCAAGATACTAGTATCTGCTGAACAAGTGACGGTTAAATACGACGTTTATAAGAAGAAATGGATTGCATGACGCAATTTGAATGAGAAAACGGACGCTAGATGGAATCCTAAATACGAAACATTTTTAACTCCTTTTTTGTAAAACATTTTAAACTCCTTTTTTGTAATTTACAAGTTTAGTACTGTATTTCATCTACAAATTTACAGTTGTCTATTTAGTAGTACAGCCCTATGGTGTTAAAGTACAAGACGTGCCAATAGAAAATTTGACCGAACTGGAGCAAATTTTCGGCAACAACATTGCAACAAGTTCTGGCGCTTACACTCCAGACTCTACAAGTTAGAACGTGCAACCAGAGCCACGTTCTCCTCCACCCGAGTTTGTACAACCTACGTTCTTCTTCGATGAATCTCAAGTGCCACTAAAAGACATCCAGACTCAACAATCGTTTCACGAGCCTCCTAATCAACCATGGGGTGCAGGTTCTTCATCTAGACCTCGGTCTGGCAAAAGAGGAAAAACTTGAACTTCTTCGAAGGTGGAAGAAATTGTTGATATAATACACTTCAGGCAATTGAGCAAGAAAGCTCGTTCTAACTCCGACAGTCCGAATTCAAATTCATCTACGAATGCTAGTCATTCTCCCTCGTCTAATGCAAACCAACATTCTACTGAAATTCCGATAGTGAAGCATGCAATAGACCGTGCAAGAACATTTGATGGTATTGACATGCGCCCCACGCAATATCAATTTTCACAAGGATAATCAAGATACGTTAATGGTTCTTCCTGATGACGAAGTATCAAACTGGTTGCGTTTTGAAATCGAGGTCCGCAAACAAGCACTCCGATATAGACAGTTTAAGATGAATCCATCCAATATCCACCTCAGTATGCACCCCAGTATCCACATCAGTATCCACCACAGTAGCCTGTTTTCTGTATTTTATATCCATGTAATTTGTATTCTTCGGTCTGCATTCCGTAATTTGAATTCTGCAATTTCTATTTTGCAATTTGTACTCTGCAAATCGTATGTTGCATTCTATTTTGTTCAATAATAAACACATACAAACACAAACAATTAAAAATAATATATACAAAAACAATAAAATAATAACTCTGCCCCTTCTAATATGCCCCTTTCAAAAAAAAAAAACACATTATCCGTTTACAACAATTTCCCTTTAAATAACCCTTTCGAATACGCCTTTCTGTTCAAAATCAAACAGACCCTAAGATAATCATGGCATAGATAGATGTGTTTGTTATGTTATGATACTTTTGATTTAGCTTGGGCACGACAATTAAGGTTTATTGCTTACTTAATTTATAATATATTAATAAACATGTTCATAACGACTCTGAGTAATATTAAGCACAAATCTGTTTAATTTATTTTACTTTATTTTTTTTCTGTGGTATGTTTATTTTATTTTTTTTACTTTATTTTTTTGTGTAGTAAAGCACAGGTTGGCGGAATGTATATGGCATGACACTTCAGGAAAAAAAATTATACACAAACATCATGAAAATTGACTAATGTAATCTTGTTGGCTTACAATTTGGCTCTAAAAATTTACAGGCATAAAATTTCAATATATGATATTACGAATAACTTGCAAAAAATTTGCTGCGTTGCCGTGTTGATATACATTGCAAATAAGCAAAGTTAATTCAAAGCAAGAAAAACAATCGATTCTAACCATTTGAGCTTCATCATCATCGATCAATTAGGCTTTTTGTTTGAATTTCTTGAATCGGAACATAATTTGATTTGGTGTAAAATGAAGGGGGAATTAATCTGAATAAAGTGCCACTATGATGCCAACTGAATTTAAAAAGCAATTCCTAGAGATTATAAGACGCGAAAAAGGAAAATAACCCGTATATCTGTTTTATGTACAATGAAACGTATTAACCAATGGGCTGAATGTTCCTACTTTGCATGTAACTCATAAACTGTCCAGGCAATTCAGCCAGAAGTGCCTGAATAACAGATACCTCTCCACCATCTGCATGTTCAAAAAGCAAAAGCGTATTTCATCAAATATTCAATCAACAAAAAAACGTTGTAATATTTCCATCAAAGATGGATGTAGCAGTATAATGTATTATGCTTCCCAATCAAAAAATAATATTTGCTGAACTTTAACCTTGCACAGTTGTAAATTATGAATACAACCGAGTTGATCCTAATTCTGTTATTGCACAGAGTATCTGATCATAATTTATATTTAAAATAACATGAAAATTATTAAATGTGTGAATAACATGCATGTTTTGTCTCACATCTCATACCTTGTACATCTCGCATAGGAACAAACTGCACTATATCTCTTGAGGCCAGTCTTCCCGTTGTACTCTCAATCCTTCCCCCTTTGTCGGCGTCCAGTATCTAAATAAGTAGAATGTGAATACTGAAATAGCTATCTGACATAGCTTTCTTTTGAATAAGGAGGTAGATATCATTAATAGTCCTCTCTGTGTAGATCACCTGATATTTAGCCTGTGTGTGATTTATCATTGCAACAACAATCAAGGGTTTTTCCTTTTAGTTTTCCATTTTGATTTTTTTTTTTTTTTTTTTTTTTTATTAAATATCTATGTTTAAGTGTTAAGATGTGGGTAAAAAAGCCAATCTGAATCCATGTAGTGGTAGATTAGTAACAGTCATCCACGGTGGTGCTTGGCAAGGGCATATAAACTTGAGTTTTGGCCGAGATATGCAAATTAATTTTACTAAAATGGATAATGTGGTCTGGTATTATTATGGCAAATTACCGTAACATTACCAAGTTGCTGGTTTCATCAATGGGCTTAGTTGTTATATCAATCTAATTGGTATGATGACACTAAATTTACATAATATCGCAAATACAGCGCTAATAAAATATCAAAATCATTGATGATTTTAAATTTACAACTCATCAAATGTTCTAGATGATAAACATACTTAAAAATGATACTGGACACATTACATTTTAAGAACATGCTTAAAATGATAATATATAGTATAACTTCTATATCCATGATGAACAACTTGTGACAAAATTATGTTAAATTTTTGTAACAACAAATTTACCAAGATCTAGAAATATGCACTAGTAGATCTTTTCTACAACTGTCAATTTCATATTACCAAGTATCAAAGATTTAACATACATAAAAAACAAGTCTTGTCTACTGTCAAATTTATCAATATTGGTAAGTGGTTTACTGATTTATAGGCGTACCAAAAAAAAATCACCAACGGTATCAATGATAGTGAAGTTTCTACTTTTTTATCAACATAGCTGAAACAGTAATGGATCTTCCTATATTTGTAATGGTAAGCATCATCATAATAGAACTAGTTGTCTTCATTCAATCTTTAATTTGCCCAAATAGAGAAAATAATGAAGAGTGGTGCTCCATTGGGAAAATTAATTTCTTTGTCCACGATTTTTAAAGTGGAGTCCTAAGAACTGAACGTATTATTTTTCTCATTAAACCACCATGTGTCCAATCACATAACTACGTCAAAGCTACA
The DNA here is from genome assembly GCA_030737875.1 of Allium sativum. NCBI lineage: Eukaryota > Viridiplantae > Streptophyta > Magnoliopsida > Asparagales > Amaryllidaceae > Allium > Allium sativum. Next base: position 543,279,161 of record CM060922.1, read on the forward strand.
AGATCCCATAGTTTCAAAGAATAGCAGGTTTAGTTTACTTCAACCATAATAATGTAGTAAAAGGTAAGATGAAAAAGATGGGACATTGCAGGAGACGTCATGCTAGGTGGCACTTTATTCTGAAAAAACGAATAGCCACAAGAAGAGAGGTATTGGAGGCTCCAAGACCATCATAATAAATCTGTTAATTACAAATTTTACTAGACCATTTCAATGCTAACTCGTAAATTTTATCCAATAACCCAGTAACTTAATAGTCTCGAATACTATTTTGTAGTACTTTTGCCATTCAACTCTAATCTAGTCAGCAATGAAGCGTAGTTACCGAATAACCAAGCTATTTAAAGTTGTTCAATTATATTTCAACCTTTGACTTCACAGTTTCATACCCCTGTACATCGAAAAGACTAGCAAATAGTAATGACTAGAATGCCCGTTGTAATATAATACTCATTCTTAGCTTTTTAATCTTAATAATCAATATATGAAAAACCTAATTAGAAATCTTTGAATATATGCAAAACGTACACCGAATTTGCAGAATTAAAAGATAAAAAGGACGTCAAATTGCATGATTTGCCTAAAATCAAGCAAATCATAATCCACATTAACCAGTTAAATGTTTCAAAATTTCATCCTCTAAAAAAATAATCAAAACAAAATGATGGATTAAAATAGCTGACTAAAGATACCGAAACTTTGGGAAGATTTGAATCAAATTTTAGTATACATCTAGAATTCTTCTGTTAATGAGCTTGCTTATCATGATTGAGAAAGAGAATAAGGATAATGGAAAAAAAAATACTAATTATTGGGCATAAAAAGAAAAACTGGAGTACAGTTTTTGGTCCAATAAATCTAAATGTAAAATGTGATTTTGTGTGTTCAAATAGAATTTAGCCATCAAAGTTGGCAAATGCTACTTTTGTCATGGTAACTCTTGAAAGCTGTGGGCACTTCTGATTGATTTTTCAATTACACCCAATTTCCTACAAAATATCCATTAACGACTGAAGATACTCACAAACAGCAATGGACATTCTTGAATGTAAACTATTATTTTTGTTTTTATCATTAAACCTGTATCACATTTGACACGCATGCATAATATCTCTTCCTACAATCTGGCAATCTAGTTTTAGTTGTCAAATAATAGGCTAATATTAAAATAAACAATTAAAATAATATATTTATTAATTAGAGACCGTGCATCATTTCAGTTTTCTTTCCTTCTTAACAATATTATATGCATTTTATTTCCATCTTAAAACCCGCTTTTAAGTTGAACAGTGAACGTCAACAATTCACAACTAGCATATCATAGTTGAGCTGTTGAGAAAGCTCCCTTTCCTAACGGCAAAGAGAACTCATTAGCTAGTTGAAATACATTTCTTTTATAACTGATCCATCTTTAATTTTGCATTGAATAAAACGGCAAATAATCGCAATAGAATTTATATATGTCTGGTTCTTTCAAAAACGAGATACTGAACAACTGGCCCAATCCTTATCAGAAAAAAAAAAAAAAAAAAAAAAAAGGTAAATTGGTTCAAGAAAGGGGAAAAACTGTCTTGGATTTTCTCAAGTAATGCAATACATGCAAGGCTACATCCATTATATGGTGTGTGTGGTGATGCATATGGCCAGAATAAAATGATATTCAATCGACTAATAGTCAAATATGTAGTGCCAATAGGAATTGCACACTGGTCATTTTGGCACTGGGAGAAATAGTATTATGGTTGACAGTACAATCTGAGATGTGTAAACCCAGTGACAACTTGTGGGTTCCTTACCAGAAGAATGAGAAGCAAGAGACCAACCGTGGTTGATTCTTAAAGCTGCCATTTCAGATTGCATTGCGCACCTTTTTGTTGACCTGATGACAGAACTAAAAAATGGTTGGAAGACGTTACTGGGAGGGAGAGGGGGTATGAATTGGCTTAATTGGCTTGAGAGTTGTTGGACGAAAGAAATAGGTTACAATGTGCAGGCTTGTTGAACTGGAGAAACTGGTCCAAGTGGCGATAGTTATTGAATTGGTGAAGGATCGAAGATAGAACGAGGAATTACAGGGTATGAGTTGAGGAAATGGATAGTATAGACTAATGAGGAAAAATATATTCATGATAAACAACACAGGGACTAGTTTGCATTTGGTAGGGTGGCAAGGTCATAGAGCCTGTAAACTTTTTGCCCAACTAGATGGCCAAAAGAACACATCGTTTGGCTCGAGGAACAAAATGTGTAGAGATGTGCCAATCGAAAAGATAAGGTACAGGAACTTCACAATCATATTAAAATCTCGGGTGGAATCAATACTGCTTAAATCTTTTATACAGATTCAACAAAAATTTCGCAATCATATTTCCATTCACCAACCCTCTAGTCATACTCATATTTTTACCTTTTTTCGAGCGAGCCATAACAAAATTTTGTTTCTTTATCAAATGAAAACAAATCATTGTGTCACTGTTGGAACCTAGGTTTTGATGTTTTGATGATAACAAGCACTTGACAAAATTACTATGTGTGTAACAAGTTCTACAGATAAAAGTAAGCTTTATGAGGTCACAACACGCAAATGTAAGCAGGCCTTGGAGCAAGGGACAAGCTATATGGCTCATGCATATGCATGAAGGCAACATACTCATGCACAAAAGCTCAAAATGAAGCAAAATTGACTACGAAGGAGAGTGTGAGCTTTCAAAGTTAATAAACGGATTTTACAAATCTTTAACACCAAATTGTCAAAGACAAACTTAGAGATGGACGAACGAGCACAAAAGTCAAGCATGTTTATTATTAAGTTCATACCAAGCCATTGAGTCCTAGATTTGTTAAAACTTCATAAATGGTTTCCAGCTCAATGCGAACTTCGACACAACACCCAAAATATTATCTCAGACTTCCATGATTTTTTTCATAATTTCTCAAAAGCTTTAAACGTACGAAAACAGAAAAAAATTGTCGAAAGATACAAAATGTTGCAAACTGAAAATATCATAACATTTGATAGGAAAACATTGTCGACAAGTGTTATCAAAAGTCTTGTATATGAAGTAATGGCTATATTCAAGCCAGAACTTTCCATGGTGTTTAGCTGAAAATTGATGCTGACAAGTGTATTGAGTTTAAATGTTTTATAATGGCTAAATTTTTGTAAGAGTGCTACATGAATTTTCATTGCTTCTCTTCAAGTCTTACCTTGAAGGTTTACAACCATTTTAATGGCTTCTCATTCATATAAAATTTTCAACATCCATGTTACAAGAATAACCAATTCCATGATGAAAACGCTCTACCTTTGTATGCTCTTAAGCTTTGAATTCTTATTTTTCTTTTCATGGATCCATCAATTTTCACTTAAATTCTTTCATAATCAATTTAATTAATATCTAGCTGGTATACACCCACTCCAATGTCATCTGTAAGGGTTATAGAACTATTGCACTGAAGTATGACATTTCCATGCCGAAGACACAACTAATGTCAAAGTTACATTCGTTCAAAATTTGAGATGCGAACAAGTTGTAGATTAGAGAGAGGGGCCATGCAAGAGCTTGTTTGCGTTGAAATCCAAGAGGTAGCTCAGGGGAGATGCTGTCCATTGTATTACACATTTTCCTTCAGACTAAGGGAGGGTTGGTCAGTGAAATCTGCAGTAAGCTGCAGAACTGGATGTAGAATGAGGTTCAAACCAGTACGAAATTTCTGGTGTGTTTGCTCTTATTTAGTTAATTTTTTATTGTATTACTTCTAAGCTAAACTATCATATATATATATATATATATATGTATATATATATATGTGTGTGTGTGTGTGTGTGTATGTATATATGTATATATGTATGTATACTTGCATTACTTTTATACTATCCACCTGAACTTTCAATCGCTACCAACTGAGTTTAGCTATCACTCTTCACGAAGGCAAAAAATAAACCCTCTTCTAAGCATCACAAATCAATTATTATGTGAATCAAAATATATAACCATTTTCATCTACATTTTATTTCATTATTTTCTAGTAAGTGCCAAGTTTAGGCACAAAAGCTAATCCAAATTGCCCCAGGAAGTATTTTAAGACATGAGATACACTCATTTCGTTCAAAATTTCGTCTGAATCGATCTAGATAGCTTATGGGCAAATCTCAAAACGTGATGTAGCAAAAATCCAAGATTTTGAAACTATGTGAATGGAAGTATCAACACATTTTACCCAAAAAGGTAACTGAAGATGTGCATGGAAAGATAAAGCTCTAGCGATATCAAGAATATAACAATCCTGTTTTGTTGAGGGAATAGATACCAAAAAAATCGTTACATTTACCCAATGATTGTGTTAGTACAATTTTGTCGGTTACATAATTAATATATGAAAAAAGATTATACACCTTAGCACGAGGAATGTTTACATTATTGAGTGCTGAAAATGGGTTTTTGGCTTTTATAATTTTAATAAATAATGTTTTAGTAAGGGGCTATTGGGACATAAGATTAAAAACACAAATTGTGAACCATTGGATTCATTTGTCTTTTTGTGGTGAGTGGAATTCAAGGGGAGATCTAATGGTTCAGATTGTTTGTCTAATTTGGTGTCACCGTTTTGTGTCTAAATAAACTTTATACCATTAATGCACCATTGTACATAAATTCTATGTTATTGCGTAAATTTATGACGTTAGATTTTTATTGATTGATTATTCAAAACATTTAATAGTGATGCCAATTATTCGATACTGACATATGTTTTATGGCAGACATGTGGTGGTGAAATTTCGCATAGACTCCTGCCTAGCGCCTAACATTATAGCAAAGATGCAAATGAACGACATGGCAAATGGTGGGTGTGCCGTTTCAGTTGAAATGTTGCTCATTTATTAAATATATTTCCATTGTTCACTACGAATTAATGAAACAAAAGCAATACAATGAGAATTAGTTTTCAGAACACTGCGTAAAGGAAAACATACCTCCATCTCTTTAAAATCTGCACCCCCAACTCCTACAATAAGAATTGAGAGAGGAAGATCAGATGCATATACCAATGCATCTTTTGTTTCTTGAAGATCTGTTATTACTCCATCCTTGAAAAGGTTATAAAAAACATAAATATACTAAGACTTCAACAGGCATAAACACAAACACAGATATAAACATGATGTTTCTAACCGTGACAATCAAGAGAACATAATATATTCTCTGATTACTTGAAAGGGAGCGGCTAGCTATTTCTGAAGCAGCGTTAACCACTGGTCCAAATAATGTAGGCCCTGCCAATGCTACATTTTGTAAGGCACTCATGTAAGCTGACATTATACCATGGACCCCTTCAACCTGATGTCATATATAGCTGTTAAAAGATTACATATGCACACAAATCTTCCATTTTTCACTTTCTAAATGGAACATAACCTCATCAATGCTTCTAAAATATACGAATAAATTACAGTTAATATGAGTTTCACTCCGAACAAACCAAACAGCATCAAACATGGTACAGATAGTTGTTCAACTTGTGATTCAAAAGAAAATAGCATTTTGTTTGGCATAATATTGAATTTCTTTTGGCTTTATCTTGATATTTGTATAAATTTTAAGCATAACTCCTCCATAATCATTTTACAACAAATATTATTAGTTATTACATCTTTATGACGAAGGTCACAACCCCAATAGGCAACAAATGTTGTAACAAAACTCTCATAGCTAGGCAAGCGAGGATCATTCTTTGATTTCATTTCATATGCTTACACATCATGACCAAAATATGGAAGGGCTGATTCTATTTTACATGGCAGGAAACCATCATGCTAGTTGTTTACAACGTCAAAAGAGATAGCAGAGAGCATAACACAGCCCAATTAGAAAGTATAACATCCATTTGTCAAGGTTCCACATAAGTACTCATTTTTAATCTAAATATCTGATATCACTGAAAACTTGAATACTATAAGCTAGTGGGAAAGTTCACCTCAGAGTAGTTAGTGCTACCATTCAAATTAAAGCAATGAGCTACAGGACCATCAATCGGCCTTGCTCCAAAACCCCATGCAGGGAAGCGTTTATCGGTGTCATAAACTTGTAAAACCTCACCAACTTCTAGTATCGCCTGTATAATTAGTAAAATTAAGAGACAGATAAAAGAAAATTTAATTACCCCTTATATGAAATGAATGCTTCCTCACTCTCTGATAAGCGTTTGGACGACCTGAGGGATCAATATAATGCAAGGAATCCGGGAGGCGCGGGTTACCATTTGATGCTGGTAAACACAACGAGCGTGATTATGACTGTATATTAAAAATTATAGCAGGCAAACTTTGCAGTTTGCAAGCATACCTGTAAAATCTATTGCAACCATAAAGTTTAGCTCAAAACCACCAGCAATGTAATCTAAGAAACTTAACCTTTTGCTCTCCATAAATTTTTCGATGAATAATTGACTTTTCAAAACCTGCATAAAGAGTCACATAAAAGTAATATCAGGTACTGAAAACAATGGTTGTAAGCAGCTGAGTGATATTGCTGATGAATAAAAATTAATACAGTGCATATTTAGCTAAGAATCTCATGGTAAGATTTCGTTGAGTGTGGAGTTCTACATTATAGGAGCATCGGGCATAATTTTCAAGATGCAAAATGCAAATGAAAAAAGATTTAAATTAAAATCACTGGGAACGTGAGAGCCATAAAGCGCATCCTGTCCATTCTCTCAATTTATGTGAGGTGTTAGTAGAGACTTTTTTAAAATGCGTAATATGCCTTCATGTACTTTTGAGTAAATGCATAATAGGCATTAAAAAAAATTGCATAATAGGCCACCTTATCTATCCTAATACCCACTAGCGAAAATGCTGTGTACAAAAATATCATTCATTAAAATGGGGATAGTATGGTTAAATAAACAATTACAATTATCAGGCATCAAATTCAGTTGTTGAAAGTAGAAACAACTAGCTCAAAAGAGCAGCGAATCTAGACCATATTAAGTTTGATCACTTTTGCAAGTGTAAGTCGATAAGCATTGAGTTGTTACGAAACTTTTGAAATTTAAGGCTGACCTTGTTTGGTTGCCTTAGTTTGGGAGCTGCTGGCAAAAACAAATTTTCGGCGCCTCTAGTTTGGTGCAATTTTTCTAGCTGCGCAAGTGACTTCACAACTTTTCTGCATATATATTAAAACAAAATAAGATTGTAAGCCTGCAAACATTTGTAACTCTCCCATGTAACAAAATTAAACTCATTACCCTATCAGTTCATGCTTTCCGCTGTTGTTGAAATCATAACATTCTATTACCAAGGGATTTTCCTGTAAATAAATGGGTATTATTAGAACAATTGTTTGATATTTGATCTTTTAATTTTTTTAAAATATACATGTAACAAGATCATGCCTTGCTTCCAACTTGTTGAATGCTTAGAACAACTGGTTTCCACGTTGGATTGAGATCATTTTTTCTCACTTCAGTCTTACATATTGGAACTAACACACCAGACTCAGTTGATTTGGATATGACCAAGAAAGGGTCCTGTATGTATCCCATTGAAAACCAGAAGAAGAAAATTGCAGATGTGCAAAATTACTAAATATATAAAAAATTCATTAACTGAACATTTTCATTAATGGTAATTTAAATAGAAAAACATACGCTTTTTGAAAAAATATCCTTATTTTCCAGATCTGTGCAGCCGAAGATTATTTCTGCGCAGAGTTTGGAGTTTATACACTCCTCAGCATGAATATTGAGTTCTCCAAAGTGTTGGGAATCAGTTGGCTTGTTTTCTCTGTCCCGAAGCTTTAGAGTAAACAATTTGGAAGGTTTGGCAACTATCTGCAATCAGAAGTTAGTCAACACGGGAACACATTACGTTCATATAAAGCTAATAATAGCCATGATACCAGCTTACATGACCCTTTGGATCATCATGGGTATGTTAAATATATGCATATTCACATTTACACCTAGATATTCAGGTATTTTACCGAAACTGAGTAGGAAGAACACAAATCATGTCGACTTACCACCAACAAATAGAAATCAGGGATCCACAAACACGACAATGATAATGTTTTTGTTTGCGCCAGCACCACACATTCAAATGTTATCAATGATTACCTATATTTTTGATACGGTTTGGTTTCTCACTCCAAACAAATATGTATGAATGTCTGAGCAGGAATCGATGTATGCATGAGAACATGTTACTTTTGGATTGGTTGTCTAACTTCATAAGAAACCGCTTGTTTTATAAATGATTTGCAGTTAGTGCCAAAATGGAATCATGGATTTTATTTGTATACTGCCCTAAATAAAGCTATAAGTTTTTGCTGCATCAAAGTTTGCATGACATACATTTTACTCTATAGAAAATGCAAGGTGAATCGATATTTATACAGCCAGTTGATTATAATAATAACGTCCACGTGTATATCCAGACATTTGGCGCATGAGGGTTGAGAATAGCCGCTCTGCAAGAATTTGTCACATGCATTCCTATACAAATATAAAGAGTTCAGCTGATGGGTTTTGTGATAAAATCAGAAGTTCACTCATAATGTTTTACAGTGTCAAAAAATGTTATGAACTACGATAAATTTGCCAAGTTTTCAGAGCAGAAAAAAGGAATTAAGCTAGGATGATAATCCCACAATTTGTGTGTATGTGTGCGCGTGTGTGTGTGTATGTATGTATGTATGTATATGAGAAAGTCTATTTTGACATAAAATTTGACACAATTTAAGAGACACAAAATCTCAACCATTGGATTACCCTCTAATTTGCACCCCTCATATAAGGATAAATGGATCCAATGGCTGAGATTTTATGTCCCCTAATTTGTGTCAAATTTGTGTATTTAAATAGTCGCTATGTATGTATGGAAAGGGTTCCACTACAACCTCCCTGTTATTCTCCATCTACAATTCTATGATTTTTCAAGTTAAACATTTTCAAAATCAAATGAATACTTTAAAATATGTTCTTATACACCTCAAGCTTGTCTCCCCAAAAAAGTTGGTCAATTTGAATTATGCTGACATCTATTTTCTAGAATAAGAGTGATATTTTATTCAATCAAAGCACTTAATTGATGCCTTGATTAATTGTACCATATTCAGAATAATATTTCAACTAGATGATGAAAATGTGTCTTAATGGTTGATAATTTGACATGCATGCATGTATGCACACGCGCGCACAATGCATTGGCTTGCGTTAAAGGCTGCCAATTCATAACATTGTGGCAGGCAAGGATATGTCTAGTTCTGCCACAAGACAGCATTGTCAGGAACCTATCTCACTTCATAAAACATTCATACTAATGTAACATTAATGTTGGTCAACATTCAGATTATATATATATATATATATATATATATATATATAGCACACAGTAATACCTGAGATAGACGACAGCTAGCTTCTCCAAGAAATTGCTGTTCATCCAACTTTATCGTCTACATTTAGAAAAGCTAAATAAATAAATAAAATCATTAATGTTCTAATGTAGCACTAATGATTACAAAATTTTGTTTTAACAAGAAGGAACAGCTCTCAAACTTCTATAGTGGTTTTGACTACAGATCAGCATTTATATCATATACACAGAAAGTTTCAGCCTCTAAACTAGGGGAAAGCACTGGTTATTCAGTTGGTGTTCTAAATTGTCAATGGCACACCTAGTACACACGTTGATAAAGCACATACCTGCTACAATTTCAATTGATGTTACACCATACAACGATCCACGCAACTTGGGTGCAATCAAATCATATAAATTCTATTAAACACTGCCACGTGTCATTATTGTTTTACTAGTCATGTTTAACCTTCTTTTTTTTCTGTGTCCGCTTCTATCACTATTATTTTCGAGCTCTTTAAAATGAGTTCAAATAAAGAAAGTCGTTTGGAATTTTATGACAGTCCTTGAATGCAAATGATGCTCGTGCATATATGACGAGCAAAAGATATAATATATAGCAGCTTGGCAGCTTGCTAATGATAATAGTTCAATTATTGTACATAAAACATGGCTTTAACAACTTAGTGCCAGTGGTGTACAGATTTAGAAAGCAACCTATGGTTCAAATCCCAAATGAATCAAACCTTTTTCCAGTTATTTGAATGGTTTTTACAGTCTCAAGGATTGATCATTCCCGATTAGAATTCTTACAGTTTGAAGGGCTTCTTAAGTTCATGTATCATTGTTTACTTAAGTTTCATGAATATTATTTCATTTTAATTTACCAGTAAAATATATTTTTTATTAATTTTACAAATATTTATATGATGTTTTCGGTTTCTAAAATCATATTAGATATCACTATTATTCTCATCAAACTACCTCAATTTTCATCAGTAATGTTTTCGCTTAAAATTTAATAAAAGCTTGTTGGTCAACATATAACAATTTGTGTTATCTACTTAATACTAGTCTTCTGTGTTTTGGTCAACTTCTTTTTGCTTGTCAGTGTCAGCTTATCAATTTCTTCGAAATCATTATAAAAAAATGCTAGTATTGTTTCTACTTTTGCTTGTTTAATATTTTTTAACAAACAGTACAATCAACAGTAATGAAACTACAGTACTTGCAGCATACTCGCAACAACATTCAAAGTTCAAACAAACTAATCTTGTAGCATCCATATCATGTTTCATTTCTTTTCTCTGTTTAACGTATAATAGTATTTACTAGAATATTATATATTTATTTTCCTTTGAAAATGTAAGGCATTGAAGAAAAAACTGTCCCAGCATTAAAATGGTAAAGACCGGCTTTGTTTAGTACTTATCTTTTAGCATCTGTATCACTTCTCATTTCTTTGTTCCTTTCGAGGTATAATAGTATTGAGGTAAGAATATTTACTACTGCATATATTCCATTATCTTCTTAAAAATGTAAGGTATTGCTGGAAATATAGTTCTAGGGCTGGAAACCAGCTTTGTTCGGTAACTGGTTCTTCTACATACAAATTATATTTACGTATGTGATCGACCTCGGTGACTATATGCAAGAAATGTGATCACAGCCTTTGTTTCATTTTCTTGTTGGTTAAAAAATAATAAATAATACAAACATACAATGCCGTATGATTACACATAAAAGAAAGTTGCAGATCTACCTCGACGGCAATATTATGGAACTGTGAATCAATATCATAAATCTGAAACCTGTCAAAAAAAGTATTTCGTTCAGACCAAGTGGGATTAAGAAATTAAAGTTGAGGAGGGACCTCGTCAATATTATATATAGAAATAACATTCTAAACGTTAATTTGAAAATGGAAAAAAGCAATAAAGCTTACATCATTGTCTGCACATCCTCAAAATGGTAGTTAACGACAAACTTGGCAATCCAAGTAGGATTCAATGTATTCAATACTACTTCAGTGCGACCAATTTCTTCCAATGTTCCATTTCTTCTTTGTACATAAGCAACAGCCAATGGATCGCTCTACACACGCACTAAAAATGCTTATAAACGCAGAATGACTAATATATTTAAAAAGAAAAGAAAAATAGTTGAACATGTAGTGTACTGTGTACATCAAAGTTGATGAAAGCGTACCTTCGAGAAGACATCTCTATCACGGAGGTTCGTAGCAGATAGAGACAACTGCACATTGTGGTAGAACAGAACAAAACAATTTAGTCAAAAAAATCGTAGTAGATATCATCCTCTATGTTATAATACTTTTGTAATAAACATATTCATAAAAAGCTCTTGCAGTGTTGGTTCATCCTTCTTCTTCTTCCCATTTTTTGGAGGAATGGGTAAAACGCTAATTGATAGATTCAACAATTCGCCGTTATAACCAAGGTTCATGATCTCGGTTTCGATCCTTCGTGATTTTAGGACTTTCAATTTAATCAGTAAATTTCAGAAATTTCTATTTCGAATCTCATTATTTATTTTTCATATAATTACACGTATATTTATTTAATTTATTGAGAAACAAACATGTAATTTATCTCAAGATATAAGCAAATAATATTGATTAATTTTGAATATTTATAATACCAAAAAAATTAGTACTCGCCAAACATGATCAGAAATGGGCAGCCTTTTCTAGTTAGTGATGTTATTATAACTTATAAGCTTATTTGGTGAAATACCCTTTGTGTCAACCAGCACAAACGTATTGTTATCATTCTTACAAACAAAAATAGCTTCAATATCAGACCAAAGATCAATGATAACCTGATTGGTATTGTAAGGCAAACTGATAAGGTTGTTGCTGCATATGTAATCACCCACTTAAGAATTGAGCATTATCCTAATCTGAGAACGAAGCAAACTTATACTGTTTTGTTTTTATATGGAAGGTGAAATTCATAAGGCAATCCAACGATGAAGATCTATTGTGTCACCAAATTGTATTCAAATATATTTTCGTTATATATATACATATGTGTGTGTGTGTGCGCGGGCGCACTCCCGCGTCTGTATAAGAGGATTTGCACATCTTCCCTCAAATCGAAGTTCATTGTCCACTACGATTTAAACAAAAGGATTTGCACATCTTCTTGACTGAGCTTACTCACTTCATAATTATTTTTCTTAGTTTTTTGAAAAAACAAACTTTTATTCCTCGAAAATGAATATAACAAGACTAGCCCTTGCAGTATTTCCAATTTGATTCATTTCTTTAAAGGAATTGCATAAAAATACAGCCTCATCTAGGGGTCAGCAATATTCGGCCAGAACCGAATTAACCGATCGAACCGGTTCATTTTGGTCGGTTTGGTTTGGTTTTGAAACTAAACCAGTTTGAATTCGGTTTATATAATGATTTTTCTTGGATTATCGATTTAACCGAAACAACCAAACTTTTAATTTATTATCTAATTTTATGATATAATAGCATCTTAAATAATTAGTTTAGTGATAAAATACAAAGACATTGATTAGAAATAAGTCAAATTTTATTATAAATATAAAATTACTGAATAAAATTTCTTTGAACATAAATTTATGTTTTACTTTGAGAGAATTAATCATTTAAATAATAACATCCTTCAAGTTCAGTTAAATCGGTTACCGACCAAATTACCCGAAATTATTTTGGTCCTCGGTTCGGTTTTGAAAATTTCTAGTTTCAATTCAGCTTGAATTTTTTACCGACTGAACGCTCACCCTTAGACTCATCTTCCATACCGAATCCTATATTGCGGTATTGAGCTGTTTTAACATAGAAATTTGACTTGCCATTGAAATGGCATAAAAAATTTGTAATAATTCTGGATTTTAAGAACCAATTAACTAAAGTTTATAATTGAGATTTACTTACTTGAAATGAAAATATGATTTTTTATAATGGATGAATAATATGGTTTTGAGTAAGATAAAGTTTAAGTGGAAATTGAATTTGTTTTGGATTAATAAACGAATTTAACCAAAGTGAGATAACAAATTCTATAGAAATTTATAATGTTGTGCTATTACTTGAATGTTACAAATATGATGTTTATATTAGAAATCGGTTGTAGTAAATATAGTTTGTAGAAAAATAAGAAAAAAAAAAAAAAAAAGATTGGGTTAATAGTTGTGTAAGGCTCATTAAGCCCATATTTGTTTCAAGAAGCAAAATCTAGACAATTCCTTGTCTAGAATAATCTTCACACTTCAAGTTTTCAAATCTTGGATTTTGGGAGAAAAATCTTGAATTCATATCTCAGCCAAAACAGGGGAGACTGAAAACACTTATAACTAAAAATATTGTCAAATCTCGGATCTCGAGTAATGTCTCGGATTTCCATCTCAAGCGAGATTTAAAACCTTACACTTCACAAATTTAATTAACGTTCAAACTCTTCTTCATTCCCCATTTTGTTTCCGGGAACAAATTTATTCAAAACCCTTTCCTCTTCCGAAAATCAAAACAAATAGAAGTAAAATCCCTAAAACTCAAAAATTAAAATATTTTGCTCTCAATACCAAATAACACCAATAGCTATAAAGAAGAGATCAAGGTTGGATGATTAGAGAATGGTTAGATTAAGGTATAATTTCTCATCTATAAATAATGAAGAAGACGCAATGTTGTATAAAATGTTAAAAGTATAACATATATTATCTGCTTCCGTTAAAGTACGGTGTGTTCTAGTTATATGTGATGCTGTTATTTTTGCAATGTTGTATCCTACCAACACTTACATTGTCCCGTTCTCCATGTTATTCGACAGTATTATTCAGTAATATTTTGGATAATATGGATATAAAGGTGAAGTGTTACAAAAATAGACGCACATCAGAGCCAGGTTTTGGTAACAAAAAAGAACCAATGCATCATTCTGATCAAAGGCAAATCCAATCATCCTTGCTTTACAGGGATAAACAAAATAGAAGCACATCAGAGCCAGATTTTGGTAACAAAAAAGAACCAATGCATCATTCTAATCAAAGGCAAATCTAATAATCCTTGCTTTATAGGGATAAACCTGCCTGCTGGTGCATGGACTCATAACTGACACACTAGTTATACAAGGAAGGATCCTATTGTAACATATATCTGGCATGTTATCATATTTTAAGTAATATTATTCCAAATGTTAATGCACTATAGACGTAGTATAATCTGCATTTTATACAAGAAATGAGTCATTTAACAATTTCTAGCAGTTCCAAATCTATTACTCGTTAATATTTGTTAAATTTAACTGTTGACGCTAGACTGTATAGATCTTAAATTTATTAGAAATATTCAAATGAATTCAAATTCTATGGAAATGATCGCTTAATGAACCACACGAGCGTAAATATGAGCTTAAAATACTGTAAAACTGATTCAGAACATCCAATTAGTGAAAAGTGTTGAGCATTTGTTGGAAAAAAAAGGTTTTGATTACTTATTAACAATTCCAATCATACCCACACTCAAATCAGTGAGATTCTTCTATTTTTAAAATTATAAAAATTTCAATTTCATAGAATACGCTATTTTGGAAAAGAAAATCCGTAAAAATCGATTCTAAATTATTATTATTATGTTCAAAAAAAAAATATAAACTAATTATTTTGAACATTCAAATTTCATAACATTCGTTGATTGCTTTCCTCGAAATGAGGAGCTTATATTTTCAAAAAAAAAAAAGTGTAACATTTCAATTTTCAGAATTAAAAATCTAAAACAAGATATTTCTAAAAGTTATAGACCAGCTTGATTTCATTTTGAGTTTCATGTTTGCATCAAAAATCAGTACAAAATATGGAAGATCAAATGAGAACATTGAATTCTAAGTCATTACGATGGTGGAGGAAAGGCAGAGGCGATGAATGGATGATGAAGCAAACATATTATTATCCATGTTTTTGCTATTTCTCAAAATACAAAATATAAAATAAATTTAAGGGGTGGCTATTTAGAAACAAAATTAGACATAAACATGGAGACAAAGCCTCGGCCGTTGGATCTTTTTGTCCTTATGTGGAGGAGGGGAATTCAGGGGATAATCCAATAGTGGAGATCAGTTGTGTCACCAATTGTGTCAAACATTTGTGTTTAAGTAGACTTTCCCATAAATTTATTTCCTATTTTGTATGTTAACTTCAGTTTTCAAAGTAGTTATCTTTCAACATTATATGTGTCCTACACATTTTTGTCCCGGAACCTCAAAAACTAAAAACCAAACGGGACCCAAAATCTTGACAACTATACTTTTTAAATTAATTTTTAAAAATTCAACTCACTGAAAATTAAAAATTGAAATATAACAATTTGATTTCAAAAGTAGAACTTTTTTTCTGAATATTCAAGTTTTTCCAAAATTCAAATTTTTGTGGAATCCAAAATTTTGAAATTCAAGCTTTAAAAAAACCAATTCATCATATTTCAAAACTCTCATTTGATACAAGGAAAAACAAATATATAGAATATAATATTATCAAAATAACTATGTACCTTAATTCTAATCGAGAGTTTGGAAATTGAATCAAACAGTGTTCCTAATTCACTGTTCAACAATCAGAATTCAAATTAAGAAATCAATTAGTATTCAACTTTCATTAAGGAGCCTTGCTTTTTGGTAGGGCTGTAAACAGATACTTTTGGATGCGGATAGTGCAATATCCGCATCCGCATCCGAAAACATTTTCGAATATCGGATATCCGCATCCGCGAATACAGACGGATATCGGATAATTATCCACTCCGCCAACGGTCAATAAATCAATGAATTTTTTTAGCTTAATAATAAGAATTTTCAACCTAATTGATTACTAAAATTCAAAAATAAATAAATATGATGATAATATATGATTTTGACCAATTAACATGCGTTTAGTACACTTTCAATTTTGCAAAATAATAAATTAGTATATTTAATTATGTTAAAAATACACATAATTTAGATTATAATCGTGAAAAGAAAGCGGACGGATAATTTTTGAACGCGGATATGCCTATATCTGCATCCGCATCCGCTTTTCCGGATATCTGATATTTATCCGCTTTTCAGATGCGGATGCGGACGGATTTCGGATTTTTCGGGTATTCATTGACAACCCTACTTTTTGGAAGTCAAGAAACATATACATGCTAAATACAATTGAGAAACTAGGGTTTTGTTTAGAATAAGCATCCACTTAATTGACTAGTTATTTCTCAATAAGCACATCATACATGTTTATTTCAATAAATATTCAGATTCAGATCTAGAACACTTATCGGGTGAAAAGGTGCTAAGCATTTTCATGTCGCTTATTCAAATTTTGTATGCTTAGTAAAAAAAATCCCCATTTACATCCTCAAATATATATATTTAGAGAGAGAGAGACATATACATATATATGTGTGTGTGTATAGTATATTTACAGTTGTCTGAATTTTATTTTGAAATAAAAATATTAAGAAGTAAAATTTAATTATTATAAAAAAACAAAGTTCAAAAAAAATAAATCGAACCCAACTGTTTTTAGAAATTCAAATTTTTACATCCACTTGTTTTAAAATTGATTTTCTAATTCAATTTTATTAATTAGATTCAAGTTTCTCAACTATATTGCTTTTGAAGATCATAGTTCGGAAGTACTTATAATAGCTGAACTTTTAATAATTTATATTTCCTAAGTTAAAATTATTTTTATACTAAATTTTTAAATATTTCTGTAATCAAAAGTTTGTGTAATAATAATTTAAACTGCAATATAAAAAGTATTCAACTTTCTTCCGTATCCAATATTCCAATCTTTCTAAACATCAAAAACTTCTGAAATCTAGCAATTCAAAATTAAAGCTCTTAATAACTTAAATTTATCACAGACCGAATTCTACATTTTAATTATCGTGTGAAACCAATTAATATTACTATTGTCAACAACACTATATACTTTGACTGAAACTATATACTTTTCTCGCAAAACAACTATTCATACATAATTCAGTATTCAGCGGCCAGCAATAATAGCATCTAGCATTAGTAATTAAGATTCGACAAGTCATTTTAAACAAACTAAGCCTTAGATTTAAGTTGTTACAAGGTGTAATTAAATACTAATACCACAATTTAGCAATCATTCAAACCAAATTCAGATCTAGGGTTACAGTTAGTAGGTTTAATTCAGCAAACCTCGATTTGTGAGAAAAGGCTGTTAAGCCCTCGAGATTTGAACAAGAAGTTGACCACCTCATTCTTGGATCCTCCGCCGCCATCGTAACCGCTAACAGCCTGCCGGCCTCCGGCAGTGTCACCGGCGAAGCAGTTGCCCATACCGGATGCACGGAGAGGGAAACGGAAGCTTAAAAGTCTTCAGAGTGAAAAAAGGAGGGAAACGAGGAGAAGGGGCAGCCAAAATTAGGCAGAGAGGGAGAAATTGAAAGTTAATTGGCTGTACTGTGCACCTTTATCTTCCCGACGGTTCTCATTTAAAATTTCCTACTTGGCGAACGTCTGAATGTAACAAATGGTCTAATAACTGATCCGATCAGCGCAGCTAAGCTAGGCTGCTCATTCAGTTTCCCATTTCTGAATAAGAACCATAAAAGTGTTTGTTTTAGCCTAAAACCCTTATTAAATAAGAAAATGTTCAGCGTTATTTTATTGTCTACTTATCTTCATTGATGGCCTTGTGTACATCTATCCAGTGTAATATACACAGAGAGAGAAGCATTTCGGATCACTCTTGTTTTGCAGCATCTTTTTAGCGTTCATATCTGCTCGTGAGTTATACTAATCCAAATTTTGGATATATGATAATATATATGTGGATTGAAGATCTATAAATTCTTATTGGATTTAGATTGGTGTAGCTCACGATAGGGTAGAGACGCTGAAAGGGTGCTACAAAACAACAATGCCATGAAACGCTCCTTATTATACATATATATATATATATATATATATATATATATATATATATATATATATATATATATATATATATATACATACATATTCATATATATATGAGAAAAGATCAAGAGCACCCCCAAATAGTGCAGCACCCCTTTAGTCTCCCGATTTCCATGACACAATCATGTTTCTCTCTCCTTCCACTAACTCTCGCTCCTCATTCTAACTTATTAAGTAATAAATGAACGGCTATTGTAGATGGGTAAATAGGGGTGCCCTGAAACCTATATATATATATACATATACATACATACATACATATATATATATATATATGCAGGTTCAATGGCACCCCAAAAACTTAGCACTCCTTTAGTCTACCACTTTTCACCACATTTTCTCACTCTCTCTTTCCACTCATTCTCTCACCTCTCACTCACTTACTTTAATATAAATGAAAGGAAGAAATCAGGGGGAATTTGGGGTGCAATCGAACGCTTACCATGTGTGTGTGTGTGTGTACGTATATATATGTATGTATGTATGGTAAAATCTATTTAGACACAAAATTGCACACAATAAATCTCAACCACTAAATCTTCTCATAAATTCCACTCTCCACATAAAGACAAACAAATCCAACGGTGAAGCTTTTGTGTCTCACTCTTTATGTTTGATTTTGTGTTCAAATAGTCAGCCCCTATATATGTGTGTGTATATATATATATATACACACACACACATATACATATGTATATGTATATATATATATATATATATATGTATGTATGTATGTATGTATGTATATGTATATATAAATAGAGAGAGAGACATGCTTCATGGCGCCCCTATTTGGGAACACCCTGAATACACCACATTTGTAGCCACTCATTTATATTAAAATATGTTAGTGGAAAGAGAAAGAATTAGTGGGAGGAGAGAGAAAAGGGATTGTGTGGTGGAAATTAGGGAGGCTGAAGAGATGCTCTTGATCCTATATCACATACACACACACGACTCTATGGCACTCCTATTTTCAAGCACCCTAATTGCGTCTCAATTTGGATCACTCATTTATATTCAAATAAGTTGTTGGGGAGAGGGAATTGGTAGAGAGGGAAAGAAACTAGAATGTGTGGTAGAAATCAAAAGGGCTATAAGAGTGCTACATTGTTTGACGTGTTCTTGAATATATATATATATATATATATATATATATATATATATATATATATATATATACACATACACATACATATATGTATATATATATATGAGATAGGATCAAGAGCACCCCAAATAGTGCAGCACCCCTCTACCCACCCACCCCACCCTGATTTCACCACACAATCATGTTTCTCTCTCCTTCCACTAACTCTCTCTCCCCCCACTAACTTATTAAATAATAAATGCAGGGTTATTGTAGAGGGGCCAATGGGGTGCTAGAAAAGAGGGGTTCCCTGCAACCCTCTCTCTCTCTCTATATATATATATATATATATATATATATATATATATATATATATATATATATATATATATATATATATATATAACGTTCGGTTGCACCCCAAAAATGGAGCACCTCCAAATGCCCCCTGATTTCCACCACCTGTTTATATTAAAGAATGTGAATGAGAAGTGAGAGAGTGGGTGGAAGGAGAGAGAAGGAGAAATACTTGGTGGAGGTTGAGGGGCATTTGGGGTGCTGCACTGTTGTGGGTGCTCTCGAACCTGCCTCTATGTGTGTGTGTGTACACACACCATACACACACGAGCGTAATAGCGCGCGTTTCGCACGTGATCACAGCATGTGCTTCGCATTTGGTTTGTTGTTGCTTTGAGTATTGTGTATTTGCATGTAGATTTATTTCAAATCTTATTAGTTCATCTATTGAAGTTGCGGGAATTCCAAAATAGTGTGCGCATGTATTATGAGAACCTTTGTAATCAGATGTTATTCACGTAGGAGGTAAAACCTAATCATGATATCCACGCGGTCTTCAACAAAATTTCAGCATAGTTGTCGCTTTTTTAACATGATACACTCTATACAAACTATCACATTATTTCTAACTACATTTTGAAATTTTAATGCAACCGAACTATAGAGCGGATAGAATGACATAGATATATTGTGACTGAGACAGTATAAAACAATATCAAATGTGAATCTGACACGACCCGAACTTCCCCGTGAAGGAAAGCACTGATTGCGTTGAGGACACGACAAAATAGAACGCAGAAGGAAAGACATTTCATTGTTATTACAATAATTCCATCAGATACAAGAATATACAGAGTATAATTGAATAAAATACATTCGATGAATATCAGAGATTACAATAAATTACATAGCAGTGGAAAAATATACAAAACACAACTGAAAGTGATACACGGATACAGAGCTTTCCGAGCATCGTTCCAGCTGTAAATCAGGACCATGTGAATATAAATCTGCAAAACCAAAACTACTAGCTGCCCGTGTGGAAAATAGGGGCACCCAGAGTTTAGGTTAAAACAATAAACTCCAGGTCAGTCATGTGACTGGTGTGAGAACTAAAAACAATTATTCAAAACTTTACTTTAAAAGATATAAATCAAGGGACCACGCCGTATAACACGGAACGAGTTTTCTCCCAAGAATACCAGTGCATATAACAAAACAGCGCAATGCTCTTTGGAAAAATGAAGCTATTATAAGACCCAGGTCCCATCACACAATGCAACGCAAGCCGGAGGATAGGGTTTTCCCTTATAATAGCCAAACATGTTTGGTACGTTTAAAACAAATCATTTGATACTATTATAAGTGTATAATGTCAAAACAATTCAAATCATAAATATCAATCATAGGCGGCATGGGTACCATCTATCATGTCGCCATACTAGTTCTACAATTAAAACCGCAATATCACGTATTGGAAATTGGATTTCCGTCATGAGTCGAGGCAAGGGGCAAGCTCCTCTCCGATTCGAGACACTCTAGCAAATGACTCAGGACCCCACTATGATCCTTTGGAACCTCCAAGGCCGGTCCTCTCTTACTTTTGAGGATTAATTATTCCTGAACACACGTTTCCCGGTCCTTACAGACCTATATCCGAGGCGCCTCGTATTCAACAACCACACAGGTGAAAAGTATATAAATGTCAGGGCTGGTAGGTCACTGACACCACCCATAGTTAGAAAGAAACGTCGTGCACTCCTTGGGTCCGTATCCCGTTTTTGACTCATACCGAGGTGTGAGGCTCGCGAATTCACGTTATACACAAAGCTACGCCACACAGGCCGTGCGTTGATCATCAACCACAAGACTTTGCTTTTCAACAGAAGCCTTGATCAATTGCCACTTACGCGTGTCACACTAGCAATTCACTCCATGCGACTGATGTCCATCGATATACAACCTCTGAGCTCGTACGTCTCAGAGAGGAGCGTTAAGCAAGAGAATAAATTCTCCGTCGCCAAACAGATGTATATTTAATAGAGATCAATCAACACATAATAAAATCCAATGTCAGACACACAATCCATTTACTAGTTCGTTCTGGGTCCGAACGAAACCGGAGGCACTTTCCTCGCATATCCATCCATCTCCAAGTACGTCTGGACGATCACCAACTGATTCTCTCATCTAGGGTGTACAGCCCAATCAAGATCATCAGTAATCACCCAAACGATGTGAAGACTTCCGGTCTTCGACCACCGTCTTCTTCTTCGACATCTCGTCGAATCGGTTATTCAGAATGGGTATAACCCGACCTTTCTGAATAACCCACGTGTATAATAAACAAATGTTACACAAACACAACGAACGCCTCATTCCGATTCAGAATATTCTTTTATTCACAAAATCACATTCTTAGGGAAAGGTTCCCATTAATTTTATCCAAGATAAATTCTTCTAAATTTATTCTTTAATCTTCCTTTGGATATCATTTCAAATTAGTCGGGATTAGTGAACCACACCGAAGTAATTATTTATTTTATTTCCCAATCCCAACCTATCTATCCCATGGAGAAAACTGGTAATACTCCCTATCTAACACCACGGTGTTATCGGCAAAATTAATTACCATCTCACGTTCAAATCTAATTAAAGATTTAACTATCGCTTTGGAGCAAAACTGGTGGTACTCCATTCTCGATCACCTTTTAGATTTGATAATTTAAATTATCAATTCACATTTCAATCTAATTAAAGATTCATTAAGACTCCACTTAGTTTTAATCTTTTCAAAAATCAACATCCTGCCTTTAACTGGGTTAAAGAACCAATGTCACCTAAAACACGATTCACGACAAACCCAAATCACATTTGATATTAAATACAAGGCTCTGAATAGAAAATATATCGGCTTATATTCAATATCAAATTCTGAAATTAACAAATATCGTATTGGAAATAACGATATAAAATATATCTTTCAAATTCCCATAACAATATCTGTATAGTCACGAAATCCAACATCGAAATATTCCGAAGATAATTTCGATTCAACTCCAGTCCAATTCACGTATTGAGAATATTGATTATTTTTAAAATCACTTTCAAATTCAATTTATTTATTTCAAAAATAAATTGATTTTAATTCTAGTTCAAAACTAGTTCATTTCGACAAAAATATATTTTTATCCTTTCAAATGTGGAATTTTTCATCCCAGTTCTTTCCAATTCACATATTATGATTTTACACAAATTATTGATATTTTTAATAATTTTATCAAGGCCTGTACAGTCGATTTCCATCAACGGCCATCGAACTTCACTTATAGCGACCTTTTTCAAATTTGATTTGGACATAATTCCAAATCCAACTGTTGGATTTCAAATTTCTAATATTCATTGGAAAACTCTTTTCGATACGAACCCAACGGTTCCGGTTTTAGGAGAATCCGACGGTCGGATCTCCTGCAACGTCAATTCGAAGTCAATGGTCGAAATTCACGAACTGCCGCGGCGCGGCGCGTTCTATTCAGGCCATTATATATAATATATATATATATATTATATATATTTCGTCGATTTCCTTTTTAAAACGTATTTTATAAATCGTTTTAAATTCGTTTTCAAAACCATTTCAACTATATATTCAATTTCAAATCAAAATTGAATATTTCATATCATTACTATATAAATGATAATATTTTCAAAACGTTATATTCTGAATTCACTTCTTTTCTATATTTATTATAAAAACGAATATAATCGATATAAATATCGTTCACGTCAAAATAACGCAACTCTAATCAACACGGCTTTATATATATTTCAATAAATTCGTTATTATATTCAACAAATGAATATTTATTCTATTCAACACATGAATCTACATTTCTTTTAACACACGGTCAATCTCAACACATGAGTACTGTCAACACACGACTATTTTTGTTATGTAAAATATTTTATAAAACTATGGTATCTATCGTTTGATTTTCAATTAGACTTCAACCGTAAAGTAGTGTCTAATCTTAAATATGATAAAGATGTAGATTTTATTGTTAAAATATTTTACTCAACACATGAATAGTTTCAACACCTAAATATCATCAACACATGACTATTTTTATATTCAACACATGAATTTTCTTTTAAAATATTCATTATTTTCCCGATTGGAATGAGTCCCAATCAATTACCATATGACGTTAATTATATGGATTCCATACAACACATGTATATAATTGCAACGATAAACAATCAACCATCATCCAAAGTGCACCACACAACTACATAAGCATCAAATATAAATAATCAACGCTTACACAGTCTGTCAACCAATCGATCGACATACAATTAAATAATTGGGATTAGTGTACCCAAATATCATCCCAACACCCGTGTGGGGTTTCAAATCAACAAACACAGATTTTTATTTGTGCAGTTGGGCGATGTGTAAAATTTATCATCACAATCAATATCAGTCAAATCATTGTATATAAACAAATCGGCCGATTTGTTTATAAATATTCATTTATTCACATTCACGTTAAAAATTATATTTTCAACGATAATTAATTTATTTCAACTCATGAATATATTTCATTATCTATTTCACATCAACATCACAAACAATTTTCACAACACATCAATTAAACAAACAAGCCGTCCATGGTCTGTGGACGACGGGTGTCGGGTGCTGCTAAGCACCGTCTGCATCCTAGTATATATATATATATATATATATATATATATATATATATATATATATAACTAGAAAGAGAAATTTAGAGTGAGAAGTTCTCACCGATAGCTAATCCAATACCACGACTCTTCTTTTGTAGAAGTCATCGCTGTTCTCGCCTTTTGACACTTTCGTTGCCCGTAGCCACTACATATATAAAAATCACATTTTTATACTGTTGTCTTTAAAATAAAAATCACATTTTTATTTGTTCACTTTCAATTTAAAAATCATTTTTTTATTTGTTCACTTTCAATTTAAAAATCATATGGATAAAAATTCTATTTTTACATCGCTACTATATAGATAAAAATTCTATTTTTATAACGGTGTTCATATAATAAAGATTATATTTTTATCACGCTATTCTATACATAAAGATTTCGCCTTTTCTAATATAAAGATTTCGTCTCTTCAAATATAAAGATTTAATTTTTATATCGCCCCTTATATAAAAACACATCTTTGCTCCTTCTACATAATAAAGATCAAATCTTTAATACTTCTATAATGTAAAAATCATATTTTTAATCTTCCACTAATATAAAAATCGCATCTTTGTCTATATAAAGATCTCATCTTATTTGTTGCTCATGTAGATAAAAATCAAATCTTTTTCAAATCGTATTTCATATAAAAGACGATTTTATATTCTCCTATAACCAAATACATTAAATGAATAAAATAAGAGAAGTAAAAATAAAAATAAAAGTAAAAGGGCTTACAGTGGTTTAGGGGGTTGGAATTGGCGGTCTGACAGTCGGGAGGGGGCTCGCGAGAGGGTGGATGGAAGGGGGGCTGACTGGGCGCGGCGCGCCAGGCGAGAGAGGGGGAGGAAGAAGAAGAGCGGTGGCGGCGGCCGGGTGGGGGGGGGGGTGCGGCGGTCGATTTGGGTGCGTGAGGTTGGGGAGTACGGGGGTTTCGGGGGGGCTGGGTGAGTCGAACGAGGAAGGAGGAGAAGAAGAGGGGGGGCGGCGGTGGGAGGAAGAGGCGGAGGAGCACGAGGGGAGGGGGGCGACGAAGTGGCGGCGGCGGAAGTCGATGGGCGGCTCCGCCTTCTTTTTTTTATTTTATTTGAAATCAATTTTAAAGCGGGGAGGGGGGGCTGAGAAGATAAGGGAAGAGGGAAGGGGTTTTATTTTTATTTTATTTTATTTACAAAAAGGTTGACTTTTTATTTCGACCTCGAAACGAGGCCTACCGTCTGTCGTCCATAGCTAATTGCCCCCATTCCGAACACAATGGGATATGTATCGTAGGCTGATTCGATCGTTTCGATCAGTTTTCGTCAAAATCAACATATAACTCTATATATTGAATTTGAACGCGCATTTCAATTTACCGGGGCCACATACTAACGCTAAAAATTCCAGAAAAATATTTTCTAGCTTCGTATTGACGATACGGTCCTAAAAAAACTAGTTTCGTCGAATTCTGAGACCGTTAGAAAAATGGCCATTTTCCAGTCGATTAAAATCAACTAAAACTGGTCAAATGTGTTTTCTTTTGCCACGCTCACATATTGATTCGAAAAATTATGAAATTTGGAATCTAGCAATAATTTGACATCACGGACCCAACAAAAGTGGTTTTAACGAAATCCGAGGTCGTTTGCAAAATTTCCATTTTTAAGGGCCTGAATTCCATAGCGACTATTCAGAATTTTCAACTGGACATATCTTTTGAATCCCGCTATGAAATTTCAATTTTTCGGATTCTTGGAAAGATATTCCCAATTAGATCATATTATTTTTGGTTTCGCTAAAATTTGGTTTGTTTTGCACCCGGTACATTCAATTGAAGTTTGAAATCGAATTATCGAACTACCGCGCCATTTTCAATTCTATTTATAATTATATATAATTATTTATATTCTAACGACGATTTATATAAATATATACGTTCGATTCTATTCAAAATAAATTTCTCGTTGATATTATTTGAAATAATTCATTTTAAATGTTCAAAATTCGTTAAAATTGCCAAAATAAAAAATTTAAACTGGCTCGCATTTCCGGGTTGTTACAATCTCCCCCACTTAAAACTTTTCGTCCCCGAAAAGGAACAAAGTCGAAAGTGGTTTGATCAGTCAACTCTACGTTCGATCTGGCTTCCATTCTCCAACTTTTCAGTTTCTGAGAATTTTCAAATTCTTCAAAAATTTGGCTAACACCCGGAATTTTCGAAATATTTCGCCATAACCTCCTTTGTACGGGGAGAGGTTTGGAAATTTATTGGGCCGTATTAGGTACCCAATAAATCCTAATAAGCATACACATATTTATAGTGATATATTCTGGTGTTTACAGGGGAGCGTGTATTGATAATAACTCCAAAGAATAAATTCTCGTCACCTTGTCAAAGCCCGAGGGAGTGTGTATTTTAAATGCTCCAGTGGATAAATCCTCGTCACCTCGTCCCGTGTGAGAAATAAATAGTCCATGTGTCGTATCTAATGACTAGAGAGACGTGATTATTGTCAACTCCAGACCCGTGTGGGGTTTTTATTAATCTGGCAATTTTATCGTTACAATTTTATATTGTCCATATCAGTCATCAGTTCAACCTGTAAAATATAGTCATCGCCAGACAAGCCTCTCGCTCGTATGGTAAATCTTCCACCTCGTCACACAAGCTGCAAATGCTTATGTGGTATATGATGAAGTATGCCTATCTTCCAGAAGTATGCCATGTAATGTAGTTAAAAATTAATTGTTGCTATCCTATGGCGATGATTATTATTTCACACAGAATAACCAGCACTCCGCATCCAATGACATTCACAGGAGTTAATATAATAATATTTCACATCCAACTCATTAAGGTTTACCTATTTGTTGGGCACGCAAATAAAATCTTTACTCAACATCTATCCAATTTCCTGTTCAAACCTATATAATGCACAAGTATATATTTCTAACTATTTTCTAATCAGTTCAATGTGTGATTTAATTGAATAAATTTGTTCTAGTTTTTTTATTGATGATATTCTAATCTTCTCTAAATCAAAGGCCAAAAAGGAACATAACCATGGAAGCCGAAAAGGAACGAAGCCGAAAGTTGTTTAACAAATCAACTCAACTTCCATTATTTTGACTACGGCTTAAGTTCTTCAACTTTTCAGTTTCTAAGAACTTTTCAAATTTTTCAAAAATTTGGCTAACACCCTAAATTTTCGAAAAATTTCGCCATAACCTCCCCTGCACCGGGAGCAACGGGAAAATCCCAAAATTGCCATACAGGCCTTCTGATCTCAAAAAGAAAAAGAAAAAGCCAAGCGGCTAACCAATCGACTCATAAAATCATCATCACATAAACAAAACAGTAAATTATAGTAAATATGTACCTATTTGTCCGGCAAACAATTTTATTCTTCTGCTCCAGCCTCCTTGCTATGACCTGTTCAATGTAAGTACATGTATATGCAAGCAAATGCGACCAATTTTCAATACAATTCAATATTTGATTCAATTAGGCTAAATGGTTAAAAATATCAAACAAATAAACAAACAACACAACCAGCAATCAATTAGTGAATTAGAGTTTCAAATTCATAACTTTGATATATATACAAAAAATCATGTTTTGATGCCAATTCACAACAAATAATCCTATATAAGTTTTGGTTCTCACACCAGTCTAATGGAAATATATAGAAATCACACCTTCGAAACTCGAATATGAATACTGATGATGATGCACCATCATCAGAATCATCCCCGGATGTCTAGAATGTGATTCTATATCTGCCCAGTATATTAAAACTTCGAATATACGTTCATGACGCGTATACGCGAAATCTTTATATGCACGATTGTCCAAATTCAAAATAAATAAATATTCAAATACGTTTAAAACGAATTAAATTTTCAAAACAAAATTTGTTTTCATTGGAAAAATATACTCTTCACACTCGTTCTAGGATACTACTAATCCTATCTCTAACGAGTCATTCTAATTGGATATTACTAATCCAATATCTGATGAATTCTTTTGTATGGTTCTAATGTGTCTTGTTCTCGAGCTTTGTAAACCAAAGCTTTGATACCAAACTGACACGACCTGAACTTCCCCGTGAAGGAAAGCACGGATTGCGTTGAGGACACGACAAAATAGAACGCAGACGGAAGAACATTTCATTGTTATTACAACAATTCCATCAGATACAAGAATATACAGAGTATAAATGAATAAAATACATTCGATGAATATCAGAGATTACAATAAATTACATAGCAGCGGAAAAATATACAAAACACAACTGAAAGTGATACACGGATACAGAGCTTTCCGAGCATCGTTCCAGCTGTAAATCAGAACCCTGTGAATATAAATCTGCAAAACCAAAACTACTAGCTGCCCGTGTGGAAAATAGGGGCACCTAGAGTTTAGGTTAAAACAATAAACTCCAGGTCAGTCATGTGACTGGTGTGAGAACTAAAAATAATTATTTAAAACTTTACTTTAAAAGATAGTAAATCAAGGGACCATGCCGTATAACACGGAACGGGTTTCCTCCCAAGAATACCAATGCATATAACAAAACAGCGCAATGCTCTTTGGAAAAATGAAGCTATTATAAGACCCAGGTCTCCTCACACAATGCAACGCAAGCCGGAGGATAGGGTTTTCCCTTATAATAGCCAAACATGTTAGGTACGTTTAAAACAAATCATTTGATACTATTATAAGTGTATAATGTCAAAACAATTCAAATCATAAATATCAATCATAGGCGGCATGGGCACCATCTATCATGTCGCCATACTAGTTCTACAATTAAAACCGCAATATCACGTATTGGAAATTGGATTTCCATCATGAGTCGAGGCAAGGGGCAAGCTCCTCTCCGATTCGAGACACTCTAGCAAATGACTCAGGACCCCACTATGATCCTTTGGAACCTCCAACGCCGGTCCTCTCTTACTTTTGAGGATTAATTATTCCTGAACACACATTTCCCAGTCCTTACAGACCTATATCCGAGACGCCTCGTATCCAACAACCACACAGGTGAAAAGTATATAAATGTCAGGGCTGGTAGGTCACTGACACCACCCATAGCTAGAAAGAAACGCCGTGCACTCCTTGGGTCCGTATCCCGTTTTTAACTCATACCGAGGTGTGAGGCTCACGAATTCACGTTATACACAAAGCTACGCCACACAGGCCGTGCGTTGATCATCAACCACAAGACTTTGCTTTTCAACAGAAGCCTTGATCAATTGCCACTTACGCGTGTCACACTGGCAATTCACTCCATGCGGCTGATGTCCATCGATATACAACCTCTGAGCTCGTACGTCTCAGAGAGGGGCGTTAAGCAAGAGAATAAATTCTCCGCCGCCAAACAGATGTATATTTAATAGAGATCAATCAACACAGAATAAAATCCAATGTCAGACACACAATCCATTTACTAGTTCGTTCTGGGTCTGAATGAAACCGGAGGCACTTTCCTCGCATATCCATCCATCTCCAAGTACGTCTGGACGATCACCAGCTGATTCCCTCATCTAGGGTGTACAGCCCAATCAAGATCATCAGTAATCACCCAAACGATGTGAAGACTTCCTGTCTTCGACCACCGTCTTCTTCTTCGACATCTCGTCGAATCGGTTATTCAGAATGGGTATAACCCGACCTTTCTGAATAACCCACGTGTATAATAAACAAATGTTACACAAACACAACGAACGCCTCATTCCGATTCAGAATACTCTTTTATTCACAAAATCACATTCTTAGGGAAAGGTTCCCATTAATTTTATCCAAGATAAATTCTTCTAAATTTATTCTTTAATCTTCCTTTGGGTATCATTTCAAACTAGTCGGGATTAGTGAACCACACCGAAGTAATTATTTATTTTATTTCCCAATCCCAACCTATCTATCCCATGGAGAAAACTGGTAATACTCCCTATCTAACACCACGGTGTTATCGGCAAAATTAATTACCATCTCACGTTCAAATCTAATTAAAGATTTAACTATCGCTTTGGAGCAAAACTGGTGGTACTCCATTCTCGATCACCTTTTAGATTTGATAATTTAAATTATCAATTCACATTTCAATCTAATTAAAGATTCATTAAGACTCCACTTAGTTTTAATCTTTTCAAAAATCAACATCCTGCCTTTAACTGGGTTAAAGAACCAATGTCACCTAAAACACGATTCACGACAAACCCAAATCACATTTGATATTAAATACAAGGCTCTGAATAGAAAATATATCGGCTTATATTCAATATCAAATTCTGAAATTAACAAATATCGTATTGGAAATAACGATATAAAATATATCTTTCAAATTCCCATAACAATATCTGTATAGTCACGAAATCCAACATCGAAATATTCCGAAGATAATTTCGATTCAACTCCAGTCCAATTCACGTATTGAGAATATTGATTATTTTTAAAATCACTTTCAAATTCAATTTATTTATTTCAAAAATAAATTGATTTTAATTCTAGTTCAAAACTAGTTCATTTCGACAAAAATATATTTTTATCCTTTCAAATGTGGAATTTTTCATCCCAGTTCTTTCCAATTCACATATTATGATTTTACACAAATTATTGATATTTTTAATAATTTTATCAAGGCCTGTACAGTCGATTTCCATCAACGGCCATCGAACTTCACTTATAGCGACCTTTTTCAAATTTGATTTGGACATAATTCCAAATCCAACTGTTGGATTTCAAATTTCTAATATTCATTGGAAAACTCTTTTCGATACGAACCCAACGGTTCCGGTTTTAGGAGAATCCGACGGTCGGATCTCCTGCAACGTCAATTCGAAGTCAATGGTCGAAATTCACGAACTGCCGCGGCGCGGCGCGTTCTATTCAGGCCATTATATATAATATATATATATATATTATATATATTTCGTCGATTTCCTTTTTAAAACGTATTTTATAAATCGTTTTAAATTCGTTTTCAAAACCATTTCAACTATATATTCAATTTCAAATCAAAATTGAATATTTCATATCATTACTATATAAATGATAATATTTTCAAAACGTTATATTCTGAATTCACTTCTTTTCTATATTTATTATAAAAACGAATATAATCGATATAAATATCGTTCACGTCAAAATAACGCAACTCTAATCAACACGGCTTTATATATATTTCAATAAATTCGTTATTATATTCAACAAATGAATATTTATTCTATTCAACACATGAATCTACATTTCTTTTAACACACGGCCAATCTCAACGCATGAGTACTGTCTACACACGACTATTTTTGTTATGTAAAATATTTTATAAAACTATGGTATCTATCGTTTGATTTTCAATTAGACTTCAACCGTAAAGTAGTGTCTAATCTTAAATTTGATAAAGATGTAGATTTTATTGTTAAAATATTTTACTCAACACATGAATAGTTTCAACACCTAAATATCATCAACACATGACTATTTTTATATTCAACACATGAATTTTCTTTTAAAATATTCATTATTTTCCCGATTGGAATGAGGCCCAATCAATTACCATTTAACGTTAATTATATGAATTCCATACAACACATGTATATAATAGCAACGATAAACAATCATCCATCATCCAAAGTGCACCACACAACCACATAAGCATCAACTATAAATAATCAACGCTTACACAGTCTGTCGACCAATCAATCAACATACAATTAAATAATTGGGATTAGTGTACCCAAATATCATCCCAACACCCGTGTGGGGTTTCAAATCAACAAACACAGATTTTTATTTGTGCAGTTGGGCGATGTGTAAAATTTATCATCCCAATCAATATCAGTCAAATCAGTGTATATAAACAAATCGGCCGATTTGTTTATAAATATTCATTTATTCACATTCACGTTAAAAATTATATTTTCAACGATAATTAATTTATTTCAACTCATGAATATATTTTATTATCTATTTCACATCAACATCACAAACAATTTTCACAACACATCAATTAAACAAACAAGTCGTCCATGGTCTGTGGACGACGGGTGTCGGGTGCTGCTATGCACCGTCTGCATCCTAGTATATATATATATATATATATATATATATATATATAACTAGAAAGAGAAATTTAGAGTGAGAAGTTCTCACCGATAGCTAATCCAATACCACGACTCTTCTTCTGTAGAAGTCATCGCTGTTCTCGCCTTTTGTCACTTTCGTTGCCCGTAGCCACTACATATATAAAAATCACATTTTTATACTGTTGTCTTTAAAATAAAAAATCACATTTTTATTTGTTCACTTTCAATTAAAAATCATATTTTTATTTGTTCACTTTCAATTTAAAAATCATATGGATAAAAATTCTATTTTTACATCGCTACTATATAGATAAAAATTCTATTTTTATAACGGTGTTCATATAATAAAGATTATATTTTTATCACGCTATTCTATACATAAAGATTTCGCCTTTTCTAATATAAAGATTTCGTCTCTTCAAATATAAAGATTTAATTTTTATATCGCCCCTTATATAAAAACACATCTTTGCTCCTTCTACATAATAAAGATCAAATCTTTAATACTTCTATAATGTAAAAATCATATTTTTAATCTTCCACTAATATAAAAATCGCATCTTTGTCTATATAAAGATCTCATCTTTATTTGTTGTTCATGTAGATAAAAATCAAATCTTTTTCAAATCGTATTTCATATAAAAGCCGATTTTATATTCTCCTATAACCAAATACATTAAATGAATAAAATAAGAGAAGTAAAAATAAAAATAAAAGTAAAAGGGCTTACAGTGGTTTATGGGGTTGGAATTGGCGGTCTGGAAGTCGGGAGGGGGCTCGCGAGAGGGTGGAAGGAAGGGAGGGGGCTGACTGGGCACGGCGCGCCAGGCGAGAGGGGGGAGGAAGAAGAAGAGCGGTGGCGGGGGGGGGGGGGGGGGGGGTGAGTCGAACGAGGAAGGAGGAGAAGAGTGGAGGCGGTGCGGCGGTTGATTTGGGTGCGTGAGGTTGGGGAGTGCGGGGGTTTCGGGGGGAGGGGGGCTGGGTGAGTCGAACGAGGAAGGAGGAGAAGAAGGGGGGCGGCGGTGGGAGGAAGAGGCGGAGGAGCACGAGGGGAGGGGGGCAACGATGCGGCGGAAGTCGATGGGCGGCTCCGCCCTTTTTCTTCTTTTTATTTTATTTTATTTGAAATCAATTTTAACGCGGGGGGGAGGGGGGATTGAGAAGATAAGGGAAGAGGGAAGGGGTTTTATTTTTAATTAATTTAATTTAATTTAATTTACAAAAAGGTTGACTTTTTATTTCAACGTTGAAACGAGGCCTACCGCCTGTCGTCCATAGCTAATTTCCCCCATTCCGAATACAATGGGATATGTATCGTAGGCTGATTCGATCGTTTTGATCAGTTTTCATCAAAATCAACATATAACTCTATATATTGAATTTGAACGCGCATTTCAATTTACCGGGGCCACATACTACCTCTAAAAATTCCAGAAAAATATTTTCTAGCTTCGTATTGACGATACGGTCCTAACAAAACTAATTTCGTCAAATTCTGAGACCGTTAGAAAAATGGTCATTTTCCAGTCGATTAAAATCAACTAAAACTGGTCAAACGCGTTTTCCTTTGCCACGCTCACATATTGATTCGAAAAATTATGAAATTTGGAATCTAGCAATAATTTGACATCACGGACCCAACAAAAGTGGTTTCGTCGAAATCCGAGGTCGTTTGCAAAATTTCCATTTTTAAGGGCCTGAATTCCATAGCGACTATTCAGAATTTTCAACTGGACATATCTTTTGAATCCCGCTATGAAATTTCAGTTTTTCAGATTCGATGGAAAGATATTCCCAATTAGATCCTATTATTTTTGGTTTCGCTAAAATCCGGTTTGTTTTGCACCCGGTACATTCAATTGAAGTTTGAAATCGAATTATCGAACTACCGCGCCATTTTCAATTCTATTTATAATTATATATAATTATTTATATTCTAACGACGATCTATATAAATATATACGTTCGATTCTATTCAAAATAAATTTCTCGTCGATATTATTTAAAATAATTCATTTTAAATGTTCAAAATTCGTTAAAATTGCCAAAATAAATTTTTTTAACTGGCTCGCATTTCCGGGTTGTTACAGTATCCATATACTGTATAGGCCAATTAAATCATATAGATATGTTTCTCGTGATATTCATTTCCGAAGTAATAAAGCCTATGAATGTAAATATAGAAAAACATGCGTATAATACATGCATGCATCACAAGTGTTCATGTGGATTATACAGTATAGAAGGTCCATACAATTTTTGCACATATGTATTTTCAGTTTTTGCTTGCTTACTTTATGACTTAACAGGTCAGTATATGTTGGAAATATTTCATATATGTTATGAATTTATTTAAAAATTAATTACATTACCAAATTTTTTTTTGAATAATTAATACAATAGAACCATTGAAAGTTATAACGGTAATGTATTTACATATATTGTGATGCAATTAGTGCAATAGAGCCATTGAAAGTTATAATGGAAATGTATTTACAAATATGTAAATATTAATGAGTCATTATTGATTAAACAGTAACGATCATATATGCATGTGACCTTTTATGGGGCTGTTACAAAAGAATAAATATATGGTATTTAAATCTTCAATGAATGATAATCAATTAAGATTGATTATCACTTATCTCTTTTGAAACATGCAAATGTGCATGTTAAAAAATTTGCAACATTTCGTACGTTTCTCTGATTTAATAATGGTATTAATTACGTCCAGTTTTTCTCCCACTAACCTAACTGATATTACTTTTTATGTTTTTCTAAAGAATAGGATTAAAAAAAACAATATACAGAACATTCTTCTCTTTGCTCCCTTTCTCAAAAACTCTCTTGTCTTCATTGAATTTATATTATAATACAAAAGAACAGTAATTTTTTTAACTTGAGTGCAAATCAACCTCAATTCGTTGTGCAAGCGAATTAATATCAGAAAGAAGAAGGCTGTTTTATCCTAGAGGCGGCGGCGAAAGATACGAACTGCTTTGCACCATTGAGAAGATCGTCGAAACGTCTTCAAGAGAGTGATTTTGTACGTGACTCAGCCATTAGTTTTCAACAAATTGAAGACGTTCAAATAACTAATGGCTTCCGCTTCTTCTGCCGCTGCAAACAACAGGTTAAGAGAGATGCAGTCTCGTGAGCTTCAGAAAATAGCTCATGAGATCATCTCCAAAGGTATGACTTTGAATGAACAATATCAGAATGTTGTAATAATTGGCAAATTGCCCTCAAGTTGGATTTTTTTTTAAAGAATATGCTAAGGCACAAGACTAAGAATTTTCTATAGAGAATTTGATCATTCGCCTCCATATTGAGGAGGAGACACGCAAATAGAAACAGAAAGAGGAAGTGCTAGTTGTCACAAACAACAACATTAAAAAGACCAAACCACTTGTTTTGAAACTGAATGCGAAAGCATCCTAAAATCAAAATCATCGCAACAAACTGAATTGAAACCCGTAGCAACCAACCAAAAAGGACAATAGCAACCAACCAAAAAGAGTGAACCTGGACAGTTGTTTCTCTGTTACAACTGTGGAAAACCAGGTTATATGGCACGTAAGTGTCAGAACAGATCAGGCTCTGCACTGCAGGCTAGCCTGACTAAGGAGCCTTTAACGGCTATGTTACTGTGATTCACCTTGTTGGTGGTTCGGAGGGTTGGTGGGTAGATACTAGTGCTCTTGCTATGTTTGCTATGATCGTGATATGTTCATTACATACACGGCTGCTGATAATCAGAAGGTGTTTCTCACACCACTAAAGTTGCTGGGGTTGGAAATGTAGAAATCAAGTTTACTTTTGGAAAAGACAGTAAACCGAGAAATTAATTTTGATTGAAATAAGGTTAATTTAAGTATAATTAAGATTGAGCAAATCTTTATATATTCAAATGTTGACTTTCTAGTTTTGAGAACATTTAATTAGAATGATAAATGATATAGTAATTTTAATAGAGAATTTATATTACATTTATCTTTGACCTAAAGTTACTATTTTGAAAATGTGACTTTGGTATTAGAAAATTTGGACCTTCGAAATTAATTCATGTGAACCACTTAAGCAATGTGTAAAGATAATCTCTACTCTATTATATTTATTGATGATTATTTTGACATCACTTATGTACATCTTATGGACAATAAGAATTAAGTGGATGAAGGTTTTTTGAAAATGTCACTGAAATTGAGATTAACTGAATGCAAAATTTGGAAATGCCTTTATTATAAATGGGCATTAATTACATGCATAATGTTTTTTTTGGAATGTCATTAAGAAATGACATTACTCAAACGACGTTAATTTAATAATCAATGAGTATATTTTATGTGAAAATGAATAACATTGACTAGATATGGACATCGCTATTTTATCACTTTTATTATAGGTGTTCTAATTTCACATATACATATCTCATGAAAAATAAAAGTGATGCATTCGACATGTAACGACCCGGATTTTCTATCGATTTATTTTAAATATTTAATATGGTTTTAAATATTTAGTTGACAATATAAATTTATTTTTTTATATTGTGTTATCGATTTAACAATCGAAATACGATTTATTTCGTATACATATCATTGTTGTAATACGGGAATCTAAACTAATTTAATTCAAAATTTAAAACTAAGTCCAATTGATTCAAATAATTTATAGAAATTTTATTTGGATATATATATGAATGATAATAATAATTTATTATCGAAGAATATATTGTTTTGAATTTAATTTATATCGATTTAAAATTAATATCTCCTCCGTACGATTAAATGGAGCTTCGAATCTTGTTCCAGTGTGTTCAGAATACTGGTATAACCTTAAAAATGTCGGTTGTTGGGTTCAGAAACACGGGGTATTTTAATTAGAATTGTACCTATTAAAATTTAAACTAAAATAAATTTTTAAATAATTTCTTCTACCCTAAGTTTTTAAACAACAAAACACAGACTACCTACTTGCGATTGATAAACATCACGTAGACCTGATTGACAATGAAAACACACTGTAAACCTACATTGGCTACTCCCTCTTCTTTTACTTCACCGTGTACTTCTGTTCCCCAACTTCCCTACTAAGTAAAACACCAATTCAATATCAGTACTTCTGGTTCCCTCGTCATCTCTATAAAATGAAACTGCACCATTACCATTCCTTTACAGAAATAGCGACTACCTTTTTATTTCCACAATTCATTCAAATCGCGAAAAGGATTCAATTCGAGAAATTGAAAAAGGCCGTGACTTTCTCTTCTGGTTTCGACAAATTAGCATCCTAATTAATCTTCAAAATCCGAAGTTCACTCTGTCTAATTCTCCTCATTTCTAAAATCAAAGCCTACTTGAATCTGATGAGACTCGATAGGAAGATCTTGGGTTTCTGTTTTACTCGATTTACGAAAAGGGAAGGAGGTGCGAGTGGGATCCTAGGGCTCGATTTTGGTGCGATGATTGACTAAATGATGACTGGGAAGATTTAGGGTTGTCGTTGTTGGTTCGACAGTGGCAAACTGGGAGTGGGAGCGATAGTGGCAAACTGGGAGTGGGAGCGATAGTGGCAAACTGGAGATCGATAGTGAGCACAGTGATTTAGGCTTAGTGGTGATGAAAGTTATTGCACTTTGACAAGTGCGTGACATGAATTAGATGAGAGTTCCAATTGCTCAAACTCAAGCGGTTAAGCAGACTTCAGGTTTCAGCTCATTTGGAGCCCTTAAATGGTACCGCGATGGTTTTTTTGGAAGTGGATGCGATGCTTGGTTTGGGAATTTTCGATATACTTTTGGTCTGTGTTTACAACTGGTGCGATGGTTGCGGGACTGGAGTTCAATGTTGGAAGATGGATTTAAGGGTTGGTTTTGGTTTGAAAAAACCCGAGTCTCGAAACACATAAGGAGGAAGAAGGCACGTTCTGAGTTAATTAAGTAAAGGTAATTAAATTTGATAGTTTTTATTTAAGTAAAATATATAAAAAGGTTTAATGTTTAAAAATATATATATTTATTTATTTATCGGTTTGGTTAATTTAAATTAGTAATCGATTAATCGTTAAATAAATTTAATAATCATAGATGTCGAATGGATTCGATCAAGACAACTCGTAGCCATTAAATTTGGAATTTAACAAGATATTCGACATAAGGAAAATCACGGTGAGTAAATCTCACTCACAGTTTTATATTTAAATTTATTTTCATCGTAAAATAAATTTGTTGGTTGCTTGGGTGCATGAATGAATTGTTGAATTTTTGTGGTTATTGGATATTTCCCGCAATACTATTAGCGGATCCCCGCAGTATCATTAGCGGATGGCCCTACGCCCATGTATATAAGTGGATCCCCTTTATACCGCGATATCCTACCACGAAGCAGGATCTGTTGACTAACGTTTGTGGATGCAGGGAAACAGGTTGGAGGAATCCAACTGGATTCCTCAAAAATATATTATCTGTTTGTTTAATTGTTTGCATATATATTGTCATATATGATGTGTTAGAAAACCTGAAATAAATAATTGGTTGTTGGGTGTCTAAGTATCACTGGGCCTAAGTGTTAATTTATAAAAATACCCTGAAAGTGGTATTTGAGATTTAAAAGGGAAACTCTATTTTTCTAAAATAGAATTTGAATTTTTAAATAGATTTGGAGTATTAACTTGTTTTAAAAATAAAATAAAAACAAGTAGTTCCTTTATAAATGAAGTTTATAAATAGTTCTTTTATAAACGAAGTTTATAAATTGTTCTTTAATAAACGAAGTTTATAAGTGAAGTAAAAAGAATTATCATTGGATAAATTCAGAAATAAAAATACAAGTGTGAAATTGAAAAGGGAAATCTGTTTTCGAAAAGTAGAAATATCAATTTCAAAAGGAATTGAAATCGAGACTTGTGTAAAGAATGAATAAAGAAAATTCAAATAGAAATTGAATATAAAAAGGAGTTTGAATATTTGAAATTTCAACTAGAATTAAATTGGGGATTGAGTATTTGAAATTTCAAATAGAATTAAATTGGAGTTTGAATATTTGAAATTCAAATAGAATAAATATGGAATCTGAATAGAGAATTCAATTGGAATTTAAACTTTGGAATTTGAATATATAATTCAAATGGATTTCAAATATAGAATTTGAATATAGAAAAAATAAAGGAAATTCAAATATAGAATTTGAATAGATTTGAATACAGAAATTCAATTGAAGTTTGAAAAATAGATTTGAATATAGAAATTTAAATAGAGTTGGAAAATAGATTTGAATAGAAATTCAAATGGAGATTAAAAAGAAATTTGAATATAGAATTCAAATAGAAGTGAAATGGAATTCAAATATGGAATTTCAAATGGAAGTGAAATAGATCAGAAATGTTATGTTGAAATGGATTTGATATATATTAAAAATATATCAGAATGGAGTTGAATTTATTATAAACGAAGTTAAAATGTTTATATTTATAAATATAATTAAAACGAGCTCGCCGCAGCGCTGCAGTTCGAAAATTGGCGATTCGAACTTCAATTGAGTATACAGAACTCAATTAAAGTCGGAATTCTTTGAAACAAGAAACGCCAGGACTGATTTGATAATAGTTTTCTAATAAAGGAGAAAAATCTGAATTTCGTCGTATATATTTTGAGTTATGTCAAAATCAAATTTTTAGAAAAGCAGGGCCAAAATCATTTTAAAACAATAACGGTTTATTTAAATAAATAAAAGGATTTTAAAGAAATAAAATCCGAATTTACCATTAGGAAAAATCCAGACGAGAGATATAAATATGAACTCCAGTGAAGTAAGTGAAATGATTTTTGAATAAAAATCAGATTTTTAATTATTAAATAGGTTTAACTAATTTGAAAAATAAATAGTTAAATCGAGATTTGATTTGAAATGGGGTGTTGAATAAGTGAAAGAGATTCGAAAATTTATATTTGAAATCGAAAAAGAAACTTGAACTGAAATTTGAAAATTCAATTTGGTTATAAGTAACAGGTGAACTGAATTAGAAACAGGTGTGAATGTGTTAGACAGGTATGGGATGAAGTATACGAAGATTTTAATTTATGTGCCCGACAAAAAGGTACATGTTTAAATTCGTATATGTGATTTTATGCGCCGTATCGGCATGTCGCTTGGCTTTTTCTTTTTCTTTTGGATTGGTGAGGGCCATGGGAGGCTATTTGAAATATCCCGATGCTCCCGCTACAAAGGAGGTCATGGCGATTTTTTCCGGGAATTTAAGGAGTTAGAATATTTTTAAGATAATTTGATAGTTAGAAATTAATGTATCAATATATATAGAATTCGATAAGGAAACGTAATAAAAAATAGAATATTGTAAACAAAAAGGGAAATCTATAAATTAGAAATAGAAAGCGAACCATATACATGTTTTAAAAA
Organism: Allium sativum; assembly: GCA_030737875.1. Classification (NCBI taxonomy): domain Eukaryota; kingdom Viridiplantae; phylum Streptophyta; class Magnoliopsida; order Asparagales; family Amaryllidaceae; genus Allium; species Allium sativum. The sequence continues at coordinate 543,320,117 of CM060922.1, forward strand.
TGGATAATTGGGTTTTATAGTGTGTTTATTCGAGGTTAGTGGTTTTGCCGTTTTGAAGTTGAGGATGTTTTCAGTCAAGGTCTGAGAGGTAATTTTACCCCAACTTGATTGATTTAATTTTTAATTGATAAATAGCAGGATCCAGTCTCAAAGAGAAGTGTTTGAAAAAGAGTTAGTTGAATAAAATATTTTGGGTTGTTGTAATGATGTTTTACACAGCATTCGTTTTAACCCAAGTGATGGAATTTTGGAAATATAACAGTAAATATTTCCCGAGTATAATTAAAGTAATCGGGAAAGAGATAAGTGATTGAAATTTGTTTTCAATTACAAATAGAATATATTTTCTAACTATCGAAAATAATAGAAGGCGATATATGGAAATGTTTTCCTAATAGCGTAAGAGGCCAAGATGATTATCGAAATTATTTGGTTAACAAATATTGATAGGGAAATGAGGAAGTGAATTAATTAATGAAATATTAATTAACAGGCCCAGTGATTGATTGATGTTATGGATGAATGGATGTTGTTATTTTTCTTCGATAGTTAAAGAACCGCCTATCGAAGTGTTTGCCAATATCGTTGTCAATATGGAGAGACTGGTTGGATTATTATCCATGAACCACCATGTATTGGCAGTAGCGTTGCGAATCAGATTATATGAAGATAATCGAAGACGGAGTAAAGTGCAAGGGCTTTTTCTATTAATAGAAATTGTGCCTTCGGTTTCGTTCAATCCCAGAACGAACGTAAATGGACGAATGTCTGACAAAGTATTTCCAATGATCAAATGAGTTGGTCTATATCAATATATATGGTTGCAACGGATTTATTCCCTTAGCATAACATCCAGAATATTTGTGCAAATCAATCAGTGATTAACGGATCTGACAATGTGGCATTCAAAGTGATTGTGCTATCAATGAATGGAAAGTATCGTAGCCTCAGGCGTCAACAACCGGGAAATGAAAAAAATCGGGCAGGCAGCATGGCTATGTGGGTCGCTTCCATTAGGGTGTATAATCACCTATCTAGAGATTCATTTAATTCCTTATTCTGTTCGATGCTGTCCCATTCGGGAAACGGTTGCTGATCCCAACCGTTGGTGATATACATTCGATACACTCAAGAGAAATGAATGGTCGGTCATGTGTGGGCCGGGTTGCAAGATGTTCTTGTTGAACCCAGTGTATTCCTCTCTAGAGATACACTAGCGGAAGGTGGTTCCATACCTTGTCATGTTGGAAATCCAATCTCCAATAAGCACGCTGCGGTTTTTGATTTTATACTATATATGTAGAGCGTGAGATGCAAGCGTTCTACTATTTGGTTATTTATTTTGATTAGACCTTATTATAATATCACTGGATTTTCGTATTAAAGTGTTTTGGGTTATCGTAAGGTATAAACCATCCGTGTTTATGTGTGGATCAGTCTTATGATTATCATTTCTTTCGAAAGGATTTTGAAGTTAAACAAATGGTTGGAGTTTACTCACACCAGTCCCATGACTGACCCAGAGTTTTTTTTTCTTTCCCCTAAACTCTTAGGTGCCCAATTTTGTACGGGCAGTCAAGTAGTCGGGATTTTACAGATTCATTTGGAGGAGCTGGAAGCAGGAGGCTTCACCAGTTAGCTATAGACTATCATATATTCCGATGCGAACCATGTTTGTATCTGGAAACATGTGTTTATAACTGTTCCGGGAATAACTGTTGTGCTCTGATGATGGTGTGTATATAAAGTTCCTGATTTGTATTTCAAAAGTTATGTTATTCAATATATTTTATTCGTTCCGCTGTGAGGTTTGTCTTCATTGTTTTCTTCTATTCTAATATTTTTTTCTTTCTATTTCTCATCCTCTAACTTCTTTCTAATAATGATTCGTATTTCTGTGCAATTTGGGTTGGACGTGTGGTGCTATTAGTCAACTCAGATAGTACGGATTTGCGGCCATTACAGTTGGTATCAGAGCTTAGGTTGAGCGAATACCTAGGCTTGTGTGGGATATGCTCATTAGAGATAGGGTCAGTAGTACCCTAGAATGAGTTGAGTGCATATATACGAGAGACGTATTTGTTAATTGATATAAAAATTGTTTTATATTGTGTTGGCTAGTCTGTTGAGTGGATTATGAATTCTGGTCGAATCGTGGGACGCCACGACGTCGATAAGAGTTTGTAAATACTTGAACAGAAGATTGAACACGATATTGTTTTGATGTCGGTAAATGAAATAATTTTGCCCAAAATTATATTTTGATATAAAAAGAATAATTTACTGAAATTATCGATGTGTTGGATGTTATCATTATAATCAGATGAGATTATAAAATTGAAATGGTTATCTATAACCAAATATAACTTGTATATGAATGGAATATACAAATGAGATGAACTTGAGTTGGGTTCAAACTAGAATTCAGAATTTAAAATCCTGGGAAGTTTGAAATATTTTTGGAAGTAGATTAAAATAATATAGCTTTGTTTTGAAAGGATTTTTGAATAAAAATCATTTTTGAATGGATTCTGAAAGTGTTAAAGCACTGAACTCACTTCAGTGGCTGGGAAATAATTCTGATGATGACTGCAGCATCATCAGTGTTCATTTTCGAGTTTCTAAGTGATGGATTGCTACCTTAGAAAAGTTTTGATGGAAATTTGTTTTGAAAGAAAACAAGTGGTTTGAAAATTTAAATGTTTTGAAATGGAAATAAATATATATGTATATATTTATGTAATTTCAGAAGGATTCGAAAGGAAAACCCAGGAATTTGAATTCCGAAGTTTAAATTTAACTTAAGCAAGTTAAATGGATCGAGGTAAATAAATTAATGAAATTCAAGTTGAATAAGATTGAATAGAATTTGAATTGGGTGTAAATCATTTGATTAAATGAAGGAAGACCAAAAGTTTTGGTGGAATTAAATTTGTTGAAATATGAGGAGTTGAGTTTAAACATAAATAAGTTTTGAAAAGTAATGGGTTCATACTATTATTCCTACCTTAGTAATTTCGGGGACGAAATTCTTTTAGGGGGGGGGGGGGGGGGGAGAATGTAACGACCCGGATTTTCTATCGATTTATTTTAAATATTTAATATGGTTTTAAATATTTAGTTGACAATATAAATTTATTTATTGTTTTATATTGTGTTATCGATTTAACAATCGGAATACGATTTATTTCGAATACATATCGTTGTTGTAATACGGGAACCTAAACTAATTTAATTCAAAATTTAAAACTAAGTCCAACTGATTCAAATAATTTATAGAAATTTTATTTGGATATATATATATATATATGAATGATAATAATAATTTATTATCAAAGAATATATTGTTTTTGTAACAACCCGAAAATCTGGGCCAGTTTAAAATTTTTATTTTGGCCATTTTAGCGAATTTTGATTATTTAAAATGAATTATTTTAAATAATATCGACGAGAAATTTATTTTGAATATAATTCGATCGTATATATTATACGCGTCGTCGTTAGAATATATAATAATTATATATAATTATAAAAGGAATTGAAAATGGCGCGGTAGTTCGAAAATTCGATTTCTAATTTCAAATGAATATACAGAATTCAATATAAGTCAGAATTGAACGAAACAAGAAATATTTGAATCTGTATAACTATATCTTTGTAACGAAGTTAGCAAAATGAGATTTCATCTTAGAAATGATAAGATACGTCCAGTTGAAAATTCAGAATAGTCGCTATGGAATTTATATATATTTTATATAATATATAGCCCTTAAAAATAGCCGTTTTGCAAACGACCTCGGATTTCGACGAAACCAGTTTTGTTGGGTCCGTGATGTAAAGTTATTGCTAGATTCCAAATTTCATAATTTTTCGAATCAATATGTGAGCGTGGCAAAGGAAAACACGTTTGACCAGTTTCAGTTGATTTTAAGCGACTGGAAATTGGCCATTTTTCATACGGTCTCAGAATTCGACGAAACTAGTTTTGTTAGGACCGTATCGTCAATACGAAGCTAGAAAATATTTTTCTGGAATTTTTCTAGTTCATATGTGACCCCGGTAATTTGAAATGTACGTTTAAAATTCAATATAATGATTTAAATGTAAATTTAACGGAAACTGATTCAAACGATCAAATCAGCTTGCGATACGTATCCCATTGTGTTCAGAATGGGGGTAAAACGCTGGGGACGACGGTCATTGGGCCTCGTTTCGAGGTAGTATGAAAAAGTTAACTTTAGGGTGAATTTAATAATTAAATAATAATAATAATAAAAAAAAAGAGAAAGTCAACCCCCTCCTCGTATACCCTTTCCCCGATCCCCCTTTTTCTCAGAAATTGAATAAAAAAAAAATAAAAAAAAAAGAAATCGCTCCCCACCCAGAATCCCCGTCGCCCCCTCGCCAGTGGCGATCGTCGCCTCTAACCTCGCCAAACCCCACGCCGCCAAGCCCTCCGCCTGCTCGAGATTCCCCGCCCCGTCTTCTGCCTCGACCAGCCTCGCACCTCAAACCCCAAGCTCGAAATCACCACCGCGAGTCCCGCCCTCCTCCCTCAACTCCGCCGTGCCTTCAGACTCCCGCCCCCCTCCAGGCCTCACGCCGACATCGACACCCCCAGTAGCCCCCCACGACCGACGCTAAACCCCCCCTGTAAGTTATTTTATTTTTATTTTATTTCTTTATTTTATTTATATAGTTTTACCCGATTTTAATTAGAGAAAAAAAAAACACTGTTGTTTATTTTATTTATTATGTTAAAATTAAAAACTGTTTTACATTTTAAGGTTTAAAAACTGATTTATATTTTAAAATTAAAAACTGTTTTACATTTTAAGGTTTAAAAACTGATTTATATTTTAAAGTTAAAAACTGATTTATATTTTAAAGTTAAAAACTGATTTATATTTTAAAGTTAAAAACTGATTTATATTTTAAAGTTAAAAACTGATTTATATTTTAAAGATAAAAACTGATTTCGATTTTAACAAGAATCTGATTTTGAAAAAGATTAAAAACTGATTTTGAAAAAGATTAAAAACTGATTTTGAAAAAGATTGAAAACTGATTTTTATTTTGAGATTTGAAAAGAAAAATCAGATTTTTATATTGTCGAAAGAAAAATATAATCTTTTATATTGTCGGAATAAAAATATGATTTGTATATGTTGAACTTCGATAGAAAAATTCGATTTTTATATATTGAACTTTGAAATAAAAATGTGATTTTTATTTATTGAACTTCGAATTAAAAATGTGATTTTTATCTATTGAACTTCGAATTAAAAATGTGATTTTTATCTATTGAACTTCGAATTAAAAATGTGATTTTTATCTATTGAACTTCGAATTAAAAATGTGATTTTTATCTATTGAACTTCGAATTAAAAATGTGATTTTTATCTATTGAACTTCGAATTAAAAATGTGATTTTTATCTATTGAACTTTGAATTAAAAATGTGATTTTTACATAGGTAGTGAATGCGGGCGAAGAAAGTGACAAGGGGCAAGAACGACGAAGATTTTCTACTAAGAAGAGCCGTGGAGCTAGGATAGCTTTATGTGAGAATTTCTCACCTTTCCATTTCTTTTCTAGTTATATATATATACTAGGATGCAGACGGTGCTTAGTAGCACCCGACACAATCGTCCACAGACCATGGACTTGTTTGTTTGACTGTTTGGTGATTGATTGCGATATTGGTTTGAATGTGGTTTGTGGTGTGAAAAATCGAATCAATAAATTGGTTAGGATTAGACGTGCGCCGTTATAAGGCGGAGAAGTAAGGCTAGGTTAGACCCTTACTCCAAATTTTGTGGTTTGCAAAATGAAATTGATTTGATTGATGTGTGAATGGCGTGGGCCTTCACTAGACCGGGGATAAGGCTAGGCCTTGTCCCGTTTCTAGTATCGTGCCGTTATGCCGCCGAAATTTTCTAAAATAAGTTAGAAAAATAAAAAATATCATTTTATTTAAAGAATGAACTTAATCGAAATTCATATGTTGGAATAAAATGTTATATCGTTAAAAATATAATTTTTAACGTGAATGTGAATAAATAAATATTCATTTACAAACCAGACGGTTTGTTTATGTACACCTATTTGAATGACGTTGATTGGGTCGATAAATTTTACACATCGCCTAACTACACAAATAAAATATGTGTTTGATTGTTTGAAACCCCACACGGGTGTTAGGATGAAATTTGAAGTTCACTCATCCTGATTGATTAAATATGTCGATTGATTGATTGACAAGCTGCTATAAGCGTTAAATGTCTATATTTGATGCTTATACAGTGTAGTGCACTTTGGTTGATGGTTGATTATTCATCGTTGTTGATATATACATGTGTTGTAGAAAATCCATATAATTAACATTATATGGTAATTGATTGGGCCTCATTCCAGTTTCGAAAAAAAAGAAATATTTGAAATAGAAATATTTGAAAAAGAAATATTTGAAATAGAAATATTTGAAAAAGAAATATTTGAAATAGAAATATTTGAAATAGAATATTTGAAAATAGAAATTTATGAAGCCGTGTTGATTAGATTGACGCCATTTTGACGTGAACGATATTTATATCGATTTTATTCATTTTAAAATGAATATTGAAACGTGATTTCGAAATCGAATATTTTGAAATGAATTGAATTGAAAACGATTTCGAAATGAATAGAATTGAAAACGATTTCGAAATGAATAGAATTGAAAACGATTTCGAAATGAATAGAATTGAAAACGATTTCGAAATGAATAGAATTGAAAACGATTTCGAAATGAATTGAATTGAAAACGATTTCGAAATGAATTGAATTGAAAACGATTTCGAAATGAATTGAATTGAAAACGATTTCGAAATGAATTGAATTGAAAACGATTTCGAAATGAATTGAATTGAAAACGATTTCGAAATGAATTGAATTGAAAACGATTTCGAATTGAATTGAAAACAAATTGAAATGAATTCAAATTGAATTGAAATTTGAATTGAATAGAAATGAATTTTAAAACGAATTTATAAAGAAGAATTCAATTTTGATTTGAATTGAAAAGGAAGTTGAAATTGTTTTTGAAACGAATTCAAAACTATTTATATAATTCGTTTTAAATAGAAATCGATGAAATATATATTATATATTATATATATAATATAATGGCCTGAATAGAACGCGCCGCGCCGCGGCAGTTCGCGAATTTCGACCATTTATTTCAAACGGACATTACGGGAGATCCGACCGTCGGATTCTCCTAAAACCGGAACCGTTGGGTTCGTATCGAAAAGAGCTTTCTAATGAATGTTAGAAATTTGAAATCTAACGGTTGGATTTGGAGATACGTCCAAATCAAATTCGAAAAAGGTCGCTGTAAGTGCAGTTCGATGGCCGTTGTTGGAAATCGACTGTACGGGCCTTGATAAAATTATTAAAAATAGTAATAATTTGTGTAAAATCATAAGAAATGATTTGTGAAAGTTTGGGATGAAAAACTCCATATTTGAAAAGATAAAAATAGATTTTTATCGAAATGAACTAGTTTTGAACTAGAATTATAATTCTATTTATTTTTAAATAAATAAATTGAATTTGAAATGGTTTTGAAAATAACCAAAATTTCCAATGATTGCATTGGAGTGGATTTGAATCGAAATTGTCTTCGGAATATTTCGATGTTGGAATTCGTGATTATACAGGTGTTGTTATGGAAATTTGAAAGATATATATTTATATCGTTATTTCCAATACGACATTTGTTAGTCGTAGAATTCGATATTGAATATAAGCCGATATATTTTCTATTCAGAGCCTTGTATTGAATATCGAATGTGATTTGGGTTTGTCGTGAATGGTGTCTTCACTAACACTGTTCTTGAACCCAGTTGAGAAAAGATTAAATCTTTTTATTTAGATTTAATGAAGTGTACCAATTAAATGATATTTAATTGGAATTGAATTGGTATTGATTTTTGGGTTTATCGTGAACAGTGTTTTAAATAACACTTGTTCTTTAACCCGATAATTAATCGAATGTGATTTGGGTTTGTCGTGAATGGTGTCTTCACTAACACTGTTCTTGAACCCAGTTGAGAAAAGATTAAATCTTTTTATTTAGATTTAATGAAGTGTACCAATTAAATGATATTTAATTGGAATTGAATTGGTATTGATTTTTGGGTTTATCGTGAACAGTGTTTTAAATAACACTTGTTCTTTAACCCGATAATTAATCGAATGTGATTTGGGTTTGTCGTGAATGGTGTCTTCACTAACACTGTTCTTGAACCCAGTTGAGAAAAGATTAAATCTTTTTATTTAGATTTAATGAAGTGTACCAATTAAATGATATTTAATTGGAATTGAATTGGTATTGATTTTTGGGTTTATCGTGAACAGTGTTTTAAATAACACTTGTTCTTTAACCCGATAATTAATCGAATGTGATTTGGGTTTGTCGTGAATGGTGTCTTCACTAACACTGTTCTTGAACCCAGTTGAGAAAAGATTAAATCTTTTTATTTAGATTTAATGAAGTGTACCAATTAAATGATATTTAATTGGAATAGAATTGGTATTGATTTTTGGGTTTATCGTGAACAGTGTTTTAAATAACACTTGTTCTTTAACCCGATAATTAATCGAATGTGATTTGGGTTTGTCGTGAATGGTGTCTTCACTAACACTGTTCTTGAACCCAGTTGAGAAAAGATTAAATCTTTTTATTTAGATTTAATGAAGTGTACCAATTAAATGATATTTAATTGGAATTGAATTGGTATTGATTTTTGGGTTTATCGTGAACAGTGTTTTAAATAACACTTGTTCTTTAACCCGATAATTAATGGAATGGGATTTTGGGTTTATCGTGAATCGTGTTTTAAATGACACTGATTCTTTAACCCAGATAATGATTAAAACTAAGTGGAGTTTTAATGAATCTTTAATTATATTGAAAAGATCGAGAATGGAGTATCACCAGTTTTGCTCCAGGCGATAGTTAAATCTTTAATTAGATTTGAACGTGAAATTTAGAAACTAACTGTCGGTTAGCCAAGCAGAATGGTTTTCTGGATATTGATCTGATGTTGGTTTCGGCCTTCGGGGTTAATATTTGGGGAATTATTCTCTTGATTAATTTACGGTTAGTGACTAATGAATTGGAATGAGGCGTATGTTGTGTTTGTGTAACACTTTTATAAAATATACGCGAGTTATTCGGGAAGTCCGGGTTTATCCCATTCTGAATAATCGATACGACGATAAGTCGAAGATGAAGACGATGGTCGAAGACCGGAGGTCTTCACGTCGTTTGGGTGATAACTGATGATCTTGATTGGGCTGTACACCCAAGAAGATGGAAACAGTTAGTGATCGTCCAGACGTACTTGGAGATCGATGGATATGCGGGGTACTAGGTGCCTCCGGTTTCGTTCAGCCCCAGAACGGACTTGTAAATGGACTGTGTGTCTGACATTGGATTTTAGTCCGTGTGATTGATCTCTATTAAATATATATCTGTTTGGCGGCGGAGAATTTATTCTCTTGCTTAACGCCCTTCTCTGAGACGTACGAGCTCAGGGGTTATATATTGATGGATATCAAACGCATGGAGTGAATTGCCTGTGTGGCATGCCTAAGTGGCAATTGATCGAGGCTTCTGTTGAAAAGCAAAGTCTTGTGGTGATGATCAAAGCACGGCCTTTGTGGCGTAGCTTTGTGTAACGTTTACCTCGCGTGTTTCACACCCGGTATGAACCAAAAACGGGAGAGGACGTCAGGGAGGGCATGCGTTTCTTTCTAGCTAGAAGTGGCGTCAGTGGTTTTACACGCCCTGACGAGTTTGACTTATGTGGTTGTTGCTGTTGCGAGGCGCCTCGGATTGATCGGTCGTTCTCGAACCGATGGAGTCATTTAGTTGGCTCGTTTACGCCCCATAGGGCGGGGAAACGCATGTTCAGGCATTTTAATCCACTCCGTGTGGACCGGCCCTGAGGATCCAAAGGCTTGACAGAGTACTTGCCTGAGGCTCGGGCTAGACAGTCTCGAATCGGTTGAGGACTATCTTTTGCCTCGGTTCATAGATGGAAATCCAATTTCCAAATACGTGACTTTGCGATTTTGATTGTATAACCTATATATGGCGACATAGTGGTATGGGGCATTCATGCCGCCTATGATTGATACTTATGATTTGAAGTTGTTTTATACACTATACACTTATAATAGTATCAAAATGATTTCTTTTAAACGTATCAAGCATTCTTGGCTATTATAAGGTAAAAACCCTATCCTCCGGCTTGCGATTGCATTGTGTGATGGGACCTGGGTCTTATAACAGCTTCATTTTTCTTTACTTAGCATTGCGCTGTTTGTTTTATGCACTGGTATTCTTGGGAGGAAACCCGTTCCGTGTTATACGACGTGGTCCCTTGATTTACCTAACTTTGAAAATAAAGATTAATAACTGTTTTAGTTCTCACACCAGTCCCATGACTGACCTGGAGTTTATTGTTTTAACCTAAACTCTGGGTGCCCCTATTTTGACACGGGCAGCTAGTAGTTTTGGTTTTGCAGATTTATATTCACAGGATCCTGGTTTACAGCTGGAACGATATCCGGAAAGCTTTGTATCCGTATATCTACTTCTAGTTGTGTATTGTATTATTTTTCCGCTGCTATGTATTTAAATGTAATTTAAATCTCTGATATTTCCGTGTAATATTCTTTTATACTCTGTATATTCTTGTAATCTGATGCATTGTTGTAATATACAATGAAATGTTCTTCTGTATGCGTTCTGCTGTGGTTTGTTCTCGAACTATCCGACGCTTTCCTTTACGGGGAAGTTGCGGGTCTTTACAGTTGGTATCAGAGCTTTGGTTTACAAAGCCTAGAGAACAAGGCACATTAGAACCATACGAAAGAATTCATCAGAAATTGGGTTAGTAAAATCCAATGGGAATGACTCGTTAGAGATAGGATCAGTAGTATCCTAGAACGAGTGTGAAGAGTATATTTTTCAAATGAAAACAAATTTTGTTTTGAAAATATATATCAATTATTCGTATTTGATTATTTGTTTATATTGATTTTGGACAATTCAGTATATAAAGAATTTGCATATACGCCTTGCAAACGTATATTCAAAGTTTTAATATATTGGATAGATATAGAGTCACATTCTAGACACCCGGGGATAATTCTGGTGATGTGGCCACATCATCAGTATTTATATTCGTGTTTCGAAGATGTGATATCTATATATTTCCATTAGGCTGGTGTGAGAACCAAAACTTGTATAGTTAGAATACATTGTTGTGAATTGGCATCAAAAACGTGATTTTCTATATATGTATCAAAATTATGAATTTGAAACTCTAATTCACTAATTGATTGATGTATGGGTTGTTTGTTTATTTGTTTGATAATTTTGAATCATTATGCCTAATTTGATCGAATAATGAATTGTATTGAAATTTGGTCGCATTTGCTTGCATACATGTACTTACATTGAACAGGTCATAGCAAGGAGGCTAGAGCCAGAGAATAAAATTTGTTTGCCCGACAAATAGGTACATGTTTACTACATAATTTCCTGTTTTGTTTGGGTGATGATGATTTTGTCAGCCTATTGGCTAGCCGCTTGGCTTTTTCTTTTTCTTTTTGAGATCTGAAGGACCGGGGAAGCTATTTGAAATTCCCCGATGCTCCCGGTGCAGGGGAGGTTATGGCGAAATTTTTCGGAAATTTAGGGTGTTAGCCAAATTTTTGAAATTTTAGAAAATTCTCAGAAACTGAAAAGTTGGAGAATGGAAGCCAGATCGAACGTAGAGTTAAATAATCAAACCACTTTCGACTTTGTTCCTTTTCGGGGACGAAAAGTTTTAAGTGGGGGAGATTGTAACAACCCGAAAATCTGGGCCAGTTTAAAATTTTTATTTTGGCCATTTTAGCGAATTTTGATTATTTAAAATGAATTATTTTAAATAATATCGACGAGAAATTTATTTTGAATATAATTCGATCGTATATATTATACGCGTCGTCGTTAGAATATATAATAATTATATATAATTATAAAAGGAATTGAAAATGGCGCGGTAGTTCGAAAATTCGATTTCTAATTTCAAATGAATATACAGAATTCAATATAAGTCAGAATTGAACGAAACAAGAAATATTTGAATCTGTATAACTATATCTTTGTAACGAAGTTAGCAAACTGAGATTTCATCTTAGAAATGATAAGATACGTCCAGTTGAAAATTCAGAATAGTCGCTATGGAATTTATATATATTTTATATAATATATAGCCCTTAAAAATAGCTGTTTTGCAAACGACCTCGGATTTCGACGAAACCAGTTTTGTTGGGTCCGTGATGTAAAGTTATTGCTAGATTCCAAATTTCATAATTTTTCGAATCAATATGTGAGCGTGGCAAAGGAAAACGCGTTTGACCAGTTTCAGTTGATTTTAAGCGACTGGAAATTGGCCATTTTTCATACGGTCTCAGAATTCGACGAAACTAGTTTTGTTAGGACCGTATCGTCAATACGAAGCTAGAAAATATTTTTCTGGAATTTTTCTAGTTCATATGTGACCCCGGTAATTTGAAATGTACGTTTAAAATTCAATATAATGATTTAAATGTAAATTTAACGGAAACTGATTCAAACGATCAAATCAGCTTGCGATACGTATCCCATTGTGTTCAGAATGGGGGTAAAACGCTGGGGACGACGGTCATTGGGCCTCGTTTCGAGGTAGTATGAAAAAGTTAACTTTAGGGTGAATTTAATAATTAAATAATAATAATAAAAAAAAAAAGAGAAAGTCAACCCCCTCCTCGTATACCCTTTCCCCGATCCCCCTTTTTCTCAGAAATTGAATAAAAAAAAAATAAAAAAAAAGAAATCGCTCCCCACCCAGAATCCCCGTCGCCCCCTCGCCAGTGGCGATCGTCGCCTCTAACCTCGCCAAACCCCACGCCGCCAAGCCCTCCGCCTGCTCGAGATTCCCCGCCCCGTCTTCTGCCTCGACCAGCCTCGCACCTCAAACCCCAAGCTCGAAATCACCACCGCGAGTCCCGCCCTCCTCCCTCAACTCCGCCGTGCCTTCAGACTCCCGCCCCCCTCCAGGCCTCACGCCGACATCGACACCCCCAGTAGCCCCCCACGACCGACGCTAAACCCCCCCTGTAAGTTATTTTATTTTTATTTTATTTCTTTATTTTATTTATATAGTTTTACCCGATTTTAATTAGAGAAAAAAAAAAAACACTGTTGTTTATTTTATTTATTATGTTAAAATTAAAAACTGTTTTACATTTTAAGGTTTAAAAACTGATTTATATTTTAAAATTAAAAACTGTTTTACATTTTAAGGTTTAAAAACTGATTTATATTTTAAAGTTAAAAACTGATTTATATTTTAAAGTTAAAAACTGATTTATATTTTAAAGTTAAAAACTGATTTATATTTTAAAGTTAAAAACTGATTTATATTTTAAAGATAAAAACTGATTTCGATTTTAACAAGAAACTGATTTTGAAAAAGATTAAAAACTGATTTTGAAAAAGATTAAAAACTGATTTTGAAAAAGATTGAAAACTGATTTTTATTTTGAGATTTGAAAAGAAAAATCAGATTTTTATATTGTCGAAAGAAAAATATAATCTTTTATATTGTCGGAATAAAAATATGATTTGTATATGTTGAACTTCGATAGAAAAATTCGATTTTTATATATTGAACTTTGAAATAAAAATGTGATTTTTATCTATTGAACTTCGAATTAAAAATGTGATTTTTATCTATTGAACTTCGAATTAAAAATGTGATTTTTATCTATTGAACTTCGAATTAAAAATGTGATTTTTATCTATTGAACTTCGAATTAAAAATGTGATTTTTATCTATTGAACTTCGAATTAAAAATGTGATTTTTATCTATTGAACTTCGAATTAAAAATGTGATTTTTATCTATTGAACTTCGAATTAAAAATGTGATTTTTACATAGGTAGTGAATGCGGGCGAAGAAAGTGACAAGGGGCAAGAACGACGAAGATTTTCTACTAAGAAGAGCCGTGGAGCTAGGATAGCTTTATGTGAGAATTTCTCACCTTTCCATTTCTTTTCTAGTTATATATATATACTAGGATGCAGACGGTGCTTAGTAGCACCCGACACAATCGTCCACAGACCATGGACTTGTTTGTTTGACTGTTTGGTGATTGATTGCGATATTGGTTTGAATGTGGTTTGTGGTGTGAAAAATCGAATCGATAAATTGGTTAGGATTAGACGTGCGCCGTTATAAGGCGGAGGAGTAAGGCTAGGTTAGACCCTTACTCCAAATTTTGTGGTTTGCAAAATGAAATTGATTTGATTGATGTGTGAATGGCGTGGGCCTTCACTAGACCGGGGATAAGGCTAGGCCTTGTCCCGTTTCTAGTATCGTGCCGTTATGCCGCCGAAATTTTCTAAAATAAGTTAGAAAAATAAAAAATATCATTTTATTTAAAGAATGAACTTAATCGAAATTCATATGTTGGAATAAAATGTTATATCGTTAAAAATATAATTTTTAACGTGAATGTGAATAAATAAATATTCATTTACAAACCAGACGGTTTGTTTATGTACACCTATTTGAATGACGTTGATTGGGTCGATAAATTTTACACATCGCCTAACTACACAAATAAAATATGTGTTTGATTGTTTGAAACCCCACACGGGTGTTAGGATGAAATTTGAAGTTCACTCATCCTGATTGATTAAATATGTCGATCGATTGATTGACAAGCTGCTATAAGCGTTAAATGTCTATATTTGATGCTTATACAGTGTAGTGCACTTTGGTTGATGGTTGATTATTCATCGTTGTTGATATATACATGTGTTGTAGAAAATCCATATAATTAACATTATATGGTAATTGATTGGGCCTCATTCCAGTTTCGAAAAAAAAGAAATATTTGAAATAGAAATATTTGAAAAAGAAATATTTGAAATAGAAATATTTGAAAAAGAAATATTTGAAATAGAAATATTTGAAATAGAAATATTTGAAATAGAATATTTGAAAATAGAAATTTATGAAGCCGTGTTGATTAGATTGACGCCATTTTGACGTGAACGATATTTATATCGATTTTATTCATTTTAAAATGAATATTGAAACGTGATTTCGAAATCGAATATTTTGAAATGAATTGAATTGAAAACGATTTCGAAATGAATAGAATTGAAAACGATTTCGAAATGAATAGAATTGAAAACGATTTCGAAATGAATAGAATTGAAAACGATTTCGAAATGAATAGAATTGAAAACGATTTCGAAATGAATTGAATTGAAAACGATTTCGAAATGAATTGAATTGAAAACGATTTCGAAATGAATTGAATTGAAAACGATTTCGAAATGAATTGAATTGAAAACGATTTCGAAATGAATTGAATTGAAAACGATTTCGAAATGAA
Source organism: Allium sativum (assembly GCA_030737875.1). Classification (NCBI taxonomy): domain Eukaryota; kingdom Viridiplantae; phylum Streptophyta; class Magnoliopsida; order Asparagales; family Amaryllidaceae; genus Allium; species Allium sativum. The sequence goes on from CM060922.1 coordinate 543,335,614, forward strand.
TTGAATTGAAAACGATTTCGAATTGAATTGAAAACAAATTGAAATGAATTCAAATTGAATTGAAATTTGAATTGAATAGAAATGAATTTTAAAACGAATTTATAAAGAAGAATTCAATTTTGATTTGAATTGAAAAGGAAGTTGAAATTGTTTTTGAAACGAATTCAAAACTATTTATATAATTCGTTTTAAATAGAAATCGATGAAATATATATTATATATTATATATATAATATAATGGCCTGAATAGAACGCGCCGCGCCGCGGCAGTTCGCGAATTTCGACCATTTATTTCAAACGGACATTACGGGAGATCCGACCGTCGGATTCTCCTAAAACCGGAACCGTTGGGTTCGTATCGAAAAGAGCTTTCTAATGAATGTTAGAAATTTGAAATCTAACGGTTGGATTTGGAGATACGTCCAAATCAAATTCGAAAAAGGTCGCTGTAAGTGCAGTTCGATGGCCGTTGTTGGAAATCGACTGTACGGGCCTTGATAAAATTATTAAAAATAGTAATAATTTGTGTAAAATCATAAGAAATGATTTGTGAAAGTTTGGGATGAAAAACTCCATATTTGAAAAGATAAAAATAGATTTTTATCGAAATGAACTAGTTTTGAACTAGAATTATAATTCTATTTATTTTTAAATAAATAAATTGAATTTGAAATGGTTTTGAAAATAACCAAAATTTCCAATGATTGCATTGGAGTGGATTTGAATCGAAATTGTCTTCGGAATATTTCGATGTTGGAATTCGTGATTATACAGGTGTTGTTATGGAAATTTGAAAGATATATATTTATATCGTTATTTCCAATACGACATTTGTTAGTCGTAGAATTCGATATTGAATATAAGCCGATATATTTTCTATTCAGAGCCTTGTATTGAATATCGAATGTGATTTGGGTTTGTCGTGAATGGTGTCTTCACTAACACTGTTCTTGAACCCAGTTGAGAAAAGATTAAATCTTTTTATTTAGATTTAATGAAGTGTACCAATTAAATGATATTTAATTGGAATTGAATTGGTATTGATTTTTGGGTTTATCGTGAACAGTGTTTTAAATAACACTTGTTCTTTAACCCGATAATTAATCGAATGTGATTTGGGTTTGTCGTGAATGGTGTCTTCACTAACACTGTTCTTGAACCCAGTTGAGAAAAGATTAAATCTTTTTATTTAGATTTAATGAAGTGTACCAATTAAATGATATTTAATTGGAATTGAATTGGTATTGATTTTTGGGTTTATCGTGAACAGTGTTTTAAATAACACTTGTTCTTTAACCCGATAATTAATCGAATGTGATTTGGGTTTGTCGTGAATGGTGTCTTCACTAACACTGTTCTTGAACCCAGTTGAGAAAAGATTAAATCTTTTTATTTAGATTTAATGAAGTGTACCAATTAAATGATATTTAATTGGAATAGAATTGGTATTGATTTTTGGGTTTATCGTGAACAGTGTTTTAAATAACACTTGTTCTTTAACCCGATAATTAATCGAATGTGATTTGGGTTTGTCGTGAATGGTGTCTTCACTAACACTGTTCTTGAACCCAGTTGAGAAAAGATTAAATCTTTTTATTTAGATTTAATGAAGTGTACCAATTAAATGATATTTAATTGGAATTGAATTGGTATTGATTTTTGGGTTTATCGTGAACAGTGTTTTAAATAACACTTGTTCTTTAACCCGATAATTAATGGAATGGGATTTTGGGTTTATCGTGAATCGTGTTTTAAATGACACTGATTCTTTAACCCAGATAATGATTAAAACTAAGTGGAGTTTTAATGAATCTTTAATTAGATTGAAAAGATCGAGAATGGAGTATCACCAGTTTTGCTCCAGGCGATAGTTAAATCTTTAATTAGATTTGAACGTGAAATTTAGAAACTAACTGTCGGTTAGCCAAGCAGAATGGTTTTCTGGATATTGATCTGATGTTGGTTTCGGCCTTCGGGGTTAATATTTGGGGAATTATTCTCTTGATTAATTTACGGTTAGTGACTAATGAATTGGAATGAGGCGTATGTTGTGTTTGTGTAACACTTTTATAAAATATACGCGAGTTATTCGGGAAGTCCGGGTTTATCCCATTCTGAATAATCGATACGACGATAAGTCGAAGATGAAGACGATGGTCGAAGACCGGAGGTCTTCACGTCGTTTGGGTGATAACTGATGATCTTGATTGGGCTGTACACCCAAGAAGATGGAAACAGTTAGTGATCGTCCAGACGTACTTGGAGATCGATGGATATGCGGGGTACTAGGTGCCTCCGGTTTCGTTCAGCCCCAGAACGGACTTGTAAATGGACTGTGTGTCTGACATTGGATTTTAGTCCGTGTGATTGATCTCTATTAAATATATATCTGTTTGGCGGCGGAGAATTTATTCTCTTGCTTAACGCCCTTCTCTGAGACGTACGAGCTCAGGGGTTATATATTGATGGATATCAAACGCATGGAGTGAATATCCTGTGTGGCATGCCTAAGTGGCAATTGATCGAGGCTTCTGTTGAAAAGCAAAGTCTTGTGGTGATGATCAAAGCACGGCCTTTGTGGCGTAGCTTTGTGTAACGTTTACCTCGCGTGTTTCACACCCGGTATGAACCAAAAACGGGAGAGGACGTCAGGGAGGGCATGCGTTTCTTTCTAGCTAGAAGTGGCGTCAGTGGTTTTACACGCCCTGACGAGTTTGACTTATGTGGTTGTTGCTGTTGCGAGGCGCCTCGGATTGATCGGTCGTTCTCGAACCGATGGAGTCATTTAGTTGGCTCGTTTACGCCCCATAGGGCGGGGAAACGCATGTTCAGGCATTTTAATCCACTCCGTGTGGACCGGCCCTGAGGATCCAAAGGCTTGACAGAGTACTTGCCTGAGGCTCGGGCTAGACAGTCTCGAATCGGTTGAGGACTATCTTTTGCCTCGGTTCATAGATGGAAATCCAATTTCCAAATACGTGACTTTGCGATTTTGATTGTATAACCTATATATGGCGACATAGTGGTATGGGGCATTCATGCCGCCTATGATTGATACTTATGATTTGAAGTTGTTTTATACACTATACACTTATAATAGTATCAAAATGATTTCTTTTAAACGTATCAAGCATTCTTGGCTATTATAAGGTAAAAACCCTATCCTCCGGCTTGCGATTGCATTGTGTGATGGGACCTGGGTCTTATAACAGCTTCATTTTTCTTTACTTAGCATTGCGCTGTTTGTTTTATGCACTGGTATTCTTGGGAGGAAACCCGTTCCGTGTTATACGGCGTGGTCCCTTGATTTACCTAACTTTGAAAATAAAGATTAATAACTGTTTTAGTTCTCACACCAGTCCCATGACTGACCTGGAGTTTATTGTTTTAACCTAAACTCTGGGTGCCCCTATTTTGACACGGGCAGCTAGTAGTTTTGGTTTTGCAGATTTATATTCACAGGATCCTGGTTTACAGCTGGAACGATATCCGGAAAGCTTTGTATCCGTATATCTACTTCTAGTTGTGTATTGTATTATTTTTCCGCTGCTATGTATTTAAATGTAATTTAAATCTCTGATATTTCCGTGTAATATTCTTTTATACTCTGTATATTCTTGTAATCTGATGCATTGTTGTAATATACAATGAAACGTTCTTCTGTATGCGTTCTGCTGTGGTTTGTTCTCGAACTATCCGACGCTTTCCTTTACGGGGAAGTTGCGGGTCTTTACAGTTGGTTTAATTTATATCGATTTAAATTAATATCTCCTCCGTACGATTAAATGGAGCATCGAATCTTGTTCCAGTGTGTTCAGAATAGTGGTATAATCCTAAAAATGTCGGTTGTTGGGTTCAGAAACACAGGGTATTTTAATTAGAATTGTACCGGTTAAAATTTAAACTAAAATTAAACTAAAATAATTTTTTAATAATTTCTTCTACCCTAAGTTTTTAAATAGCAAAACACAGACTACCTACTTGCGATTGATAAACATCACGTAGACCTGATTGACAATGAAAACACACTGTAAACCTACATTGGCTACTCCCTCTTCTTTCACTTCACCGTGTACTTCTGTTCCCCAACTTCCCTACTAAGTAAAACACCAATTCAATATCAGTACTTCTGGTTCCCTCGTCATCTCTATAAAATGAAACTGCACCATTACCATTCCTTTACAAAACTAGCGACTACCTTTTGATTCCCCCAATTCATTCAATTCGCGAAAAGGATTCAATTCAAGAAATTGAAAAAGGCCGTCACTTTCTTTTCTGGTTCCGACAAATTAGTGTCCTAATTAATCTTCAAAATCCGAAGTTCACTCTGTCTAATTCTCCTCATTTCTCAAATCAAAGCCTGCTTGAATCTGATGAGACTCGATAGGAAGATCATGGGTTTCTGTTTTACTCGATTTACGAAAAGGGAAGGAGGTGCGAGTGGGGTCCTAGGGCTCGATTTTGGTGCGATGGTTGACAAAATGATGACTGGGAAGATTTAGGGTTGTCGCTGTTGGTTCGACAGTGGCAAACTGGGAGTGGGAGCGATAGTGACAAACTGGGAGTGGGAGCGATAGTGGCAAACTGGAGATCGACAGTGAGCACAGTGATTTAGGCTTAGTGGTGATGAAAGTTATTGCACTTTGACAAGTGCGTGACATGAATTAGATGAGAGTTCCTGTTGCTCAAACTCAAGCGGTTAAGTTGACTTTAGGTTTCAGATCATTTGGAGCCCTTAAATGGTACCGCGATGGGTTTTTTTTGAAGTGGATGCGATGCTTGGTTTGGGAATTTTTGATTTACTTTTGGTCTGTGTTTACAACTGGTGCGATAGTTGCGGGACTAGAGTTCAATGTTGGAAGATGGATTTAAGGGCTGGTTTTGGTTTGAAAAAACCCGAGTCTCGAAACACATAAGGAGGAAGAAGGCACGTTCTGGGTTAATTAAGCAAAGGTAATTAAATTTGATAGTTTTTATTTAAGTAAAATATATAAAAAGGTTTAATGTTTAAAAATACATAGATTTATTTATTTATCGGTTAGGTTAATTTAAATTAGTAATCGATTAATCGTTAAATAAATTTAATAATCATAGATGTCGAATGGATTCGATCAAGACAACTCGTAGTCGTTAAATTTGGAATTTAACAGGATATTCGACATAAGGAAAATCACGGTGAGTAAATCTCACTCACAGTTTTATATTTAAATTTATTTTTATTGTAAAATAAATTTGTTGGTTGCTTGGGTGCATGAATGAATTGTTGAATTTTTGTGGTTATTGGATATTTCCCGCAATACTATTAGCGGATGCCCGCAGTATCATTAGCGGATGGCACTACGCCCACGTATATAAGTGGATCCCCTTTATACCGCGATATCCTGCCATGAAGCAGGATCTGTTGACTAATGTTTGTGGATGCAGGGAAACAGGTTGGAGGAATCCAACTGGATTCCTCAAAAATATATTATTTGTTTGTTTAATTGTTTGCATATATACTGTCATATATGATGTGTTAGAAAACCTAAAATAAATAATTGGTTGTTGGGTGTCTAAATATCACTGAGCCTAAGTGTTAATTTATAAAAATACCCTGAAAGTGGTATTTGAGATTTAAAAGGGAAATTTTATTTTTCTAAAATAGAATTTGAATTTTTAAATAGATTTGGAGTACTAACTTGTTTTAAAAAGTAAAATAAAAACGAGTAGTTCCTTTATAAACGAAGTTTATAAATAGTTCTTTTATAAACGAAGTTTATAAATGAAGTAAATAGAATTATATTTGGATAAATTCAGAAATAAAAATATAAGTGTGAAATTGAAAAGGGAAATCTGTTTTCGAAAAGTAGAAATATCGATTTCAAAAGGAATTGAAATCGAGACTTGTGTAAAGAATGAATAAAGAAAATTCAAATAGAAATTGAATATAAAAAGGAGTTTGAATATTTGAAATTTCAATTAGAATTAAATTGGGGATTGAATTTTTGAAATTTCAAATTGAATTAAATTGGAGTTTGAATATTTGAAATTCAAATAGAATAAATATGGAATCTGAATAGAGAATTCAAATGGAATTTAAACTATGGAATTTGAATATATAATTCAAATGGAGTTCAAATATAGAATTTGAATATAGAAAAAATAAAGGAAATTCAAATATAGAACTTGAATAGATTTGAATACAGAAATTCAATTGAAGTTTGAAAAATAGATTTGAATATAGAAATTTAAATAGAGTTGGAAAATAGATTTGAATAGAAATTCAAATGGAGATTGAAAAGAAATTTGAATATAGAATTCAAATAGAAATGAAATGCAATTCGAATATGGAATTTCAAATGGAAGTGAAATAGATCAGAAATGTTATGTTGAAATGGATTTGATATATATTAAAAATATATCAGAATGGAGTTGAATTTATTATAAACGAAGTTAAAACGTTTATATTTATAAATATAATTAAAACGAGCTCGTCGCAACGCTGCTGTTCGAAAATTGGCGATTCGAACTTCAATTGAGTATACAGAACTCAGTTGAAGTCGGAATTCTTTGAAACAAGAAACGTCAGGACTGATTTGATAATAGTTTTCTAATGAAGGAGAAAAATCTGAATTTCGTCGTATATATTTTGAGTTATGTCATAATCAAATTTTTAGAAAAGCAGCGCCAAAATCATTTTAAAACAATAACGGTTTATTTAAATAAATAAAAGGATTTTAAAGAAATAAAATCCGGATTTGCCATTAGGAAAAATCCAGACGAGAGATATAAAATAAATATGAACTCCAGTGAAGTAAGTGAAATGAGTTTTGAATAAAAATCAGATTTTTAATTATTAAATAGGTTTAACTAATTTGAAAAATAAATAGTTAAATCGATATTTGATTTGAAATGGGGCGTTGAATAAGTGAAAGAGAATCAAAAATTTATATTCGAAATCGAAAAATAAACTTGAATTGAAATTTGAAAATTCAATTTGGTTATGAGCAAGTTAAATATTTTGTTTAACATGTTATGTTCAAACAAAGAAGTGAAATAGGTAAAATAGCTAATTAAAGAATAAATGAGCGAAACTGAATTCAAACGATTGGATTGAGTTGAATTGAATTAGAAACAGGTGAGCATGTGTTAGACAGGTATGGGATGAAGTATATGAAGATTTTAATTTATGTGCCCGACAAAAAGGTACATGTTTAAATTCATATATGAGATTTTATGCGTCGTATTGGCAAGTCGCTTGGCTTTTTCTTTTTCTTTTGAATTGGTGAGGGCCATGGGAGGCTATTTGAAATATCCCGATGCTCTCGGTACAAAGGAGGTTATGGAGAATTTTTTTGGGAATTTAAGGGGTTAGACTATTTTTAAGATAATTTGATAGTTAGAAATCAATGTATCGATATATATAGAATTCGACAAGGAAACGAAATCAAAAATAGAATATTGTAAACAAAAGGGGAAATCTATAAATTAGAAATAGAAAGCGAACCATATACATGTTTTGTAACACCCCACCTCCGTTAAGGTCACTCACAAAGGGAATGCCTTAACTTTGATGGAGCGTTTTAGTAGACAGAACAGAAACTTACAAGACAGATAAAATAGTACTTGAAAATTTTATAGCTTTATTACAACAGAAACCGAAGTAAGTTTGGTTACATCCTTTCAAATCACAATATTTGAATTCAAGTACAAAATATCAGTCTTGTACAAAAGCCTTTAGAATGCCTAGTTTTTTTAAATCATAATCCCCAACATAAACTGCCATGCCAAAGCCAGTCGATACTTCAAGCAGCGAAGATCCGAATCAAGCTCCTAGATTTCCACCCTACAAACCTGGGGGGGAGGGGGGAAACGAAAGAAAAAGGGGCGAAAACAAGCAAGGTCAGACATAAAGTCTGGCAAGTCCAGTGACTTTCAACATATGAACAGATAATAATAATTATGACATGGAAATAAAACTGGATGCGAGATAACAGTAACAACAGTAGCAGATATACTTAGGTTAAATAGAAAAAGAACAGAATGATGTAAGCTACTACTTTTCACCTCTCTGCACTAATACTAGTATAACAGGATTAGGTGTCACCCCAATGTCTAAACTGAAACAGAAACAAGAACAAAATAATTTCCACATAAGAGAATGCTATTAATGGGCCTTTACCACCCCAACAGAAACGGACAGAAACAGAATGCTAATAATGGGCCTTTACCACCCCAACAGAAGGTACAAAAACAGATTAATCCCTACGGAAACAGAATGTAGAATTAGGTGTACACTAGTAAATGGGCCTTTACCACCCGAATAGACGGTACCATGCAGAAACAGACAAGTGTTACCACCCAACAGAAACAGACGGTACCAACAGAAACATACAGAACTAAGTGTACCCTAAAACCCTACCCCAAGCGATCGACTCCCTAATACATAAATACCCTGTGCCAGCCCCACAAAAGGGTGTATCACTCCCCAAAGTGGCAACCTTTAAATGACACAGACCTATTTACAGATGTCATGGCGTCTTACATCCTCAGAGGCAGACCGGGATCCATGCACGCACATGACCCGGTTGGAACGCACCATCAACACCCCTCGCCATTATCAGAATGAACCGCTTATAATTTGTAACACCCCGTAAATTCTATAACGCTAAGCTTCACAAATTAAAGTATAATTAATTCTAAATGAAAGAATTAAGGGAAACAGGTTACGCCATTGCGTTCGTCTCGGAATTCTGCTTGAGATATAGTCCGAGTTTGCGAGAATCGGACTCCGTATGAAGAAGTTATGGCCTTCGGAAGTTTCAGAATCAAATTTAAATTCAAACAGATCAGTTTAATTTCAAAATTTCGAAATTCAGGTTCAAACTGGGCTGGGCGGGAAAATTCCCGCCCGGAGACCAGGTCGACCATAGGGTCGACCATGGTGTCGACCTGGTCACCCCAGGTCGACCACAGTGTCGACCTGGTCCCCCCCTGGTCGACCATAGTGTCGACCTGGCTGGCCGGGTCTGGCTCTGGCTCGAATTTCTGAGGCCCTGTGTGTCACTAGGGCTGATGTGTCACCTCTTGATTGGCTCTCGGAATTTTGAATGGCCTAGATTCCTCCTATCTTCATCTGATGGCTCAAAACAACTTAAAAATCTATAAATACACCCTAACTCTCAACTGAAAATTCACAGAGAAAGGAGTCGTCATGCTGCTAGGGAGGAATTGAACATAGCCGTCAAGAGAAAAGCCTAGAGACGATTCAAACTAAGAAGAAGATTTAAAGTTTAAATCAAAAGTTTTCAACGCAACGTTAGTCTACCCAAAGGAGCGCATTCCAATTTCAGAATTCAGAATTCAAGATTCTGCATTCGTTGTAAGTATAGTGACCTTTCATAATATGAATAAGAATTACGATGTGATTCGATGTGAATGAAAATAGAATTGTGTTATTATATTGTATAAAATTCTATGTATTGTGATGATTCTGTCATAACTTGTGTATTGACGTTTGTGGCATAAATTGATTGATGCAAGCCTATTGAACAATTGTATATGTAAACAATGGCACTTGCAAGTTGTGGCAAAAATTGGAAATTGATCCTTTATGTATATGTCAATGGCATGGACTATGTATATTCCCTTAGTCTAAATTAGAATTTATGTAAACATGATTTAGACTTGAAACCTTTTATGTCTACATGACCCAAAGCCTATGTTATCACTTTCATGTTTATTTGCAAGTATAATTGGATCTATGATAAGCATCGTTTGGGTTTCATAAATCATGCGAGTTCATGTCTATTTGCAAGTGAAATTGGATCTATGTTAAGTATCGTTTGTGTTTCATAAACTATGCAAGTTCATGTTGAAATAGGCTATGTGAATTAAATGTTATAATTGGACCTTTTGGTGAATATACATCATGCTAGTTTTGTGTTTGACATTATGCCAAGTTAAACAGGTTTAAACACAAGTTTGTATTAGCCTAAACTATGCCATCTCATATGCCACCTACTTAGTTATACTTTGATTTGAATGCAAGTTCACATGACCCATCATTTATGTTAGTATCGCTAAATTGCAAGTTCATGCGCCATACACCCTTATATGTTGTCAAATATTACATGTTCTTAATTTCCCCTTTTCTTACGCTTATAAAGTTGGGCTGAATTGTGTCGAGCCCAACATTTGTTATAACGTTGCGAACGTATAAACGGGGGTAATAACGTTGGGTGTAAAACATGAAAATATATGTTGGCATGTTTGGCACATGCCAATGACAATGACATTTAAAGCGGTATGAATTGTTATACCCACAAATAATAGATATGACATTTACATATATACATTTGAGAAATAATAAAATATGTAAATTTAAAAAACACGACGTGCTTAACCCGAGGTTGGATTGAGTTGTGATGTAAACCAGCCCGGAACCGCCCCGTTGTCCAGTAGTCACAACAATACCTATCCAATGTGGGTGGTTAAGCATTGAGCCCAATATTGACCCGAGGTTAGACTGAGCTACGGTGTAAACCTGCCCGGAACCAACCGGCATATCCAGTGACCGTAGCAATACCTGTCTAATGTGAGTGGTCAGGTGCTCCTAAGAAGCTAGGGACAAATGGTAGGGTTAAGTCAACTATAACACTTAACCAAATTCAACATGTTAACAAGAATTGATAGGTGGGGGTTAGGTAAATACAGAAACTTAACCACTTAACATGTTTGACTAGAAAATCCTGGTAATGAGGGACCCGTTTCAGCAGTAACCCAAGTTAGGTATCAACGGTACCCTGAAACTAGGCAGGGTGGGGCACGATTACTGGGCTGATTGTAAGCGGTCAAACGACGGCGGTGGGTGCACAGTGCAGGTCTAACGGAGTGTGGGCATGCACACACTTCGGAGAAGACAACCAGGGCACTGGGGACACCAGTAGTATAACCTATGCCTTCTAGAATTTGTGTCGGGGCCGCCACCATGGGGTCTTGATACACCCCATGGTGGGACCAGCATAGGTATCTACAATTCTTGGGGGCTGTATGACACATGTTAACGCGAGTAGGAGCCGATCTTTAAGTAAAGTTGGGGATCACTTCACCCTTACCATGGGGTGCCAGTTAGAGTAAACTCAAGTAGATGCAGAGATATAATATGGGTGCGATAGTACATTCGACACTCCCTTAGCTTGTGACATCATCCTATTTTCAGTATATATCTATCATGCCCTTTTCTTATTCACATACTGAAGAGTTAATAGATTTACTCAGGCTTTATGTATGACCCTATTTTCTTTTCGTCTTCTTTTCTTTCGTTGCCCCCCAGGTCCACAGGGAGGAAACAGCTCAGCTCAGTCATGCTCTGTTCAAGCTCCAAGAACGTAGATGTATGATTTGGGTCTCTATTGCTCGGACTATGGCTTTGGATATCACTATGGGGATTTTTTTCACTTTATTTATGTTTTATGCTTCTTTAATAATCAAGACAGTTATGATGTAGTAATGATGGAAGTATTTTGAGACAATTATGGAATGTTTTGTTTTGGAACACGTATTGATGAATAAAAGTCTGTTGATTTCCGCTGTTTAAAATATGTGTATTTATATCTGTCTTGAGTTTATCTATGGCTTTTACTTATAAACCTCCACCAAAATTAAGGCATTCCCGTTGTGAGTGACCTTAACAGAGGTGGGGTGTTTCACTTGGTATCAGAGCATAGGTTTACCAGATAAGATAAAAGTTTTTGAAATTGTTTTCAAAAGAAAGTTTAAAGAAGCATTTTTCAAGAAAAAAATGTTATATTTATAAAAGACAAAATCCCCCAAAGCCATGTGCCCTATCTATCTCTCTCTATCCTTCATTTTGAATTTTTTCCCTTTCTGTTTCAGCATGTCTGGAGACCTTAACCTCCCGGAAGGAGTGCCGATTCCCGGCTGGTTTAGGAGGTACTTAGAAGCAAGGGCCAATGGCGCGGGCCCAGTAGATATCCCTCTTCCAGTGGCCGCGGTTCCTTCTCCTCCTCCACCTCCTCGTGGAAATGCCTTCGCAAAAACATGTAGAGACTTCAAGGCAATGGGTGGAAAAGATTTTTATGGGACAAAATCCTTTGTAGGGGCAAGAAACTGGCTAAAGGAGACTCAGGATCTGTTTGTCATCTTTGGAGTGGATGACAGGCAAAAGATACAACTAGCGTTATGGTTGTTTAAGGATGAGGCTTCCTATTGGTGGGAAGTTACCAATGCTCAGAGGGCGGTGGAAACATGGGAAGACTTCAGGATAAGGTTTGAAATGAAATTTCTCTCCCAAGCAGAAAGGAGCATGCAAATGGAAAAGTTCCTAACTCTGAAACAGGGAAGCATGACGATCAGGGAATATGTTAATCAGTTTAACCAGCTGGCCAGATTTGGGTTAGACTTAGTAAACACCCAACACAAGAAGGCACTTCGCTTCGTCAAGGGTTTGAATGAGCCTCTACACAGCCTTGCCATGACCCATGTATCCATAGGAGCGACTTATGAAAGCTTGGTGGACATGGCGTTGCTACACGAGGAAGATCACGGTAAGAAAGGAGTTAAGGTGGAAGAGAAGAAAGAGGGTCTACAAGCAAAGAAAACAGACTTCAAGAAAGGAGGAAATAAAAATAAGTCCCGTGAGAAGAGAAGGTGCAATTTCTGTGGCATTGCGGGCCATATATCAAAAGACTGCCGGAAAAGAAAGGCGAAGATGGGTGGTTGCTTCCATTGTGGAGAGACTGGGCACCAAGCTAAGGACTGCCCAAAGAAGAAAGGGCAGGGACAGAAAGCTGGATCCACTTCAGGGGGTCAGGTTCATGCGCTAGTGGCACCTCAGCAAGAACGAGGTAGTAATATTTCTGTAGAAAGTGTAGTCTATCTTTATGATCATCCAGTTCGTACACTTTTTGACTTTGGCGCATCACACTCTTTTATTTCCTCTGCCTTAGTAGAATCTCTGCATCTAGACACCAGTATGGTAGAAGAACCCTTAGTAGTTTCAAATCCAATTGGGGGCTCCGCTTACTTGTCAATGGTTTGTTTGGGTTTGAAAATCTCTATTCTCAGCGTTGAGTTTAGTTGTGATGCCTTTGTCTTAGGCTTCTCGGGGTATGGTTTGATCTTAGGCATGGACTGGTTATCCAGTAATAGTGCCATTCTTGATTGTGAGAAAAGAGTAGTTAGGCTCTTGACTCGGCTTGGTAACACTCTAGAAATTTCTTGTAATCCCTTGAATGCTGTTATGCTAAGTTATCTAGAGTCGCTTGATGCTTCTGATGAAAATTTTCAATCGGTTAGAGTAGTCCGGGAATATCCGGATGTCTTTGAGGAGGTGAAAGGCTTACCTCCGAGGCAGGAAATAGACTTCCGCATATATCTTGTGGATAACGCAAAGCCTGTAGCTTTACCTGTCAGACACATGGCTCCAAAGGAGAGAAAGGAGCTCAGTAAGCAGGTTAAAGAACTTCTCGAAAAGTGGTTCATTAGACGGAGCATTTCGGAATGGGGTGCTCCAGTGGTGTTCGCAACCAAAGCGGACGGTTCGCTTCGCCTTTGCGTCGACTATAGGGAGTTAAACAAATTGACCAAGAAAAATAGGCACCCTCTTCCCCGAATCGACGATTTGTTTGATCAACTTGTAGGTGCAACGGTCTTCTCCCAACTTGATCTGGCAACTGGGCTCCATCAGCTAAGAGTAGCTGAAGATAGTATTGATAAAACGACGTTCAGAACCCCAGACGGTTTCTTCGAGTGGCTTGTCATGCCTTTCGGCTTGACAAATGCACCCGCTTATTTTGTAGACCTTATGAGCAAGGTGTTCAGAGAATTCCTCAACAAATTTGTGGTTATTTTCGTAGATGATATCTTAATCTTCTCAAAGAATGAGGAAGAGCATGCCCAACATCTAAAAGAAATTATGGAAACTCTCCGTTCACATCAGTTAAAAGCCCAATTCTCCAAGTGTCACTTCTGGAGAAAAGAGATAAGATTTCTGGGGCATATAGTGTCCAAAGAAGGGTTGGCCGTGGACCCCGCGAAAGTGGTGGCAGTGCAAGATTGGAAGACACCAAGAAATGCAACCGAAGTTTGAAGCTTTCTTGGGATAGCCGGTTTTTACCGAAAGTTTATTAAGGATTTCGCGAAAATCTCAGCCCTACTCACAAGACTAACAAAGAAGAATCTGGCGTTCACTTGGGATTTGGATTGTGAGTTTGCTTTCCAACGATTAAAAAGGGCTCTCACAACAACCCCAGTTCTGACTTTGCCAGATGGAAGCAAAATGTTCACGGTATACACGGATGCATGTGGAACGGGACTAGGCGCTGTTCTAATGCAAGAAGGAAGGGTAATAGCTTATGGCGGAAGACAACTGAAAGTTCATGAAAAGAACTACCCAACCCACGATCTTGAGTTAGCCGCCTTCGTCTTTGCGCTTAAGTCTTGGCGCCATTATCTCCTAGGTGAGAAGTTTGAATTATACACTGACCATAAATCATTGAAATATCTCTTCTCGCAGAAGGATCTTAACTTGAGGCAGCAAAGATGGATGGAGTTTCTTGCCTCGTATGACTTTGAAATTTCCTATACTCCCGGCAAAGGCAATGTAGTAGCAGACGCGTTGAGCCGTAAGAAACTGACCTTAAGCCCTCTCTTTGTGGAAAGGCAAAGCTTGGAGTATATAGCCAGTTTTAACTTTAGGCCCTCCTCAGATTTTGTATCGGGTTTGCTAGCATCTCTCGAAGTACGCCCTACTCTCTTGGACTCAATAGGGGCTGCACAACGTGAAGACCCATAGCTTGTAGACGTGATTGATAAACTTATTAGGGGTGAGACTTCTAGTCACCTCAGTAGGTATGCCATCGATGATAAGGGATGGCTGAGGCAAGATGGAAGATTGTGCGTCCCACAAGCAAGGGAGTTGACAAAGAAGGTTCTCGAAGAAGCACATCATTCCAAGATGACCATACACCCTGGCGGCGATAAGATGTTCAAGGATATAAAAAGGACTTTCTTTTGGAATGGCATGAAACAAGACGTGGCAGATTTCGTTTCTAAGTGCATGACCTGCCAACGGGTTGTGACGAGAAGGAATTTCGCTCGGTCCGAACCAGTCGCTAAACCGATTCAGGCCATTCGAAATGCCCTATCGTTCGAGAACAAGACAAAATAGAACGCAGACAGAAGAACATTTCATTGTATATTACAACAATGCATCAGATTATAAGAATATACAGAGTATAAATGAATATTATACAGAAATATCAGAGATTTAAATTACATTAAATACATAGCAGCGGAAAATAATACAATACACAACTAGAAGAGATATACGGATACAAAGCTTTCCGGATATCATTCCAGCTGTAAACCAGGATCCTGTGAATATAAATCTGCAAAACCAAAACTACTAGCTGCCCGTGTCAAAATAAGGGCACCCAGAGTTTAGGTTAAAACAATAAACTCCAGGTCAGTCATGAGACTGGTGTGAGAACTAAAACAGTTATTATTCTTTATTTTAAAGTTAGGTAAATCAAGGGACCACGCCGTATAACACGGAACGAGTTTCCTCCCAAGAATACCAGTGCATAAAACAACAGCGCAATGCTAAATAAAGAAAAATGAAGCTATTATAAGACCCAGGTCCTATCACACAATGCAACGCAAGCCGGGGGATAGGGTTTTTACCTTATAATAACCAAGAATGCTTGATACGTTTAAAAGAAATCATTTGATACTATTATAAGTGCATAGTGTATAAAACAACTTCAAATCATAAGTATCAATCATATGCGGCATGAGCGTCCCATGCCACTATGTCGCCATATATAGGTTTACAAATAAAACCGCAAAGTCACGTATTTGGAAATTGGATTTCCGTCTATGAACCGAGGCAAAAGATAGTCCTCAACCGATTCGAGACTGCCTAGCCCGAGTCTCAGGATCAGAACGCATCGACCCTTGGAGCGACAGGGCCGGTCCACCGATGTGGATTAAAATGCCTGAGCACTACGTTTCGCCGCCCTTTGGGGCGTAAGCGAGCCAACGAATGACTCCATCGAACCCGGATCGTCCGATCTAACCGAGGCGCCTCGCAACAGCAACAACCACATAAGTCAAACTCGTCAGGGCGTGTAAAACCACTGACGCCACTTTTAGCTAGGAGGAAATGTAGGCCCTCCCTGAGGTCCTTCTCCCGTTTTTGGTTCATACCGGGTGTGAAACTCGCGAAGCAAACGTTACACAAAGCTATGCCACAAAGGCCGTGCTTTGATCATCACCACAAGACTTTGCTTTTCAACAGAAGCCTCGATCAATTGCCACTTAGGCATGCCACACAGGCAATTCACTCCATGCGTTTGATATCCATCAATATATAACCCCTGAGCTCGTACGTCTCAGAGAAGAGCGTTAAGCAAGAGAATAAATTCTCCGCTGCCAAACAGATATATATTTAATAGAGATCAATCACACAGACTAAAATCCAATGTCAGACACACAGTCCATTTACAAGTCCGTTCTGGGTCTGAACGAAACCGGAGGCGCCTAGTACCCCGCATATCCATCAATCTCCAAGTACGTCTGGACGATCACTAACTTTTTCCATCTTCTTGGGTGTACAGCCCAATCAAGATCATCAGTAATTACCCAAACGACGTGAAGACCTCCGGTCTTCGACCACCGTCTTCATCTTCGACTTATCGTCGTATCGGTTATTCAGAATGGGATAAACCCGGTCTTTCCGAATAACTCGCGTATACTTTAAATAAGTGTTACACAAACACAACATACGCCTCATTCCAATTCATCAGTCACTAACCGTAAATTAATCAAGAGAATAATTCCCCAAATATTAACCCCGAAGGCCGAAACCAACATCAGATCAATATCCAGAAAACCATTCTGCTTTGCTAACCGACATTTAGTTTCTAAATTTTACATTCATAGGGAAAGGTTCCCATTAATTTTATCCAAGATAAATTCTTTAATTTATTCTTTAATCTACTTTTGAATACCAATTCAAATTAGTCGGGATTAACGAAACTTACCGAAGTAACCATTTGTTTTAATTTCCCAATCCCAACCTATTCATCCCATGAAGTAAAATGGGTCTTACTTCATATCTAACACCACGGTGTTACCGGTAAATTCAATTACCATTTCACGTTCAAATCTAATTAAAGATTTTACTATCGCCTGGAGCAAAACTGGTGATACTCCATTTCGATTATTTCAATCTAATTAAAGATTCATTAAAACCCCACTTAGTTTTAATCTTTGACTGGGTTAAAGAATCAGTGTCATTTAAAACAAGGTTCACGGTAAACCCAAAATATCATTCCATGAATTATCGGGTTAAAGAACAAGTGTTATTTAAAAACACTGTTCACGATAAACCCAAAAATCAATATCAATTCAATTCCAATTAGATATTATTTAATTGGTACACTTCATTAAATCTAAATAAAAAGATTTAATCTTTTCTCAACTGGGTTCAAGAACAGTGTTAATGAAGACACCGTTCACGACAAACCCAAATCAACTTGATATTAAACACAAGGCTCTGAATAGAAAATATACCGGCTTATATTCAATATCAAATTCCACGACTAACAAATATCGTATTGGAAATAACGATATATATATCTATATCTTTCAAATTCCCATAACAATATCTGTATCATCCCGAAATCCAACATCGAAATAATCCAAAGACAATTTCGATTCAGATCCATTCCAATATAATCATTGGAAATTCTGGTTATTTCTAAAACCCTTTCAAATTCAATTTACTTATTTAAAAATAAATAGAATTATAATTCTAGTACAAAACTAGTTCATTTCGATAAAAATCTATTTTTATCTTTTCAAATATAGAGTTTTTCATCCCAATTCTTTGTAAATCATTTCTTATGATTTTACACAATTTATTATTATTTTTAATAATTTTATCAAGGCCCGTACAGTCGATTTCCATCAATGGCCATCGAACTGCACTTACAGCGACCTTTTTCAAATTTGATTTGGACGTATCTCCAAATCCAACCGTTAGATTTCAAATTTCTAATATTCGTTAGAAAGCTCTTTTCGATACGAACCCAACGGTTCCGGTTTTTGGAGAATCCGACGGTCGGATCTCCTGTAATGTCCGTTTGAAATAAATGGTCGAAATTCGCGAACTGCCGCGGCGCGGCGCGTTCTATTCAGACCATTATATTATATATATATATTATATATTTCGTCGATTTCTATTTAAAACGAATTATATAAATAGTTTTAAATTCGTTTCAAAAGCAATTTCAACTTCCATTTCAATTCAAATCAAAATTGAATTCTTCTTTATAAATTCGTTTTAAAATTCATTTCTATTCAATTCAAATTTCAATTCAATTTGAATTCATTTCAATTTGTTTCCAATTCAATTCGAATTCGTTTTCAATTCAATTCGAATTGGTTTTACATTCAATTCAATTCAAATTCGTTATCTATTCAATTAAATTCGAATTCGTTTCGTTTGCTATTCAATTGAAATCAAATTCGTTTTCCATTCAATTCGAATTCATTATATATTCAATTTATTTCGAAATCGTTATATATTCAATTCATTTCGAAATCGTTTTATATTCAATTCATTTCGATTTCATTTCAGAAATATGCGTTTTCGAAATCACTTTTCAATATGCATTTTAAAATGAATAAAATCGATATAAATATCGTTCACGTCAAAATGGCGTCAATCTAACCAACACGGCTTCATATATTTCTATTTTCAAATATTCTATTCAATAAATGAATATTTATTTTTGTCAACACACGACTAATCTCAACGAATGAGTACAGTAAACACATGAACTTTTGTTTTATAATGTTCTTTATTTTCAAAATTGGAATGAGGCCCAATCAATCACCATATAAAATTAATTATATGGATTTTCATACATCATACGCATATAATAGCATTGAAAAATAATCAACCATCAACCAAAGTGCACTACACTGTATAAGCATCAAATATAGATATCTAACGCTTATAACAGCCTGTCAATCAATCGATCGACATATTTAATCAATCAGAATGAGTGAACCTCAAATTTCATCCCAACACCCGTGTGGGGTTTCAAACAATCAAACACAGATTTTATTTGTGCAGTTGGGCGAGGTGTAAAATTTATCGTCCCAATCAATGTCCTTCAAATAGGTGTACATAAACAAACCGTCTAGTTTGTAAATGAATATTTATTTGTCCACATTCACGTTAAAAGTTATATTTTTAACGATCAAACTATTTTATTCAACCTATGAATATTCTATTCGATTCATTTATTAAATTAAATGTTATCTTTATTTTTCTAATTTATTTAAGAAAATTTCGGCGGCATAACGGCACGATACTAGAAACGGGACGAGTCCTAGCCTTATCCCCGGTCTAGTGAAGGCCCACGCCATTCACACATCAATCAAATCCATTTCATTTCACCAAACAATTCAATTCAAACCAAATAATCTAACCAACTACATAACCAAACAATTTAACAAACAAGCCATCCATGGTCTGTGGATGACGGGTGTCGGGTGCTACTAAACACCGTCTGCATCCTAGTATATATTTATAACTAGAAAAATTAAATTGAAAGGTGAGAAGTTCTCACCAATAGCTATCCTAACTCCACGGCACTTCTAATGCAGGAAATCTTCATTGTTCTCGTCTCTTATTACTTTCTTCGCCCGGAGCCACTACATATATAAAAATCGAATTTTTACTTCGCTATTCAATATATAAAAATCATATTTTTACTTCGATGTTCAATATATAAAAATCACATTTTTACAATAGTGTAAATATTTTCTTTTTACTATACTAATCATATCTTCCTAGCGATAATAAAAAAAAATCATACCCTTTCATATGAACCAAAAATCATATGTTTATAAACACCATATTCGATTAAAAATCAAACCCTTTCATGAATAAAAATTCCCCCTTTATATATTAAAAATCTCATATCTATATTTGTAAAAAAAACATACCTTTTAAACAAATAAAAATCAAACTTTGTTATATTTATAAAAATTATAACTGAAGTAAACAATGTTTAAAGTAGAAAGAAAAATAAAAAAAATAAAAATGGAAAGACTCACGGTTTTCCGATTGTCAGAGGTGCCTGGCGGCTACTGCATTCGAGGGGGGGGGGTGGCATCGCTGTCGGACTGCACGGAGGGGGTGCGTTGGTGGCCAATGAGGGGTGGCGCAGGGGCCCACGGCGGCTGATGGGTTGCGGGTTCCTCGAAGTTGGGGGGGGGGGGGCGCGGTTTAATTGGGGAATGGGGGGGGGGTGCTCGACTGGGCTGGAGAGGTGCGGTGATGGGCTGCGGAGGTGCGGTGGTCCCTGCGTCGGCGGCGGCGGTGGAGTAGATGGCGTTCGTGGCCGTCGTCGCTCGATTTAGGGTTTCGTTATATATATATATATTTTTTGATTTTGTTTTGAAATGAACGAAGGGGGGGGGGGGGGCAGAGAGAAATTAGGGGAGGGAGAGAGAATATTTTTTTTTTATTTTAATTTGTAAAAAGTTGACTTTTACATATGACCCCTAAACGAGGCCCGCCGCCTGTCGTCCATAGCGTTTTACCCCCATTCCGAACACAATGGGATATGTATCGCAAGCTGATGTGATCGTTTCGATTAGTTTCCGTTGAATTTACATTTAAATCACTATATTGAATTTTAAACGTACTTTTCAAATTACCGGGGTCACATACTAACTCTAAATATTCCCGAAAAATATTTTCTAGCTTCGTATTGACGATACGGTCCTAACAAAACTAGTTTCGTCGAAATCTGAGACCGTTAGAAAAATGGTCAATTTCCAGTCGATTAAAATCAACTAAAACTGGTCAAACGCGTTTTCCTTTGCCACGCTCACATATTGATTCGAAAAATTATGAAATTTGGAATCTAGCAATAACTTGACATCGCGGATCCAACAAAAGTGGTTTCGTCGAAATCCGAGGTCATTTGCAAAATGTCCATTTTTAAGGGCCTGAATTCCATAGCGACTATTCAGAATTTTCAACTGGACATATCTTTTGATTTCCATTATGAAATTTCGATTGGTCGGATTCGTTGGAAAGATATTATCAATTAGATCCTAATGTTTTTGGTTTCACTAAAATCCGGATTGTTTTGCACCCGGTACATTCAATTGAAGTTTGAAATCGAATTATCGAACTACCGCGCCATTTTCAATTCTATTTATAATTATAAATAATTATTTATATTCCATCGACGACGATATAAATATGTTCATTCGAATTATATTCAAAATAAATTTCTCGTCGATATTATTTAAAATAATTCATTTTAAATAATCAACATTCGCTAAAATTGCCAAAGTAAAAATTTTAAACTGGCCCAGATTTTCGGGTTGTTACAATCTCCCCCACTTAAAACTTTTCGTCCCCGAAAAGGAACAAAGTCGAAAGTGGTTTGATTAATCAACTCTATGTTCGATCTGGCTTCCATTCTCCAACTTTTCAGTTTCTGAGAATTTTCAAATTCTTCAAAAATTTGGCTAACACCCTAAATTTTCGAAAAATTTCGCCATAACCGCCCCTGCACCGGGAGCATCGGGAAATTTCAAATAGCTTCCCCGGTCCTTCAGATCTCAAAAAGAAAAAGAAAAAGCCAAGCGGCTAGCCAATAGGCTCATAAAATCATCATCACCCAAACAAAACAGTAAGTTAAGTAGTAAACATGTACCTATTTGTCGGGCAAACAAATTTTATTCTCTGCTCTAGCCTCCTTGCTATGACCTGTTCAATATAATTATATGTATATGCAAGCAAATGCGACCAATTTTCAATACAATTCAATATTTGATACAGTTAGGCATAATGATTCAAAATTGTCAAACAATTAAACAAACAACACAAACATCAATCAATTAGTGAATTAGAGTTTCAAATTCATAATTTTGATACATATACAAAAATCATGTTTTTGATGCTAAATCACAACCATAGGCCCTATCTAATTTTGGTTCTCACACTAGTCAATAGGAAATATATAGATATCACACCTTCGAAACACGAATACCAATTCTGATGATGTTCGAACTATCATCAGAATCATCTCCGGGCGACTAGAGTGTGATTCTATATCTATCCAGTATATTAAAATTTCAAATACACGTTTGCAAGGCGTATATGCGAAATCTTTATATACTGGACTGTCCTACTGAATATAAATAGATAATCAAATACGAATAATTGATTTAAATTTTCAAAACAAAATTGGTTTTCATTTTAAAAATATACTCTTCACACTCGTTATAGGATACTACTGATCCCATTTCTAACGAGTCATTCTAATTGGATATTACTAATCCAATATCTGATGAATTCTTTCGTATGGTTCTAATGTGCCTTGTTCTCTGAGCTTTGTAAACCAAAGCTCTGATACCAACTGTGACGAGAAGGAATTTCGCTCGGTCCGAACCAGTCGCTAAACCGATTCAGGCCATTCGAAACGCCCTATCGTTCGAGAAGAAGACAAAACAGAACGCAGACGGAAGAACATTTCATTGTATATTACAACAATGCATCAAATTACAAGAATATACAGAGTATAAATGAATATTACACAGAAATATCAGAGATTTAAATTACATTAAATACATAGCAGCGGAAAATAATACAATACACAACTAGAAGAGATATACGGATACAAAGCTTTCCGGATATCGTTCCAGCTGTAAACCAGGATCCTATGAATATAAATCTGCAAAACCAAAACTACTAGCTGCCCGTTTCAAAATAAGGGCACCCAGAGTTTAGGTTAAAACAATAAACTCCAGGTCAGTCATGAGACTGGTATGAGAACTAAAACAGTTATTATTCTTTATTTTAAAGTTAGGTAAATCAAGGGACCACGCCGTATAACACGGAATGGGTTTCCTCCCAAGAATACCAGTGCATAAAACAACAGCGCAATGCTAAATAAAGAAAAATGAAGCTATTATAAGACCCAGGTCCTATCACACAATGCAACGCAAGCCGGGGGATAGGGTTTTTACCTTATAATAGCCAAGAATGCTTGATACGTTTAAAAGAAATCATTTGATACTATTATAAGTGCATAGTGTATAAAACAACTTCAAATCATAAGTATCAATCATAGGCGGCATGAGCGTCCCATGCCACTATGTCGCCATATATAGGTTTACAAATAAAACCGCAAAGTCACGTATTTGAAAATTGGATTTCCGTCTATGAACCGAGGCAAAAGATAGTCCTCAACCGATTCGAGACTGCCTAGCCCGAGTCTCAGGATCAGAACGCATCGACCCTTGGAGCGACAGGGCCGGTCCACCGATGTGGATTAAAATGACTGAGCACTACGTTTCGCCGCCCTTTGGGGCGTAAGCGAGCCAACGAATGACTCCATCGGACCCGGATCGTCCGATCTAACCGAGGCGCCTCGCAACAGCAACAACCACATAAGTCAAACTCGTCAGGGCGTGTAAAACAACTGACGCCACTTTTAGCTAGGAGGAAACGTAGGCCCTCCCTGAGGTCCTTCTCCCGTTTTTGGTTCATACCAGGTGTGAAACTCGCGAAGCAAACGTTACACAAAGCTATGCCACAAAGGCCGTGCTTTGATCATCACCACAAGACTTTGCTTTTCAACAAAAGCCTCGATCAATTGCCACTTAGGCATGCCACACAGGCAATTCACTCCATGCGTTTGATATCCATTAATATATAACCCCTGAGCTCGTACGTCTCAGAGAAGGGCGTTAAGCAAGAGAATAAATTCTCCGCCGCCAAACAGATATATATTTAATAGAGATCAATCACACAGACTAAAATCCAATGTCAGACACACAGTCCATTTACAAGTCCGTTCTGGGTCTGAACGAAACCGGAGGCACCTAGTACCCTGCATATCCATCAATCTCCAAGTACGTCTGGACGATCACTAACTGTTTCCATCTTCTTGGGTGTACAGCCCAATCAAGATCATCAGTAATTACCCAAACGACGTGAAGACCTCCGGTCTTCGACCACCGTCTTCATCTTCGACTTATCGTCGTATCGGTTATTCAGAATGGGATAAACCCGGTCTTTCCGAATAACTCGCGTATACTTTAAATAAGTGTTACACAAACACAACATACGCCTCATTCCAATTCATCAGTCACTAACCGTAAATTAATCAAGAGAATAATTCCCCAAATATTAACCCCGTAGGCCGAAACCAATATCAGATCAATATCCAGAAAACCATTCTGCTTAGCTAACCGACAGTTAGTTTCTAAATTTTACATTCATAGGGAAAGGTTCCCATTAATTTTATCCAAGATAAATTCTTTAATTTATTCTTTAATCTACTTTTGAATACCAATTCAAATTAGTCAGGATTAACGAAACTTACCGAAGTAACCATTTGTTTTAATTTCCCAATCCCAACCTATTCATCCCATGAAGTAAAACAGGTCTTACTTCATATCTAACACCACGGTGTTACCGGTAAATTCAATTACCATTTCACGTTCAAATCTAATTAAAGATTTAACTATCGCCTGGAGCAAAACTGGTGATACTCCATTTCGATTATTTCAATCTAATTAAAGATTCATTAAAACCCCACTTAGTTTTAATCTTTGACTGGGTTAAAGAATCAGTGTCATTTAAAACACGGTTCACGGTAAACCCAAAATATCATTCCATGAATTATCGGGTTAAAGAACAAGTGTTATTTAAAAACACTGTTCACGATAAACCCAAAAATCAATATCAATTCAATTCCAATTAGATATTATTTAATTGGTACACTTCATTAAATCTAAATAAAAAGATTTAATCTTTTCTCAACTGGGTTCAAGAACAGTGTTAATGAAGACACCGTTCACGACAAACCCAAATCAACTTGATATTAAACACAAGGCTCTGAATAGAAAATATACCGGCTTATATTCAATATCAAATTCCACGACTAACAAATATCGTATTGGAAATAACGATATATATATATATATATCTATATCTTTCAAATTCCCATAACAATATCTGTATCATCCCGAAATCCAACATCGAAATAATCCAAAGACAATTTCGATTCAGATCCATTCCAATATAATCATTGGAAATTCTGGTTATTTCTAAAACCCTTTCAAATTCAATTTACTTATTTAAAAATAAATAGAATTATAATTCTAGTAGAAAACTAGTTCATTTCGATAAAAATCTATTTTTATCTTTTCAAATATAGAGTTTTTCATCCCAATTCTTTCTAAATCATTTCTTATGATTTTACACAATTTATTATTATTTTTAATAATTTTATCAAGGCCCGTACAGTCGATTTCCATCAATGGCCATCGAACTGCACTTACAGCGACCTTTTTCAAATTTGATTTGGACGTATCTCCAAATCCAACCGTTAGATTTCAAATTTCTAATATTCGTTAGAAAGCTCTTTTCGATACGAACCCAACGGTTCCGGTTTTAGGATAATCCGACGGTCGGATCTCCTGTAATGTCCGTTTGAAATAAATGGTCGAAATTCGCGAACTGCCGCGGCGCGGCGCGTTCTATTCAGACCATTATATTATATATATAATATATATTTCGTCGATTTCTATTTAAAACGAATTATATAAATAGTTTTAAATTCGTTTCAAAAGCAATTTCAACTTCCATTTCAATTCAAATCAAAATTGAATTCTTCTTTATAAATTCATTTTAAAATTCATTTCTATTCAATTCAAATTTCAATTCAATTTGAATTCATTTCAATTTGTTTCCAATTCAATTCGAATTCGTTTTCAATTCAATTCGAATTGGTTTTACATTCAATTCAATTCAAATTCGTTATCTATTCAATTAAATTCGAATTCATTTCGTTTGCTATTCAATTGAAATCAAATTCGTTTTCCATTCAATTCGAATTCATTATATATTCAATTCATTTCGAAATCGTTATATATTCAATTCCTTTCGAAATCGTTTTATATTCAATTCATTTCGATTTCATTTCAAAAATATGCGTTTTCGAAATCACTTTTCAATATGCATTTTAAAATGAATAAAATCGATATAAATATCGTTCACGTCAAAATGGCGTCAATCTAACCAACACGGCTTCATATATTTCTATTTTCAAATATTCTATTCAATAAATGAATATTTATTTTTGTCAACACACGACTAATCTCAACGAATGAGTACAGTAAACACATGAACTTTTGTTTTATAATGTTCTTTATTTTCAAAATTGGAATGAGGCCCAATCAATCACCATATAAAATTAATTATATGGATTTTCATACATCATACGCATATAATAGCATTGAAAAATAATCAACCATCAACCAAAGTGTACTACACTGTATAAGCATCAAATATAGATATCTAACGCTTATAACAGCCTGTCAATCAATCGATCGACATATTTAATCAATCAGAATGAGTGAACCTCAAATTTCATCCCAACACCCGTGTGGGGTTTCAAACAATCAAACACAGATTTTATTTGTGCAGTTGGGGGTTGTGTAAAATTTATCGTCCCAATCAATGTCCTTCAAATAGGTGTACATAAACAAACCGCCTGGTTTGTAAATGAATATTTATTTGTTCACATTCACGTTAAAAGTTATATTTTTAACGATCAAACTATTTTATTCAACCTATGAATATTCTATTCGATTCATTTATTAAATAAAATGTTATCTTTATTTTTCTAATTTATTTAAGAAAATTTCGGCGGCATAACGGCACGATACTAGAAACGGGACGAGTCCTAGCCTTATCCCCGGTCTAGTGAAGGCCCACGCCATTCACACATCAATCAAATCCATTTCATTTCACCAAACAATTCAATTTAAACCAAATAATCTAACCAACTACATAACCAAACAATTTAACAAACAAGCCATCCATGGTCTGTGGATGACGGGTGTCGGGTGCTACTAAACACCGTCTGCATCCTAGTATATATTTATAACTAGAAAAATTAAATTGAAAGGTGAGAAGTTCTCACCAATAGCTATCCTAACACCACGGCACTTCTAATGCAGGAAATCTTCACTGTTCTCGTCTCTTATCACTTTCTTCGCCCGTAGCCACTACATATATAAAAATCGAATTTTTACTTCGCTATTCAATATATAAAAATCATATTTTTACTTCGATGTTCAATATATAAAAATCACATTTTTACAATAGTGTAAATATTTTCTCTTTACTATACTAATCATATCTTCCTAGCGATAATAAAAAAAAAAATCATACCCTTTCATATGAACCAAAAATCATATGTTTATAAACACCATATTCGATTAAAAATCAAACCCTTTCATGAATAAAAATTCCCCCTTTATATATTAAAAATCTCATATCTATATTTGAAAAAAAAACATACCTTTTAAACAAATAAAAATCAAACTTTGTTATATTTATAAAAATTATAACTGAAGTAAACAATGTTTAAAGTAGAAAGAAAAACAAAAAAAATAAAAATGGAAAGACTCACGGTTTTCCGATTGTCAGAGGTGCCTGGCGGCTACTGCATTCGAGGGGGGGGGGGGGTGGCATCGCTGTCGGACTGCACGGAGGGGGTGCAGTGGTGGCCAATGGGGGGTGGCGCAGGGGCCCACGGCGGCTGATGGGTTGCGGGTTCCTCGAAGTTGGGGGGGGGGCGCGGTTTAATTGGGGAATGGGGGGGTGCTCGACTGGGCTGGAGAGGTGCGGTGATGGGCTGCGGAGGTGCGGTGGTCCCTGCGTCGGCGGCGGCGGTGGAGTAGATGGCGTTCGTGGCCGTCGTCGCTCGATTTAGGGTTTCGTTATATATATATATATATATATATATATTTGATTTTGTTTTGAAATGAACGAACGGGGGGGGGGGGGGGGCAGAGAGAAATTAGGGGAGGGAGAGAGAATATTTTTTTATTTTAATTTGTAAAAAGTTGACTTTTACATATGACCCCTAAACGAGGCCCACCGCCTGTCGTCCATAGCGTTTTACCCCCATTCCGAACACAATGGGATATGTATCGCAAGATGATGTGATCGTTTCGATTAGTTTCCGTTGAATTTACATTTAAATCACTATATTGAATTTTAAACGTACTTTTCAAATTACCGGGGTCACATACTAACTCTAAATATTCCCGAAAAATATTTTCTAGCTTCGTATTGACGATACGGTCCTAACAAAACTAGTTTCGTCGAAATCTGAGACCGTTAGAAAAATGGTCAATTTCCAGTCGATTAAAATCAACTGAAACTGGTCAAACGCGTTTTCCTTTGCCACACTCACATATTGATTCGAAAAATTATGAAATTTGGAATCTAGCAATAACTTGACATCGCGGATCCAACAAAAGTGGTTTCGTCGAAATCCGAGGTCATTTGCAAAATGTCCATTTTTAAGGGCCTGAATTCCATAGCGACTATTCAGAATTTTCAACTGGACATATCTTTTGATTTCCGTTATGAAATTTCGATTGGTCGGATTCGTTGGAAAGATATTATCAATTAGATCCTAATGTTTTTGGTTTCACTAAAATCCGGATTGTTTTGCACCCGGTACATTCAATTGAAGTTTGAAATCGAATTATCGAACTACCGCGCCATTTTCAATTCTATTTATAATTATAAATAATTATTTATATTCCATCGACGACGATATAAATATGTTCATTCGAATTATATTCAAAATAAATTTCTCGTCGATATTATTTAAAATAATTCATTTTAAATAATCAACATTCGCTAAAATTGCCAAAGTAAAAATTTTAAACTGGCCCAGATTTTCGGGTTGTTACACGGGTCAAGCGGAACAAAAGAAGCCTGGAGGACTACTTCATCCTTTGGAGGTCCCACAGTGGAAGTGGGATAGCATTTCAATGGACTTCATTGATGGACTACCTAGGTCGAGAAAAGGCAACACTAGCATTTGGGTAATAGTGGATAGGCTTACTAAGAGTGCCCACTTCATACCTATCAAGAGTAGAAGGACTGCCGCATCTCTAGCATCTCTTTATCTCAAGGAAATAGTTCGACTCCATGGAATACCCTCCAGCATTGTTAGTGACCGAGACCCTATCTTCACAAGCGAGTTTTGGCGGAGTCTACAAGAAGCTGTAGGCACACAGTTATGTCTGAGCACGGCCTATCACCCCCAAACCGACGGCCAGACGGAAAGGGTGAATAGAGTTTTAGAGGATCTTTTGAGACTTTGCGTTCTCGACTTTGGAGGGACGTGGGAGGATCACCTTCCTTTAGTGGAATTTGCTTATAACAACAGCTACCAAGCTACCATCGGTATGGCGTCCTTCGAAACCTTGTATGGAAGACCGTGCAAATCACCAACTTGTTGGTACGAGTCTACAGATAAGCTTATACTTGGACCAGATATGATTCGAGAGACTTATGAGAAAGTAGACTTGATACGTACGAGAATGAAGACTGCCTAAGACCAACAGAAATCCTACGCCGACAAAAGAAGGACCAACCTTGAGTTTGAGGTTGGGGACAGGGTTTTCCTTAAGGTATCACCTTTAAGGAACGTCGTTCGTTTTGGATTTGCCAGAAAGCTAGCACCAAGATTTGTAGGACCGTTTCCTATTATCGAGAAGGTTGGAAAGATGGCCTATAGATCAGAGCTACCCGAGAGACTGGCCGGAGTTCACAACGTCTTTCATGTTTCTCACCTCCAGAAGTGTTTGCATGAGTCAGCGGAAGTGGGGGAACCTAGCATTCTAGAAGAAGCCAAAGTGGAACGTGAAGCAACTATGAGGAGAGTTCCAACCCGCATCTTAGGAGCGGAAGTGAAAAAGCTACGCACCGCGAAGTCAAACTCGTTAAAGTTCAGTGGAGCGACGCCGAGGAAGACGCGACTTGGGAAACTGAGGATAGAATACGCGCTGCCTACCCTCTTCTTTTTGAGGGTACATCTTTGATCTCTCTCTTTTTCCTTAAGTTATGCTTTATCTATCTTTTAGGTATATCTCCTCGGTCCTTTTCCTAACTCCTTTGGTAGAAAACAAATGGATGCAAACATGTATTTTAAAACATATTATGGATGATGGCTGCAAATGGTTGCTAGTGGTTGCTAGTGGTTGCTCGTGGATGCATATACACACACACCCTAGGTTATAGATCAGCTCAATCACTTCATATTGCATATGCATATGTGTATTCTCATTTGTATATGGTTGAAACTTGATATGTTGTCATATGGTTGTCGCATTTGTATGAATAGTTGTGCACTCATGTAGAATTATGAGTAGGAAAAATTTGCACACATAATGGATTCATGACACTTACATGATTCGAATTAAGGAGGTCAACTGAATCAGTAGACCGTCTGATTTCTGCATTAGATAAGGACATGTACACACACTATGCATATGATCATGAAGCATTAGAAGTCTTTTAAGGACAGTGGATGCCTGTGTTTGTTGGTTGAGTAGATGGACTGTTGGATGGTAGGATATACATTCTTCCTAACTTAAAGATTTCAGGGACGAAATCCTTTTAAGGGGGGAGAATGTAACACCCCGTGAATTCTATAACACTAAGCTTCACAAATTAAAGTATAATTAATTCTAAATGAAAGAATTAAGGGAAACGGGTTATGCCATTGCGTTCGTCTCGGAATTCTACTTGAGATAGAGTCCGAGTTTGCGAGAATCAGACTCCGTATGAAGAAGTTATGGCCTTCGGAAGTTTCAGAATCAAATTTAAATTCAAACAACTCAGTTTAATTTCAAAATTTCGAATTTCAGGTTCAAACTGGGTTGGGCGGAAAAATTCCCGCCCAGAGACCAGGTCAACCATAGGGTCGACCATGGTGTCGACCTGGTCACTCCAGGTCGACCACAGTGTCGACCTGGTCCCCCCCAGGTCGACCACAGTGTCGACCTGTGTGTCGACCTGGCTGGCCAGGTCTGGCTCTGGCTCGAATTTCCGAGGCCCTGTGTGTCACTAGGGCTGACGGGTCACCTCTTGATTGGCTCTCTGAATTTTGAATGGCCTAGATTCCTCCTATCTTCATTTGGCGGCTCAAAACAACTTAAAAAACTATAAATACACCCTAACTCTCTACTGAAAATTCACACAAAAATATGAGAAAGGAGTCGTCATGCTGCTAGGGAGGAATTGAACATAGCCGTCAAGAGAAAAGCCTAGAGACGATTCAAACTAAGAAGAAGATTTAAAGTTTAAATCAAAAGTTTTCAATGCAATGTTAGTCTACCCAAAGGAGCGCATTCCAATTTCAGAATCCAGAATCCAGAATTCAAGATTCTGCATTCGTTGTAAGTATAGTGACCTTTCAGAATATGAATAAGAATTGCGATGTGATTCGATGTGAATGAAAATAGAATTGTGTTATTATATTGTATAAAATTCTATGTATTGTGATGATTCTGTCATAACTTGTGTATTGACGTTTGTGGCATAAATTGATTGATGCAAGCCTATTGAACAATTGTATATGTAAACAATGGCACTTGCAAGTTGTGGCAAAAATTAGAAATTGATCCTTTATGTATATGTCAATGGCATGGACTTTGTATATTCCCTTAGTCTAAATTAGAATTTATGTAAACATGATTTAGACTTGAAACCTTTTTTGTCTACATGACCCAAAGCCTATGTTATCACTTTCATGTTTATTTGCAAGTATAATTAGATCTATGTTAAGCATCATTTGGGTTTCATAAATCATGCGAGTTCATGTCTATTTGCAAGTGAAATTGGATCTATGTTAAGTATCGTTTGTGTTTCATAAACTATGCAAGTTCATGTTGAAATAGGCTATGTGAATTAAATGTTATAATTGGACCTTTTGGTGAATATACATCATGCTAGTTTTGTGTTTGACATTATGCAAAGTTAAACATGTTTAAACACAAGTTTGTATTAGCCTAAACTATGCCATCTCGTATGCCACCTACTTAGTTATACTTTGATTTGAATGCAAGTTCACATGACCCATCATTTATGTTAGTATCGCTAAATTGCAAGTTCATGCGCCACACACCCTTATATGTTGTCAAATATTACATGTTCTTAATTTCCCCTTTTCTTACGCTTATAAAGTTGGGCTGAATTGTGTCGAGCCCAACATTTGTTATAACGTTGCGAACGTATAAACGGGGGTAATAACGTTGGGTGTAAAACATGAAAATATATGTTGGCATGTTTGGCACATGCCAATGACATTTAAAGCGGTATGAATTGTTATAACCAAAAATAATAGATATGACATTTACATATGTACATTTGAGAAATAATAAAATATGTAAATTTAGAAAACACGACGTGCTTAACCCGAGGTTGGATTGAGTTGTGATGTAAACCTGCCTGGAACCGCCCGGTTGTCCAGTAATTACAACAATACCTATCCAATGTGGGTGGTTAAGCATTGAGCCCAATATTGACCCGAGGTTAGACTGAGCTACGGTGTAAACCTGCCCGGAACCGACCGGCATATCCAGTGACCGTAGCAATTACTGTCTAATGTGAGTGGTCAGGTGCTCCTAAGAGGCTAGGGACATATGGTAGGGTTAAGTCAACTATAACTCTTAACCAAATTCAACATGTTAACAAGAATTGATGGGTGGGGGTTAGGTAAATACAGACACTTAACCACTTAACATGTTTGACTAGAAAATCCTGGTAACGAGGGACCCGTTTCAGCAGTAACCCAAGTTAGGTATCAACGGTACCCTGAAACTAGGCAGGGTGGGGCACGATTACTGGGCTGATTGTAAGCGGTCAAATGACGGCGGTGGGTGCACAGTGCAGGTCTAACGGAGTGCGGGCGTGCACACACTTCGGAGCAGACAACCAGGGCACTGGGGACACCAGTAGTATAACCTATGCCTTCTAGAACTTGTGTCGGGGCCGCCACCATGGGTCTTGATACACCCCATGGTGGGACCAGCATAGGTATCTACAATTCTTGGGGGCCGTATGACACATGTTAACGTGAGTAGGAGCCGATCTTTAAGTAAAGTTGGGGATCACTTCACCCTTACCATGGGGTGCCAGTTAGAGTAAACTCAAGTAGATGCAGAGATATAATATGGGTGTGATAGTACATTCGACAATCCCTTAGCTTGTGACATCATCCTATTTCCAGTATATATCTATCATGCCCTTTTCTTATTCACATACTGAAGAGTTACTAGATTTACTCAGGCTTTATGTATGACCCTATTTCTTTTCATCTTCTTTTCTTTCGTTTCCCCCTAGGTCCACAGGGAGGAAACAACTCAGCTCAGTCAGGTTCTGTTCAAGCTCCAAGAACGTAGATGTATGATTTGGGTCTCTTTTGCTCAGACTATGGCTTTGGATATCACTATGGGGATTTTTGTCACTTTATTTATGTTTTATGCTTCTTTAATAATCAAGACAGTTATGATGTAGTAACGATGGAAGTATTTTGAGACGATTATGGAATGTTTTGTTTTGTAACACATATTGATGAATAAAAGTCTGTTGATTTCCGCTGTTTAAAATATGTGTATTTATATCTGTCTTGAGTTTATCTGTGGCTTTTACTTATAAATCTCCACCAAAATTAAGGCATTCCCTTTGTGAGTGACCTTAACAGAGGTGGGGTGTTTCATAATTAGTTCAGTAAGCATGCCCGGACCCTACCTGCTGTTGGGTCGAAGTTTTGATACCAGAAATGGTTACTGACTAATATGGGTCCCAAATAACAGATGACACAAGTAATTTCCCTCCTAACCTTGTGTCCCCAAACTAACAGATTTCAGATTAACTTGTTTACAAGTTCAGATATACAGAGTTCAGATCAACTAGTTCACAGATCAGACAAGTTTTCAGACTAACGGATCATATGTACAGACTTACAGACTTACAGATTGTCTAACTTTGTATTGGGGCTACAGATTCACGAAACAGGTTTATTAATTCATCAGTCCAGTTGGTTTAACCCTATTTACCCAAAACGTTTTAGACATCATACTTATCCCAGATTTGCATTAATTAAATATTAATGCACAGACCTCTCACATTAGGTCGGTAGCCTATGGCCGCTGGATATGCCGGGCGGTTCCGGGCAGACTTCTGCCACAAGCCAGACCTAACCTTGTGTCTAAGCATATTTTAGTTACGCCTACGACCTCTCACATTAGACTGACAGTTTGTGGTCGTTGGTTAAGCCGGTTGGTTCCGAGAAGGCTTCTACCGCAAACAGAGCCTAAC
The DNA here is from genome assembly GCA_030737875.1 of Allium sativum. NCBI lineage: Eukaryota > Viridiplantae > Streptophyta > Magnoliopsida > Asparagales > Amaryllidaceae > Allium > Allium sativum. Next base: position 543,369,863 of record CM060922.1, read on the forward strand.
CTCGTGTCATAGCCAATTCATTCCAATACAGATTTTCAGATATCAGACTAATTCTGTTTATTTAACAGATTAAACTTCTTCATAGGATACAACAAATTTATCAAATCTCCATGTTTTTCTAAATCTTAGGTCGAGCCTACGGATTTCCATACCCAGATTACCATTATCTAGTTTTCAACAGATTAGACAATTCAACAGGTAACAGATCTAGCAGTTTAAGCGATTCAACAGATTTAGCAGATAACAGATTCAGCAGTTTAGGCAATTCAACAGATTTAGCAGATAACGGATTAGGCAATTTAACGGATTTAGCAGATAACAAATTTAGCAGATTATATATATCTAAAACTCTATTTACATATCTTGCCTAATCATAAATTTAGCCTAAACTTACAAGCCCAAATCAAGGTCATAATTCATAATACAATATATGCCCTAAATCTTAGCCTTAATATTCCCATTTACAGTTCATGTCAAAACTAGATTTAATATTCTAGTTCACCATTTATGTCCAAGACTAATATACATGTTAATCATTCACTATTATAGCAAATTCAGATTATGCCAACATATTTATTATGCCAAATTAACTTAATTAAGCTACGTCCAATCCCCGTATAACATGTTTCCACAAGTTCTCTAAGTACTCATGAAATGGCCCTAGCAAAAGGAATAGGGGATAAGCACAAGAAAGAATAGGCATGCAATAATGAACCAAATACAATGATAATGGCCGCCCTAGGCTCGATGTACATAATGGTGAATGGGAATAAACTAGCAAAGTTACATACTAAATATGAGATCCAACATCATTAAGGGAATAGGCATAAGAAACTATCTACAATATTTATAGGCAATTAACCACAATAGTCATGGGCGACTAATCACAATAGTTTCTTATTTAATGTCATAGGAAATAGTCTCAGAGGCGTGAATCATAGTCATAGGCAATAGTCTCATAGGCATGAATCATAGTCATAGGCAATAGTCTCATAGGCAAGAGTTTCATGTCCAATTATGCATTATTCATTATTTGTCCCAAAATTTAACGTTCGTGCGTTAATCTCTTATGAGATTCGGCGCAGGCTCGTAGTAGCATGGCTATAGAACAGAAGAAAGAGATACAGAATAAGATAGATCTAAACAGAACAGAACAGACATAACCTCAGATTCATATTTACAATTCATGTCACAATCATAATTAACGTTTATATCGGAAAATAACTGTACTTGCCTTTCGTGGTTTTAAGAAAGGATAATAAACTATTGTTGATGCAGAAATGCTGAATTACTCTTTAATTGTTGTTGTAGCTCTAAACTTTGATATGAGATTTGATTTAGCTTTTAATTCTATTCAGGTTGGAAGAAGATGCATCAGTCCAAGTTTTGATTCCAGCAGAGTAGCGACGCCATTTTTATTTTTTATTTAGAACAGAGACAGAGTATAGAAAAAATGAAATTATGTAGAGAAAATGAGGCTAGGGGGCTGTTTATATAGGATTAGGCGGACAAATCTAGACAGAAAACGAGACCGGATACATCAGAATGAACCAGGTTCAAAAACTGGGTTTCGGGAGCAGGTCGACCCCCAGGGTCGACTCCCTAGTCGACCTGGGTATATGGGCGGGAATTTTCCCGCCAGCCTTCTCTGAGTTTGAATTTCGAATTTCTGGCTTTATTTTCAAGTTGTTTTATTTTTATTCAAATTCCTGAAACTTCTGAGGGTCATAACTTGGTCATACGAACTCCGATTTTCGAAAACTCGGATCGATTTCATGCAGAATTCCGAGACGAACGCAATGGCGCAACCCATTTCCCTTGATTCTTATTTTATAATTTAATTATTCTCTGATTTGTTACTTATATGATCACAGAAAATACGGGCTGTTACATTCTCCCCTCCTTAAAGGATTTCGTCCCCGAAATCTTCAAGTTAAGAAGAATGTGTCCTACCATCCAGTCATCCATCTACTCAACCATCCATTGTCCTTAGAAAACTTCTAATGTTGTATGAACATATGCAAAAGTGTGTGTATATGTTCCTTATCTAATGCAAGATCAGGCGGTCCACTGATTTAGTTGACCTCCTTAATGCGAACTATGTTAGTGTCATGAGTCCAACATGTATGCAATTTTCCTATTTGACACATATCATTCTTATATGAGTGACAACCATTCATTTATATGCAACATCCATGTGATGAGTCAATCATTTTGCATCCACAAAAATTGAAAATGCTCACACATCCATATGCAGTATGAGAGTGTTTCCGAGCCGATCTAGTGCCTAGTGTGTGTATATGCATCCACGAGCAAACACTAGCAACCACTTGCATCCACTTGCAACCATCAAACATAACATGTCTCAAACACATGTTTACATCCATAAGATTCCTATCTAAAGGTCGAAGACTCGATCGATAGGATATAGTCGAATGATGGAAGCGAGCAAAAATAAAAACTTGGTTCCCATTAGACCTTGGTTGAGAAAATAATTCCCTTAAGTATCAACCCCGAAGACCGAAATCAACATCATATTGATACCTAGAGGATTACCCTCTTTAGACAATGTCAAAACTAGAAATCTTAATCTTATCAGAAATATTCAGATACTTACAGACTACCGGTACAGATCAGATCACCAAATGATTCTTAAGAAACTAAGCATGTTAAAACCTAGAATGTATGCGTCCTACTTGACGCCTAACACAGATATCTCTCAAACCCCAATCTATCATAAGCAGATGAGTCATAACCCTTATGGGTTTGAGCCTACAGTGGAATCAGAAACAGTACTAGTATTAAAGTGCAGAGTATCGGTTATAGAATCAAAATGCCAGAATCAGAAAGAGTTTCAACTCAACAATCAGAAATTAAACCTCCTACAGAAAGTTTTCCTAATACTATCCTATCCACTAGCCTCGAGAGTGTTCGCCTGCCCTCCAGAAGTTGGTCCTACCCTCTGCCCTTGCCCTCTTTTTTTCGGGCAGTCCCTAGTGAAGTGTCCCATCTCACCACAGTTGAAGCAAGTGCCCTTCCTTTTTTTGCAATCCTTGTTCAGATGAGTCGAGCTTCCACAAGTAAAGCACTTTTTCTCCTTCTTATCTTCAGACTTCTCAATCTTCTTTTGTGTTTCCTTTTTGGGCCATGCTTTCTTGTTCTGTGGTTCTTCCTTCTTTGCCTCTTCCTTGCCCTTGTCTTCCTCGTGTTGTAGTGCCATGTCCACCAATCTCTCGTAAGTAGCTCCCATAGGTACATGGGTCATGGCTAGACTGTGCAGTGGCTCGTTCAATCCTTTAACAAAGCGGAGAGCCTTTTTATGCTGAGTGTTGACTAAATCCAGTCCAAACCTAGCCAGTTGGTTGAACTGGTTGACATATTCCTTGACCGTCATACTTCCTTGCTTAAGAGATAAGAACTTTTCCAGTTGTAGACTTCGTTCAGCTTGCGAAAGAAATTTCATCTCAAACCTTTTTTTGAAATCCATCCATATTTCAACTGGCCTCTCGGCGTTAATGACTTCCCACCAATAGGAAGCTTCGTCCTTGAGTAACCATACCGCCAATTGTACCTTCTACCTATCGTCTACCTCGAAAATGATGAACAAATCTTCGGTCTCCTTCAGCCAGTTCCATGTTGCCATGAAGGATTCAGTTCCACAGAAGTCTTTTCCACCCATAGCCTTGAAGTCTCTACATGTCTTTGCGAAAGCATTTGCACGAGGAGGAGGAGGTGGTACCGCTGCCACTGGGGGAGGAATATCTGTTGGGTCTGTACTGTTGGCCCTAGCTTCTAAGTACCTCCTGAACAAGCCCGGTATTGGCACACCCTCTGGAAGGTTAAGATTCCCAGACATGCTGAAACGAAAGAAAAAGGATTCAAAACGGAGAACTGAAAAGATAGATATATGGCTTTCGGGGGTTATGTTTTTCAAAATAAGCTTTATTTTTGAAAATATTTCCTTTCAAAACCTTTTTGAAAATAGTTTTCAAAAACTATACCCAATCTGGTAACCTTCAGCTCTGATATCAAGTGTAACACCCCACCTCCGTTAAGGTAACTCACATAGGGAATGCCTTAACTTTGATGGAGCGTTTTAGTAGACAGAACAGAAACTTACAAGACAGATAAAATAGTACTTGAAAAATTTATAGCTTTATTACAACAGAAACCGATGTAAGTTTGGTTACATCCTTTCAAATCATAATATCTGAATTCAAGTACAAAATATCAGTCTTGTACAAAAGCCTTCAGAATGCATAGTTTTTTTAAAATCATAATCCCCAACGTAAACTGCCATGCCAAAGCTAGACGATACTTCAAGCAGAGGAGATCCGAATCAAGCTCCTAGATTTCCACCCTACAAACCTGGGGGGGGGGGGGACGGAAGAAAAAGGGGCGAAAACAAGCAAGGTCAGACATAAAGTCTGGCAAGTCCAGTGACTTTCAGCATATGAACAGATATTAATAATTATGACATGGAAATAAAACTAGATGCGAGATAACAGTAACAGGAGTAGCAGATATACTTAGGTTAAATAGAAAAAGAATAGAATGATGTAAGCTACCACTTTTCACCTCTTTGCACTAGTACTAGTATAACAGGGTTAGGTGTCACCCCAACGTCTAAACAGAAACAGAAACAGGAACAGATTAATTTCCACAGAAGAGAATGCTAGTAATGGGCCTTTACCACCCCAACAGAAACGGACAGAAACAGAATGCTAATAATGGGCCTTTACCACCCGAACAGAAGGTACAGAAACAGAAATAGATTAATCCCTACAAAAACAGAATGTAGAATTAGGTGTACACTAGTAAGTGGGCCTTTACCACCCGAACAGACGGTACCACGCAGAAACAGACAGGTGTTACCACCCAACTGAAACAGACGGTACCAACAGAAACAGACAGAACTAAGTGTACCCTAAACCCCTACCCCAAGCGATCGGCTCCCTAATACATAAATACCTTGTGCCAGCCCCACAAAAGGGTGTATCACACCCCAAAGTGGCAACCTTTAAATGACACAGACCTATTTAAAGATGTCACGGCGTCTTACATCCTCAGAGGCAGACCGGGATCCATGCACGCACATGACCCGGTTGGAATGCACCATCAACACCCCTCGCCATTATTAGAATGAACCGCTTATAATTAGTTCAGTAAGCGTGCCCGGACCCTACCTGCTGTTGGGTCGAAGTTTTGATACCAGAAAGGGTTACTGACTAATATGAGTCCCAAACAACAGATGACACAAGTAATTTCGCTCCTAACCTTGTGTCCCCAGACTAACAGATTTCAGATTAACTTGTTTACAAGTTCAGACATACAGAGTTCAGATCAACTAGTTCATAGATCAGACAAGTTTTCAGACTAACGGATCAGATGTACAGACTTACAGATTGTCTAACTTTGTATTGGGCCTACAGATTCACGAAACAGGTTTATTAATTCATCAGTCCAGTTGGTTTAACCCTATTTACCCAAAACGTTTTAGACATCATACTTATCCTAGATTTGCATTAATTAAATATTAATGCACAGACCTCTCACATTAGGTCGGTAGCCTGTGGCCGCTGGATATGCCGGGCGGTTCCAGGCAGACTTCTGCCACAAGCCAGACCTAACCTCGTGTCTAAGCATATTTTAGTTATGCCTACGACCTCTCACATTAGACTGACAGTTTGCGATTGCTGATTAAGCCGGTTGGTTCCGGGCAGGCTTCTACCGCAAACAAAGCCTAACTTCGTGTCATAGCCAATTCATTCCAATACAGATTTTCAGATATCAGACTAATTCTGTTTATTTAACAGATTAAACTTCTTCATAGGATACAACAGATTTATCAAATCTCCATGTTTTTCTAAATCTTAGGTCGAGCCTATGGATTTCCATACCCAGATTACCATTATCTAGTTTTCAACAGATCAGACAATTCAACAGGTAGCAGATCTAGCAGTTTAAGCGATTCAACAGATTTAGCAGATAACAGATTCAGCAGTTTAGGCAATTCAACAGATTTAGCAGATAACAGATTAGGCAATTTAACGAATTTAGCAGATAACAGATTTAGCAGATTATATATATCTAAAACTCTATTTACGTATCTTGCCTAATCATAAATTTAGCCTAAACTTACATGCCCAAATCAAGGTCATAATTCATAATACAATATATGCCCCAAATCTTAGCCTTAATATTCCCATTTACAGTTCATGTCAAAACTAGATTTAACATTCTAATTCACCATTTATGTCCAAGACTAATATACATGTTAATCATTCACTATTATAGCCAATTCAGATTATGCCAACATATTTATTATGCCAAATTAACTTAATTAAGCTATGCCCAATCCCCGTATAACATGTTTCCACAAGTTCTCTAAGTACTCATGAAATGGCCCTAGCAAAAGGAATAAGGGATAAGCACAAGAAAGAATAGGCATGCAATGTAATAATGAACCAAATACAATGATAATGGCCCCACTAGGCTCGATGTACATAATGGTGAATGGGAATAAACTAGCAAAGTTACATACTAAATATGAGATCCAACATCATTAAGGGAATAGGCATAAGAAACTAACTACAATATTTGTAGGCAACTAACCACTATAGTCATGGGCGACGAATCACAATAGTTTCTTATTCAATGTCATAGGCAATAGTCTCATAGGCGTGAATCATAGTCATAGGCAATAGTCTTATAGGCATGAATCATAGTTATAGGTAATAGTCTCATAGTCATGAATCATAGTCATAGGCAATAGTCTCATAGTCATAGTCATGAATCATAGTCATAGGCAATAGTCTCATAGGCAACAGTTTCACGTCCAATTATGCATTATTCATTATTTTTCCCAAAATTTAGCGTTCGTGCGTTAATCTCTTATGAGGTTCGGCGTAGGCTCGTAGTAGCCTGGCTATAGAACAGAAGAAAGAGATACAGAATAAGATAGATCTAAACAGAACAGAACAGACATAACCTCAGATTCAGATTTACAATTCATGTCATAATCATAATTAACGTTTATGTCGGAAAATAACTGTACTTGCCTTTCGTGGTTTTAAGAAAGGATAATAAACTATTGTTGATGCAGAAATGATGAATTACTCCTCTTTAATTGTTGTTGTAGCTCTAAACTTTGATATGAGATTTGATTTAGCTTTTAATTCTATTCAGGTTGGAAGAAGATGCATCAGTCCAAGTTTTGTTTCCAGCAGAGTAGCGACGCCATTTTTATTTTTTATTTAGAACAGAGACAGAGTATAGACAGAATGAAATTGTGTAGAGAAAATGAGGCTAGGGGGCTGTTTATATAGGATTAGGCGGACGAATCTAGACAGAAAACGAGACCGGATACATCAGAATGAACCAGGTTCAAAAACTGGGTTTCGGGAGCAGGTCGACCCCCAGGTCCACTCCCCAGTCGACCTGGTCATGGGGAGGTCGACACCCCAGTCGACCTGGTTGGGGGGGGGGGGGGTCGACTCCCCAGTCGACCTGGGTATATAGGCGGGAATGTTCCCGCCAGCCTTCTCTGGGTTTGAATTTCGAATTTCTGGCTTTATTTTCGAGCTGTTTTATTTTATTCAAATTCCTGAAACTTCTGAGGGTCATAACTTGGTCATACGAACTCCGATTTTCGAAAACTCGGATCGATTTCATGCAGAATTCCGAGATGAACGCAATGGCGCAACCCGTTTCCCTTGATTCTTATTTTATAATTTAATTATTCTCTGATTTGTTACTTATACGATCACAGAAAATTCGGGGTGTTACATGTTTTAAAAATGGATAATTGGGTTTTATAGTTTGTTTATTCGAGGTTAGTGGTTTTGCCGTTTTGAAGTTGAGGATGTTTTCAGTCAAGGTCTGAGAGGTAATTTTACCCCAACTTGATTGATTTCATTTTTAATTGATAAATAGCAGGATCCAGTCTCGAAGAGAAGTGTTTGAAAAAGAGTTAGTTGAATAAAATATTTTGGGTTGTTGTAATGATGTTTTACACAACATTCGTTTTAACCCAAGTGATGAAATTTTGGAAATATAACAGTAAATATTTCATGAGTACAATTAAAGTAGTCGGGAAAGAGATAAGTGATTGAAATTTGCATTCAATTACAAATAGAATATATTTTCTAACTATAGAAAATAATAGAATGCGATATATGGAAATGTTTTCCAAATAGCGTAAGAGGCCAAGATGATTATCGAAATTATTTGGTTAACAAATATTGATAGGGAAACGAGGAAGTGAATTAATTAATGAAATATTAATTAACAGGCCCAGTGATTGATTGATGTTATGGATGAATGGATGTTGTTATTTTTCTTCGATAGTTAAAGAACCGACTATCGAAGTGTTTGCCAATATCGTTGTCAATATGGAGACACCGGTTGGATTATTATCCGTGAACCACTCTGTATTGGCAGTAGCGTTGCGAATCAGATTATATGAAGATAATCGAAGACGGAGTAAAGTGCAAGGGCTTTTTCTATTAATAGAAATTGTGCCTTCGGTTTCGTTCAATCCCAGAACGAACGTAAATGGACGAATGTCTGACAAAGTATTTCCAATGATCAAATGAGTTGGTCTGTATAAATATATATGGTTGCAACGGATTTATTCCCTTAGCATAACATCCAGAATATTTGTGCAAATCAATCAGTGATTAACGGATCTGACAATGTGGCATTCAAAGTGATTGTGCTATCAATGAATGGAAAGTAACCGTAGCCTCAGGCCTCAACAACCGGGAAATGACAAAAATCGGGTAGGCAGCATGGCTATGTGGGTCGCTCCCATCAGGGTGTATAATCACCTATCTAGAGATTAATTTAATTCCTTATTCTGTTCGATGCTGTCCTTATCGAGAAACGGTTGCTGATCCCAACCGTTGGTGATATACATTCGATACATTCAAGAGAAATGAGTGGTCGGTCATGTGTGGGCCGGGTTGCAAGATGTTCTTGTTGAACCCAGTGGATCCCTCTCTAGAGATACACTAACGGAAGGTGGTTCCATACCTTGTCATGTTGGAAATCCAATCTCCAATAAGCACCCTGCGGTTTTTGATTTTATACTATATATGTAGAGCGTGAGATGCAAGCGTTCTACTATTTGGTTATTTATTTTGATTAGACATTATTATAATATCACTGAATTTTTGTATCAAAGTGTTTTGGGTTATCGTAAGGTAAAAACCATCCGTTTTTATGTGTGGATCAGTCTTACAATTATCATTTCTTTCGAAAGGATTTTGAAGTTAAACAAATGGTCGGAGTTTACTCACACCAGTCCCATGACTGACCCACAGTTTTTTTGTTTTTTTTGTTTTCCCTAAACTCTTGGGTGCCTAATTTTGTACGGGCAGTCAAGTAGTCGGGATTTTACAGATTTATTTATAGGAGCTAGAAGTAGGAGGCTTCACCAGTTAGCTATAGACTATCATATATTCCATTGTGAACCATGTTTATATCTGGAAACAGGTGTTTATAACTGTTACGGGAATAACTGTTGTGCTCTGATGATGGTGTGTATATAAAGTTCCTGATTTGTATTTCAAAAGTTATGTTATTCAATATATTTTATTCGTTCCGATGTGAGGTTTGTCTTCTTTGTTTTCTTCTATTCTAACATTTCTTTCTTTCTATTTCTCATCTTATAACTTCTTTCTAATAATGATTCGTATTTCTGTGCAATTTGGGTTGGACGTGTGGTGTTATTAGTCAACTCAGATAGTACGGATTTGCGGCCATTGCACGACATGTTTAAGACATTCAAAGCTGAAATTGAAAATTAGTCAAACATGAAAAAAAATAAGAGACTTCGTAGTGATAGATGAACAAAATATGAATCTACTTCAATTCCGGATTTTTATAAATTACGTGGTATAGTATAAGAGAGAACTGCACCTTATTCACCTGAAATGAACGGTAAAGCTGAAGAAAAAAGGACCTTTACCGAATTAGTAGTTGCCATTTTATTAAATTTTGGTGCAGCAAAACATTGGTGGGGGAATATATTATTAACCGTATGCTATGTTTAGAATCCCTAAATCATAAAGTAAAATTTCACCTTTTGAAATTTTGAAAAATTACAAACCCAATGTGTCCTATTTTAGAACTTGGGGATGCTTGACATATGTTCGCATTCCAGACCCTAAGAGAATAAAATTAGCAAGTAAAGCATATGAATGTGTATTTATTGGTTATGCAATTGATAGCAAAGCAAACAGAGTTTTTAACATAAATACACATAGTATAATTGAATCAAATGATGCTAAATTTTTATGAGAAAAAAATTCCTTTAAAATAAGGTATAGTGAGGGCACATCAAGTAATTTGTTACTTGTAAGAACAGAACCTAATGAACATTCTGAAATTGAACCTAGAAGAAGTAAAAGAGCAAGAACCGCAAAAGATTTTGGTTCATATTTTTGTGCTTTTACTATAGAGGAGGGTTCTTTAAACCTCCAAGAGGACTTATCTTCACTAGATGCCGATTTTTTGGCAGAAGACCGTATATGATGAGATTGATTCTTTAGAATCCAATAAGACTTGGCACTTAGTTGATTTACCACCTGGTTGTAAATCTGTAGGCTATAAACGGGTACCTAAAAGAAAATTAAAACCTGATGACACTGTTGATAGTTATAAAGCACAATTTGTAGCTAAAGGTTTTAAGCAAAGAGAAAATGTAGACCTTTTTAATACTTTTTCTCCTGTAACTAGAATTACATCCATTTAAGTTTTGATTTCACTTTCATCTATTCATAATCTATCAATTCGCCAAATGGATTGTAAAGACCCGAAAATTCCCGCCCTTTGAATCGACCATAAACCACACAGGTCTGATTCAAAGGTGGAAATCCTCAAATACTTTAACTTTGGGAATACAACACATTATAACAAAAACAACAGACTTTTATAAACATTACAACAATGTTACATCAGAGTACAAAATATCAGAGTACATCGATATTTATAAGTACAACGAAAGATAATTTTTACATTAAATAAAATACAGTGCAGCGGAAGACATAAACTGATACAGCGGAAGGCTATCAATGCTATGGACACAGCTTTAAACTTCGATCCAGGATCCTGCTAAAAGAAAAGATATCTGCAAACAAGCTACTCGACTTCCCGTGTGGAAAAGAGGGCACCCGAGTTTGCCAGTGAAACAAACTACAGGTCAGTCATGGGATTGGTATGAGAAATCTAACTTACCTAATCTAATAATAAGGCTAATCACAGGACCACGCCGCTAACGTGGAACGGGTTTATTCCATTGGACTGCCAGTGCATAAAATAAAGTAAATCGTTAAACAACGCAATGCTTTTTAGAAAAATGAAACCATTATAAGACCCAAGTCCCATCACACAATGCAACGCAAACCGGAGGATAGAGTTTTACCTTATAATGGTCAAAAGATGCTTGATACGATAAAAACGGATTTGATATTATTATTAGTGTATATATGTTTCAAAAACATTTCAATATAATGTATCAATCATAGATGGCATAGCTACCATATACTATGTCGCCATACTAGTTCTACAATCAAAACCGCATGGTGTCGTATTGGAAGTTGGTTTTCCATCATGAAATTGAGGTTAGGGATCATCCTGTCCGATTCGAGACACTCTAGCAAATGCCTCAGGGCCCGGACATTAGCGAACCCTTGGATCTTCAGGGTCGGTCCCTACCTAATGGTAGCGGATTAGTTATGCCTGAACACACACTTCTCGGTTCCTTTGAACCTCCATATGGCCACTAACAACCTATAAATCCGAGGTATCTCAATCCATCATCAACATAAGTAAAATGCCAGTAATTTTAAGCACTGACACCACTCCTAGCTAGAAAGAAACGTGTGCACTCCCTGCTGTCCTTATCCCGTTTTTGACTCATACCGGGGTGTGAGGCTCGCGAAGTCACGCTATACACAAAGCTACGCCTAAACAGGCTATGCTTTGATCATCCCACAAGGCCCTGCTTTTCAACAAAAATCTTGATCCATGCATCTTGGCATGTCACTTTGTCAATCCATACCGTACCATTGATTCCTACCAATATATAACCTCTAAGCTCGTACGTCTCAAAGAAGGGTGTTAACCGCCAAATAAATATATATTTAGCCGAGATCAACGAATACATATAAAGGAATACAATGTCTGACATACGATCCATTTACAAGTCTGTTCTGGGTCTGAACGAAACCGGGGTCACCTTATTCCGCCCCACATATTTCCAATACAGAGGTGAGTTGCTCGTATATCCGACAATCAACAAGTACGGCCGGATGGCTACCACTGAAGCCCCTTCAAGGTAGCTACTCCAATCATGGGTCTCAGTGGCAACACATCCATTCGACGTGAAGATCGCCGGTCTTCAATCACCATCTTCAACTCTTCGACTTAGATCGACGTACAATCATTTGAAATGAGATTGAATTCGGACTTTTCAAATGATCCTTGCATATATATAAAGTTTAAAACCATTTCATATCGTTAATAGTATTTAATAACGATTATCGCTATTTTTATAAATATAAAAATAGCTAAATCTATTTAACGACGCTTCGGGTCAATGGGCGACCCTGGCATTGTTTTCAATCAAATTTGATTTACCCTTTCTCAAAATCTAACCGTTGGATTTTATCAAAGTTTATATCGTCGGAAAGATCTTCCCAAAGCGGACCTAATGGTTCCAGTTTTGGGAAAATCCGACGGTCGGATCTTACGGTATAATCGTTTAAAGTTACGGTTGCCGAAACGCGAACTGCCACGCGCGATTCATTTAATTTTAATTTATATTTATAAATAATTATAAATATAATTCATTTGTTCGATGATTTCTAGTTATTTATTCTTTAAATAATTTCTCTACACTTCGTATTCGAGTTATTTTTAATGAACAGAAGTCCACTTCAAAACATGTACTTTTTATTCTCAAAATAGAATAACGCTAAAAATGTTCTTTTTTCAATTTATGTTTTTATTTACATCTAATATGTAAATAAAAATATACCTTTCTTTTTTCCACGTTCCTATTTACATCTAAAATGTAAATAAACATATAACCTTTCATCCTATTGTTTTATTTACTTTTGAAATGTAAATAAAATGTACTCTTTAATACTATGTTTCTATTTACATCTAATATGCAAATATAAATTTCACTTTTTAATTCATGGCTCTACTTACATCTAAAATGCAAATAGAGATGTTCACTTTTAAGCTATGTTTTATTTACATCTAAAATGTAAATAAGATGTCCCTTTTAATCCTACTCTTTTTATTGTCCCTAAAATGACAATAAAAAAAATGCTTCTTATAAATCTAATCTTTTTATTGAATATAAAATATCAATAAAAATGTCGCTTTAAATCTAGTCTTTTTACTTACATCGAGGATGTAAACAAAAATATAACTTTTTAATCTATTCATTTATTCACATCTAAAATGTAAATAAAAATATACTTTTTTTTATGTTTTTTCTTACATCTACAATGTAAATAAAATCGCACTTTTTAATCCAAGCTTTTATTCACATCTAAAATGTGAGTAAAAATGTACTTTATATCTTCATGTTTTTATTTGCAACTAACTTTTAAATAAAAATGTAACTTTATATATTCATGTGTTTGTTTGCAGCTAATTTACAAATAAAAATGTACTTCATTTTCTATGGGTTTTTATTTGCATATAAATAGGCAAATAAAATGTACTTCTTAAATGTAACGACCCGTATTCTACGCATCATAGGAGCGTAGAATATTTATTTCTTTCACATACAAAGTCGTATGGTCATGTAACTTTGGGAGACGACTATTGGGGTCATTTCCCATGTTCATGATTTTTGTTGATTTTTAAATGACCATTTTACCCCTAGTTGGTACTGTTTTGGCCATAACTTTTGATTGGAAAGGAATTTTGACCTGAAACCACATCCATTCGCTCCGGATGACGGTTTACAATTCCGTAGAGTGGTCACATTAGCCAAATGGACTCACCGTTTGGGAGATATGGCCGAAACAAGTTTCAGATGGTGAAAAACAGCTTAATTGGGCTTAACCGGGTAATTAGCAGCTAGGCCCAAAGGGGATTTCGGGATTTGAGATGTATAGGGGCTGATTAGGGTTAGAAAACATTTCTTTCGGCCGCTACTTTCATTCTTGGAACTCTAGCAATGGCCTCCAACACCCAAATCACCTTTTAATCACTTTCTAATCAAGTTTTGGCTTAATCTACATCAAGTTAAGGAGAGAAAACACGAAAGCAAGGTTAAACCTGCTGTAAGACATCAGTATTCACCCAAATCAGCGAGGTTTCAGTTCTGAGAATCTTATTTGTGGCCAAGGTGAGTGATTAGCATTGTTTTGACACTAATTACAGTTAATTAAGGGTAACTAGTGAAGATTAGCGAATTTACACACTAATAAATTCTGGAAAAATATCTATAAATTCGAAAATAATATTTTATGCCTCTGGTAGAAATTTGGTTTAATTTGATTAAGTTTTGTTAACCCTATGATTAGTTTTGCTTAAACATGCTTAAGGGAAAATATGGGGTTTTGGGTACATTTGATCCATTTTGACATGCAAATTCATTGTTTCGGTGTTTGTGGTTAGTTTGTTATGTTGCTATGACTGTTTGGGATGATTTGTGATTGATTAGTATAGTTAGATTTGTCGAAAACGTCGTCGAATGGCGTAAACAAGTTGCTGGAAAAAGTTGCAGAAAGTTGTGCAGGGTTTCGGATCAGATCGGGTATGGGCTCGGATCGGGTAGGGAGCTTGGCAAGAAATCCGACCCGAACTGGAATCTGGCACAAAGAAGTTTGGCAAGAAGGAATGCCACTGTTTCGAGTTGGAGTTGGACAGAGGATCGGATCGGAGCCATGGAGCAGGATCGGATCAGAGTAGGCTAGGGAGCGAGATCGGATCGGAGGAGGCAAGCGAGGGGGATCGGATCGGAGCTATGGAGCAGGATCGGATCGGAGTAGGCTAGGGAGCGAGATCGAGTCGGGGCAGAAAAGCTGGAGCAGGAGGGACGAACCGAACTGAATGGAGCGTGACATCCGAACCGAACCGACGTCTGAAGGGGAAGGATCAACGAACCGAACCGCACTCAGGAATACACCATGGAGCATTGCACCGAACCGAACCGTGTTATACGCATATATCTGAACCGAATCGAATTCAGGACCACTTCTGTGCGACGACTCTTTTGAAGACCAACTCCAATTCGATCAAAACCCGAGATGCAAAGGAAGTCCAAATGAGTAGCTTTGACTCAGGATCCAGCTGGGAACCAATGAGTGGGCTTCATGATTGGGCTTTGCTGCGGGACGTGTGCTGATTAACATAGAAATGTGTTTATTTTATGCTCGTATATTTTATCTTTTGTAAATAAATAAATGATACTTTGGTTACTTTTGTATGTTTTTATAGGATGTTGAGAAATGCCTCCTCCGTTTCAAATTAAAGGCCAACTACAGATAAAAAGCTACTTCCCCGTACTAAAGTCATCTCAATCACAAAAGACGTCGTAGCTCACTGGTAAATGCATAGAGAATTGTACTGAGAGACTCGAGTTCGATCCCCATCGAGCTCACTTTTTGCCAAAGAGTCGGAGCGCGTTCACACTGGCCCGTTTGCTTTGAGGAATATTTGGATTAGTGTTATGTTATATATATACATACACATATTCATGTGTATGTATTTATGATGTGCACCAATTAACATTTCAGCAATAGCCATATTCTTATCATGGAATTAAATTCAAATCATTCAATTTCAATTAGAATAATTTCTGATTGAATTGCCGCCAAGAAAAGATCAATTGTGAAGATTTTATCCTTTGTTTCCTTTGGAGTCTAATTAGCATCCTTGTTTGGAAGAATTAATTATATGCAATCTTTTATCAATCAATTAGCCACATGGGAGAATTGAGAGATATGGAAAATATTTACCATGATATGCCCAGATTTTCTCCAATCAAGCTGAGTCAAGGAAGGCAAGAGATATCCATAAATGAGGAGGCTCATTTATTCATAGACCTAATTATGGTTTTCCCATTCTCATCTATAAATATGTGTTGTAACCATTGTAAAATTCATTCATTCTTCTGTACTCTCTTTTATTCTAAACAAAGTTTTTTTTCAGTTTTATTGCTCTTTTCTAACAATTTGTGTTTCTATTCAATTAGTTTTGATAGAACACGAATTGTTATTGTTATTTCTGTTTGCATATTAGAATTAGTCATTCGATTAGATTCGACGACAATTCTAAGTTTAATTTCTGTTGTTGTAGTTGTTAATTGTTGTTTTCTTTCTAGTTAATTGTCTTTCAGTTTCAGTTGTTAAATTTTGGTGTTGATTTGATTAGATTCAGATCAACAGTAAAATCATTAGCGTTAAAAACATCTTCAGAATTCGTCTAACACGCCCAAGAATAAACAAATAATAATTTTTAATTACACCTCCCTGTGTTCGACCTGTATGCTACACACCTGTATGCTTGCAGAATTTATTGTAAATGTCGCGCTTTTCTGATTCATAGATTAGCGTCGATCAAGTTTTTGGCGCCGTTGCCGGGGAGGTAACATTTAAATTTTGTTATTTATTTAATTTTTGATTCGTGTTAGTTTTTATTTTTACTTTTATTTTTCCTTTTGTTTTCTTGTGTATAGATATAAAAAAAATTCTTGACGGGTTGATTTGGTATTATAAATTAATACCGTAATCGTCTAAATCAAGAAAAAAAAATCTTGTCAATTTTTATTTTAATTTGTTTCCCCTTCTCCCATACATTTCTTTCCCTTTATTCTTGTACAAATTTTCAAGAAAAAAAAATCATTCCAATTTTCTCTATTTCTTTCCATTTTATTTTTCTCAATCTCTTCTCTGCTGTTACAATTCTTCCTTCTCAACAATTCTGAAAAAAAAAGAAAAAAAAGGTTGTTTACAATAGTTTTTCTTTCTTTTTCTTTTTTTTTTCAAAAAAAAATATATCCTTTTGCTTCTTCTTTCCATCCTGTTCTCTTCTCTGCCGTGAATTCCTCCCTCAACCATCAGAATTTCTAACCCATTCTTCACGCAATCCGAACTAACCCCATCTACATCTCTTCACGGACCAAAACACAGTCGGTCTCCTTTCATCAATCTCCGAAAATTCACGCATCTTCCACAGTCCACACGCTACCGACAGTCCCCTCCAACACCTTACTTCATACCCAACATCGGCAAATTCCCAATCATCTACACCAGATCTGAACTTTCCGCCCTCATCTACACCGCAAATCCAGTCCACCGCCCATCAACAAACTCATCTTCACAAGCTTCCAGTCCACCGCAAATCCAGTTCACATTAGTCATCTCCTTCCATAGCCAACATCCACGCTTTTGCCACCCCCTTAAACTTCGGTTCCACACAAATCCCCTCAGCGTCCCATCTGAAATCAACAAACACCGTTAATCAAATCCCCTCATCCAGTTAATAAGTCTTTCACGCCCCACAAATAGCAATTCAACAACCCCTCCACAGTTCACAACTTCGAAACAATCTCAAAAACCCCCACCGATCACATCAGCCAAACCAAACACCCTCTAACCTACTCGTCAACCACCGATTCGAACTCCAATACCAGTTCGAATGCAATCCGCATCGAAGACTCTCAGAACCCATAAATCGAACCAAAAAAAAAAGGAGAAATTCGAAAGCCAAGGAAAATAGAAGAGAAAGAGGGGGGCGGATTTGTCTCCGAAATTAAAGGGGAGCGTGATTCATATTGTGATTCATTTTTTTTTTTTTGGGTCTATTGTGTTCTAAGGAGGGGTGGTGAATTTGTGATCTGGGCTTGAGAAGTCTAGGACGTTCTGCCTTTTTATCAAGGGGTACCAAGTGTTTGAATTGATTATTTTCCTTTTTGGCGTGGGTTGTAATTTGTATAATTGGCTCGGCATGTTTGGAGTGTTTGCTTAGGGTTTAAGTGCACTTGTTTACTTGGGACTTAAATAGCCGTTATTTTAAGTTTTATTGGTCTTTGTTTTGTTTATTCAAGTTGCTTCTTGGGTTGTTTTGTTGAATTCGCTTTTTTTTTTGTGTTTATTTTTTTTATTTGGTAGGGCATAATCTTTTCTTAACCAAAAAAAATAAAAAAAATAAAATAAAAAATCATAGGATTAAAGTGAGAAGGAAATCGACAAGCAGACAAATCAAAGGATACAGTCAAGCAACGAATCAAGGATTCAAAGGATCAAGAAACATTTCACGCAAGGCGAACAAATGTACAAGAGTCAAACGATTTGCAAGAAGTGAGATTTTAATCGTTCAAACTGCTCAAAACTTTCTTGAAGGACCGCCATACCCCACTGTAAAATTTTCTGAACCCTACAGGTGCTCCGCTGCTTTAAAAAAAATATAGAAATTGTTGTAAAAATTTTCTGCAGGGGCAGCGGCTTTGAATGTACAATTTTTAATTTTTGCAATTATTTTGTGTGATTTCTGCAAATTTTTATTCATTCTGTTAAGGGCAATACCCCAATTCACATAAGGTGAGGGATTTCATCACTCTTTCCTTAGCCCACAAATTGCATTTCATCGTAGAATCTGACTAATAATAATGATTAGACATTGGACTTGAGGGAGTCACGGGATCATATAGGGCTTAATTATACTGTGATAGTTGATTCATTTCGAACGAATTATTTCTTGGTGTCTATACTACAGCAGAGAAATAACCGTTTATAAATATTACGGTGATTCGTAAATATTATATCGGTTGTTACTCCGAAGGTACTTAAACCTTCGGCTACATTGCTAGGGTGATTCCTGGTGTACCGATAACTCCTGTCCGTTAACTGGCTGAGAAATCTTTTGATCTAAGTAATCAAACGCGTCACTATATAATTTTGGGTTAGGAGCCAATAAGGACAGAAAATTTCATTGTAGCTAATTTCTGTGCTTGCATTTAACAACAATGAGTGAAAAAAGTGTTAGCCAACAAAATTCTCCTAGGGGTTCTCGTATCAACCAAAATTTTCCAACCGAATTGGATCAAAATCGAGTGAATCAAAACTTTCCAAACTTTGGGGACCAAAATCAAATAAATCAAAATTTTCAAAATCTCAATATCCAAATGGATAGACCCTTGTCTCTTCGTGATCGATGTTATCCTACTAGGACCGTTCAACCATCTGTCATTGTGTTCCCACCAGCTGAAGGGAACAATTTTGAGCTAAAACATTCTTTTATCCAAGGGGCACCAAAATTTACTGGGTCTGAAAATGCTTATGAATTTCTGAGTGAATTCGAATTGTATGCCTCCACAACAAAAATGCAACAACTATCTAACGAATCGATCAAGCTAAGGCTAATTCCATTTGCACTACTTGAAAGCGCTAAAAGATGGCTAAATTCTCTTCCACGACATTCCATATGAAGTTGGGATGAATTTGTCACTGCATTCTTGAAAAAGTTTTTCCCTTTCCATAAAACTCTAAAAATCTGAACCGAGATAAATCAATTTTGTCAAAATGAGGGGGAAACTTTTTCAAAATACTTTGAGAGATTCAACCAGCTATTATATAGTTGCCCTCATCATGGAATTCTAAAAGATCACTTATGTCAAATTGCATATGAAGGGCTAAACTATCAGACTAGAACTCAACTAGAATCAATGTGTGTGGGGGAGACTTTATGTCTAAAACAGCCGATGAAGCTTGGCGGTTTTTAGAAGATTATTCTGAGAAGGACATGCAATGGGAATCAATTCGTGTTCCCATTCGTACTTCTACTAGAGGAGTGCATGTCGTGGACCCAAGTCAAATTCCCTTAGAAAATCAAACCCCTCAAGTCGGAGAAGGATCACCCCACTATTACTCTCAAGACCAAGCCAATGCCATAGCTCAAAATAATCTTTACTCATCCACGTACAACCCTGGTTGGAGGAACCACCCAAATTTTTCCTGGTCAAACCCCAATAATTCGGCTAACCCATCTCACGTGCAACCCTTTATTCCCAATCCGAATTACCAAGCTCCTTCTTCCAATTCTCAAACATCTCAAGCTTCACCTCAATCCAAACAACCTTATAGGTACCCCAATTTTCAATCATCAAACCAATCCTCTCAATCTTCTCAACCGTCACAAGAAATTTTGCGTCTAGAAAAACAGTTGAGCTCTTACGAAGCCAAAATAAACTCGCAAGACGCTAAAATGGACCAAATGATGAATATGATAAAGGAAATGGCGAAAAACAACGAGAGGGGAAAATTGCCTAGTCAACCCGAGGTGAATCCAAAGTATAACTCTCGTGCTATAAATTCTTGTGATGACGAAAACCATAATCCAGTCAACGCTATTACAACCCTTCGATCTGGAAAGAGGATTGACAATAACGTGGGCGACCCTGACGAACCTTCTAACTTGACCCCAATCCCTAATCTTGATAATCACCCATTGGCTTCGAATGCCAATTCTTCTAAACCTCAAGTTCCCTTAAATGTTGGCAATCCCAACAGTTCTTCTTCCAGTGTCGGCAAACCCGACTCACCTTCGAAAATCAATGTTGGCAATACCAACATTCCATCTTCTACGACCTTACCACCTTCTATTTCCTTGGATAAACCTTCGTCCATGAATGATGAAACTGATCGTAGAGTCGAAAAACCTATAGCTCCTTTTCCTCATAGACTCAATAATAAGAAGAAAGCGGCAAATTTTGATAAAATTCTGGAAATTTTCAAACAAGTCCGTGTGAACATTCCTCTTTTAGACACCATTGAACAAATTCCTCAATATGCTAAATATCTTAAGGAATTGTGCACACAAAAACGTGCGACCAATGTTCCAAAAACCGCTTTTCTAACTGCAAATACAAGCTCTGTTCTTTCGAATCTTGCCCTAGTCAAGTATAAAGACCCTGGCTGCCCTACGATTGATTGCAAAATAGGAAACACCCATATCTCTCGTGCCCTACTCGACCTTGGTGCCAGTGTCAATCTTCTTCCTTATACTGTTTATCGTCAACTTGGACTAGGGGAGATTAAACCAACAAACATCACACTTCAACTAGCCGATCGATCTGTCAAAAAGCCATTAGGAATTATCGAAGACGTCTTGATACAGATCGAACAGTTTTACTTCCCTGTCGATTTTATAGTTCTAGAAACAGAGCCTATCTCAAATCCCAAAGTTCAAATACCATTGATCTTAGGACGCCCTTTCTTAGCAACCTCTAATGCTGTCATTTATTGTAGGAATGGTCAGCTTCGACTTTCCTTCAGGCACCTAACCATTGAGCTAAACATCTTTAATCTCAACAAACAACCTAGGGATTTTGAGATCGATGAAATTGACATGATTCAAACCACAGTTGATGAAACCTCTAGTGACACTTCTGAAGCCCTGAAAATGTGTCTTGACCATTTCGACCCTGATTTCGACGAACTCGAATACATTTCTGAACTAAACAAAATTCTTGACTCCGACACTTCGTCACCTGAATCTAACCAAGGAATGTTGACCAATGTTGATACACAAGAACTTCCTAAGTTAGACCTCAAACCCTTGCCACCAGACCTTATGTATGCCTACCTAGACTCCTCAAAAACTTTTCCCGTAATCTTGGCCTCCGATCTTACCGAGGACCAAGAAGAAAAACTTTTGGATATCTTGCGGGAAAATAAGGACACCTTGGGGTGGGAAATTAGCGATATAAAAGGAATTAGCCCATCAATTGTGGAACATCGCATACATTTAGTTGATGAGGCTAAACCCACCCATGAGGTCCAAAGGCGATTAAACCCAAACATGAGAGAAGTGGTCAAGGAGGAGATAATCAAATGTCTAGACAATAACATCATCTATCCCATCTCTGATAGTACTTGGGTGAGTCCGGTACAAGTTGTACCAAAGAAGTCGGGAGTCACAGTGATCAAAAACGACAGTAATGAACTCGTCCCGACAAAAATCAAAACCAAATGGCGTGTGTGTATCGACTATCGAACGCTTAACTCAGCCACACAAAAAGACCATTTTCCCTTGCCTTTTATTGACCAAATGCTCGAACGCTTAGCGGGACATGAGTACTACTATTTTCTCGATGGATACTCTGGCTATAACCAAATTCCTGTTGCTTTAGAAGATCAACATAAGACCACCTTTACTTGTCCCTTTGGAACCTTTGCTTATCGTCGCATGCCTTTTGGTCTTTGTAATGCCCCCGCGACTTTCCAAAGGTGTATGATGAGTATTTTCTTTGATATGGTGGAAGAATTCTTGGAAATATTCATGGACGATTTTTCAATATATGGATCATCTTTTTCCCAATGTCTCACTCATTTAGAACTCATCCTTAAGCGTTGTAAGGAGAAATCACTCGTGCTAAATTGGAAAAAATGCCACTTTATGGTAAAAAGGGGGATAGTTCTAGGTCATGTCGTCTCCAAAAATGGCCTAGAAGTCGATAAATCCAAAATCAATTTGATTGCTAATTTACCTCCTCCTAAGTCTGTCAAAGATGTTCGTTCATTTCTTGGCCATGCGGGATTCTATAGAAGATTCATTAAGGATTTCTCAAAAATTTCAAAACCTCTCTCGAATTTACTTGCCAAAGACGTAAAGTTCGAATTTTCCAATGATTGCAAAACATCTTTTGAAACTCTTAAGTCCATCTTGACCACAACTCCCATCATTCAACCTCCTGATTGGACTCAACCCTTCGAACTTATGTGCGACGCTTCTGATTTTGCTATTGGAGCCATCTTGGGTCAGCGTATCGATAAACTCCCTCGAGTCATTTATTACGCTAGCAAAACTTTAAACGAGGCCCAACTGAATTACTCAACTACTGAAAAGGAATTTTTGGCAGTTGTCTTCGCTCTTGAGAAATTCAGACCATATCTCATAGGATCCAAAGTCATAGTTTACACTGACCATGCTGCCCTACGATATTTGCTTTCTAAAAAGGATGCCAAGGCCCGCTTGATTCGTTGGATCCTTCTTCTTCAAGAATTCGATATAGAAATACGAGATAAAAAGGGTTCTGAAAATATCGTAGCTGATCATCTCTCTCGAATTGTGCACGGAAATGATAACGACACCCAAATCGATGACTATTTTCCTGACGAACAACTCCTTTCGATCTCTAACACCCCTTGGTACGCTGACATTGTGAATTATCTTATCACACAACAAATGCCCGCTGAATGGTCGAAACAAGATAAACAAAAATTTCTCTCGAAAGTTCGAAACTTCTATTGGGACGACCCATATCTTTTCAAATACTGCCCAGACCAAATCATTCGAAGGTGTGTGCCCGATCATGAACACCAAAGTATTCTCTCCTTCTCACATGACCATGCTTGTGGCGGTCATTTTGGAGCAAGAAAAACTGCTGCAAAAGTTTTGCAAAGCGGTTTTTATTGGCCTACACTCTTCCGTGACGCTTTCGAATTCTTGAGAAAACCGTGAATTCCAATAGAAAAGATTGGTCTGTAAAATTGATTGATGCACTTTGGGCTTTTCGCACTGCTTATAAAACCAATCTAGAGATGTCACCATATCGATTAGTCTTTGGAAAAGCCTGTCACTTACCTCTTGAATTAGAGCATCGCGCTCTTTGGGCCATAAAATTTTTGAATTTTGACTTAGAAAAAGCTGGCTCACATAGGAAGTTACAAATTTCGGAATTAGAGGAATTAAGAAATGAGGCGTATGAAAATGCGAAAATCTACAAAGAAAGAACCAAAGCCCAACACGACAAAAACATACTCCGTAAGGAATTCAACGTAGGTCAAAAAGTTCTTTTATATGACTCTAGACTTCACTTGTTTCCAGGAAAACTCAGATCTCGATGGACTGGACCTTATGTCGTGAAAACAGTATACCCTCATGGAGCGGTTGAAATTGAAAATCCTAGGGATGGAAACGTCTTCAAAGTAAACGGTCAACGACTGAAACCATTTTTGGAATTCGAGCAATATGACGAAGATGACTCTATCGATCTGCATGATCATCCACTATGAAATCAGGTGATACACGTTCTTTTTCTTTTTCATTTTTTTATTATTTTATTTTTGTTTTTCTGCCTTAGACAGTTGGGACACTGTCTCAATCAAGTGTGGGGGGGAGTCTGCATTTCATCCATTTTCATTTTTCTTTGTTTTTATTTCCTTTTATTTTCAGCCATTTAAGTAAGACCATCATGCATTTTAGACTGTAGTAACATGCCATTTTTTTTTGAAATACGACTCATTTTCAATTGATACAGCAAAATAAGTTTACAATTTTTAGCCAGTTGATAGTATTTTTTTCTCTCAACTTAGATCGAATAGGAAATATAATGAAAAGTTTAATTTTGAGGGATAATAGTGTAACCGGTACATAGGGAGATTCTTAGGTGATGGCCATGAAATCTATTCTATATTGTAGACTTTGTTAAAATAAGTGGAGGACTTAAAATACTTATATTGGCTTTTCAAATCTTTAAAACTAAGTTGTGTTAAGTTGAATTCGCGTAACTCTCTTTTGTGCTTATATTTTCGATAATAATAATATTAGTATTCCAAGGGTATCCAACATTGCTTGTATATCGAGCGTTGGTGTGCAAACCCGCCAAGCTCTATCCGACACGTTGTTGACAAAGTCAAAGTTGGAATATCTTGGTCTCATTTTATGAGATTGGACACCTAAGGATTACCGACACGTTGTTGACAAAGCCAAAGTCGGCCTGCACAATCCGCCAAGCTCTTTACCCACTCTCCGTTAGTCTGCGAGGCAGTGCATGGGTGGTAAACCTTGGTCTTTTTAGTTAGGTGTATGTACTTAATCATAAATCTTAAAATTTTATAGAATAAAGAATAAGCGATGATACCCAAACACTTCTTGACCTTATTGATTTGACTAGCCATACATGAGAAAATTAGAATACCACTTTGCAAACTGTGCCAAGCAAACTAAGAATTTATTTCATGGCTGCACTATGTTATCGACCGAACTAACTGGCCAAACTGGAATTTAACATTTGAAAACTTGATTTATATTGAAAATTTGTGACAAGTCGAGGTATCTAAAATAAAATCAACTGGCTAGAAATTGTTAACTTAATTTGTTGTACCACTTTCCCGAAATAAGTCGTGTTTTCATCTTTCGTTTTTATTTGCATATGTCCATTGCATTCATATAGTTTCATTAGAATCATAGCATACTGCATTTGGATTTTGTGGGTAATATCCGCTGAAAACCCTCACGAGACACCACTCATCCTACTAGGGACACCTAGAGGTTTAACGGCTTGTTGCATGCGCTCAATGCAATCGTGTTTCCTACGAAAGTGTGACCTATCTAGTTAGTTTTCCATTTTCTTTTTACTCGAGGACGAGTAAAAGATAAGTGTGGCGGTATTTGATTAACATAGAAATGTGTTTATTTTATGCTCGTTTATTTTATCTTTTGTAAATAAATGAATGATACTTTTGTTACTTTTGTATGTTTTTACAGGATGTTGAGAAATGCCTCCTCCGTTTCAAATTAAAGGCCAACTACAGATAAAAAGCTACTTCCCCATACTAAAGTCATCTCAATCACAAAAGACGTCGTAGCTCACTGGTAAATGCATAGAGAATTGTATTGAGAGACCCGAGTTCGATCCCCATCGAGCTCACTTTTTGCCAAAGAGTTGGAGCGCGTTCACACTGGCCCCTTTGCTATGAGGAATATTTGGATTAGTGTTATGTTATATATATACATACACATATTCATGTGTATGTATTTATGATGTGCACCAATTAACATTTCAGTAATAGCCATATTCTTATCATGGAATTAAATTCAAATCATTCAATTTCAATTAGAAGAATTTCTGATTGAATTGCCGCCAAGAAAAGATCAATTGTGAAGATTTTATCCTTTGTTGCCTTTGGAGTCTAATAAGCATCCTTGTTTGGAAGAATTAATTATATGCAATCTTTTATCAATCAATTAGCCACATGGGAGAATTGAGAGATATGGAAAATATTTACCATGATATGCCCAGATTTTCTCCAATCAAGCTGAGTCAAGGAAGGCAAGAGATATCCATGAATGAGGAGGCTCATTTATTCATAGACCTAATTATGGTTTTCCCATTCTCATCTATAAATATGTGTTGTAACCATTGTAAAATTCATTCATTCTTCTGTACTCTCTTTTATTCTAAACAAAGTTTTTTTTCAGTTTTATTGCTCTTTTCTAACAATTTGTGTTTCTATTCAATTAGTTTTGATAGAACACAAATTGTTATTGTTATTTCTGTTTGCATATTAGAATTAGTCGTTCGATTAGATTCAACGACAATTCTAAGTTTAATTTCTGTTGTTGTAGTTGTTAATTGTTGTTTTCTTTCTAGTTAATTGTCTTTCAGTTTCAGTTGTTAAATTTTGGTGTTGATTTGATTAGATTCAGATCAACAGTAAAATCATTAGCGTTAAAAACATCTTCAGAATTCGTCTAACACGCCCAAGAATAAACAAATAATAATTTTTAATTACACCTCCCTGTGTTCGACCTGTATGCTACACACCTGTATGCTTGCAGAATTTATTGTAAATGTCGCGCTTTTCTGATTCATAGATTAGCGTCGATCATGTGCCAAGGGGCTATCGATGTCTATGACTTTGGATTACTATGTATGGGAGGTACGTGAACGGATTCAGGGCCA
The DNA here is from genome assembly GCA_030737875.1 of Allium sativum. Lineage (NCBI taxonomy): Eukaryota > Viridiplantae > Streptophyta > Magnoliopsida > Asparagales > Amaryllidaceae > Allium > Allium sativum. The sequence goes on from CM060922.1 coordinate 543,396,585, forward strand.
CAGTGGCCTAGATACGACTAAAGGGCTATAAACCAATGAAGTGGGGTCATTTGTAAAGATTTGGTCATGACTCCATGTGGTAAGCTTGGTGGTAGCAGTAGTTGTACAAGTGGAACACCGTCACTACTTCGATGGGTCTAGTGATTGACAGTGGTGGACATCGTACGCTTTACGCACTGAGTGAGAGACGTGAGGATGGTTGCTATGGATGATTTGTTTGCCATCATTATGACATGCACACCCCACCCCCGTATTCTTACACTATTTATTATGGCACCTTAGAGTATTGTACGGTATGTGGTACTAACTCTTTGGTTGCAGGTCCAGGTTCAGGTATGGTTTAGTATACCTGTTATTGTTCTGTTTAGATGCTTATCGCTCATACCAGGCTTTATGTCTGACCCATAGTTTTATGTCTCCTCTAATTACTCTGGGTGGTCACACGAGCAGACTAGAGACAGGTTAGCTGGTGATGCACGGGTAGATGATCCGGAGACGAGCAGGAGGCTTCCACGTAATGTATATATAGTATTCTCCCTGTGTTGTTGAAGATCACCGCTTGGGCATTAGTAGTGCATCTTCTACTTTAAGCTTTCTTTTGTTTTAGAGACAGTAAATTTGGAAAAGTTGTAATAAGCTGTACTTGGATTTCCGCTGCTCTAATGTTGATGTTGATATTAGTTATCAGCTTATGCACTGTCTCACCTGTTTTATGTCAAGTATGTTATTATTATATTTTATTCCATGCGCTGTGAGACATTCTACAGGTTCCTCGTTAGTTAATTCCCTTCTTTCCTTTCTTCTGACGACCGTCCCGTACTAGTCGGGCATGTGTACAACGCACTTTCGGAGGAAATGCAGGCTGGTGCGGGGCGGGCTGTCACACTTGGTATCAGAGCTCTAGGCTGCGTAGTTAACCTAGGGAAGTTATCAGGGAGAGATAGTATACGTATACGAGAGAGCGTATTTGTGATTACGTTGGTTTTCAAAAGCTATATATATACTATTACTAGTATAAGGATGAAGTCGTACTGCACTAGCACCACTATGGGGTCGTTAATCGTTTCCTTTTACAGATTGACGATGAGCCGATATGTTAGAGGTACCGGTAGAGGGGCCAATAATGGGAATGCTGCTGACATGAGGACGATGTTTACTGACCTCATGAGAGAGATGCTTAGGGATGTGCAGAGGGCAGCTCCCAATGATGGGAATGGTGGTGGTCCAATAGTGCAGGCGCCGAGGGTCGACTTCGCCAAGCTAAATAAGGATTACACTAGCCTTGGTGGGAAGCCGTTCCACGGAATGAAGTCGGCTACGGATGTTCAGGATTGGATGGATAGTTGCGAACGTATCTTCGAGGATTTGGGCATCGAGGATGCGATGAAGAGAAAGCTAGCGTCCCGTCAGCTGCAAGGGCGGGCAATGAATTGGTGGAATGCTATAAAGGCAGCTACTCCCGAAGATCAGATTACTTGGGAGCAGTTTAAGGTCTGCTTTAGCGAGAAGTTCATTCCAGCTGCTCAGAAGTCAATGTTGTTTAAGAAATTCTTGGAGCTCAAGCAGAATGGTAGAGCTGTCTCGGAGTATATTGCTGAATTCGACACTTTGTTAAAATATGGGTTATCTCTTATTATACTGCCGAGAAGAAGAATGAGAAATTCATAACTGGTTTGGATTAGTACTTGGGGGAAAGGCTTATTAACCACATCGATGAGATGTTTGAATCGATTGTAGGGAAAGCATTGAGATCAGAAAGTCTCTACCCTAAGCCGAAGACTGAGGTTGCATCTGCAGAAGAGCCAAAACCACAAGCAAGTGGTGGAGGCAAGGGTGGTTCCCAAAATAAGAGAAAGCAGAATCAGACTAAGGATGGCCAAAAGAAAAGGAATAAGCAAGATGTTGAGTGCTTCAGCTGTGGTAAGAAGGGCCATTATGCTAGTAATTGTCGGGCCAAGCCAGCGGATAGGAAGTGCTTCAACTGTGGCCAAATGGGACATCACAAGGACAAGTGTCCGCAACCCCCCAAAGAAAAGCAAATGGTGAAAGCATATGCCCTTAATGCTATTCCTTCTTCGTCGAATGCCCCAACTGCAGCGGAAAAGGGAAAGAATGTCGTCATTCAAGGTATGCTTTCTGTTTATGATGTTCCTGTTAGAGTTTTGTTTGATACCGGAGCTTCCAGTTCTTTCATATCTAGTGACCTGGTAGATAGGTTGGGATTGGAACCCGAGATTGTCGATAGACCTTTAGTAGTGACGAACCCGATTGGTGGTTCGACTAGCCTTAGCATGATTTGTCGTAATGTGGTCTTATCGAGTCATGGATGCATGTTTGTTTGTGATTGCTTTGTTTTGGGCTTTACTGGGTTTGGCATTATTTTGGGAGTAGATTGGCTCCAAAGATACGGGGTGGTGGTAGACTGTGAGGGCTTTTTGGTGACAGCTAGAGCGGATGATGGGCGGAGGATAGTGTTTGGTGGTCTACCCAATGAGGGGGTATTGGCTAGTTTTCTAAACTCCCTCGACATTCCACATAGTGAGTTGTCAGGTTTTCCCGTGGTTGGCCAGTATCCGGATGTTTTCGAAGAAGTGACCGGGCTTCCACCACATCGAGAGATTGAGTTCCGTATTGATTTGGTGAAAGATGCCAGACCTATAGTGATGCCACTTCGTCGTATGGCACCAAGGGAGCAGCGAGAGCTCGAGGTGCAAGTCAGCGATCTTTTGAAGAAGGGATTTATCAAAAGGAGTGTTTCTGAATGAGGAGCACCAGTTGTGTTTGCTACAAAGGCGGATGGTTCCCTTTGTTTATGTGTAGACTACCGCGAGTTGAATAAAGTGACGAGGAAGAACAAGTATCCTCTACCGCGGATAGATGATTTGTTCGATCAGTTGAGTGGCACGAGAGTATTTTCTCAATTGGATCTCGCAACAGGTTTTCATCAGCTTAGAGTGGAAGCTGAGAGTATAGCTAAAACGACATTTCGGACGCCGTCTGGGTTTTATGAGTGGTTGGTCATGCCATTCGGGCTGACCAATGCCCCAGCATATTTTGTGGATCTTATGAATAGGGTATTCAGAGATCAGTTGAATAAGTTTGTCCTTGTGTTCCTTGATGATATTTTGGTCTATTCGAGGACAGAGGAAGAACACAAGGAACATTTAAGAATAGTGATGGAGGTGTTGAGAAAACACCAATTGAAAGCAAAGTTTTCTAAGTGTCACTTCTGGAGGAGGGAAGTGAGGTTCTTGGGTCATGTTGTTTCCGAGAATGGTATTGCCGTGGACCCGGCGAAGGTGTCTACGGTACAGGATTGGCCCACGCCCAAGAATGCAACAGATGTAAGAAGTTTCTTGGGGTTAGCTGGATATTATCGTAAGTTTATCCAAGGTTTCTCCAAGATAGCAGCACCATTGACCCAGTTGACCAAGAAGAATCAAGCTTTTGTCTGGGATGAAAGGTGCGAGAATGCATTCAAGAGTCTAAAGGACAAGTTGACATGCGCACCAGTGTTAGTCATTCCTAAGGGGAATGAAGAGATAACGGTATACACGGATGCCTGTGGTACCGGATTGGGTGCTGTATTGATGCAAGGCGGTAGGGTTGTAGCTTATGCAAGTCGGTAATTGAAACCGCACGAGAGAAGATACCCTACCCATGATTTGGAATTGGCAGCGATCGTGTTCGCGTTAAAGATGTGGAGACACTATCTCTTGGGAGAAAGATTTGAGCTGTTTACAGATCATAAGTCATTGAAGTATCTCTTCTCCCAGAAGGATCTAAATCTCCGGCAACAAAGGTGGTTAGAATTCTTGGCTTCCTATGATTTTGACATCGCATATACACCGAGAAAGGGCAATGCGGTGGCTGATGCATTGAGTAGGAGACATGCCAGTTTAGGGGCTATGTTTCTAGAATGGAAGCAACTGGAGTACATCGTTGGGTATGATTTCAGACCAAAGTGCGAATTGGATCCAGAAATGTTAGCAAGTTTGATGATCAAACCCACTTTGATTAAGCGAATCGGCTCTAGTCAGAGGGACGACCCTAACCTATTGGAAATCATCTCCAAGTTAGAGAAGGGTATCGATGAGGAGATGAACAAGTATGGGCTTGATCGAGATGGATGGCTTAGAAAGAGTGGAAAGCTTGTTGTACCCAATGTCAATGGATTGAGAGATGAAGTGCTTAGAGAATGTCATCAATCAAAACTGACTATACACCCCGGTGGTAACAAGATGTATCGAGATATGAAGCAGACCTACTACTAGGAAGGGATGAAAAGAGACATTGGGAGGTTTATATCCAAATGCATGAATTGCCAGCTAGTTAAAGCTGAGCAAAAGAAGCCTAGTGGTTTGATGTAACCATTAGAAATTCCAGAGTGGAAATGAGAACAAGTGTTAATGGATTTCCTTGATGGGTTACCAAGGACTAGATCGGGACATGATAGCATTTGGGTAATTGTGGATCGATTGACTAAAAGTGCAAGATTTATACCAGTCAGATCGACCAGAACGGCAGCCAAGTTGGCAGAATTGTATATGAAGTGGGTAGTGAGATTTCATGGGGTACCTAAAAGCATTGTGAGTGACCGAGACCCGTTGTTCACTAGTGGGTTTTGGAAGAGCTTACAAGAGGCTCTAGGGTCAGAGTTACATCTCAATACCGCATATCATCCTCAGACCGACGGTCAGACGGAGAGGGTGAATCGTATTTTGGAAGATCTCTTGAGAGCATGTATATTGGATTTTGGTGGATCATGGGATGACCATTTGCACCTAGTAAAGTTTGCATATAACAATAGCTACCAATCCAGTATCGATATGGCTCCGTTTGAAGCTTTGTACGGAAGACCGTGCAACTCACCATCATGTTGGATAGAGACCGGCGAGAAGTTTATGCTTGGACCAGATGTGGTGAGGGAAACTTCAGGCAAGATCAAGATCATTCAGCAACGAATGAAAGCTTCCCAAGATAGGCAGAAGAGTTATGCTGATAAGAGGAGAAGAGACTTAAGATTCTCCGTTAGTGACTTGGTGTTTGTCAAGATTTCTCCGTTGAAGAGCGTGATACGATTTGGCAGGAGAGGCAAGTTAGCACCAAGATTTGTTGGCCCATTCCCTGTTCTTGAACTAGTCGGGAATTTGGCATATAGAATTGACTTACCAGAGAAGATGGCGGGAGTTCACAACGTATTTCATGTTTCCCAACTAAGGAAGTTCGTTCACGACCCAAATATGACTATTTCACCTGATCAGTTAGAGGACTTCGAAGTAGAACCCGAGGCGGTTGGGAACCGCAAGCCGACCCGTATTGTCGAGCACGATACGAAGCAACTTCAAAGGAAGGCGGTGAGGCTAGTCAAGGTTCAGTGGGGCGAGGACGAGAATGATTGCACTTGGGAGACAGAGGAGAACAATAGGAAGACATATCCAGAACTCTTTGCTGGTAAGATTTTGACTTCGATTTAGTTTTCCGCATGCTAGGATAGGCTTGTTGTAACAACCCGGAAAATCTGGGCCAGTTTAAAATTTTTATTTTGGCAATTTTAGCGAATTTTGAATATTTAAAATAGGTTATTTTAAATAATATCGACGAGGAAATTTATTTTGAATAGAATTCAAACGTATATATTATACGCGTCATCGTTAGAATATATATATTTATATATAATTATAAATAGAATTGAAAATGGCGCGGTAGTTCGATAATTCGATTTCAAACTTCAATTGAATGTACCGGGTGCAAAACAATCCGGATTTTAGTAAAACCAAAAATGATAGGATCTAATTGATGATATCTTTCCAACGAATCCGACCAATTGAGATTTCATGGCGGGAATCAATAGATATGTCCAGTTGAAAATTCTGAATAGTCGCTATGGAATTCAGGCCCTTAAAAATGGACATTTTGCAAATGACCTCGGATTTCGACGAAACCACTTTTGTTGGGTCCGTGATGTCGAATTATTGCTAGGTTTCAAATTTCATAATTTTTCGAATCAATATGTGAGCGTGGCAAAGGAAAACGCGTTTGACCAGTTTCAATTGATTTTAATCGACTGGAAATTGGCCATTTTTCCAACGGTCTCAGAATTCAACGAAACTAGTTTTGTTAGGACCGTATCGTCAATACGAAGATAGAAAATATTTTTCTGGAATTTTTCTAGTTAGTATGTGACCCCGGTAATTTGAAATGTACGTTTAAAATTCAATATAAGGACTTAAATGTAATATCAACGGAAACCGATTGTAACGATCAAACCAGCTTGCGATACATATCCCATTGTGTTCGGAATGGGGGTGAAACGCTATGGACGACAGGCGGTGGGCGTCGTTTCGAGGTCGAGTGTAAAAGTCAACCTATTTGCAAAAATAATAATTAAATAATATAAAAAAAAATTCTCTCCCTCCCTTTATCTTCATTGCCCCCCCCCCCCCCCCCCGTTCGTTATAATTCCAAACAGAAAGAATTAAAAGAAAAAAAAAACACAAAACCCTAAAACTATCGAGCCGCCGCCCCCCTCGTCTCGACGCCGACGAAGAGCCGCCCCCCTCGTGTCGACGTCTGCGAAGAAGCCGCTCCCCCCCCTTGAAGCCCTCGACCCTCTTGCGAAGACGCAGCGCCACCCCCCCTCGAAGCAGCCCCTCCTGCCACCACCGATCGAGACCCGAGCCGCCGACGTCGTCTCCTTTCCCCCCCCCCCCCCCCGCTCCTCTGTAAGTTTTTAATTTTATTTATCTATTTTATTTTAATTCTGATTTTATTTAAAAGATTAAACTGTTCTTTTTAAAAAGTATGAAACTGTTTTAAAAATAAAAACCGAATTTTTAAAAGATATTGAAAACTGTTTTTTTTTTATAATAATTTAAAAACTGTTTTGTTTTTAAAGAGTTAAAAACTGATATAAAAAGAAGATTTTAAAAACTGTTTTGTTTTTAAAGAGTTAAAACTGAATTTTTAAAAAGAAAATAAAAACTGAATTTTTAAAGTTGCAAAAACTGATTTTATTTTGAACTTTAAAATAGGAAAAAGGTTTAATCTTTTACAAGAAAAAGGTTTAATCTTTTAATAGGAAAAGATTGGAACTTGCAAAAATAAATATCATGATCTTTAAAATAGAAAAGGCGAAATTTTTATTAAGTAAAAGATGTAAGATATGATTTTTTATATTTTTAAAAGCAATAAAAATATAATTTTTATATATTGAACTTCGATAGAAAAATAGAATTTTTATATATTGAACTTCGATAGAAAAATAGGATTTTTATATATTGAACTTCGATAGAAAAATAGGATTTTTATATATTGAACTTCGATAGAAAAATAGGATTTTTATATATTGAACTTCGATATAGAAAAATAGGATTTTTATATATTGAACTTCGATAGAAAAATAGGATTTTTATATATTGAACTTCGATAGAAAAATAGGATTTTTATATATTGAACTTCGATAGAAAAATAGGATTTTTATATATTGAACTTCAATAGAAAAATAGGATTTTTATATATTGAACTTCGATAGAAAAATAGAATTTTTATATATTGAACTTCGATAGAAAAATAGGATTTTTATATATTGAACTTCGATAGAAAAATAGAATTTTTATATATTGAACTTCGATAGAAGGATATGATTTTTATATATTGAACATCGAAGTAAAAATATGATTTTTATATATTGAACATCGAAGTAAAAATTCGATTTTTATATATTGAATAGCAAAGTAAAAATGTGATTTTTACGTATGTAGTGAAAGCAGCAACGAAGGTGACAAAAAGGCGAAACGACGAAGACTTCTGCAAATGAAGAGCCGTGGAGCTAGGATAGCTATATGTGAGAACTTCTCACTCAAAATTCTTTTTCTAGTTATATATATATATATATACTAGGATGCAGACGGTGCTTAGTAGCACCCGACACCCGTCCACAGACCATGGACTTGTTTGATTGGTTGTGTAGTTGGTTAGATTATTTGATTTGGATTTGATTGTTTTGGTGAAATTGAAATTGATATGATTGATGTGTGAATGGCGTGGGCCTTCACTAGACCGGGGATAAGGCTAGGCCTTGTCCCGTTTCTAGTATCGTGCCGTTATGCCGCCGAAATTTTCTAAAATATGTTAGAAAAATAAAAATATCATTTTATTGTGTAAATGAATTGAATAGAAATTCATAGGTTGAAATAAAATGTTTTATCGTTAAAAATATAATTTTTAACGTGAAGTGAATAAAATAAAATATTCATTTATAAACCGAACGGTTTGTTTATGTACACCTATTTGAATGACATTGATTGGGACGATAAATTTTACACATCGCCCAACTGCACAAATAAAATCTGTGTTTGATTGTTTGAAAACCCCACACGGGTGTTGGGATGAAATATGAATTTCACTCATCCTGATTGATTAAATATGTCGATCGATTGATTGACAGGCTGTTATAAGCGTTAGATGTCTATATTTGATGCTTATACAGTGTAGTGCACTTTGGTTGATGGTTGATTATTTTTCCATGCTATTATATACATGTGTTGTATGAAAATCCATATAATTAACTTTATATGGTAATTGATTGGGCCTCATTCCAATTTGAAAAATAAAGAATATTATAAAATAAAAGTTCATGTGTTGACAGTACTCATCCATTGAGATTGGTCATGTGTCGAACGAAATAGTTTAGTAATAAAATTTATATCTTTATCAATATAAAATAAAAGTTCATGTGTTGACAGTACTCATCCATTGAGATTGGTCATGTGTTGAACGAAATATTTTAGTATTGACAACTATTTTGAAAAAGAAATATTTGAAATAGAATATTTGAAAATAGAAATATATGAAGCCGTATTGATTAGATTGACGCCATTTGGACGTGAACGATATTTATATCGATGAAAACGATTTCGAAATGAAATGAATTGAAAACGATTTCGAAATGAAATGAATTGAAAACGATTTCGAAATAAATTGAATTGAAAACGATTTCGAAATGAATTGAATTGAAAACGATTTCGAAATGAATTGAATTGAAAACGATTTCGAAATGAATTGAATTGAAAACGATTTCGAAATGAATTGAATTGAAAACGATTTCGAAATGAATTGAATTGAAACGATTTCGAAATGAATTGAATTGAAAACGATTTCGAAATAAATTGAATTGAAAACGATTTCGAAATGAATTGAATTGAAAACGATTTCAAAATGAATTAAATTGAAAACGATTTCGAAATGAATTGAATTGAAAACGATTTCGAAATAAATTGAATTGAAAACGATTTCGAAATGAATTGAATTGAAAACGATTTCGAAATGAATTGAATTGAAAACGATTTCGAAATGAATTGAATTGAAAACGATTTCGAAATGAAATGAATGGAAAACGATTTCGAAATGAAATGAATGGAAAATGATTTCGAAATGAATTAAATTTAAAACGATTTCGAAATGAATTGAAAACGAATTCAAATGGAATTGAAAGCGAATTGAAATGAATTCAAATTGAATTGAAATTTGAATTGAATAGAAATGAATTTTAAAACGAATTTATAAAGAAGTATTCAATTTTGATTTGAATTGAAATGGAAGTTGAAATTGCTTTTGAAACGAATTTTAAAACTATTTATATAATTCGTTTTAAATAGAAATCGACGAAATATATATTATATATATAATATAATGGCCTGAATAGAACGCGCCGCGCCGCGGCAGTTCGTGAATTTCGACCATTTATTTCAAACGGACATTACGGGAGATCCGACCGTCGGATTCTCCTAAAACCAGAACCGTTGGGTTCGTATCGAAAAGAGCTTTCTAACGAATGTGATAAATTAGAAATCTAACAGTTGGATTTGGAGATACGTCCAAATCAAATTCGAAAAAGGTCGCTGTAAGTGCAGTTCGATGGCCATTGTTGGAAATCGACTGTACGGGCCTTGATAAAATTATTAAAAATAGTAATAATTTGTGTAAAATCATAAGAAATGATTTGGGAAGAATTGGGATGAAAAACTCCATATTTGAAAAGATAAAAATAGATTTTTATCGAATTGAACTAGTTTTGAACTAGAATTATAATTCTATTTATTTTTAAATAAATAAATTGAATTCGAAAAGGGTTTTAAAAATAACCAAAATTTCCAATGATTGCATTGGAATGGATTTGAATCGAAATTGTCTTCGGAATATTTCGATGCTGAAATTCGTGATTATACAGGTGTTGTTATGGAAATTTGAAAGATACAGATATTTATATCGTTATTTCCAATACGACATTTGTTAATCGTAGAATTTGATATTGAATATAAGCCGGGATATTTTCTATTCAGAGCCTTGTATTTAATATCAAATGTGATTTGGGTTTGTCGTGAATGGTGTCTTCACTAACACTGTTCTTGAACCCAGTTGAGAAAAGATTAAATCTTTTTATTTAGATTTAATGAAGTGTACCAATTAAATAATATTTAATTGGAATTGAATTGATATTGATTTTTGGGTTTATCGTGAACAATGTTTTAAATAACATTTGTTCTTTAACCCGATAATTAATGGAATTGATTTTTGGGTTTATCGTGGACAGTGTTTTTAAATAACACTCGTTCTTTAACCCGATAATTAATGAAGCTGATTTTGGGTTTATTGTGAACTGTGTTTTTAAATGACACGGATTCTTTAACCCAGTCACAGATTAAAACTAAGTGGAGTTTTAATGAATCTTTAATTATATTGAAATAATCGAAATGGAGTATCACCAGTTTTGCTCCAGGCGATAGTTAAATCTTTAATTAGATTTGAACGTGAAATGGTAATTGAATTTACCGATAACACCGTGGTGTTAGATATGAAGTATAACCAGTTTTACTTCATGGGATGAATAGGTTGGGATTGGGAAATTAAAACAAATGATTACTTCGGTAAGGTTCGTTAATCCCGACTAGTTTGAATTGATATTCAAAAATAGATTATAGAATAAATTCAAGAAATTTGTCTTGGATAAAATTAATGGGAACCTTTCCCTAAGAATGTGAAATTTAGAAACTAACTGTCGGTTGGCCAAGCAGAATGGTTTTCTGAATATTGATCTGATGTTGGTTTCGGCCTTCGGGGTTAATATTTGGGGAATTATTCTCTTGATTAATTTACGGTTAGTGACTAATGAATTGGAATGAGGCGTATGTTGTGTTTGTGTAACACTTTTATAATATATACGCGAGTTATTCAGAAGGACCGGGTTTATCCCATTCTGAATAACTGATTCGACGTGATGTCGAAGATGAAGACGATGGTCGAAGACCGGAAGTCTTCACGTCGTTTGGGTGATAGCTGATGATCTTGATTGGGCTGTACACCCAAGAAGATGGAAACAGTTGGTGATCGTCCAGACGTACTTGGAGATCGATGGATATGCGGGGTACTAGGTGCCTCCGGTTTCGTTCAGACCCAGAACGGACTTGTAAATGGACTGTGTGTCTGACATCGGATTTCATTCTGTGTGACTGATATCGGTTGCATAGGATGGTTTGCCTGTGTGACATGCTAAGATGCAAATGATCAAGGCTTCTGTTGAAAAGCAAAGTCTTGTGGTTGATGATCAAAGCACGGCCTTTGTGGCGTAGCTTTGTGTAACGTTTACCTCGCGTGTTTCACACCAGGTATGAACCAAAAACGGGAGACGGACCTCAGGGAGGGCCTGCGTTTCCTCCTAGCTAGAAGTGGCGTCAGTGGTTTTACACGCCCTGACGAGTTTGACTTATGTGGTTGTTGCTGTTGCGAGGCGCCTCGGTTAGATCGGACGATCCGGGTCCGATGGAGTCATTCGTTGGCTCGCTTACGCCCCAAAGGGCGGCGAAACGCAGTGTCCAGGGTTTAAGTTTAATCCACATCGGTGGACCGGCCCTGACGATCTAAAGGGTTGATGCGTTCTGATCCTGAGACTCGGGCTAGGCAGTCTCGAATCGGTTGAGGACTATCTTTTGCCTCGGTTCATAGACGGAAATCCAATTTCGAAATACGTGACTTTGCGGTTTTATTTGTAAACCTATATATGGCGACATAGTGGCATGGGACGCTCATGCCGCCTATGATGATACTTATGATTTGAAGTTGTTTTATACACTATGCACTTACAATAGTATCAAATGATTTGTTTTAAACGTATCAAGCATTCTTTGGCTGTTATAAGGTAAAAACCCTATCCCCCGGCTTGCGTTGCATTGTGTGATAGGACCTGGGTCTTATAACAGCTTCATTTTTCTTTATTTAGCATTGCGCTGTTTGTTTTATGCACTGGTATTCTTGGGAGGAAACCCGTTCCGTGTTATACGGCGTGGTCCCTTGATTTACCTAATGATTTAAAATAAAGATTAATAACTGTTTTAGTTCTCACACCAGTCACATGACTGACCTGGAGTTTATTGTTTTAACCTAAACTCTGGGTGCCCTTATTTTGACACGGGCAGCTAGTAGTTTTGGTTTTGCAGATTTATATTCACAGGATCCTGGTTTACAGTTGGAACGATATCCGGAAAGCTTTGTATCCGTATATCTCATTCTAGTTGTGTATTGTATTATTTTTCCGCTGCGATGTATTTAAATGTAATTTAAATCTCTGATATTTCTGTGTAATATTCATTTATACTCTGTATATTCTTGTAATCTGATGCATTGTTGTAATATACAATGAAACGTTCTTCTGTATGCGTTCTGTTTTGTCGTGTTCTCAAACGATAGGGCGTTTCGAACGGCCTGGGCCGGTTTAGCGACTGGTTCGGACCGAGCGAAATTCCTTCTCGTCACACTTGTTTACTTGTTTTTCATGTTTGATTGTTGTATGTGGCTGTTAGGCATGCAGGATCTTTTGTATGTTTTGGGTTAAGGAATTTCGGGGACAAAATTTCTTAAGGGGGGGGAGAGTGTAACAACCCGTATTATACGCATCATAGGATCGTAGAATATTTATTTCTTTCACATACAAAGTCGTATGGTCATGTAACTTTGGGAGACGACTATTGGGGTCATTTCCCATGTTCATGATTTTTGTTGATTTTTAAATGACCATTTTACCCCTAGTTGGTACTGTTTTGGCCATAACTTTTGACTGGAAAGGAATTTTGACCTGAAACCACTTCCATTGTCTCCGGCTGATGGTTTACAATTCCGTAGAGTAGTCACATTAGCCAAACGGACTCACCGTTTGGGAGATATGGCTGAAACAAGTTTCAGATGGTGAAAAACAACTTGTTTGGGCTTAACCGGGTAATTAGTAGCTAGGCCCAAAGGGGATTTCAGGATTTGAGATGTATAGGGGCTGATTAGGGTTAGAAAACATTTCTTTCAGCCGCCACTTTCATTCATGGAATTCTAGCAATGGCCTCCAACACCCAAATCACCTTCTAATCACTTTCTAATCAAGTTTTGGCTTAATCTACACCAAATTTAGGAGAGAAAACACGAAAGCAAGGTTAGAGCTGCTGTTAGACATCAGTATTCACCCAAATCAGCGAGGTTTCAGTTCTGGGAATCTTATTTTTGGCCAAGGTGAGTGATTAGCATTGTTTTGACGCTAATTACAGTTAATTAAGGGTAATTAGTGAAGATTAGCGAATTTACACACTAATAAATTCTGGAAAAATATCTATAAATTCGAAAATAATATTTTATGCCTCTGGTAGAAATTTGGTTTAATTTGATTAAGTTTTATGATTAGTTTTGCTTAAACATGCTTAAGGGAAAATATGGGGTTTTAGGTACATTTGATCCATTTTGACATGTAAATTCGTTGTTTTGGTGTTTGTGGTTAGTTTGTTATGTTTCTATGACTGTTTGGGATGATTTGTTATTGATTAGTATAATTAGATTTGTCGAAAACGTCGTCGAATGGCGTAAACAAGTCACTGGAAAATGTTGCAGAAAGTTGTGCAGGGTTTCGGATCGGATCGGGTATGGGCTCGGATCGGGTAGGGAGCTGGGCAAGGAATCCGACCCGAACTGGAATCTGGCACAAAGAAGTTTGGCAAGAAGGAATGCCACTGTTTCGAGTTGGAGTTGGACAGAGGATCGGATCGGAGCCATGGAGCAGGATCGGATCGGAGTAGGTTAGGGAGCGAGATCGGATCGGAGGAGGCAAGCGAGCGGGATCAGAGCTATGGAGCAGGATCGGATCGGAGTAGGCTTGGGAGCGAGATCGGGTCGGAGCAGACAAGCTGGAGCAGGAGGGACGAACCGAACCGAATGGAGCGTGACATCCGAACCGAACCGACGTCTGAAGGGGAAGGATCACCGAACCGAACCGCACTCAGGAATACACCATGGAGCATTGCACCGAACCGAACCGTGTTATACGCATATATCCGAACCGAATCGAATTCAGGACCACTTCTATGCGACGACTCTTTTGAAGACCAACTCCAATTCGATCAAAACCCGAGATGCAAAGGAAGTCCAAATGAGGAGCTTTGACTCAAGATCCAGCTGGGAACCAATGAGTGGGCTTCATGATTGGGATTTGCTGCGGGACGTGTGCCAAGGGGCTATCGATGTCTATGACTTTGGATCACTATGTATGGGAGGTACGTGAACGGATTCAGGGCCACAGTGGCCTAGGTACGACTAAAGGGATATAAACCAATAAAGTGGGGTCATTTGTAAAGATTTGGTCATGACTCCATGTGGTAAGCTTGGTGGTAGCAGTAGTTGTACAAGTCGAACACCGTCACTACTTCGATGGGTCTAGTGATTGACAGTGGTGGACATCGTACGCTTTACGCACTGAGTGAGAGACGTGAGGATGGTTGCTATGGATGATTTGTTTGCCATCATTATGACATGCACACCCCATCCCCGTATTCTTACACTATTTATTATGGCACCTTAGAATATTGTACGGTATGTGGTACTAACTCTTTGGTTGCAGGTCCAGGTTCAGGTATGGTTTAGTATACTTGTTATTGTTCTGTTTAGATGCTTATCGCTCATACCAGGCTTTATGTCTGACCCAGAGTTTTATGTCTCCCCTTATTACTCTGGGTGCTCACATGAGCAGACTAGAGACAGGTTAGCTGGTGATGCACGGGTAGATGATCCGGAGACGAGCAGGAGGCTTCCACGTAATGTATATATAGTATTCTCCCTGTGTTGTTGAAGATCACTGCTTGGGCATTAGTAGTGCATCTTCTACTTTAAGCTTTCTTTTGTTTTAGAGACAGTAAATTTGGAAAAGTTGTAATAAGCTGTACTTGGATTTCCGCTGCTCTGATGTTGATGTTGATATTAGTTATCAGCTTATGCACTGTCTCACCTGTTTTATGTCAAGTATGTTATTATTATATTTTATTCCATGCGCTGTGAGACATTCTACAGGTTCCTCGTTAGTTAATTCCCTTCTTTCCTTTCTTCTGACGACTGTCCCATACTAGTCGGGCATGTGTACAACGCACTTTTGGAGGAAATGCAGGCTGGTGCGGGGCGGGCAGTCACATTAAATTTCATGTCTTTTATTCACATCTAAAATGTGAATAAAATAATCTTTTTAAATTCATGTTCTTATTCACATCTAAAATGTGAATAAAATAATCCTTTCTAAATTCATCTTTTTATTTGCATCTACAATGCAAATAAAATGTAAAATTTTTTATTTTCTTTTGTAATCTTTTATTTACATTTTAAAATGAAATCTTTCATTTCACTCTTAACTACATTACAAAATGTAACTTTTATATTCTTTCTTTAATTACATTGCAAAATGTAATCTTTCCTAATGTAATCTTTTCTTCTCTTTTCTAATTTATGTTTACAATCACTTTAAAAAGTACAATTCCTTTTCTATGTTTTATTTGCATCTAAAAAGAATAATTTCTATGTTAACACTTTTCTACGTACTCTATTACCATATAAAAGAATAATTCCTATGTACCATTTTCTATGGATTCTAATGACATATAAAGGTAAATTTTATAAGTTATCATTTTTCTATAAACTCTAATGGCATATAAAAGTATATTCTATGTGTTAAAAAATTTCTATGCATTCTAATATTATAAAAATTAATATTTTTCTATGTTAACATTTACTATCCATTCTAATATAATATAAATAATATTTTTCTATGTTAACAAATATCATATAAAAGAGTATTTTACATGTAAACATTTCTAACCTTCATATTAACATAAAAAAGATATTTTTATGTTAAATCAATTCTAACATTTCAACAAAACAAATAAAAGTGATATATTTGCTTTGTTGTCAATCCTAACTCAACGAAACAAATAAAAAGTGATATTTTATCTACTCAACATTTTATAACTAAAATGTTATTTTTTTTCTCCCTAACATTTTATAACTAAAATGTTATTCTCCTTTATTTTAACATTTTATAACTAAAATGTCATTTTTATATTCATCATAACATTTTATGTTTTAACTATTCAAGTTTGTCAAGAATGACCATTGTATTTTTTCAATTCAAATTTGGCATAAATGACAATTATATTATGTCAACTCTAATTTAGCACACATGACAATTATAATTTGTCGCTTCTAATTAAACATATATTTATGATTTGTCAATTCTACTCCAACATACATGACATTTATAACTTATCAATTTTAATTAAACATACATGGCATATATGATTTATCCACTCTAATTAAATATACATGGCAAATTTACACTAATATAACATGTATAACATACTCGATGAACTTTATACTAATACAACATGTATAACAACAATGATAAATTTATGTTATAATATAATTTAGCTTCTAACATAATTTACAATTTTTGTGCTAACATAAATGACATATAAAAGTAAATTTTATATGTTCACCTTTTTCTATGAATACTAATGACATATAAAAGAATATTTCTATTTGTTTACATTTTCTATGTATTCTAATTATCTAAAAAGAAAGTGACTACAAAATATGTAATTCCTGATCTAATGTAACATTTTACATAAAGATGTAATTCCTATTCCTAATATAACAAACTACATAAAGATGTAATTTCTATTCATAACATTAAAATGTACTTTATATCAAAATCATGTTTTAATTCTAAAAATTGAACCTTTTTTTTTTATTCCCATCTTTAACCCAACAAACTGTATAAGAGTTGGTACTTCATTTTAGCGACGATTCTAATCTAACAAGAATGGTTTTAAGATGACATTTCATTTTGTTGAAATATACTAGTTCAACAACTTAACACAATTTGGTGTTTCATATTTTTGATCATCTTATCTAACCAAAAATTATATATATATATATATACACATACACATATATATTCTCCCTTTATCACTACAAATTGATCTAAATGTTTCTAACAAATTATCTCACGACAGATAAATATGTCTGACCATTTATCACCCAATAACATTACCCAACAAACAGATCCATACATCACATTCAACACAGAACAATCATGAATAATAGAAAACATAAACTTACTGTAGATTTGTGATAATGAATTCAGAATTATTTTTAATTTAAATAAATAAAGAGAATCCTCACAAACAAATCTGTATGAGCACATCACATACAAATTAATCACGTAGCCAACATATACAGCGAATCAACGATTTATTCTAATTATTTTAAAATAAATAATAATAAAAATAAATTAGGATTTCTCACTTTGATTTGATTCTGTTCAGTTCAGAATAAAATTTTCCCTAAATTCTGGTTTTCTCTGTTTCAGATCTAGTCAGCTTCATGTTGTAGATCTGCGCTTCACGATTCCAGCGTTTTTCGTTTCGCTAAATTTCGATAAGATTTGAAAGAGTTATGGATTTTTAAAGTTTAGTTACACTTTAAAATAATTCATTAACTACTAATTACATGTATAATCCGTTGTCTTCCTCTTACTCCTCATCGTCTGTTTTACTGGACTGAAACGAACCCATCTTCAACAGCCTAGGGCTTGTCATCGCTTCACCCACAAGGCGTCGGACCTAGATCGGACATCACCCCGCCGCCGGCCTTGCCACGAGCCACCAACGACGTTGTTCTCAAGGGACTCGGCCCCCCCTTCGTCGCACCAAACCACTTGAAACGTGCCATCTTGTAAGCGCGATTCCAGCCCAACCGATCATCAGAAACTAATCATGGCCGTTGAATTGAATAATCTCGGAGAGCTCTTCGATTTTGTTTTTAAAACTATGAAAATCGTTGAAGAATTTTGAGGAAAAGGGGGAGTGAAGATTGGAAGATAGAGGCCATTGAATATAGGAGAGAGGCGGCTGCTGTATTGAGAAAGTAGGGTTACGTATTTGGCCCGTATATGTACAGTATATATAGCATATTTTTATTTAATTTAATTTAGTTATTTTCCAAAAATATCTGTATGTTGATACAAACTACAAATCAAATCCAAAGAGTGTCTCCCCTAGCTAATAACCCCCATTCCGGACACAATGGAATATGTTTCGTAACCCAATTCGGTTGTTACGATGAGTTTTTTTTAAATTAAAACATAAATATTTAATTATTTAATTTGATCGTACATTTTAATTTACCGAGGCCACACACTACATCTAAAAATTACATAAAAAATATTTTTGATTATGGTTTGATGATACGGTCCTAACAAGAGTAATTTCATCGAATTTCGAGACCGTTTGAAAAATGACCACTTTCAAGTGGATTAAATTTGACGGAAACTGACAAAACACATTTTCCTTTGCCACACTCTCATTTTAATTTGAAAAATTATGGAAAATTAAACCTAGCAATAATTTGACATTCCGGTTCCAACAAAAGTGGTTTCGTCGAAACCGAGGTCGTTTGCAAAATGGCCATTTTTAAGGCCTGTATAATAAATTTAAATATATATAAATTCTACAGCGACTTTTCTAAATTTTAAACTGGACATAATTTTCAACTTTTAAAGTGAAATTTCAGTTTCTCACATTCGTTAGAAAGATATGATTAAATAGATTTAAATATTTCTAGTTTTACTGAAATCCGATTTATTTTGAATCCTATACATTCAGTTAAATTTTAAAATCAAATTTTCAAACTATAGTGCTGTTTTAAACTCCTTTTATAGTTAAATTAAATTTATTCGTTTCAACTTCGATCAAAAATAATTTTTTAGTCGTTATTATTTTAAATATTCTAAATTCATTAAAATTTCTAAAATAAAAATTTTAAATTGGCCCCAAAATTCCGGGTTGTCACAATCTCCCCCACTTCAAATCTTTTCGTCCTCGAAAAGAAACGAAGCTAAAAGTTGTTTAAATAACCAACTAAAATTTATTTTTATCTTTATTGGTTTCAATAATTTTATTAGTTGATTAACTTTTCAAATATGTATAGCTTTTATATATTCAAAGATCATATTTTCCTAGCTCGGATTATATAAATACATTAATTATAAGTTCACTCAGAACTCATTCTAGGTCATTTCTAACCCCATCTCTAACGAGTTTTCTCATTCTAGGATACTACTGATCCTATCTCTAATGAGTATTCCTATTGGATATTACTAATCCAATGTAGTAACCCGAAAATCCGGGGGAATTTGAGCTGACTAAATAACACAAGTCCAACCCAAATCGCACTGGAAATTCAAGAAAACTAATAGAAAGAAGACAGAGGGTGAGGATAGATAAGATAGAACTTATAGAATAGAAGAAGAAGAAGAACATCATCATCAGAGTAAACACGAATCTTACAGCGGAACGAATAAAATATACATAACATATCTTTGAAATAACATCAGTATATGTATAAAATAACACTTATCAGAGTACAACACTTACAACAACAGTGGAAATAATAATAGCTATAGAATCCTGAAGCCTCCTGCTCCAGTTCTTCAAGTATACCTGTAAATCCTGACTACTTGACTGCACGTACAAATTCAGGCACCCAAGAGTTTAAGGAAAACAAAATAAACTCCGGGTCATTCATGTGACTGGTGTGAATAAACTCAAATCATTTAAACAGGTATATGATATCTCATAAGACCACGCCGTGAATACGGAACGGGTTTTTCCCTTATGAGAATCCAAATAACTTTTCAAAGCAATATCATTCTGATATTATAATAATGTCTAAGTACAAATAAATATCAATCTAGCAGAAACGCTTGCATCTCACGTTACTACATATATAGTATACAATCAAAATCGCAAGCTCGTATTGGATGATTGGATTCCCAACTATGACAAGGTATGGAACCACCTTCCGATCAGTGTACTCTAGGAACGATACACTGGAGTTCAACAAGAACATCTTACAACTCAGCCACACATGACCGACCACTCATTTCGCTTGAGTGTATCGAATGTACATCACAAACGGTTGGGATCAACAACCGTTTCCCGTATATATATGGGACAGCATTGATAGATTTAAGAAACAAATGAATATTCACTAGATAGGTGATTATACACCCTACTTCGGTGCGACCGACTTAGCCATGCTGCCTGCCCGATTTCTGTCATTTACCGGATGTGAGGCTAGAAGCTACGCTTTATCATCACAATAGATTCACTTCGAATGCCACATTGTCAGATCCATCGAAAATCACTAATTGACGTCTACAACAATACATTACGTGTCAGCTAAAGGAAGTTTCCTTCTCCACTTCCGCTCTTGATACGGTTAAAGAAATCAATGTACGTGACCTTTCTGGAAATACTCTGTCAGACATCCATCTTCATTTACTTAAAATGACACATCGTCATACCCACCAAATCACAAATTGACTTATCCAAAAATAACACGGGTATACAGCTAAGAGAAACGAATTCCTCTGCCACCAAACGTGAATACGTTTGAACAGATCAACTTACGCGATCCATTGGATATACTCTGTCAGACCTTCGTCCATACAAGTTGTCCTGGGACTGGACAAACCGAAGGCACTATTCTGTAAACAGGATAGCCCTTGCATTTTACTCCGTCTTCAATTTTCTTTGGCATATATGATCCGCGACGCTTATGCCAATACAGAGTGGTTCTTTGGATAAAAATCCAACCGGTCTCTCCATATTAACAACGTTAAAATGGTCAAAACTTCGATAGTCTGTGAGTTAACTATCAAAGAAAAACAAGTGTGCAAACAACGATATTATTCCCAGATGGAAATTATATCGAACAAACATCATTTAACATTAATCTCTTTAGTTCATTTATTTACTTATCTCCTGTTTCCCTATATTCTAAATTCTTATTTTCTTTTATCAGAAAACATTTCTGATTCTCGTTTGGAAAACATTTCCAAAACTCCTTTACGATCAAACCTTACCATTTCTTAGTTAAGAAGGAAGTCACTCAAGTTGGGGTATAATTACCTCTCAGACCTTAACTGAACAACGTTATAACTTCGAAATGGTCAAAGTTTATCTTTTAATCTTTAACAACTTCTTTACGCCTTTCTCGGATTCAATTTTACTAGTCCACTTCTATATTTAAAACATTGGTTATAACGATAACGTTATAATCCCAACTTTCGAATTATCTAACTTTAATTATAACTTCTATTCTTATTAGTGAATAATTAACCTAACACTTATTTATTTATAAATAAATAAATCTCTATTTAAACACTGGAAAGTATAAGTACTTTCCCGAATTCGATATAATCGAATTTGTCGATTTACTCTCTTCGAGAAATCTCTATCTGATTAACTTTTCTTCGAATAACCTATATTCGATTAACTTCTTCTCGAATAACCGATATTCGATAATCTCTCTTCGAATAACTAATATTCGATAACTCTTCCTTTTCAAATATCTCATATTTGAAAATCTCACTTCGATTAAACTATAATCGATAACTCCATCCGATGAAACTAACATCGATAACTCCTTTCGATGAAACTAACATCGATAACTCCTTTCGATGAAACTAACATCGATATATTTAACTCGACGAACTTAACTCGACTAACTTAACTTGACTCGACTAACTCTACTTACTTGGTTCGACCAATTCGACTCGATTAACTAGGCTCGACTAACTTGGTTTAATTAACTCAACTTGATTTAACTCCTATCGAATAACTAATATTCGATTTAACTCCATTTACTCCATTCGAATAACTAATATTCGATAACTCTATTTAACTCCATTTAACTCTATTCAACTCCATTTAACTCTATTCAACTCCATTTAACTCTATTCAACTCCATTCGAATAACTAATATTTGATTAACTCTAGTTCGTTTTAACTCTAATCAATTAACTCTACCTAATTAACTCCAACTGGTTAACTCTAACTGATTAACTCTAACTGATTAACTCTAACTAGTTAACTCTATTTGACTAACTTGACTTGACTAACCCCTTTCGAATAACATATTCGATTAACTAACTTTCGAATACCATATTCGATTAACTAACTTCGGATACCATATTCGATTAACTAACTTCGAATACCATATTCGATTAACTAACTTCGAATACCATATTCGATTAACTAACTTCGAATACCATATTCGATTAACTTTATTCACTTTATAAAGATTTCCTTTTTAACAACGTTTTATTCATTTGAAAAGATTTACTTTTAAATAACGGTTCTACACTTTAAAAATGATTTTCTTTTTATAATGTTTCCTTTCCAATTCTATTTGTAAATGGTTTACAAATATTTCCTTTTCAAATTTATTCTTGAAATATTCTAACTCCTAATTTTTTTCGGAAAAATTCGCCATAACCTCCTTTGTAACGGGAGTATCGGGAAAATCCCCAAACCCGCCACACAGGCCTTTCCATTCAAAAAGAAATGTTTTGAATTTATTTCCTTTTCAAATATCTCCTATTTATAAATACCCCAATTTATAAATATTCCTTATTTATAAATATTTAAATTTATAAATATCTCTTATTTATAAATATTCCAATTTATAAATATTCTGTTTTCAATATCACTTTGAAAATCCCCTTATCAACGTCCCGGTATGTTATGGTATTCAATCATATCAAATCACGATGTTTAATATCGTCCAAGCACATATAATCACCCACAGATTTTATATCACATTATATATCACAATATATAAATCACAGTAAAATAACTGTTGAGGAATCCAGTGGATTCCTCCAACCTGTTTCCCTGCATCACAGATGTTACACAATATAGATAACATCACTTTCAGTTCCATATGATATATTCTGTTAAACAGAATCAATATAGAAATTTAACTAACTGACTAGCAGTTCAATCAAACAATCAACACACAGTCAAACAGACAATTTTAACAGTTCTAACAATACAACATGAAATTATAAACTGTTCAGAGTTAGTGAGATTTACTCACTTTCGCAGTTCATCGTTAAAGAACGATAAGCTGTTATTTGATTTGAATCAAACAGTTTAATTCGCCGTAAATTCATACGAGCTCCAATGGACTTCCAGTCAGCTCCAGCGTGTAGCTCTCGTCCATACGATCCCGACGGATCTTGTTTCGCTGAATTCTGATGAGGTATGACCAAGATATTTAGTTTCGAAGTTAAAAACGGAATTTAAATTAAAAAATAAAATTTCCTTTTCCTCTTAATTGGGCTTTCACCTTTTGTTTACCCGGCCTACAAATACTTGAAATCCACGGCCCAGCTCCTTATAAATTTCAACCGAAAGTCTTCTTCCTCTTCGCTACATCAGGAAGCAAAAACCACGACCATAGCCGATCCTTCATTCCCCCTTCCTCCTCCCACACTCCACTACAAATCGAACCAAAACCGCCATCCTCCTCCTCGCCTCAAACCGCACACCCCCATACCCTTAGAGAGCAACTCGGCGGCCTCTAAGGATTCCCGTCGAACCCATTCTCCACACAGACAGCGACGTTTTCGAGCACCGAAACCCACAAATCCATCACCACCGAACCTCCTAAACACCCTGACCACCCTCATATGCACCAATTCTGATATTTGTGCTTCAATCACTCGATTTCCTTAACCCTAGTCTACTGTACCAAAGAGGACAGCGGACCAAATGAAGTTCGAACGCCATAAAAATTGGTATTAAAACGAAGAGGGAGATATCAGAAAGTCAAATACACATCTAGAATGATTTATAGATTTTTCTTGTATATTCTTTTGATTTTTACACCTTGCGTTTTGATTTTCCAGAAAGAATGTGACGGCGCAAAAACTGAAATTAGGTTTAGAAGTGGGTTAGATGCATATTTATAGGGTAGGTAAATATCCAGATATTTTTATTCGATTTTTATATTCATTTATTTTGAACTGCTTCTTGTATTAGTCTTCTAAAAATTCCTGCGACCACATACAATACCCAAAAATCACGAAAATTGACATGCAACTAGAGTACGACATTACGGTCCCAACGAAACTGGTTTCGTCGAATTCCGACTTCGTATGCTCGCACAGCGTATTTTTAACTGTCAAAATACTGACTGTTTCTCACTCTAAAAATCCGTACGACCACACAAGGACTCTAAAAATCACGAAACTTGGAATCTAACAATAATTTGACATTGCGGATCCAACAAAACTGGTTTCGTCGAATTCCGACTTCGTTTGCAAAACTGGTTATTTTTAAAGCTCTGAATGACCCATTTAAATATATAAATATATATAAATATTATTAAATTAAATATTAATAAATTAATATTATCGTATATACCCATATACGATATCGTCCGGCTCTAGAATATCACCTCAGATTTTATGACTTGATTTCCAGACTCCAGATTATCCCGATATTCAGTTCGTATCGAAAAAAATCGATTTATAACGTATATAAAGCGTCGCAAATTATAAAGGAATTTTACAGCGACTTTTCTGAAATTTGATTTGGACGTACATCGTAATCTATCCGACGAAATCCCGATTTTTCTCTTCCACTAGAAAGATATACTCCACCAGCTCCACACGTTTCTTGTTTCACAGAAATCCGGCTTAAAACGAATCCTGTATATCCAGTTGAAGTTCAAATTGCCAAATAGCGAACTGCAGCGCCATTTCGAGCTCGTTTATAAATATATTATAAACTATACATTCAACTGTCGTCGATTCAATATAATCGTTATTATATTTCGAATCGAAACTCCACCAAATCTCGTATGCTATTCAATTCACACGATATTGTGAATTTCACTATTTCTGACTATTTCGACATTATAATATATTATATTATATTATAATTATTAATTAAATATTCAATATTATTTAATTCACGTTCTCGATATCGATAAATTGATATTTAATAATTAAATAAATAAATTATGCAACAACAAAAAATGCGGGTTACTACAATCTTCCCCCCTTAATAAAATTTCGTCCTCGAAATTGTTAAGCTAGGGGATGACCCTATCTTCTGGGTAAAAATTTATCTGTTTACCTCTTGTCTCGGGTTTCAACTGAACCAATTAATATCGACTAAAATGTTAATTTATTCCGACTAACTAAATTTTCAAAACTTCTGAAAATTTTCTAACACCTTAACTTTTCGAAAATTTTTGCCAGCACCTCCTTTGTACTGGTCAATATCTCAAACTCCAACTCGCCTCTCTGGGCCTTCTTTAACCCAAAAGAAAATCAAACAGCCAAGCGGCTTGCCAATTTGGCTCATAAATCTCATATCCATATATAATATAAACTGGTACCTTTTTGTCGGGAATATCAACTCTATCACTTCCATATGCTATCAACTCAGCTTATACCAGTGTTATTTCCATCAAATTTCAATCAGTTCATATCCTCAAAACCAAATCGAATTTCATTCGAACCCCAATATCAAATTCCAAATTCTTAACTCATCAACCCAATTCCATAACGGATTATTCTCTAATCCAATTCAATTCTATTTAACTCAGTTCAAGTTAATATTTCAATTTATTTCTACTATCTTATTCTATTTAACTTCATAAGTTAAAATTAAATTCCGAAACTTAACTTCCTGGGTCTATTTCAAATCAATTTGAAATTACAATGCCAATTCAAAACCTTTGAATTTCTAAACAACTTGTTTTCTCAAAACAATTCAAAAACAAAACCTTTGGTAGTAGTCCGTCACTTAGAACTCGAAAATGAACACTGATGATGTCGCGATTCATCATCAGAATCTATTTTCCAGCTATCGAAGTGAGTTCAATACTATATCACCTTCAGTTTGAAAAACGTTTTCAAAATCTCTCAGGAACTTAAAATTTCCTTATTTTAATTCCAATCTGATTTAAATTCAGATTTTTCTTCATTTTATTTCATATACTTTACTTATATGAATTCTGATTAGTCATTTATAATCATTTTACCTTTTTATAATCTTACTCGATTATAATAACAACCAACACAACCAATATACTATATCAAATATATTTGGGTAAAATTATTCCATTTACCCTCTTTCAAAACATACCATGACAGTTCATCGTATTCGAGTGTTTAGTAGCCCCTATCGATACAGTGGATCAAACCGATCGACCAGAATTCACAAACAACTCAACCAATAAAACTCCACAATATAAAATCATTTTATATTAACTAACAAATACGTTCACTCGTATATATACACTCAAACTCAGTCTAGGATATTACTAATCCCATCTCTACTGAATCACGCCACAGAGCCAAGGTAATAACTAAACCAATGCTCTGATACCAACTGTAGTAACCCGAAAATCCGGGGGAATTTGAGCTGACTAAATAACACAAGTCCAACCCAAATCGCACTGGAAATTCAAGAAAACTAATAGAAAGAAGACAGAGGGTGAGGATAGATAAGATAGAACTTATAGAATAGAAGAAGAAGAACATCATCATCAGAGTAAACACGAATCTTACAGCGGAACGAATAAAATATACATAACATATCTTTGAAATAACATCAGTATATGTATAAAATAACACTTATCAGAGTACAACACTTACAACAACAGTGGAAATAATAATAGCTATAGAATCCTGAAGCCTCCTGCTCCAGTTCTTCAAGTATACCTGTAAATCCTGACTACTTGACTGCACGTACAAATTTAGGCACCCAAGAGTTTAAGGAAAACAAAATAAACTCCGGGTCATTCATGTGACTGGTGTGAATAAACTCAAATCATTTAAACAGGTATATGATATCTCATAAGACCACGCCGTGAATACGGAACGCGTTTTTCCCTTATGAGAATCCAAATAACTTTTCAAAGCAATATCATTCTGATATTATAATAATGTCTAAGTACAAATAAATATCAATCTAGCAGAAACGCTTGCATCTCACGTTACTACATATATAGTATACAATCAAAATCGCAAGCTCGTATTGGATGATTGGATTCCCAACTATGACAAGGTAAGGAACCACCTTCCGATCAGTGTACTCTAGGAACGATACACTGGAGTTCAACAAGAACATCTTACAACTCAGCCACACATGACCGACCACTCATTTCGCTTGAGTGTATCGAATGTACATCACCAACGGTTGGGATCAACAACCGTTTCCCGTATATATATGGGACAGCATTGATAGATTTAAGAAACAAATGAATATTCACTAGATAGGTGATTATACACCCTACTTCGGTGCGACCGACTTAGCCATGCTGCCTGCCCGATTTCTGTCATTTACCGGATGTGAGGCTAGAAGCTACGCTTTATCATCACAATAGATTCACTTCGAATGCCACATTGTCAGATCCATCGAAAATCACTAATTGACGTCTACAACAATACATTACGTGTCAGCTAAAGGAAGTTTCCTTCTCCGCTTCCGCTCTTGATACGGTTAAAGAAATCAATGTACGTGACCTTTCTGGAAATACTCTGTCAGACATCCATCTTCATTTACTTAAAATGACACATCGTCATACCCACCAAATCACAAATTGACTTATCCAAAAATAACACGGGTATACAGCTAAGAGAAACGAATTCCTCCGCCACCAAACGTGAATACGTTTGAACAGATCAACTTACGCGATCCATTGGATATACTCTGTCAGACCTTCGTCCATACAAGTTGTCCTGGGACTGGACAAACCGAAGGCACTTTTCTTTAAACAGGATAGCCCTTGCATTTTACTCCGTCTTCAATTTTCTTTGGCATATATGATCCGCGACGCTTATGCCAATACAGAGTGGTTCTTTGGATAAAAATCCAACCGGTCTCTCCATATTAACAACGTTAAAATGGTCAAAACTTCGATAGTCTGTGAGTTAACTATCAAAGAAAAACAAGTGTGCAAACAACGATATTATTCCCAGATGGAAATTATATCGAACAAACATCATTTAACATTAATCTCTTTAGTTCATTTATTTACTTATCTCCTGTTTCCCTATATTCTAAATTCTTATTTTCTTTTATCAGAAAACATTTCTGATTCTCGTTTGGAAAACATTTCCAAAACTCCTTTACGATCAAACCTTACCATTTCTTAGTTAAGAAGGAAGTCACTCTAGTTGGGGTATAATTACCTCTCAGACCTTAACTGAACAACGTTATAACTTCGAAATGGTCAAAGTTTATCTTTTAATCTTTAACAACTTCTTTACGCCTTTCTCGGATTCAATTTTACTAGTCCACTTCTATATTTAAAACATTGGTTATAACGATAACGTTATAATCCCAACTTTCGAATTATCTAACTTTAATTATAACTTCTATTCTTATTAGTGAATAATTAACCTAACACTTATTTATTTATAAATAAATAAATCTCTATTTAAACACTGGAAAGTATAAGTACTTTCCCGAATTCGATATAATCGAATTTGTCGATTTACTCTCTTCGAGAAATCTCTATCTGATTAACTTTTCTTCGAATAACCTATATTCGATTAACTTCTTCTCGAATAACCGATATTCGATAATCTCTCTTCGAATAACTAATATTCGATAACTCTTCCTTTTCAAATATCTCATATTTGAAAATCTCACTTCGATTAAACTATAATCGATAACTCCATCCGATGAAACTAACATCGATAACTCCTTTCGATGAAACTAACATCGATAACTCCTTTCGATGAAACTAACATCGATATATTTAACTCG
Organism: Allium sativum; assembly: GCA_030737875.1. Lineage (NCBI taxonomy): Eukaryota > Viridiplantae > Streptophyta > Magnoliopsida > Asparagales > Amaryllidaceae > Allium > Allium sativum. The sequence goes on from CM060922.1 coordinate 543,425,576, forward strand.
ACGAACTTAACTCGACTAACTTAACTTGACTCGACTAACTCTACTTACTTGGTTCGACCAATTCAACTCGATTAACTAGGCTTGACTAACTTGGTTTAATTAACTCAACTTGATTTAACTCCTATCGAATAACTAATATTCGATTTAACTCCATTTACTCCATTCGAATAACTAATATTCGATAACTCTATTTAACTCCATTTAACTCTATTCAACTCCATTCGAATAACTAATATTTGATTAACTCTAGTTCGTTTTAACTCTAATCAATTAACTCTACCTAATTAACTCCAACTGGTTAACTCTAACTGATTAACTCTAACTGATTAACTCTAACTGGTTAACTCTATTTGACTAACTCGACTTGACTAACCCCTTTCGAATAACATATTCGATTAACTAACTTTCGAATACCATATTCGATTAACTAACTTCGGATACCATATTCGATTAACTAACTTTGAATACCATATTCGATTAACTAACTTCGAATACCATATTCGATTAACTAACTTCGAATACCATATTCGATTAACTTTATTCACTTTATAAAGATTTCCTTTTTAACAACGTTTTATTCATTTGAAAAGATTTACTTTTAAATAACGGTTCTACACTTTAAAAATGATTTTCTTTTTATAATGTTTCCTTTCCAATTCTATTTGTAAATGGTTTACAAATATTTCCTTTTCAAATTTATTCTTGAAATATTCTAACTCCTTATTTTTTTTGGGAAAATTCGCCATAACCTCCTTTGTAACGGGAGTATCGGGAAAATCCCCAAACCCGCCACACAGGCCTTTCCATTCAAAAAGAAATGTTTTGAATTTATTTCCTTTTCAAATATCTCCTATTTATAAATATCCCAATTTATAAATATTCCTTATTTATAAATATTTAAATTTATAAATATCTCTTATTTATAAATATTCCAATTTATAAATATTCCAATTTATAAATATTCTGTTTTCAATACCACTTTGAAAATCCCCTTATCAACATCCCGGTATGTTATGGTATTCAATCATATCAAATCACGATGTTCAATATCGTCCAAGCACATATAATCACCCACAGATTTTATATCACATTATATATCACAATATATAAATCACAGTAAAATAACTGTTGAGGAATCCAGTGGATTCCTCCAACCTGTTTCCCTGCATCACAGATGTTACACAATATAGATAACATCACTTTCAGTTCCATATGATATATTCTGTTAAACAGAATCAATATAGAAATTTAACTAACTGACTAGCAGTTCAATCAAACAATCAACACACAGTCAAACAGACAATTTTAACAGTTCTAACAATACAACATGAAATTATAAACTGTTCAGAGTTAGTGATATTTACTCACTTTCGCAGTTCATCGTTAAAGAACGATAAGCTGTTATTTGATTTGAATCAAACAGTTTAATTCGCCGTAAATTCATACGAGCACCAATGGACTTCCAGTCAGCTCCAGCGAGTAGCTCTCGTCCATACGATCCCGACGGATCTTGTTTCGCTGAATTCTGATGAGGTATGACCAAGATATTTAGTTTCGAAGTTAAAAACGGAATTTAAATTAAAAAATAAAATTTCCTTTTCCTCTTAATTGGGCTTTCACCTTTTGTTTACCCGGCCTACAAATACTTGAAATCCACGGCCCAGCTCCTTATAAATTTCAACCGAAAGTCTTCTTCCTCTTCGCTACATCAGGAAGCAAAAACCACGGCCATAGCCGATCCTTCATTCCCCCTTCCTCCTCCCACACTCCACTACAAATCGAACCAAAACCGCCATCCTCCTCCTCGCCTCAAACCGCACACCCCCATACCCTTAGAGAGCAACTCGGCGGCCTCTAAGGATTCCCGTCGAACCCATTCTCCACACAGACAGCGACGTTTTCGAGCACCGAAACCCACAAATCCATCACCACCGAACCTCCTAAACACCCTGACCACCCTCATATGCACCAATTCTGATATTTGTGCTTCAATCACTCGATTTCCTTAACCCTAGTCTACTGTACCAAAGAGGACAGCGGACCAAATGAAGTTCGAACGCCATAAAAATTGGTATTAAAACGAAGAGGGAGATATCAGAAAGTCAAATACACATCTAGAATGATTTATAGATTTTTCTTGTATATTCTTTTGATTTTTACACCTTGCGTTTTGATTTTCCAGAAAGAATGTGACGGCGCAAAAACTGAAATTAGGTTTAGAAGTGGGTTAGATGCATATTTATAGGGTAGGTAAATATCCAGATATTTTTATTCGATTTTTATATTCATTTATTTTGAACTGCTTCTTGTATTAGTCTTCTAAAAATTCCTGCGACCACATACAATACCCAAAAATCACGAAAATTGACATGCAACTAGAGTACGACATTACGGTCCCAACGAAACTGGTTTCGTCGAATTCCGACTTCGTATGCTCGCACAACGTATTTTTAACTGTCAAAATACTGACTGTTTCTCACTCTAAAAATCCGTACGACCACACAGGGACTCTAAAAATCACGAATCTTGGAATCTAACAATAATTTGACATTGCGGATCCAACAAAACTGGTTTCGCCGAATTCCGACTTCGTTTGCAAAACTGGTTATTTTTAAAGCTCTGAATGACCCATTTAAATATATAAATATATTTAAATATTATTAAATTAAATATTAATAAATTAATATTATCGTATATATCCATATACGATATCGTCCGGCTCCAGAATATCACCTCAGATTTTATGACTTGATTTCAGACTCCAGATTATCCCGATATTCAGTTCGTATCGAAAAAAATCGATTTATAACGTATATAAAGCGTCGCAAATTATAAAGGAATTTTACAGCGACTTTTCTGAAATTTGATTTGGACGTACATCAAAATCTATCTGATGAAATCCCGATTTTTCTCTTCCACTAGAAAGATATACTCCACCAGCTCCACACGTTTCTTGTTTCACAGAAATCCGGCTTAAAACGAATCCTGTATATCCAGTTGAAGTTCAAATTGCCAAATAGCGAACTGCAGCGCCATTTCGAGCTCGTTTATAAATATATTATAAACTATACGTTCAACTGTCGTCGATTCAATATAATCATTATTATATTTCGAATCGAAACTCCACCAAATCTCGTATGCTATTCAATTCACACGATATTGTGAATTTCACTGTTTCTGACTATTTCGACATTATAATATATTTTATTATATTACAATTATTAATTAATATTCAATATTATTTAATTCACGTTCTCGATATCGATAAATTGATATTTAATAATTAAATAAATAAATTATTCAACAGCAAAAAATGCGGGTTACTACATCCAATCTCTGATGAGTCTTCTGTTCAGTTCTAACGAGTTATACCCCAAAGATTTGAGCTAACCAGAGCTCTGATACCAACTGTAAAGACCCGAAAATTCCCGCCCTTTGAATCGACCATAAACCACACAGGTCTGATTCAATGGTTAGAAATCCTCGAATACTTTAACTTTGGGAATACAACACATTACAACAAAAAACATTACAACAATGTTACATCAGAGTACAGAATATCAGAGTACATCGATATTTATAAATACAGCGGAAGATAATTTTTATATTAAATAAAATACAGTGCAGCGGAAGACATAAACTGATACAGCGGAAGGCTATCAATGCCCTGGACATAGCTTTAAACTTCAATCCAGGATCCTGCTAAAAGAAAAGATATCTGCAAACAAGCTACTCGACTGCTCGTGTGGAAAAGAGGGCACCCGAGTTCGCCAGTGAAACAAACTACAGGTCAGTCATGGGACTGGTATGAGAAATCTAACTTAACTAATCTAATAATAAGGCTAGTAACAGGACCACGCTGCTAACGCGGAACGGGTTTATTCCATTGGATTGCCAGTGCATAAAATAAAGTAAATCGTTAAACAACGCAATGCTTTTTAGAAAAATGAAACCATTATAAGACCCAAGTCCCATCACACAATGCAACGCAAACCGAAGGATAGAGTTTTACCTTATAATGGTCAAAAGATGCTTGATACATAAAAACAGATTTGATATTATTATGTGTATATATGTTTCAAAAACATTTCAATCATAATGTATCAATCAGAGACGACATAGCTACCATATACTATGTCGCCATACTAGTTCTACAATCAAAACCGCATGGTGTTGTATTGGAAGTTGGTTTTCCATCATGAAATCGAGGCTAGGGATCGTCCTCTCCGATTCGAGACACTCTAGCAAATGCCTTAGGGCCCGGACGCTGGCGAACCCTAGGATCTTTAAGGCCGGTCCCTACCTAACGGTAGCAGATTAGTTATGCCTGAACACACGCTTCCCGGTTCCTTTGAACCTCCATATGGCCACTAACAACCTATAAATCCGAGGTACCTCAATCCATCATCAACATAAGTAAAATGCCAACCATTTTAAGCACTGACATCACTCCTAGCTAGAAAGAAACGTGTGCACTCCATGCAGTCCTTATCCCGTTTTTGACTCATACCAGGGTGTGAGGCTCGCGAAGTCACACTATACACAAAGCTACGTCTAAATAGGCTATGCTTTAATCATCCCACAAGGCCCTGCTTTTCAACAAAAACCTTGATCCATGCATCTTGGCATGCCACATTGTCAATCCATACCGTACCATTGATTCCTACCAATATATAACCTCTAAGTTCGTACGTCTCAGAGAAGGGTGTTAACCACCAAGCAGATATATATTTAGCCGAGATCAACGAATACAGTATAAAGGAATACAACGTCAGACATACGATCCATTTACAAGTCCATTCTGGGTCTGAACGAAACCAGATTCGCCTTATTCCGCCCCCCATATGTCCAATACAGAGGTGAGGTGCTCGCATATCTGACAATCAACAAGTACGACCGGATGGCTACCACTGAAGCCCCATCAAGGTAGCTACTCCCATCGTGGGTCTCAGTGGCAACACACATCCATTCGATGTGAAGATCGCCGGTCTTCAATCACCGTCTTCAACTCTTCGACTTAGATCGACGTATAATCATTTGAAATGAGATTGAACTCGGACTTTTCAAATGATCCTCGCATATATATAAAGTTTAAAACCATTTCATAATGTTAATAGTATTTAATAACGATTATCGCTATTTTTATAAATATAAAAATAGCTAAATCTATTTAACGACGCTTCGGGTCAATAGGCGACCCTGGCGCTGTTTTCAATCAAATTTGATTTACCCTTTCTCGAAATCTAACCGTTGGATTTTATCAAAGTTTATATTGTCGGAAAGATCTTCCCAAAGCAGACCTAACGGTTCCAGTTTTGGGAAAATCCGACGATCGGATCTTATGGTATAATTATTTAAAGTTACAATTGCCGAAACGCGAACTGCCATGCGCGATTCAATTAATTTGAATTTGTATTTATATAATATTATAAATATAATTCATTTGTTCGACGATTTCTAGTTATTTATTCTTTAAATAATTTCTCTACACTTTGTATTCGAGTTATTTTTAATGAACAGAAGTCCACTTCAAAACATGTACTTTTTATTCTCAAAAGAGAATAACGCTAAAAATGTTTTTTTTCAATTTATGTTTTTATTTACATCTAATACATAAATAAAAATATGTCTTTCTTTTTTCCATGTTCCTATTTACATCTAAAATGTAAATAAACATATAACCTTTCATGCTATTGTTTTATTTACCTTTGAAATGTAAATAAAATGTACTTTTTAATACTATGTTTCTATTTACATCTAATATGCAAATATAAATTTCACTTTTTAATTCATGGCTCTACTTACATCTAAAATGCAAATAGAGATGTTCACTTTTAAGCTATGTTTTAATTACATCTAAAATGTAAATAAGATGTCCCATTTAATTCTACTCTTTTTATTGTCCCTAAAATGACTATAAAAAAAATGCTTCTTATAAATCTAATCTTTTTATTGAATATAAAATGTCAATAAAAATGTTGCTTTAAATCTACTCTTTTTGCTTACATCTAGGATGTAAACAAAAATATAACTTTTTAATCTATTCATTTATTCACATCTAAAATGTAAATAAAGATATACTTTTTGTTTCTATGTTTTTACTTACATCCACAATGTAAATAAAATTGCACTTTTTAATCCAAGCTTTTATTCACATCTAAAATGTGAGTAAAAATGTACTTTATATCTTCATGTTTTTATTTGCAACTAACTTTTAAATAAAAATGTAACTTTATATATTCATGTGTTTATTTGCAGCTAATTTACAAATAAAAATGTACTTCATTTTCTATGGGTTTTTATTTGCATATAAAAAGGCAAATAAAATGTACTTCTTAAATTTCATGTCTTTTATTCACATTTAAAATGTGAATAAAATAATCTTTTTAAATTCATGTTCTTATTCACATCCAAAATGTGAATAAAATAATCCTTTCTAAATTCATCTTTTTATTTGCACCTACAATGTAAATAAAATGTAAATTTTTTTATTTTCTTTTGTAATCTTTTATTTACATTGTAAAATGAAATCTTTCATTTCACTCTTAACTACATTGCAAAATGTAACTTTTATATTCTTTCTTTAATTACATTGCAAAATGTAATCTTTTCTTCTCTTTTCTAATTTATGCTTACAATCACTTTAAAAAGTACAATTCTTTTTCTATGTTTTATTTGCATCTAAAAAGAATAATTTCCAGGTTAACACATTTCTACGTACTCTATTACCATATAAAAGAATAATTCCTATGTATCATTTTCTATGGATTCTAATGGCATACAAAGGTATATTTTATAAGTTATCATTTTTCTATAAACTCTAATGGCATATAAAAGTATATTCTATGTGTTAAAAAAATTCTATGCATTCTAATATTATAAAAATTAATATTTTTCTATGTTAACATTTACTATGCATTCTAATATTATATAAATAATATTTTTCTATGTTAACAAATATCATATAAAAGAGTATTTTACATGTAAACATTCCTAACCTTCGTATTAACATAAAAAGATATTTTTATGTTAAATCAATTCTAACATTTCAAGAAAACAAATAAAAGTGATATATTTGCTTTGTTGTCAATTCTAACTCAACGAAACAAATAAAAAGTGATATTTTACCTACTCAACATTTTATAACCAAAATGTTATTTTTGTTCTCCCTAACATTTTATAACTAAAATGTTATTCCCCTTTATTTTAACATTTTATAACTAAAATGTCATTTTTATATTCATCATAACATTTTATGTTTTAACTATTCAAGTTTGTCAAGAATGACCATTATATTTTGTTAATTCAAATTTGGCATAAATGACAATTATATTATGTCAACTCTAATTTAGCACACATGACAATTATAATTTGTCGCTTCTAATTAAACACATAATTATGATTTGTCAATTCTACTCCAACGTACATGACATTTATAACTTATCAATTTTAATTAAACATACATGGCATATATGATTTATCCACTCTAATTAAATATACATGGCAAATATACACTAATATAACATGTATAACATACTTGATGAACTTTATACTAATAAAACATGTATAACATCAATGATAAATTTATGTTATGACATAATTTAGCTTCTGACATAATTGACAATTTTTGTGCTAACATAAATGACATATAAAAGTAAATTTTATATGTTCACCTTTTTCTATGAATACTAATGACATATAACCAAAAATTATATATATATAACCAAAAATTATATATATATATATATATATATATATATATAAGTAAAAGTAAATCTTATCTAACCAAAAATTATATATATATATATTCTCCCTTTATCACTACAAATTGAACTAAATGTTTCTAACAAACTATCTCACGACAGATAAACATGTCTGACCATTTATCACCCAATAACATTACCCAACAAACAGATCCATACATCACATTCGACATAGAACAATCATGAATAATAGTAAACAGAAACTAACTGTAGATTTGTGATAATGAATTCAGAATTATTTTTAATTTAAATAAATAAAGAGAATCCTCACAAACAATCTATATTAGCACATCACATACAAATTAATCACTTAGCCAGCATATACAGCGAATCAACGATTTATTCTAATTATTTTAAAATAAATAATAATAAAAATAAATTAGGATATCTCACTTTGATTTGATTCTATTCAGTTCAGAATGGAATTTTCCCCAAATTCTGGTTTGCTCTGTTTCAGATCTAGTCAGCTTCATGCTGTAGATCTGTGCTTCACGATTCCAGCGTTTTTCGTTTCGCTGAATTTCGATAAGATTTGAAAGACTTATGGATTTTTAAAGTATAATTACATTTAAAATAATTAATTAACAATTAACCACTAATTACATGTATAATCCGTTGTCTTCCTCTTACTCCTCATCGGCATTTTACTGGACTGAAATGAACCCATCTTCAACCGCCTAGGGCTTGCCATCGCTTCACCCACAAGGCGTCAGACCTAGATCGGACATCACCCCGCCGCCGGCCTTGCCACGAGCCGCCAACGCCACCGTTCTCAGGGTACTCAGCTCCCCTTCGTCGCACCAAACCACTTGAAACGCGCCATCTTGTAAGCGCGATTTCAGCCCAACCGATCATCCGAAACTAATCATGGCCGTTGAATTGAACAATCTCGGAGAGCTCTTCGATTTTGTTTATAAAACTTTGAAAATCATTGAAGAATTTAGAAGAAAAGGGGGAGGGAAGACCGGAAGATAGAGGCCATTGAATATAGGAGAGAGGCGGCTGCTGTATTGAAAAAGTAGGGTTACGTATTTGGCCCGTATATGAACAGTATATATTGCGTATTTTTATTTAATTTAGTTATTTTCCAAAAATATCTGTATGTTGATACAAACTCCAAATCAAATCCAATGAGTGTCTCCTCTAGCTAATAACTCCCATTTTGGACACAATGCAATATGTTTCGTAACCCAATTCGGTTGTTACGATGAGTTTTTATTTAAATTAAAACATAAATCATTTAATTATTTAATTTGATCATACATTTTAATTTACCGGGGCCACACACTGCCTGTAAAAATTACAGAAAAATTATTTCTGGTTATGGTTTGATGATACGGTCCTAACAGGACTAATTTCATCGAATTCCGAGACCGTTTGAAAAATGACCATTTTCAAGTCGATTAATTTGACCGAAACTGACAAAACACATTTTCCTTTGCCACACTCTCATATTAATTTGAAAAATTAAAGAAAATTAAACCTAGCAATAACTTGACATTCCGGTTCCAACAAAAGTGGTTTCGTCGAAAACCAAGGTCGTTTGCAAAATGGCTATTTTAAGGCCTGTATATTATATTAAAATATATATAAATTCTGCAGTGACTTTCCTAATTTTAAACTGGACATAATTTCCAACTTTAAAAGTGAAATTTCAGTTTATCACATTCGTTAGAAAGATATGATTAAACAGATTTAAATATTTCTGGTTTTACTGAAATTCGATTTATTTTGAATCCTATACATTCAGTTAAAGTTTAAAATCAAATTTTCAAACTGCAGTGCTGTTTTAAACTCCTTTTATAGTTAATTTAAATTTATTCGTTTCAACTTCGATCAAAAATAAATTTTTAGTTGTTATTATTTAAAGTGAATTATTATAAATATTCTAAATTCATTAAAATTTCTAAAATAAAAATTTTAAATTGGCCCCAAAATTTCGGGTTGTTACAATCTCCCTCACTTCAAATATTTTCGTCCTCGAAAAGAAACGAAGCTAAAAGTTGTTTAAATAACCAACTAAATTTTCTTTTTATCTTTATTGGTTTCAATAATTTTATTAGTTGATTAACTTTTCAAATATATATAGATTTTATATATTCAAAGATCATATTTTCCTAGCTCAGATTATATAAATACATTAATTATAAGCTTTTCACTCTGAACTCATTCTAGGGCATTTCTAACCCTATCTCTAACGAGGTTTCTCATTCTAGGATACTACTGATCCTATCTCTAATGAGTATTCCAATTGGATATTACTAATCCAATTTCTGATGAGTCTTCTGTTCAGTTCTAACGAGTTGTACCCCAAAGATTTGAGCTAACCAGAGCTCTGATACCAACTGTAAAGACCCGAAAATTCCCGCCCTTTGAATCGACCATAAACCACACAGGTCTGATTCAATGGTTAGAAATCCTCAAATACTTTAACTTTGGGAATACAACACATTACAACAAAAACATCAGACTTTTATAAACATTACAACAAGGTTACATCAGAGTACATAATATCAGAGTATATCGATATTTATAAATACAGCGGTAGATAATTTTTATATTAAATAAAATACAGTGCAGCGGAAGACAAAAACTGATACAGCAGAAGGCTATCAATGCTCTGGACACAACTTTAAACTTCGATCCAGGATCCTGCTAAAAGAAAAGATATCTGCAAACAAGGTACTCGACTGTTTGTGTGGAAAAGAGGGCACCCGAGTTCGCCAGTGAAACAAACTACAGGTCAGTCATGGGACTGGTATGAGAAATCTAACTTAACTAATCTAATAATAAGGCTAATCACAGGAGCACGCCGCTTACGCAGAACGGGTTTATTCCATTGGATTGCCAGTGCATAAAATAAAGTAAATCGTTAAACAACGCAATGCTTTCTAGAAAAGTGAAACTATTATAAGACCCAAGTCCCATCACACAATGCAACGCAAACCGGAGGATAGAGTTTTACCTTATAATGGTCAAAACATGCTTGATATGATAAAAATGGATTTGATATTATTATTAGTGTATATATGTTTCAAAAATATTTCAATCATAATGTATTAATCATAGACGGCATAGCTACCATATACTATGTCGCCATACTAGTTCTACAATCAAAACCGCATGGTGTCGTATTGGAAGTTGGTTTTCCATCATGAAATCGAGGCTAAGGATCGTCCTCTCCGATTCGAGACACTCTAGCAAATGCCTCAGGGCCCGGACGCTAGCGAACCCCTTGGTCTTCAGGGCCGGTCACTACCTAACTGTAGCGGATTAGTTATGCCTGAACACACGCTTCCCGGTTCCTTTGAACCTCCATATGGCCACTAACACCCTATAAATCTGAGGTACCTCAATCCATCATCAACATAAGTAAAATGCCAGCCAGTTTAAGCACTGACACCACTCCTAGTTAGAAAGAAACGTGTGCACTCCCTGCAGTCCTTATCCCGTTTTTGACTCATACCGGGGTGTGAGGCTCGCAAAGTCACACTATACACAAAGATACGCCTAAACAGGCTATGCTTTGATCATCCCATAAGGCCCTGCTTTTCAACAAAAACCTTGATCCATGCATCTTGGCATGCCACATTGTCAATCCATACCATACCATTGATTCCTACCAATATATAACCTCTAAGCTCGTACGTCTCATAGAAGGGTGTTAACCACCAAACAGATATATATTTAACCGAGATCAACGAATACAGTATAAAGGAATACAACGTCAGACATATGATTACAAGTCCGTTCTGGGTCTGAACGAAACCGGAGTCGTCTTATTCCGCCCCCCATATGTCCAATACAGAGGTGAGGTGCTCGCATATCCGACAATCAACAAGTACGGCCGGATGGCTACCACTGAAGCACCTTCAAGGTAGCCACTCCCATCATGGGTCTCAGTGGCAACACATCCATTCGATGTGAAGATCGCTGGTCTTCAATCACCGTCTTCAACTCTTCGACTTAGATCGACGTATAATCATTTGAAATGAGATTGAACTCGGACATTTCAAATGATCCTCGCATATATATAAAGTTTAAAACCATTTCATATCGTTAATTGTATTTAATAACGATTTTCACTATTTTTATAAATATAAAAATAGCTAATATTTAACGACGCTTCGGGTCAATGGGCGACCCTGGCGCTGTTTTCAATCAAATTTGATTTACCCTTTCTCGAAATCTAACCGTTGGATTTTATCAAAGTTTATATTGTCGGAAAGATCTTCCCAAAGCCGACCGAACGGTTCCAGTTTTTGGAAAATCCGACGGTCGTATATTACGGTATAATCGTTTAAAGTTACGATTGCCGAAACGCGAACTACCGTGCACGATTCGTTTAATTTTAATTTTAATTTATATATAATTATAAATATAATTCATTTGTTCGATGATTTCTAGTTATTTATTCTTTAAATAATTTCTCTACACTTCGTATTCGAGTTATTTTTAATGAACAGAAGTCCACTTCAAAACATGTACTTTTTATTCTCAAAAGAGAATAACGCTAAAAATGTTCTTTTTTCAATTTATGTTTTTATTTACATCTAATATGCAAATAAAAATATACCTTTCTTTTTTCCATGTTCCTATTTACATCTAAAATGTAAATAAACATATAATCTTTCATCCTATTGCTTTATTTACCTTTGAAATGTAAATAAAATGTACTTTTTTATACTATGTTTCTATTTACATCTAATATGAAAATATAAATTTCACTTTTTAATTCATGGCTCTACTTACATCTGAAATGCAAATAGAGATGTTCACTTTTAAGCTATGTTTTATTTACATCTAAAATGTAAATAAGATGTCCCTTTTAATTCTACTCTTTTTATTATCCCTAAAATGACAATAAAAAAAATGCTTCTTATAAATCTAATCTTTTTATTGAATATAAAATGTCAATAAAAATGTCGCTTTAAATCTACTCTTTTTACTTACATCGAGGACGTAAACAAAAATATAACTTTTTAATCTATTCATTTATTCACATCTAAAATATAAATAAAAATATACTTTTTTTCTATGTTTTTACTTAAATCTACAATGTAAATAAAATTGCACTTTTTAATCCAAGCTTTTATTCACATCTAAAATGTGAGTAAAAATGTACTTTATATCTTCATGTTTTTATTTGCAACTAACTTTTAAATAAAAATGTAACTTTATATATTTATGTGTTTATTTGCAGCTAATTTACAAATAAAAATGTACTTCATTTTCTATGGGTTTTTATTTGCATATAAAAAGGCAAATAAAATGTACTTCTTAAATTTCATGTCTTTTATTCACATCTAAAATGTGAATAAAATAATCTTTTTAAATTCATGTTCTTATTCACATCTAAAATGTGAATAAAATAATCCTTTCTAAATTCATCTTTTTATTTGCATCTACAATGCAAATAAAATGTAATTTTTTTTATTTTCTTTTGTAATCTTTAATTTACATTGTAAAATGAAATCTTTCATTTCACTCTTAACTACATTGCAAAATGTAACTTTTATATTCTTTCTTTAATTACCTTGCAATATGTAATATTTCCTAATGTAATCTTTTCTTCACTTTTCTAATTTATGTTTACAATCACTTCAAAAAGTACAATTCTTTTTCCATGTTTTATTTGCATCTAAAAAGAATAATTTCTATGTTAACACTTTTCTACGTACTCTATTACCATATAAAAGAATAATTCCTATGTACCATTTTCTATGGATTCTAATGACATATAAAGGTATATTTTATAAGTTATCATTTTTCTATAAACTCTAATGGCATATAAAAGTATATTCTATGTGTTAAAAAATTTCAATGCATTCTAAAATTATAAAAATTAATATTTTCTATGTTAACATTTACTATGCATTCTAATATTATATAAATAATATTTTTCTATGTTAGCAAATATCATATAAAAGAGTATTTAACTTGTAAACATTCCTAACCTTCATATGAACATAAAAAAGATATTTTTATGTTAAATCAATTCTAAAATTTCAACAAAACAAATAAAAGTGATATATTTGCCTTGTTGTCAATCCTAACTCAACGAAACAAATAAAAAGTGATATTTTATCTACTCAACATTTTATAACTAAAATGTTATTTTTTTTCTCCTTAACAATTTATAACTAAATTGTTATTCTCCTTTATTTTAACATTTTATAATTAAAATGTCATTTTTATATTCATCATAACAATTTATGTTTTAACTATTCAAGTTTGTCAAGAATGACCATTATATTTTGTCAATTCAAATTTGGCATAAATGACAATTAAATTATGTCAACTCTAATTTAGCACACATGACAATTATAATTTGTCGCTTCTAATTAAACACATATTTATGATTTGTCAATTCTATTCCAACATACATGACATTTATAACTTATCAATTTTAATTAAACATACATGGCATATATGATTTATCCACTCTAATTAAATATACATGGCAAATTTACACTAATATAACATGTATAACATACTTGATGAACTTTATACTAATACAACATGTATAAGATCAATGATAAATTTATGTTATGACATAATTTAGCTTCTAACATAATTGACAATTTTTGTGCTAACATAAATGACATATAAAAGTAAATTTTATATGTTCACCTTTTTCTATGAATACTAATGACATATAAAAGAATATTTCTATTTGTTTACATTTTCTATGTATTCTAATTATCTAAAAAGAAAGTGACTACAAAATATGTAATTCCTGGTCTAATATAACATTTTACATTAAGATGTAATTCCTATTCCTAATATAACAAATTACCTAAAGATGTAATTTCTATTCATAACATTAAAATGTACTTTTTATCAAAATCATGTTTTAATTCTAAAACATGAACCTTTTTTTTCTATTCCCATCTTTAACCCAACAAACTGTATAAGAGTTGTTACTTCATTTTAGTGACGATTCTAATCTAACAAGAATGGTTTTAAGATGACATTTCATTTTGTTGAAATATACTAGTTCAACAACTTAACACAATTTGGTGTTTCATATTTTTGATCATCTTATCTAACCAAAAATTATATATATATATATATATATATATATTCTCCCTTTATCACTAGAAATTGATCTAAATGTTTCTAACAAATTATCTCATGACAGATAAATATGTCTGACCATTTATCACCCAATAACATTACCCAACAAACAGATCCACACATCACATTCAACACAGAACAATCGTGAATAATAGCAAACAGAAACTAACTATAGATTTGTGATAATGAATTCAGAATTATTTTTAATTTAAATAAATAAAGAGAATCCTCACAAACAAATCTATACTAGCACATCACATACAAATTAATCACTTAGCCAGCATATACAGCGAATCAACGATTTATTCTATTATTTTAAAATAAATAATAATAAAAATAAATTAGGATTTCTCACTTTGATTTTATTCGGTTTAGTTCAGAATGGAATTTTCCCCAAATTCTGGTTTGCTCTATTTCAGATCTAATCAGCTTCATGTTGTAGATCTGCTTTTCACGATTCCAGCGTTTTTCGTTTCGCTGAATTTCGATAAGATTTGAAAGAGTTATGGATTTTTAAAATTTAATTACACTTTAAAATAATTAATTAACAATTAACCACTAATTACATGTATAATCTGTTGTCTTCATCTTACTCTTCATCGTCTGTTTTACTGGACTGAAACGAACCGATCTTCAACCGCCCAGGGCTTGCCATCGCTTCACCCAGAAAGCGTCAGACCTAGATCGGACATCACCCCGCCGCCGGCCTTGCCACGAGCCACCAACGCCGCCGTTCTCAAGGGACTCGGCCCCCCCTTCGTCGCACCATACCACTTGAAACGCGCCATCTTGTAAGCGCGATTTTAGCCCAACCGATCATCAGAAACTAATCATGGCCGTTGAATTGAACAATCTCTGAGAGCTCTTTGATTTTGTTTTTAAAACTTTGAAAATCATTGAAGAATTTAGAAGAAAAGGGGGAGGGAAGATCGGAATATAGAGGTGATTGAATATAGGAGAGAGGCGGCTGCTGTATTGAGAAAGTAGGGTTACGTATTTGGCCCGTATATGTACAGTATATATAGCGTATTTCTATTTAATTTAATTTAGTTATTTTACAAAAATATCTGTATGTTGATACAAACTCCAAATCAAATACAACGTGTGTCGCCCCTAGCTAATAACCCCCATTTCGGACACAATGGAATATGTTTTGTAACCCAATTCGGCTGTTACGATGAGTTTTTATTTAAATTAAAACATAAATCATTTAATTATTTAATTTGATCATACATTTTAATTTACCGGGGTCACACACTACCTCTAAAAATTACAGAAAAATTATTTCTGGTTATGGTTTGATGATATGGTCCTAACAAGACTAATTTCATCGAATTCCGAGACCGTTTGAAAATGACCATTTTCAAGTCGATTAAATTTGACCGAAACTGACAAAACACATTTTCCTTTGCCACACTCTCATATTAATTCGAAAAATTATGGAAAATTAAACCTAGCAATAATTTGACATTCCAGTTCGAACAAAAGTGGTTTCGTCGAAAACCGAGGTCTTTTGCAAAATGGCTATTTTTAAGGCCTGTATATTATATTAAAATATATATAAATTCTGCAGTGACTTTCCTAATTTTAAACTGGACATAATTTTCCGCCTTTAAAGTGAAATTTCAGTTTATCACATTCGTTATAAAGATATGATTAAACAGATTTAAATATTTCTGGTTTTACTGAAATCTGATTTATTTTGAATCCTATACATTCAGTTAAAGTTTAAAATCAAATTTTCAAACAGCAATGCTATTTTAAAATCCTTTTATAGTTAATTTAAATTTATTCGTTTCAACTTCGATCAAAAATAAATTTTTAGTCGTTATTATTTAAAACGAATTATTTTAAATATTCTAAATTCATTAAAATTTCTGAAATAAAAATTTTAAATTGGCCCTAAAATTCCGGGTTGTTACAATCTCCCCCACTTAAAATTTTTCGCCCTCGAAAAGAAACGAAGCCAAATGTTGTTTAAATAACCAACTAAATTTTCTTTTTACTTTTATTGGTTTCAATAATTTTATTAGTTGATTAACTTTTCAAATATATATATCATTTATATATTTAAAGATCATATTTTCCTAGCTTGGATTATATAAATACGTTAATTATAAGCTTTTCACTCTGAACTCATTCTAGGGCATTTCTAACCCCATCTCTAATGAGTTTTCTCATTCTAGGATACTACTGATCCTATCTCTGATGAGTATTCCTATTGGACATTACTAATCCAATCTCTGATGAGTCTTCTGTTCAGTTCTAACGAGTTGTACCCCAAAGATTTGAGCTAACCAGAGCTCTGATACCAACTGTAAAGACCCGAAAATTCCCGCCCTTTGAATCGACCATAAACCACACAGGTCTGATTCAAAGATTAGAAATCCTCAAATACTTTAACTTTGGGAATACAACACATTACAACAAAAAACATTACAACAATGTTACATCAGAGTACAGAATATCAGAGTACATCGATATTTATAAATACAGCGGAAGATAATTTTTATATTAAATAAAATATAGTGCAGCGGAAGACATAAACTGATACAGCAGAAGGCTATCAATGCTCTGGACACAAATTTAAAATTCGTTCCAGGATCCTGCTAAAAGAAAAGATATCTGCAAACATGCTACTCAACTGCCTGTGTGGAAAAGAGGCACCCGAGTTCGCCAGTGAAACAAACTATGGGTCAGTCATGGGACTGGTATGAGAAATCTAACTTAAATAATTTAATAATAAGGCTAATCACAGGACCACGCCGCTAACGCGGAACGAGTTTATTCCATTGGATTGCCAGTGCATGAAATAAAGTAAATCGTTAAACAACGCAATGATTTTTAGAAAAATGAAACCATTATAAGACCCAAGTCCCATCACACAATGCAACGCAAATCGGAGGATAGAGTTTTACCTTATAATTGTAACGACCCGTGTTTTTCGACCATTTGAATCTGAATATTTAAATTGGTTTTAAATATTTTATTTGGAATATAAATGGATTCTAATATTTAAATCGCTATTTAAACAAAGTTGAACGATATATATATATTCATATATAATATAAATCGAGCTTGAAAATGGCGTGCAGTTCGTAATTTGGAGTTTTGAACTTCAAATGGATATACAGGATCCTATATAAGTTAAGTTTCTGTGAAACAAGATACGTTGGAACCGTGTTGATGATAATTTTCATACGAAAGAGAAAAATCCAGATTTCGTGTTATGATTTGCTAGTTATGGCCAAATCAAATTTTGAAATAATCGCTGTGGAAATCGTTATATAAAATATACGCGCTAAAATAGCCGTTTTGCAAACGGACTCAGATTTCGACGAAATCAGTTTCATTAGAACCGTAATGTTAAATTATTGCAAGGTGTTAAGTGGCATGGGAAACCAATGTCGTATATGACCACGGCAGCCATAAACGCCCGTTCAATTTCTATAGCGCGTAATTAATTTAATAAAAGGGATATTCAAGTTTAACTTGAGCAGACGATCGAATTAAGCCACGAAACCAGTTCCATTGAGTTCGTATCATCGATTAGAGTCAGAATAAGCATATAGTTTGTTATTTTTGAAGATCGGTTAATTTGGTGTTCAAAAGGGCATTGCGGTACGCGTAAAAACAACCTACCGGGAAAAACAGTCTTAGAATGCGATGAAACTGGTGCCGTTGGATTCGTATTGAAAAATTATTTTAGGATCTCAAGGTTTCAAGTTGATTTGACTTATCTGGTGACCGTGGAAAAATTAAACGCGTGTTTATTTCTGGTTTTAAAAAGGAATTTTTTTCATACGATCTCGGATTTCGACGAAACTAGTCCCATTGGGTCCAGAATATCTTTTTACACTAAGATTAGCCTTTTTATCAGAAAACGAAGATCATATGCAGTGGTTTTTAACATGATTTCACCATAACAAAATTTTGTACATTATAATATTACTAAAAACATCCTACACTTTGACGGTACCCGCGCCTCACACTTTTCAATTTCGTGGCTGTCAAGCAAACTTCTACCGTGCCGACCAAGCTTTTTGAATTGTCCATCCAAGAAATCGCGTCTACAAACCTATGCCTTACATAATATATTAAATAAACCACATAGCTATATACAGAGGGCACCACCTATTCTATGTATTTTCACTTCAACGTACACTAACCTTGCCGACCAAGGAAAGCAAAGCGCAGGCCTAAGCACATAGCCACACACACCCTACCTCGTACCACATTACGTGCTTCCCAAACTTCATCACCTGTATATATACTCACCTCTTCAGTCTGTTTTACTTCAACAAAGCAACCCAAAGTTTTCGCTTCTAAAGAACAGTGGCTCCACCTCAAAGACCAGAATTTCCCTGGCACCAATATAAACCGATCCCATACAAACTATGTTTATATATATAAAAACACATACAGCATGCCCTCGTTCAGATCTGAAGTTTCAAATGGGAAGGCCGACGTGATTTTGCAAGAAAATGGAAACAGTAGAGAAAGAGAATGCGGAGGAGTGAGCACAGTGAACTAATGGGGAGGGTTGGCGTTGTACAGCAGTTAGAAAAGAAGTGGGCGAGAGCAGTGTGATGGAGTCTACGGTGTACGAAGGAGCGTGGGTTTTCATGGGAAGTTTGCATTGAAACTGGTGTAAGTGTTGAAGCCTGCTAAATATGGCAGTGCGGTGATGATGAGGGGCGGTTTGTATTAGCGATGAGCAGCTGGGAGGAAGTAACATGAAGAGGAGAGAAACAGGTAACGAGAAGATACAGTAATAATTAAATGTGACTAATTACAATTTATATATGCTAATCACTCTTTTAAAGTAACTAATCAAAAGTATTCGGGCCATATTTTGTCCTGTATTTATACCCAACCTCGTTTATTTCCTAATCTATATTTTAATATAATTATATTCAAAGGACCTGAGTAGTTTTGTCGGCACGTTTTGTTTAAACCGTGGAAAAGAAAAGCAACCGATTATGTTGGCAAGCGAAAGGGTAATTGACTTTTATTATATTATGATTTAGTTTGATTTTAAAACTTAAAATGAATTCAACTCTCTGACGTGTATTAAAGTGGTATATATGCCAATGTAACACGCATATACAACTTAACATAAGATTTGTTTTCATATTGTATAGTTAAATGTTCCGATACACTTAAAATAATAGTATGGAATTTGTTAAAGATCCTTATTCTAGTAAAATTGGAATGAATGATACCGTCTTTAGACCCTAATTTATTTTACCAATATTAAAACAAACAACGAACTTATATTATTTATAATTCGTCATCTGTTAACAGTATTTGACCGAACAAGAACAAGAACTGTCGGGTTTCGTATTGACAAGTACAACATTATGAAGCTGGAATGGATGAAGATGGAAGCAGATGAGGGTTTTAAATAAATTAAACGCATGTTTAATTTATTTAAAACAAACTGTTTCAGCGATGAATCAGACCAAGGTGAGTTAAACTCACTCAGTTATTTCCCACTTATATTTTATAAGTTGGGTTTTTATTTTTGAGTGCTATGGTTGCTAGTGATTTACTGATTGCTGATATATATATTCAGTTATGGTTTGAACTAATGAAATTAAACGTCGTTTAATTTCAGTGAAACCCAAATCATTATTTTTAACGATTGGTTCCAATTGAGGTAAGTTACCTTATTGGTCACGTTTATAAAATAAACGTGTTTTAAATAAATGAATTGTTTTGATTGATTGTTGTGGTTGATATTGAATTGTCGTTATAGACTGTTATGAGACCAGTATTAAATTATTTTGATTGAATGGTTGAATATTGACCTGATGATTCATCATTTGTTGGGTTTAAACAAATGGTATTATTGGTTGAGTGATCGATAGTACATGGCCTATGAATTTATCATCGATTTACCGTCAGGTAAATCGACGAGATAAAGTTATAAAATTTATTTTATAACTAAAAAAAATGGATTTTTAAATGGATTATTTGGATTAAAGTTTGTAAAGCAAATAAATATTTATTATTTATTTATTTATTGAATTTATAATTGGTTTTTAAATGATTTTATAAAGAAAAGTGATAAAAGAAGGGTTACATAGGACCATGTTTTATAAACGAAATTTATAAAAAGGGATGAGGTGTAAGGATTTATAAACATTACTCAATGAAGGAAATTAAGGGAAATTTATGAAATAAGACTTTAAAAGAAAGGCTTAAAAGTGATGTGGTAAGAAATAGGATTTTAAAAAAAATCCAGGTGATAAGATGTATCGTCTAGAAAGGAAAAGGGGAAACGTGATATTTTATAAATAATTTTCTTAATCAATGAATTAAGAAGTATGGATATACTCGAGACGGAAGTTTCAAAAGATAAGAAGTTTTATCGATAAGATAGCTAAATGAGGTGTATTCGATATTAAAATAAATATCTGTTTTGAGTTACAACTGATGTTTGTCTAAAGGTAAGACCGTTGTTGATCAAGGTCTGAGAGGTAAATAAATACCCCAACTTGAATGACTTTAGAATTATCGAAGGATGACATTAGTTGTAATAGTAGCGATGTTAGGATAATAAATTTCGTGAAGTAAAGTTGTAACATTGTTCGAAGAAATCGAAATATATGATGGGATTCCATGTAGAGAGGAATTAAAGAGGGGCTTGAGAATATGAAGTGATATTCCCAAAATAAAGGAAATAAAAAGGGAATTTGCGGAAACATGACTATATTTTCAAAGTACGACATGTGATTTGAAATGGGATATATTTTGAAAAGGGAAGTGACGCTTATGGCAATCGAATAATGAAAACAAAGGGAGGTTTTGTAATATGTCTATGAGTAGGATAGATTGCTCGAAAATAGATAATAAGTGATGATTAAAAAAAAAATATTTTGAAATAGAAGCTAATGGTATATTGAATATAATTCAAGGCATTTTTCTATAGGAATAGAAATGATTTGAGATTTCTAGTATAGTAAAATCGATATATTATTTTGGTATTTCAAATTGATTTATATAAAGGCCAAGTGGCACTGTGTGTTATGACAATGGATTCCTTGTGTTGTTTTATTTTGATAGTTAAATAACCCAACGTTGTTGGTACGGAAAGACCGGGATCGAATATATATTCGAAAACCATTCTGACCAGCGAATACGTGAAAGAAGATTATCAAAGATGGAGAAATGGAAGACCGTTGATCTTCATAAGCGGAAGGACTACTGATTGGATTTCTCTGGTTTAGCGGCCGGAGATATTTCAACAGTGATTCTGTCGTGATTTGAAATCTACGGATTGCAAGGACTTCTCGCTACTGATCTGTAGGGTGATTTTCCTGGGATGCAGTAGGAGGGTGCCTTCGGTTCATCCTGTTCCTGGATGACTTGTATGGACGAGTGTCTGACAGAGTATTTCCAAAGGAGATTACGTACGTTGATTTCTTCAAACGTACCATAGTTGATGGCAGAGAAATGGTTTTCTCTAGCCAAATGACTAGAGTATTTTTGTGGACGTCAATTAGTGATATCCAGAGGATCTGACAATGTGGCATTCAAAGTGAATGGTGGCCAGAAGCTCTAGCCTTAAGCCTCATCAACCGAGAGATGACAAAAATCGGGCAGGCAGCATGGCTATGTGGGTCGCTCCCATTAGGATGTATAATCACCTATCTAGAGAAATTCCTTTTGTTTCTTACTCTATCGATTCTGCCCATTCGGGAACGGTGGTTTGAGTCCAACCGTTGGTGATATACATTCGATACACTCAAGAGAAATGAGTGGTCGGTCATGTGTGGGCCGGGTTGCAAGACGTTCTTGTTGAACCCAGGTGTATTCGCCTCTAGAAATACACGTGCGGAAGGTGGTCCCATACCTTGTCAAGTTGGAAATCCAATATCCAATAAGCGCCCGCGGTTTTCGATTGTATACTATATACAGGGAGCGTGAGATGCAAGCGTTCCCCTAGATTTGCTAATTATTTGTATTTAGACATTATTATAATATCAGAATAGATATTGATTTTGAAAACTGATTTGGGTTATCGTAAGGTAAAAACCGTCCGTGTTTATGTGTGGATTTGGTCTTACGATTATCTTTTTGCTTTTGAAATGATTTTTAACTTTAAAATCATGATTGGATGATTTACCCTAAATACTGTGCGAGTTTATCTCACTCTGGTTCACCAGACTGACCCGGTGTTTTGTAAATGCTCGGGTTAGCCGGAGTGTACAGGTTCAGGTTCGAAAGTTGTGAAGAGACGGGCTAGAAGTGTTCAGACGTATGATATTATTCCGCTGTGTTGTATATAAGGGCAGATTATTATAACTGTCCAGTGATGTTGATGTACTCTGATGTTGTAATTTTATTCAAAGCTCTAAATACAAATTTATTTCTATATTATCTTTCGTTCCGCTGCGATGTGAGACTTTGATTCTGTGTGTTGTTCTTCTGCTTATTCTTCTATTCTAATATTTCTATCTTATCTTTCTCATCCTCCAACTTCTTTCTTCTAGCCTTCTGGAGATTCGATACTCGAGTGGAACACAGTTTGTGTAAATGTCAAAAATTCGAGTGTCGAATTTTCCGGGTCGCTACAATAATGGTCAAAAGATGCTTGATACGATAAAAACGGATTTGATATTATTATTAGTGTATATATGTTTCAGAAACATTTCAATCATAATGTATCAATCATAGACGGCATAACTACCATATACTATGTCGCCATACTAGTTCTACAATCAAAACCGCATGATGTCGTATTGGAAGTTGGTTTTCCATCCTGAAATCGAGGCTAGGGACCGTCCTCTCTGATTCGAGACACTCTAGCAAATGCCTCAGGGCCTGGATGCTGGCGAACCCTTGGGTCTTCTGGGCCGGTCCTTACCTAACGGTAGCGGATTAGCTATGCCTGAACACACACTTCCCGGCTCCTTTGAACCTGCATATGGCCACTAACAACCTATAAATCCGAGGTACCTCATTCCATCATCAACAAAAGTAAAATGCCAGCCAGTTTAAGCACTGACACCACTCCTAGCTAGAAAGAAACGTGTGCAATCCCTGCAGTCCTTATCCCGTTTTTGACTCATACCGGGGTGTGAGGCTCGCGAAGTCACGCTATACACAAAGCTATGCCTAAACAGGCTATGCTGTGATCATCCCATAAGGCCCTGCTTTTCAACAAAAACCTTGATCCGTGCATCTTGGCATGCCACATTGTCAATCCATACCGTACCATTGATTCCTACCAATATATAACCTCTAAGCTCGTACGTCTCAGAGAAGGGTGTTAACCACCAAACAGATATATATTTAGCCGAGATCAACGAATACAGTATAAAGGCATACAACGTCAGACATACGATCCATTTACAAGCCCGTTCTGGGTTTGAATGAAACCGGAGTCGCCTTATTCCGCCCCCCATATGTCCAATACAGAGGTGAGGTGCTCGCATATCCGACAATCAACTAGTATAGCCGGATGGCTACCAGTGAAGCCCCTTCAAGGTAGCTACTCCTATCATGGGTCTCAGTAGCAACGCATCCATTCGATGTGAAAATCGCCGGTCATCAATCATCGTCTTCAACTCTTCGACTTAGATCGACGTATAATCATTTGAAATGAGATTGAACTTGGACTTTTCAAATGATCCACGCATATATATAAAGTTTAAAACCATTTCATATCGTTAATCATATTTAATAACGATTATCGCTATTTTTATAAATATAAAAATAGCTAAATCTATTTAACGACGCTTCGGGTCAATGGGCAACCCTGGCACTGTTTTCAATCAAATTTGATTTATCCTTACTCAAAATCTAACCGTTGGATTTTATCAAAGTTTATATCGTCGGAAAGATCTTCCCAAAGCGAACCTAACGGTTCCAGTTTTGGGAAAATCCGACGGTCAGATCTTACGGTATAATCGTTTAAAGTTACGATTGCCGAAAAGCGAACTACCGCGTGCGATTCGTTTAATTTATATTTATATTTATATATAATTATAAATATAATTCATTTGTTCGACGATTTCCAGTTATTTATTCTTTAAATAATTTCTCTACACTTCGTATTCGAGTTATTTTTAATGAACAGAAGTCCACTTCAAAACATGTACTTTTTATTCTCAAAAGAGAATAACGCTAAAATTGTTCTTTTTGCAATTTATGTTTTTATTTACATTTAATATGTAAATAAAAATATACCTTTCTTTTTTCCATGTTCCTATTTACATCTAAAATGTAAAAAAACATATAATCTTTCATCCTATTGTTTTATTTACCTTTGAAATGTAAATAAAATGTACTTTTTAATACTATGTTTCTATTTACATTTAATACGCAAATATAAATTTCACTTTTTAATTCATGGCTCTACTTACATCAAAAATGCAAATAGAGATGTTCACTTTTAAGCTATAAGATGTCCCTTTTAATTATACTCTTTTTATTGTCCCTAAAATGACAATAAAAAAATGCTTCTTATAAATCTAATCTTTTTATTGAATATAAAATGTCAATAAAAATGTCGCTTTAAATCTACTCTTTTTACTTACATCTAGGATGTAAACAAAAATATAACTTTTTAATCTATTCATTTATTCACATCTAAAATGTACATAAAAATATACTTTTTGTTTCTATGTTTTTACTTACATCTACAATGTAAATAAAATTGCACTTTTTAATCCAAGCTTTTATTCACATCTAAAATGTGAGTAAAAATGAACTTTATATCTTCATGTTTTTATTTGCAACTAACTTTTAAATAAAAATGTAACTTTATATATTCATGTGTTTATTTGCAGCCAATTTACAAAAAATGTACTTCATTTTCTATGGGTTTTTATTTGCATATGAAAAGGCAAATAAAATTTACTTCTTAAATTTCATGTCTTTTATTCACATCTAAAATGTGAATAAAATAATCTTTTTAAATTCCTGTTCTTATTCACAACTAAAATGTGAATAAAATAATCCTTTCTAAATTCATCTTTTTATTTGCATCTACAATGCAAATAAAATGTTAATTTTTTTTATTTTCTTTTGTAATCTTTTATTTACATTGTAAAATGAAATCTTTCATTTCACTCTTAACTACATTGCAAAATGTAACTTTTATGTTCTTTCTTTAATTACATTGCAAAATGTAATCTTTCCTAATGTAATCTTTTCTTCTCTTTTCTAATTTATGTTTACAAACACTTTAAAAAGTACAATTCTTTTTCTATGTTTTATTTGCATCTAAAAAGAATAATTTCTATGTTAACACTTTTCTACGTACTCTATTACCATATAAAAGAATAATTCCTATGTACCATTTTCTATGGATTCTAATGACATATAGAGGAATATTTTATTAGATATCGTTTTTCTATAAACTCTAATGGCATAAAAAAGTATATTCTATGTGTTAAAAATTTTCTGTGCTTTCTAATATTATAAAAATTAATATTTTTCTATGTTAACATTTAGTATGCATTCTAATATTATATAAATAATATTTTTCTATTTTAACTAATATCATATAAAAGAGTATTTTACATGTAAACATTCCTAACCTTCATAATAACATAAAAAAGATATTTTTATGTTAAATCAATTCTAACATTTCAACAAAACAAATAAAAGTGATATATTTGCTTTGTTGTCAATCCTAACTCAACGAAACAAATAAAAAGCGATATTTTATCTACTCAACATTTTGTAACTAAAATGTTAATTTTGTTCTCCCTAACATTTTATAACTAAAATGTTATTCTCCTTTATTTTAACATTTTATACCTAAAATGTCATTTTTATATTCATCATAACATTTTATGTTTTAACTATTCAAGTTTGTCAAGAATGACCATTATATTTTGTCAATTCAAATTTGGAATAAATGACAATTATATTATGTCAACTCTAATTTAGCACACATGACAATTATAATTTGTCGCTTCTAATTAAACACATATTTATAATTTGTCAATTCTACTCCAACATACATGACATTTATAACTTATCAATTTTTATTAAACATACATGGCATATATGATTTATCCACTCTAATTAAATATACATGGCAAATTTACACTAATATAACATGTATAACATACTTGATGAACTTTATACTAATACAACATGTATAAGATCAATGATAAATTTATGTTATGACATAATTTAGCTTCTAACATAATTGACAATTTTTGTGCTAACATAAATGACATATAAAAGTAAATTTTATATGTTCACCTTTTTCTATGAATACTAATGACATATAAAAGAATATTTCTATTTGTTTACATTTTCTATGTATTCTAATTATCTAAAAAGAAAGTGACTACAAAATATGTAATTCCTGATCTAATATAACATTTTACATTAAGATGTAATTCCTATTCCTAATATAACAAATTACATAAAGATGTAATTTCTATTCATAACATTAAAATGTACTTTTTTATCAAAATCATGTTTTAATTCTAAAACATGAACCTTTTTCTCTATTCCCATCTTTAACCCAACAAACTGTATAAGAGTTGGTACTTCATTTTAGTGACGATTCTAATCTAACAAGAACGGTTTTAAGATGACATTTCATTTTGTTGAAATATACTAGTTCAACAACTTAACACAATTTGGTGTTTCATATTTTTGATCATCTTATCTAACCAAAAATTATATATATATATATATATATTCTCCCTTTATCACTAGAAATTGATCTAAATGTTTCTAACAAATTATCTCATGACAGATAAATATGTCTGACCATTTATCACCCAATAACATTACCCAAAAAACAGATCCACACATCACATTCAACACAGAACAATCATGAATAATAGCAAACAGAAACTAACTGTAGATTTGTGATAATAAATTCAGAATTATTTTTAATTTAAATAAATAAAGAGAATCCTCACAAACAAATCTATACTAGCACATCACATACAAATTAATCACTTAGCCAGCATATACAGCGAATCAACGATTTATTCTAATTATTTTAAAATAAATAATAATAAATTAGGATTTCTCACTTTGATTTGATTCGGTTTAGTTCAGAATGGAATTTTCCCCAAATTCTGGTTTTCTCTATTTCAGATCTCGTCAGCTTCATGTTATAGATCTGCGCTTCACGATTCCAGCGTTTTTCGTTTCGCTGAATTTCGATAAGATTTGAAAGAGTTATGGATTTTTAAAATTTAATTACACTTTAAAATAATTAATTAACAATTAACCACTAATTACATGTATAATCTGTTGTCTTCCTCTTACTCTTCATCGTCTCTTTTACTGGACTGAAACGAACCCATCTTCAACCGCCTAGGGCTTGCCATCGCTTCACCAGAAGGCGTCGGACCTAGATCGGACATCATCCCGCCGCCGGCCTTGCCACGAGCCACCAACGCCGCCGTTCTCAGAGGACTCGGCCCCCCCTTCGTCGCACCAAACCACTTGAAACGCGCCATCTTGTAAGTGCGATTTCAGCCCAACCGATCATCAGAAACTAATCATGGCCATTGAATTGAACAATCTCGGAGCTCTTTGATTTTGTTTTTAAAACTTTGAAAATCATTGAAGAATTTAGAAGAAAAGGGGGAGGGAAGATCGGAAGATAAAGGCGATTGAATATAGGAGAGAGGCGGCTGCTGTATTGAGAAAGTAGGGTTACGTATTTGGCCCGTATATGTACAGTATATATAGCGTATTTCTATATAATTTAATTTAGTTATTTTACAAAAATATCTGTATGTTGATACAAACTCCAAATCAAATGCAACGAGTGTCGCCCCTAGCTAATAACCCCCATTTCGGACACAATGGAATATGTTTCGTAACCCAATTCGGCTGTTACGATGAGTTTATATTTAAATTAAAACATAAATCATTTAATTATTTAATTTGATCATACATTTTAATTTACCGGGGTCTCCCACTACCTCTAAAAATTACAGAAAAATTATTTCTGGTTATGGTTTGATGATACGGTCCTAACAAGACTAATTTCATCGAATTCCGAGACCGTTTGAAAATGACCATTTTCAAGTCGATTAAATTTGACCGAAATTGACAAAACACATTTTCCTTTGCCACACTCTCATATTAATTCGAAAAATTATGGAAAATTAAACCTAGCAATAATTTGACACTCCAGTTCCAACAAAAGTGGTTTCGTCGAAAACCGAGGTCGTTTGCAAAATGGCTATTTTTAAGGCCTGTATATTATATTAAAATATATATAAATTCGGCAGTGACTTTCCTAATTTTAAACTGGACATAATTTTCCGCCTTTAAAGTGAAATTTCAGTTTATCACATTCGTTATAAAGATATAATTAAACAGATTTAAATATTTCTGGTTTTACTGAAATCTGATTTATTTTGAATCCTATACATTCAGTTAAAGTTTAAAATCAAATTTTCAAACTGCAGTGCTGTTTTAAACTCCTTTTATAGTTAATTTAAATTTATTCGTTTCAACTTCGATCAAAAATAAATTTTTAGTCGTTATTATTTAAAACGAATTATTTTAAATATTCTAAATTCATTATAATTTCTAAAATAAATTTTTTAAATTGGCACTAAAATTCCGGGTTGTTACAATCTCCCCCACTTAAAATCTTTACGCCCTCGAAAAGAAACGAAGCCAAATGTTGTTTAAATAACCAACTAAATTTTCTTTTTACCTTTATTGGTTTCAATAATTTTATTAGTTGATTAACTTTTCAAATTTATATATCTTTTATATATTTAAAGATCATATTTTCCTAGCTTGGATTATATAAATACGTTAATTATAAGCTTTTCACTCTGAACTCATTCTAGGGCATTTCTAACCCCATCTCTAATGAGTTTTCTCATTCTAGGTTACTACTGATCCTATCTCTAATGAGTATTCCTATTGGACATTACTAATCCAATCTCTGATGAGTCTTCTGTTCAGTTCTAACGAGTTGTACCCCAAAGATTTGAGCTAACCAGAGCTCTGATACCGAATGTAAAGACCCGAAAATTCCCGTCCTTTGAATCGACCATAAACCACACAGGTCTGATTCAAAGGTTAGAAATCCTCAAATACTTTAACTTTGGGGATACAACACATTACAACAAAAAACATTACAACAATGTTACATCAGAGTACAAAATATCAGAGTACATCGATATTTATAAATACAGCGGAAGATAATTTTTATATTAAATAAAATATAGTGCAGCGGAAGACATAAACTGATACAGCGGAAGGCTATACATGCTCTGGACACAAATTTAAAATTCGATCCAGGATCCTGCTAAAAGAAAAGATATCTGCAAACATGCTACTCGACTGCCCATGTGGAAAAGAGGGCACCCGAGTTCGCCAGTGAAACAAACTACAGGTCAGTCATGGGACTGGTATGAGAAATCTAACTTAAATAATTTAATAATAAGGCTAATCACAGGACCAAGCCGCTAACGCGGAATGAGTTTATTCCATTGGATTGCCAGTGCATAAAATAAAGTAAATCGTTAAACAACGCAATGATTTTTAGAAAAATGAAACCATTATAAGACCCAAGTCCCATCACACAATGCAACACAAACCGGAGGATAGAGTTTCACCTTATAATGGTCAAAAGATGCTTGATACGATAAAAATGGATTTGATATTATTATTAGTGTATATATGTTTCAGAAACATTTCAATCATAATGTATCAATCATAGACGGCATAGCTACCATATACTATGTCGCCATACTAGTTCTACAATCAAAACCGCGTGGTGTCGTATTGGAAGTTGGTTTTCCATCCTGAAATCGAGGCTAGGGACCGTCCTCTCTGATTCGAGACACTCTAGCAAATGCCTCAGGGCCTGGACGCTGGCGAACCCTTGAGTCTTCAGGGCCGGTCCTTACCTAACGGTAGCGGATTAGTTATGCCTGAACACACACTTCCCGGCTCTTTTGAACCTCCATATGGCCACTAACAACCTATAAATCCGAGGTACCTCATTCCATCATCAACATCAGTAAAATGCCATCCAGTTTAAGCACTGACACCACTCCTAGCTAGAAAGAAACGTGTGCACTCCCTGCAGTCCCTATCCCATTTTTGACTTATACCGAGGTGTGAGGCTCGCGAAGTCACGCTATACACAAAGCTACGCCTAAACAGGCTATGCTTTGATCATCCCATAAGGCCCTGCTTTTCAACAAAAACCTTGATCCGTGCATCTTGGCATGCCACATTGTCAATCCATACCGTACCATTGATTCCTACCAATATATAACCTCTAAGCTCGTATGTCTCAGAGAAGGGTGTTAACCACCAAACAGATATATATTTAGCCGAGATCAACGAATACAGTATAAAGGCATACAACGTCAGACATACGATCCATTTACAAGCCCGTTCTGGGTCTGAACGAAACCGGAGTCGCCTTATTCCACCCCCCATATGTCCAATACAGAGGTGAGGTGCTCGCATATCCGATAATCAACTAGTATGGCCGGATGGCTACCACTGAAGCCCCTTCAGGTTAGCTACTCCTATCATGGGTCTCAGTAGCAACACATCCATTCGATGTGAAGATCGCCGATCGTCAATCACCGTCTTCAACTCTTCGACTTAGATCGATGTATAATCATTTGGAATGAGATTGAACTCGGACTTTTCAAATGATCCTCGCATATATATAAAGTTTAAAACCATTTCATATCGTTAATCGTATTTAATAACGATTATCGCTATTTTTATAAATATAAAAATAGCTAAATCTATTTAACGATGCTTCGGGTCAATGGGCAACCCTGGCACTGTTTTCAATCAAATTTGATTTATCCTTACTCGAAATCTAACCGTTGGATTTTATCAAAGTTTATATTGTCGGAAAGATCTTCCCAAAGCGGACCTAACGGTTCCAGTTTTGGGAAAATCCGACGGTCGGATCTTACGGTATAATCGTTTAAAGTTACGATTGCCGAAACGCGAACTGCCGCGTGCGATTCGTTTAATTTTAATTTATTTTTATATATAATTATAAATATAATTCATTTGTTCGACGATTTCCAGTTATTTATTCTTTAAATAATTTCTCTACACTTCGTATTCGAGTTATTTTTAATGAACAGAAGTCCACTTCAAAACATGTACTTTTTATTCTCAAAAGAGAATAACGCTAAAATTGTTCTTTTTGCAATTTATGTTTTTATTTACATTTAATATGTAAATAAAAATATACCTTTCTTTTTTCCATGTTCCTATTTACATCTAAAATGTAAAAAAACATATAATCTTTCATCCTATTGTTTTATTTACCTTTGAAATGTAAATAAAATGTACTTTTTAATACTATATTTCTATTTACATTTAATACGCAAATATAAATTTCACTTTTTAATTCATGGCTCTACTTACATCTAAAATGCAAATAGAGATGTTCACTTTTAAGCTATAAGATGTCCCTTTTAATTATACTCTTTTTATTGTCCCTAAAATGACAATAAAAAAAATGCTTCTTATAAATCTAATCTTTTTATTGAATATAAAATGTCAATAAAAATGTCGCTTTAAATCTACTCTTTTTACTTACATCTAGGATGTAAACAAAAATATAACTTTTTAATCTATTCATTTATTAACATCTAAAATGTAAATAAAAATATACTTTTTGTTTATATGTTTTTACTTACATCTACAATGTAAATAAAATTACACTTTTTAATCCAAGCTTTTATTCACATCTAAAATGTGAGTAAAAATGAACTTTATATCTTCATGTTTTTATTTGCAACTAACTTTTAAATAAAAATGTAACTTTATATATTCATGTGTTTATTTGCAGCCAATTTACAAATAAAAATGTACTTCATTTTCTATGGGTTTTTATTTGCATATGAAAAGGCAAATAAAATGTACTTCTTAAATTTCATGTCTTTTATTCACATCTAAAATGTGAATAAAATAATCTTTTTAAATTCATGTTCTTATTCACATCTAAAATGTGAATAAAATAATCCTTTCTAAATTCATCTTTTTATTTGCATCTACAATGCAAATAAAATGTAATTTTTTTTATTTTCTTTTGTAATCTTTTATTTACATTGTAAAATGAAATCTTTCATTTCACTCTTAACTACATTGCAAAATGTAACTTTTATATTCTTTCTTTAATTACATTGCAAAATGTAATCCTTCCTAATGTAATCTTTTCTTCTCTTTTCTAATTTATGTTTACAATCACTTTAAAAAGTACAATTCTTTTTCTATGTTTTATTTGCATCTAAAAAGAATAATTTTTATGTTAACACTTTTCTACGTACTCTATTACCATATAAAAGAATAATTCCTATATACCATTTTCTATGGATTCTAATGACATATAGAGGAATATTTTATAAGATATCGTTTTTCTATAAACTCTAATGGCATAAAAAAGTATATTCTATGTGTTAAAAATTTTCTATGCATTCTAATATTATAAAAATTAATATTTTTCTATGTTAACATTTAGTATGCATTCTAATATTATATAAATAATATTTTTCTATGTTAACAAATATCATATAAAAGAGTATTTTACATGTAAACATTCCTAACCTTCATATTAACATAAAAAAGATATTTTTATGTTAAATCAATTATAACATTTCAACAAAACAAATAAAAGTGATATATTTGCTTTGTTGTCAATCCTAGCTCAACGAAACAAATAAGAAGCGATATTTTATCTACTCAACATTTTGTAACTAAAATGTTATTTTTGTTCTCCCTAACATTTTTTAACTAAAATGTTATTCTCCTTTATTTTAACATTTTATAACTAAAATGTCATTTTTATATTCATCATAACATTTTATGTTTTAACTATTCAAGTTTGTCAAGAATGACCATTATATTTTGTCAATTCAAATTTGGCATAAATGACAATTATATTATGTCAACTCTAATTTAGCACACATGACAATTATAATTTGTCGCTTCTAATTAAACACATATTTATAATTTGTCAATTCTACTCCAACATACATGACATTTATAACTTATCAATTTTTATTAAACATACATGGCATATATGATTTATCCACTCTAATTAAATATACATGGCAAATTTACACTAATATAACATGTATAACATACTTGATGAACTTTATACTAATACACCATGTATTACATCAATGATAAATTTATGTTATGACATAATTTAGCTTCTAACATAATTGACAATTTTTGTGCTAACATAAATGACATATAAAAGTAAATTTTATATGTTCACCTTTTTCTATGAATACTAATGACATATAAAAGAATATTTCTATTTGTTTACATTTTCTATGTATTCTAATTATCTAAAAAGAAAGTGACTACAAAATATGTAATTCCTGATCTAATATAACATTTTACATAAAGATGTAATTCCTATTCCTAATATAACAAATTACATAAAGAAGTAATTTTTATTCATAACATTAAAATGTACTTTATATCAAAATCATGTTTTAATTCTAAAACATGAACCTTTTTTTCTATTCCCATCTTTAACCCCACAAACTGTATAAGAGTTGGTACTTCATTTTAGTGACGATTCTAATCTAGCAAGAATGGTTTTACGATGACATTTCATTTTGTTGAAATATACTAGTTCAACAACTTAACACAATTTGGTGTTTCATATTTTTGATCATCTTATCTAACCAAAAATTATATATATATATTCTTCCTTTATCACTACAAATTGATCTAAATGTTTCTAACAAATTATCTCACGACAGATAAATATGTCTGACCATTTATCACCCAATAACATTACCCAACAAACAGATCCATACATCACATTCAACACGGAACAGTCATGAATAATAGCAAACAGAAACCAACTGTAGATTTGTGATAATGAATTCAGAATTATTTTTAATTTAAATAAATAAAGAGAATCCTCACAAACAAATTTATATTATCACATCACATACAAATTAATCACTTAGCCAGCATACACAGCGAATCAACGATTTGTTCTAATTATTTTAAAATAAATAATAATAAAAATAAATTAGGATTTCTCACTTTGATTTGATTCTGTTCAGTTCAGAATGGAATTTTCCCTAAATTTTGGTTTGCTCTATTTCTGATCTAGTCAGCTTCGTGTTGTAGATCTGCGCTTCACGATTCCAGCGTTTTTCGTTTCGCTGAATTTCGATAAGATTTGAAAGAGTTATGGATTTTTAAAGTTTAATTAAAATTTAAAATAATTAATTAACAATTAACCACTAATTACATGTATAATCCGTTGTCTTCCTCTTACTCCTCATCGTCTGTTTTACTGGACTGAAACGATTACATCTTCAACCGCCTAGGGCCTGCCATCGCTTCACCCACAAGGCGTCGGACCTAGATCGGACATCACCCCGCCGCCGGCCTTGCAACGAGCCACCAAAGCCGCCGTTCTCAGGGGACTTGAACCCCCCTTCGTCGCACCAAACCACTTGAAATGCGCCATCATGTAAGTGCGATTTTAGCCCAACCGATCATCAGAAACTAATCATAGCCGTTGAATTGAACAATCTCGGAGAGCTCTTCGATTTTGTTTTTAAAACTTTGAAAATCATTGAAGAATTTAGAAGAAAAGGGGAGGGAAGATACGAAGATAGAGGCCATTGAATATAGGAGAGAGGCGGCTGTTGTATTGAGAATGTAGGGTTATGTATTTGGCCCGTATATGTACAGTATATGTGACGACCCCAGAACCCGTACGGACGGTGTTAAGGGTAATCTTTGGAATATAACACAGAAACAGATAATAGTTGAACAGAAATAAATAAATACACCAGATAATGCATAATAGAATATACTGGATAAATGTAATCATCAGAGTTACACAGTATACAGGATCATACTTAGTACAAATACAGTTCAGCTATACATAAATGTCTATAGCGGAAAACTAAACATATGTACAATAGGAGCTGAACAACATAAAAAGAGATAAATGATAGAATCCATCTTCAGCTCCAGCTATCCAGCCATCCAGATAGAGCATGCTAAAACCTGAAGACAAGGCTGCCCGTGTAGAAAAAGGGGCACCCGAGTTTGAAAGTGAAACAAACTACGAGTCAGTGAAGGGGCTGGTATGAGAAATCTACTCAACACATCTAAAATATGGCTAATCACAGGACCACGCCACTTTCGTGGAACGGGTTTACTCCATTGGATTGCCAGTGCTTTAAAAAAAATAATTCTTTTAAACATCGCAATGCTTCTTATAAAAATGAAGCCATTATAAGACTCAGTTCCCATCACACAATGCAACGCAAACCAGAGGATAGAGTTTTTACCTTATAATGGCCAAAATATGCTTGATACGAATAAAACAAAAGCATTTGATATTATTACTTGTGTTTATATGTTTCAAAAGCAATTTCAAATCATAAGTATCAATCATAGACGACATTAATGCCCCATACCACTATGTCGCTATATATAGGTATACAATCAAAACCGCACAGTCACGTATTTGGAAATTGGATTTTCGTCATGAACCAAGGCAAAAGATAGTCCTTACCGACTTTGAGACGCTCTAGCCCGTCCCTCAGGACCCAGACTCAGGTGGGCCTTTGGATCGTCTGCGCCGGTCCACACAGAGTGGATTAAAATGCCTGAACAATGCGTTTCCCCGCCCTTTGGGGCATAAATGAGCCAACGAATGACTCCATCGATCCCGGATCGACCGATATATCCGAGGCGCCTCGCAACAGCAACAACCACATAGGTGAAAATAATATAAATGTCAGCCAGTTCAAGCACCGACACCACCTCTAACTAGAAACAAACGCATGTCCTCCCAGAGGTCCTCTCCCGTTTCTGGTTCATACCGGGGTGTGAGGTTCGCGAATTAACGTTATACACAAAGCTACGCCACACAGGCGGTGCTTTGATCATCAACCACAAGACTTTGCTTTTCAACAGAAGCCCTGATCACTGCATCTTAGCATGCCACATAGGCAATTCACGCCATGTAACTGATGGCTATCAATCACACAGAATGAATTCCAATGTCAGACACACAGTCCAAATTACAAGTCCGTTCTGGGTCTGAACGAAACCGAAGGCACTATATACCTCGCATACCCATCGATCTCCACGTACGTCTGGACGATCACCACTCATTATCTATATTTCGGGATGCCTCCCAATCAGGACATCAGTTACCATCCAAACGAGGTGAAGATTTCTGGTCTTCAACCACCGTCTTCATCTTCGATTTCTTATCGTCGATTTAGTTATTCAGAATGGGATAAACCCGGTCTTTCTGAGCAACTCGCGTATATAATAAGCAAGTGCTACACAAACACAACATACGCATCTTTTCAATTCATTAATTACTAAACGTAAATCAGTAAGAGAACGATTTCCCAAATATTAACCCCTAAGGCCGAAACCAACATCATATCAAAATCCAGGAAACCATTCAACTTAGCCAACCTTCAGTTAGTTTCTAAATTTCACATCCATATCGTTTATAATATTTTATAACGATTCATCGCTATTTTTATTTATTTTAAAATAGCCAATTTATTCAAACGACGCTTCAGGCCATAACGCGGCCGTGGCGCTGTTTTTCTTCAGATTTGATTTACACATATCTGAAAATCTAACCGTTGGATCTTCACTAAATTTATATCATTAGAAAGATCTTTTCAAAACGAATCCAAATGTTCCAGTTTTGGGAAAATCCGATGGTCCGATCTCCCGGTACTATCGTTTGAAGTTTTGGTTTCAAAATACGAACTGCAGCATCGTTATTCGATTTAATTTAATTATATATATATATATATATATATAATCGATTCTGGCTCTGTTTTTCTTTGGATTTGAATTAAACATTCCAGACAATCCAATCGTTGGATCTTTACAAAGTTGGTGTCGTTGGAAAGATATTTCCAAAGCGAACCCAACGGTTTCGGTTTCGGGGAAATCCGATGGTCGGATCTCCCACACTAATCATTTGAAATCACGGTTTCAAAACACGAACTGCAGCTTCGTTGTTCGATATATTTTAGTTATATATATATAAATATAATCGATTCTTCGATTTCAAAACTATATGCTTTTCATACTTTTGATAAAAATGATATTTTTATTTAACAGACATTCACTTCGACACTTCACTATTTTTAACAACTCATGTATATAGTAAAAATGTGATTTTTATTATAAAACGATTTATTTCAAAACACGACTATTTTATATAGTTCATATAGATGATAAAAATAGGATTTTTATTATAAAACAATTTATTTCAAACACGAGTACCATTCGACACATGAATTTCTATTCAACGAATGAATTTCTATTCAACACATGAATGTTTTCTATAGTTTGTATATATATAGTAAAAATGTGATTTTTACTGCAAAACACTTTATTTCAAAACACTACTATTTTATATAGTTCATATAGATGATAAAAATAGGATTTTTATTTTAAAACAATTTCTTTTAAAACACGAATACCATTCAACACATGAATTTCTATTCAACGAATGAATTTCTATTTAACACATGAACGGTTTTCTATAGTTTGTAAATATATAGTAAAAATGTGATTTTTATTGCAAAACAATTTATTTCAAAACACTACTATTTTATATAGTTCATATAGATTATAAAAATAGGATTTTTATTATAAAACAATCTCTTTTAAAACACAAATACCATTCAACACATGAATTTCTATTCAACGAATGAATTTCTATTCAACGAATGAATTTCTATTCAACACATGAATGGTTTCAACATATGGAAATAATTTCAACAAATGAAAATTATTCTAACACATGAATATTTCAGAAAATTTCGGCAGCATAACGGCAGGGTAGTTAAAACCGGGGCCGTTCCTAGTACGGCTCCTCGCTCTACCTTAAAGCCTCGCAACTTTTGACAATGGGGATTTCATGCATCTAGTTCGCACGCAGGCGGCATGTATATTTTTTTCATTTCCACAAACTAATCCTATGTGGTTTCAACCAAATAATTCTCAACCACAAACGGGTATTTTTCAACCACAATCAATCAATTTCAACCACAAACAATTCTAATCAACCATTTGTAATCAATCAATTTTCACACCAATCACAACCAATAAATATCGTCCATGGTTTGTGGACGAGAGGCGTATATATATATATATATATATATATATATATATATATATATATATATATATATATAAGCATTTCACTTCTATTTAAATACATATATAATTTTTACAACGCATATATAGCTTATATATCGAACGTACAACTTATACAATGCTTATACAAGAGGTGTACAACGCTTATATAACTCATACATCGACTATATAATTTACACATCATCGTTTTCCATATCGTTTGTAATTTAGAAATCTCACATTGGGTTCCACTCCACCAAAAATAGCATAAGGCTCAGAAAAATATGCGGTCTCTTCTAGAATGTAGAAGACGTCCACACGAGTCCACTGTCTCTTGTTTCACTGAATTTCGTCAACAAACGAAAAAGATATGATTTTTACAGTGAAATCAAAAACCGTAGCGCTTTAAACTGCTATTAAATAGTTGAAATTAAAATAGTCCGTTACCTTTCTATTTTCTCCAAAACTAGGTTTTGAATTATACTCCAATCCGCTGCACTAGGTTAAAATCGGACCTTTCCATGTCGTAGAGCTTCGAATCGCGGTCAGGCACGTGGTGGTTTCACGTGGATCGATGCGACGGTGGTGGCACAATTGCGATCGACGCGACGACATTTCGTGGGCCCAGAACTCGAGAACCACTCAACTATCGGGGGTCAAACTCATATGGATTTATAGAGGAGGGAAAGATGAACGGAAAACTTAACTGGAGGTGGCGCTGAAAGTGTCTGAGGCGGCGGGAAAATCGTAGGGAAGGTTGGAGCACTTCCGTCGTTCATTTTGGTCGGGGGGAGAGAATGTGGGGGGGGGGGGGGGGTGGGGGTCTGATGTGGACGAATCACCTTTTTTTATTTATAATGTTTTAAAAATCCAAAAATACCGCTTGCCTTCTACGAACTCCAATCCAAACCCAACGACTGTCGTCCTTAGCGTTTTACCCCCATTCCGAACATAATGGGATATGTTTCGTAGGCCCGTTCGACTGTTTCAGTAAGTTTTCCTTCAATTTAAAATATATAACATTCAATATTCGATTTGAACGTACATTTCAATTTGCCAGGGCCACAAACTGATTCGAAAAATTCCAGAAAAATAAATCTAACTATGTTTTGACGATACGGTCCCAACAAAACTAGTTTCGTCGAATTCTGAGACCGTTTGAAAAATGGCCCTTTTCTGGTCGATCCAATTTCCTTCGCCACGCTCACATATTAGCTTCAAAAATTATGAAATTTGAAACCAAGCAATAATTTGACATCCCAGATCCAACAAAAGTGGTTTCGTCGAATTCTGAGGTCATTTGCAAAATGGTCATTTTCTGGTCAGTTTAATAGAAATCGACCAAACACATTTTCCTTTGCCACACTCACATACTAGCTTCAAAAATTATGAAATTTGAAACTTAGCAATAGTTTAACATCCCAGATCCAACAAAAGTGGTTTCGTCGAATTCCAAGGTCATTTGCAAAATGGTCATTTTCACGGGCTATATAAACTCCATAGCGACCGTTCAGAAAATTCATTTTGCCATAACTTTTGCTTCCCGCTATGAAACTTCGATTTTTCAGATTTTTTAGAAAGGTATTCACTAACAGATTTAAATATTTTTGGTTTCACTCAAATCCGCTTTGTTTTGCACCCGGTACGGTCAGTCAAAGTTTGAATTCAAAGTTTGAAACTACCGCGCCATTTCAGGCCTTGTTTATAATTAGAATTAATTATATTCGTTTTCAAATGTCGATTCAAACTTACTTTTCATCGTTATTATTTAAAATATATATTTAAAATCCACTAAAATAGCCAATTAAATTTTTTTAAATTGGTTCAGATTTTCCGGGTCGTTACAATCTCCCCCACTTAAAACTTTTCATCCCCGAAAAGGAACAAAGTCGAAAGTGGTTTGATTAATCAACTCTACGTTCAATCTGGCTTCCATTCTCCAACCTTTCAGTTTCTGAGAATTTTCAAATTCTTCAAAAATTTGGCTAACACCCAGAATTTTTGAAAAATTTCGCTATAACCTCCTTTGTACGGGGAGGGGTTTGGAAATTTATTGGGCCGTATTAGGTATCCAATAAATCCTATAAAGCATACACATATTTATAATGATATATTCTGGTGTTTACAGGGGAGCGTGTATAGATAATAACTCCAGAGAATAAATTCTCGTCACCCTGTCAAAGCCTGAGGGATTGTGTATTTTAATTGCTCCAGAGAATAAATTCTCGTCACCTCATCCCGCGTGGGAAATAAATAATCCATGTGCCGTATCTAATGACTAGAGAGACGTGATTATTGTCAACTCCAGACCTGTGTGGGGTTTTTATTAATCTGGCAATTTATCATTACAATTTTATATGGTCCATATCAGTCATCAGTTCAACCTGTAAAATATAGTCATTGCCATACAAGCCTCTCGCTCGTATGGTAAATCTTCCACCTCGTCACACAAGCTCCAAATGCTTATGTGGTATATGATGAAGTATGCATATCTTCAAGAAGTATGCCATGTAGTGTAGTTCAAAATTAATTGGTATTATCCTATGGCGATGTTTATTATTACACATAGAACAACCAGCACTCCGCATCCAATAGCATTCACAGGAGTTGATATAATAATATTTTGCATCCAACTCATTAAGGTTTACCTATTTGTCGGGCACGCAAATAATTTCTTTACTCAACAGCTATCCATTTACCTATTCAAACATATATAATGCACATGTATATATTTCTATCTATTTTCATATCAGTTCAATATGTGATTTAATCGAATAAATTCTACCACTCATTCTCTTATTGATTAAATTAACGATCGTTCTAATAATTTTAATTAATCAAATCTACTATCACACAATGCAAACAACAAGCAATTTGTTTTTAACTTTTCAAAATCATACAAATTAATTCATACACTCTTTTTAAATTAATCAGACTATAGAATTAAAATTGCACATCCATGGAAAGAAAATAACAAAAAAGTAGAGAACTAAATGGTAATGCAAAGCATGGTAAATGTACCTTGCATCGGAGTCAATCAGAGATATCTACTCGACACCTAGGATAGGCTTTCTGAATGCTCTCCTCAGTTTCCCAAGTACAATCTCGCGGATCTCCACTCCATTGCACTTTGACTAAGTGAACTTTCTTATTCCTCAGTTCTTTGGTTTCTTTTCCTATAATCTTTAGCGGCTCTCTTTTCACAGCCAATTATGGAGTAATTTCAATATCCTGTTGCGTTGCTTCTTCCACGATCAAGTCTAGATCATGAACGTGCTTTCGAAGTTGAGATATGTGAAATACATCATGCACCCTAGGCAATCAATCTGGCAATTTAACCCTATAAGCGAGAGTTCCAATCCATTCAAGAATAGGAAACGGGCCAATGAATTTGGGCGCCAACTTCCCAGTTTTACCAAACCGGATAACTCCTCTCATCGGCGATACTTTCAAATATACATAGACGCCAACAGCAAATGATGTATCTCTTCTTCTCTTATCGGCATAGCTCTTCTGTCGGCTTTGAGCGGCGAGTAATCGTTTCTTAATGAAATCAACTTTGTCGGCAGCTTCTCGTATCATACCAGGCCCTAACACAAGTCTATTACCGGGTTCGACCCAACAAGCAAGAGATCGGCACGGTCTACCATATAATGCTTCGAATGGTGACATTGTCAGGCTCGCCTGGTAGCTGTTGTTATACGAGAACTCTGCCAAATGTAAATGGTCTTCCCATGATCCACCGAAATCGAGAACACAAGCCCGCAATAAATCTTCTAGTATATGATTCACCCTCTCAGTTTGACCATCTATCTGAGGATGATAAGCGGTGCTCAAGTTTAGCTTCGTTCCCAGTTCTACTTGAAATGCCTCCCAGAATTTGCTAGTGAATATTGGATCTCTATCACTCACTATAATGATCGGCACTCCGTGTAGTCTAACAATTTCCTTGAAATATATCTGCCCCAGACTCTGAGCAGTTCTATTTGATCTGACAGGCATGAAATGGGCGGTCTTCGT
This sequence comes from Allium sativum, assembly GCA_030737875.1. Lineage (NCBI taxonomy): Eukaryota > Viridiplantae > Streptophyta > Magnoliopsida > Asparagales > Amaryllidaceae > Allium > Allium sativum. Next base: position 543,468,568 of record CM060922.1, read on the forward strand.
AAGCGATCTACGATCACCCAAATACTGTCATTTCCTTTTCTGGTTCTGGGAAAACCATCCATGAAGTCCATGGAAATATGTTCCCACTTCCAACCTGGAACGTCCAGTGGTTGCAACAATCCAGCCAGTTTCTGTTGGTCGGTTTTGACTAGCTGGCAAGTAGGGCATCGGCTAACATATATTGAAATGTCTCTTTTTATAGCCCTCCACCAGAATGTTCTCTTGAGATTGTTATACATTTTGGCTACACCTGGTTGGATACTCAACTTGGATTTATGACACTCGTCTAACACTTCCCTTTTTAACTCTGGGATGTCGGGAACAGAAATCCTTCCTTTCAATCTCAGGGTCCCATCGTTATCTATTTGAAAACACGAGGGTTCGCCTTTCTGAACCCTTTTGATCATATCCTTAATAAAGTTATCCTCCTTCTGAAGAATAGATATTTTGTCAATCAAGGAAGTCGTAATAATAAAGCTGGCGATCATTACATTCTTTCGGCTTAACGCACCGGCCACGACATTGGCTTTCCCTGGAGTGTATAGAATCTCAAAATCATATGCTGCAAGGAACTCTAGCCAACGTTGCTGCCTCAGATTCAAGTCTTTCTGGGTGAACAGATACTTTAACGACTGGTGGTCTGTAAATAGTTCGAATTTCTCACCCTGAAGATAGTGTCTCCAGATTTTCAAAGCAAATACTATAGCCAACAACTCAAGATCATGAGCGACGTAGTTCTTTTCATGTGGCTTCGGCTGGCGGCTGGCATAAGCAACAACTTGACCTCTTGCATTAATACTGCGCCAAGGCCTTCTCTAGAGGCATCTGTCTAGACTTTCAAGTCCTGATTGCCATCGATAATCGTTAATACTAGATCCGTTGTTAATCTTAACTTTAGCTCTTCAAAAGCCTCCTCACATTCTGGAGTCCACTTGAATTTTGAGTGCTTCTTTGTAAGATTTGTCAAGTGACTAGATATCTTCGAAAAATCTTTAACGAACTTCCGGTAATAACTAGCCAATCCATCAAATCGAACTTGCTCCTTCTCAGAATATACATTTGGATAGTTTAGCTTTTAAAACGTTCCTTCTCAGAATTTCTAGAACTTGCTCCAAATGTTTTTCATGTTTGGCCTTTGATTTAGAGAAGATTAGAATATCGTCAATAAAAACTAGAACAAACTTATTCAGGACTCCTCTGAACACTCGATTCATCAAATCGACGAAGTATGCTGGAGCGTTACATAAGCCGAATGACATTACTAACCACTCATAGAATAAGTCTGGACCTCTGAATGCTGTCATAGGAATACATTCTTTGGCAATACGAAGCTGATGGAAGCCTGTAGCTAGGTCCATCCTTGAAAATACTTGTGCTCCATTCAGATGATCCAATAAATCATTGATTCGCGGCAATGGATATTTATTCTTTTTTGTCTGCTTGTTCAAATCACGATAATCCACACATAGTCGTAGAGTACCGTCAGATTTTAGGACAAACACCACTGCTGCTCCCCAATCAGAGAAACTAGGCCTGATCAGACCCTTCCATATGAGCTGTTGTATTTGATTGTCTAGTTCTTCTTTCTCCTTTAGGGTCATCCTCCGAATAGCATGCACTACTGGCCTTGCATTCGGGATTAAAGAAATTTTGAAATCAATTTCTCTCTGCGGAGGTAAGCTAACAACTTCTTCAAACACGTCCGCATAATTCTTGACGACAGGAATATCTTTGATGAGGTCGGGAACATTCTCTGTGACTTCAAGGATATTTTCTATTTGAGCAGGAGAAACATCCAAAGCTTCCCAGAAGTCTTTTCTATTTGAATTCTGACCTTCACAGGGAATGGTTATATAATCACCTGATTTAATCTTCGCCTTAATGATCCTGTCGGCGCATTTAACCTCAGCTTCATATTTGGTCAACCAGTCTAACCCTTAGATAAGACCAAACTCTGTAAAATTCATGACGACCGCGATGGTAGGGAACCGATAACAAGAAAAAGAAACCGGCACTCCACAAACCCAACTGAGATTGAGGGAACCCCCAACCGGATTATGGACAGTCATTGGTTCTTTGAGCTTCTTTAAATTCAAACCGTATTCTTTGCAATAAAGCTTCGTGACGCGCCTGTATCAAACAATACTTTAACCGGAATATCTTTAATAGTAAGCGTTCCTTCTAAAACATCTGGCCTTTCCTGAGCAGATGAAGATGCAGGCACTTCTGCCACTTCATTTACATGTACTGCTACAGATTTCTAAGATAGCGGGCAGTTTTTGCAATATGCCCAGCCTAATGGCACTTATGGCATCCTCTGTCCTCATGAACCTTCTTACTGGGTTCAAATCCACTCTTTATTCGTTTGTTCCAAGATTCGCAACTTATCGCCAAATGTCCTTTTCTTTTGCAGCTTGAGCACGTGGCATTCGTTACTGGTTCTTTCCCAGATCTGGCCCTTTTTCTCTTGGCACTGGGCTTCTTACTGACCTCAGGACTATCAGTCACAGACTCCACTTTGTTACTCGAACCAACTTCATCTTCTCACGCAACATAACTTTCTTATGGAGATCTTCGTACTGATAAGCCGTATATATCATTTCTGAAAAAGGAAGCTTCACATGCCCCATTACTTTATTCTGGTATTTTCTTTGCAGGCCATGAATGAACCTCAGATTCTTCCTCTTCGTATTTTGAATTAGATGCGGGGCAAAAAGAGAAAGTTCAATGAATCTCTTATGATATTTTGGAATGGTCATATCTCCTTGTATCAGATAAGAGAATTCATCACATAATCGCTCAGTTGCTTCAGGAGGAGTAAATCTTTCTAGGAAAATCTCTTTGAATCTATCCCAGGTGATATCACCTTCTAGATTATCTTTGATGATTGTTTCCCACCAGATTAAAGCTTCTTCATTGAGCGCCCAAGATGCCAATAATCTTTTTTGATCATCTCTCAACTGGATACGTTCAAAAATTCTTTCGACAGAACACATCCAAGCTTGAGTCTAAATTATAGATTCATTGCCCGAGAATTGTGCTCCCCCCAGATTTCGATATCTCTTTAATAGAGCCTCTAGATCTGGTTCTGCATTTCTTCTGTTTCTGACACTCATTTTTCTAGTACTTCTGCAAATAGTAGATCAAGTGTCAGGTCATAGAAAAGATAATTTAAAACATAGAAACATATACTTCAAATGTAAATGTGTCTATCGGGGTGTATCTCATTCTGCTTTACTCATACTAGGATATTGCTGATCCTATCTGTATTGAGTAACCCGTCCTAGAACACTACTGGTTCTATTTCTGACGAGTTCATTAATATGTTATATTCCAGCACTAAGCTTAACCAAAGCTCTGATACAAAGTTGTGACGACCCCAGAACCCGTACAGACGGTGTTAAGGGTAATCTTTGGAATATAACACAGAAACAAATAATAGCAGAACAAAAATAAATAAATACACCAGATAATGCATAATAGAATATACTGGATAAACATAATCATCAGAGTTACACAATATACAAGATCATACTTAGTACAAATACAGTTCAGCTATACATAAATGTCTACAGCGGAAAACTAAACATAATATGTACAATAGGAGCTGAACAACATAAAAAGAGATAAATGATAGAATCCATCTTCAGCTCCAGCTATCCAGAAAGAGCCTGCTAAAACCTAAAGACAAGGCTGCCCGTGTAGAAAAAGGCGCACCCGAGTTTGAAAGTGAAACAAACTACGAGTCAGTCATGGGACTGGTATGAGAAATCTACTCAACACATCTAAAATATGGCTAATCATAGGACCACGTCACTTTCGTGGAACAGGTTTACTCCATTGGATTGCCAGTGCTTTAAAACAAATAATTCTTTTAAACATCGCAATGCTTCTTATAAAAATGAAGCCATTATAAGACTCAGTTCCCATCACACAATGCAACGAAAACCGGAGGATAGAGTTTTTACCTTATAATGGCCAAAATATGCTTGATACGAATAAAACAAAAGCATTTGATATTATTACTAGTGTTTATATGTTTCAAAAGCAATTTCAAATCATAAGTATCAATCATAGACGGCATTAATGCCCCATACCACTATGTCGCCATATATAGGTTTACAATCAAAACCGCACATTCACGTATTTGGAAATTGGATTTCCGTCATGAACCAAGGCAAAAGATAGTCCTTACCGACTTCGAGACGCTCTAGCCCGCCCCTCAGGACCCAGACTCAGGTGGGCCCTTGGATCGTCAGGGCCGGTCCACCCGGAGTGGATTAAAATGCCTGAACAATGCGTTTCCCCTCCCTTTGGTGCGTAAATGAGCCAACGAATGACTCCATCGGTCCCGGTTCGACCGATATATCCGAGGTGCCTCGCAACAGCAACAACCACATAGGTGAAAATAATATAAATGTCAGCCAGTTCAAGCACCGACACCACCTCTTTTAGAAACGCATGTCCTCCCTGAGGTCCTCTCCCGTTTCTGGTTCATACCGGGGTGTGAGGTTCGCGAATTAACGTTGTACAAAAAGCTACGCCACACAGGCGGTGCTTTGATCATCAACCACAAGACTTTGCTTTTCAACAGAAGCCCTGATCACTGCATCTTAGCATGCCACACAGGCAATTCACACCATGTAACGGATGGCTATCAATCACACAGAATGAATTCCAATGTCAGACACATAGTTCAATTACAAGTCCGTTCTGGGTCTGAACGAAACCGGAGGCACTATATACCTCGCATACCCATCGATCTCCACGTACGTCTGGACGATCACCACTCATTATCCATATTTTGGGATGCCTCCCAATCAGGACATCAGTTACCATCCAAACGAGGTGAAGATTTCCGGTCTTCAACCACCGTCTTCATCTTCGATTTCTTATCGTCGATTTAGTTATTCAGAATGGGATAAACCCGGTCTTTCTGAGCAACTCGCGTATATAATAAACAAGTGCTACACAAACACAACATACGCATCTTTTCAATTCATTAGTCACTAACCGTAAATCAGTAAGAGAACGATTTCCCAAATATTGACCCCTAAGGCCGAAACCAACATCAGATCAAAATCCAGGAAACCATTCGACTTAGCCAACCTTCAGTTAGTTTCTAAATTTCACATCCATATCGTTTATAATATTTTATAACGATTTATCGCTATTTTTATTTATTTTAAAATAGCCAATTTATTCAAATGACGCTTCAGGCCATAATGCGGCCGTGGCGCTGTTTTTCGTCAGATTTGATTTACACATATCTGAAAATCTAACCGTTGGATCTTCACTAAATTTATATCATTAGAAAGTTCTTTTCAAAACGAATCCAAAGGTTCTAGTTTGGGAAAATCCGATGGTTCGATCTCCTGGTACTAACGTTTGAAGTTTTGATTTCAAAATACGAACTGCAGCATCGTTATTCGATTTAATTTAATTATATATATATATATATAATCGATTCTGGCGCTATTTTTCTTCGGATTTGAATTAAACATTCCAGACAATCCAATCGTTGGATCTTTACAAAGTTGGTGTCGTTGGAAAGATATTTCCAAAGCTAACCCAATGGTTTCGGTTTCGGGGAAATCCGATGGTCGGATCTCCCGCACTAATCATTTGAAATCACGGTTTCAAAACACAAACTGCAGCTTCGTTGTTCGATATATTTTAATTATATATATATATATAATCGATTCTTCGATTTCACAACTATATGCTTTTCATACTTTTGATAAAAATGATATTTTTATCCAACAGACATTCACTTCGACACTTCACTATTTTTAACAACTCATGTATATAGTAAAAATGTGATTTTTATTGTAAAACGATTTATTTCAAAATACGACTGTAACGACCCGGAAAATCGCGACCTTGATTATCCGATATACAACACATATCGAACATCAAGAGTCGAAAATAACTGAATAGTTAATGAAAGAAATTAGAGGGTGAGAATAGATAAGATAGAAACTTAGAATAGAAGAAGAAGAAGAACACAACATCAGAGTAACACGAACCTCACAGCGGAACGAATAACATATAATAGATAACATAACTTTGAAATATAACAGTTATGTATACAATAGCACTTATTAGAGTACAACACTTACAACACAGCGGAATAAAACTCTATATAACTAACGCTGAAGCCTCCTGCTCCAAGCTCCCTTTAGATAGATCTGAAAAATCCTAAACTACTTGACTGCCCGTACAAATTTAGGCATCCAAGAGTTTAGGTAGAACAAAACAAAATAAAATCCGGGTCAGTCATGGGACTGGTATGAGTAAAACAGTTTAAACAGTTTAACAAGTAAACGATATCTCATAAGACCACGCCGTATAACGGAACGGGTTTTTCCCTTATGAGAATCCAAAATATCTTTATATCAAAAACCTTTTGATATTATAATAATGTCTATCAACCACAATATAATAACCATCCAGCAGAAACGCTTTCATCTCACGTTCTACATATAGTATACAATCAAAACCGCAAGCACGTATTGGGTAATGGATTTCCATCTATGACAAGGTATGGAACCACCTTCCGATCAGTGTACTCTAGGAATGATATACTGGAGTTCAACAAGAACATCTTGCAACTCAGCCACACATGACCGACCACTCATTTTGCTTGAGTGTATCGAATGTATATCACCAACGGTTGGGATCAGCAACCGTTTCCCGTATATATATGAGACAACATTGATAGATTAAAGAAGCAAATGAATATTCTCTAGATAGGTGATTATACACCCTACTTCGGTACGACCGACTTAGCCATGCTGCCTGCCCGATTTCTGTCATTTACCGGATGATGAGGCTAGAAATTACGCGTTATCATAACATCATATTCACTTCAAATGTCACATCGTCAGATCCATCAAAATCACTAACTTGACATCTACAACCATACATTACGTGTCAGCTAAAAGAAGTTTCCTTCTCCGCTTCCACTCTTGGTATGGTGAAGAAATCAATGTACGTGACCTTTCTGGAAATACTCTGTCAGACATTCATCCATACAAGTCATCCAGGAACAGGATGAACCGAAGGCACTATTCAGTACATCCATCTTAGGCACTGTTATCTAAGACTTATACAATAGCCCTTGCACTTTACTCTGTCTTCAATTATCTTTGGCATATATGATTCACAACGCTTATGCCAATACAGAGTGGTTCTTTGGATAATAATCCAACCGGTCTCTCCATATTAACAATGTTAAAATGGTCACAAACTTCGATAGTCGGTGAGTTAACTATCAAAGAAAAATAGGTGTGCAAACAACGATATTATTTCCAGATGGAAATTTTATCAATCAATCATCAATCATATATATATATATATATATATATATATAGTCATATTTCCTTATTTTCTATGTTTAGAAAATATACGTTAACACTGGGAAATGTTTCCAATTCTAATCCATATTTCCAATTTCAATATTTGATTACGTTTCTTATTCTATTTGGAAAACATTTCCAAATCTTCTTTACTTGGATTTAAACAGAGGTTTAAATCAACATCGCGACGACAACTCAAACCACTATACTTATTTACTAAATTCACTTAACCACTTTCACTCTCGAACTTTAACCATTTCTAAATTAAAAACGAAGTCAATCAAGTTGGGGTATAACTACCTCTCAGACCTTAACTGAACCACATTTCAAATCTCGAAATAGGGTAAGTTCATCTTTTAACTTTTTAACGCTTCCTTACGTAACTCCTTTCGAATAAACTATAATCGAAAATCCTTTAAACTCTATTTGTTTAACTCTAATCGATTTACTCTTTTAATTCTATTTGAATAAACTAAATTCGATCAACCCATTTTAACTCGATTCGAATGCCTAATATTCGATAACTCCCCTTAATTCTATTCGAATAAACTATATTTGATTTACTCATTTGATTTAACTAATATCGATTAACCCCATCGAATAACTAAATTCGATAACTCCTTCGAATAAACTATATTCGATAGCCCCTTCGATTAAACTAATAATCGATAATTCCTCTGATTAACTAATAATCGATAACTCCTTCGAATAAACTATTGTAATAACCCGGAAATTCTGAGCCAGTTTAAAATTTTTATTTTGGCAAGTTTAGCGGATTTTGAATATTTAAAATGAATTATTTTAAATAATATCGACGTAAAATTTATTTTGAATAGAATTCGAACGTATATATTATACGCGTCGTCGTTAGAATATAAATAATTATATATAATTATAAATAGGAATTGAAAATGGCGCGGTAGTTCGATAATTCGATTTCAAACTTCAATTGAATGTACCGGGTGCAAAACAATCCGGATTTTAGTGAAACCAAAAACATTAGGATCTAATTGATAATATCTTTCTAACGGATGTAAGAAACTGAGATTTCACTTTAAAAATTGAGAGATATGTCCAGTTGAAAATTCTGAATAGTCGCTATGGAATTCAGGCCCTTAAAAATGGACATTTTGCAAATGACCTCGGATTTCGACGAAACCACTTTTGTTAGATCCGCAGTGTCAAGTTATTGCTAGATTCCAAATTTCATAATTTTTCGAATCAATATGTGAGCGTGGCGAAGGAAAACGCGTTTGACCAGTTTCAGTTGATTTTAATCGACTGGAAATTGGCCATTTTTAATACGGTCTCAGAATTCGACGAAACTAGTTTTGTTAGGACCGTATCGTCAATACGAAGCTAGAAAATATTTTTCTGGAATTTTTCTAGTTAGTATGTGACCCCGGTAATTTGAAATATACGTTTAAAATTCAATATAGTAATTTAAATGTAAATTTAACGAAAACTGATTTTAACAACCGAATCAGCTTACGATACATATCCCATTGTGTTCGGAATGGGGGTGAAACGCTATGGGCGACAGTCGGTGGACCTCGTTTCGAGGTCGTATGTAAAAGTCAACTATTGGCAAATAAAATAATTAAAATAAAATAAAATAATAAAAAAATAAACCCTTCCCTCTTAATCTTCTGGCCCCCCCCTTTATTCCTTCATTTCCGATTTCAAAAAAAAAAAAAAAGAAGAAGAAAAAAAAAGAAAAGGGGCGCTCCTCACCAAATCGAAGCTGCCCTCTCCAGGCGATGGACGCCGCTGCTCCGGAGCCTCCCACCGCTGACGGAGCTCCCTGGCCATCGCTCCCTCACCTCGGTTTTCCCCTCTCTCTCTCGCGTCATCTCCTCCTCCGGAACGAAGACCGCGCAGCCAATCGAGGCAGACGACCGACCCCACTGCTCTGAGCCCCATCGCAACCTCCACCGCGGCGACAGAAGACCCCCCCCTTCGACGAAGACCACTGCCAAAACCCCCCCTCGGTTTAACTGTAAGTTTTTTTTATATACGATATTTTTTTTAATTCGTTTTTTTATATATATAATTATTTTTAGTTAGTTTAAAACTGTTTTTATTTTAGTTAGAAAACTGATTTTATTTTTGTTTAAGAAAACTATTTTTATTTTTTTTGTTTTAGGAATTTTAAAACTGTTTTGTTTTTTTTAAAAGAGTTCAAAAACAGAATTTTTAAAAGGGTTTTAAAAACAGAATTTTTAAAAAGAATTATAAAAACTGTTTTAAAAGAAAATAAAAACTGATTTTTCAAAAGGATTAAAACTGATTAGGAAAAAAAAAGATTTGATTTTTAGTTAAAGAAAAATATGATTTTTATATTTTTAAAGTATTAAAAATATGATTTTTATATTTTCAAAGTATTAAAAATATAGTCTTTACTATATAGATGATGTCAAAATATGATTTTTATATTTTTAAAGTATTAAAAATATAATCTTTATAGGATAGAGAATATAAAGATATCATCTTTGTGTATGTAACGAAATAAAAATCTGATTTTTATTTTATATACGTTGAGATAAAGTGGTGATTTTTAAAGGTGAAAACTTTATTTTTTATAAAGGCGAAATCTTTATGTGGAAAATAGCGTGATAAAAATATAATTTTTATCTATTTGACATAGCGATAGAAAATTCGATTTTTATATATTGAACTTTAAAGTAAAAATTCGATTTTTATATATTGAACTTTAAAGTAAAAATTCGATTTTTATATATTGAACTTTAAAGTAAAAATTCGATTTTTATATATTGAACTTTAAAGTAAAAATTCGATTTTTATATATTGAACTTTAAAGTAAAAATTCGATTTTTATATATTGAACTCTGAACTAAAAATTTGATTTTTATATATGGACCTTCGAAATAAAAATATGATTTTTAAATATTGAATAGCAAGGTAAAAATTCGATTTTTATATATGTAGTGGCTACGGACGACGAAGCTGACGAAGATGCGAAAACAATGAAGATTTCTATCAAAGAAGAGTCAAGATGTTTGGATAGCTATAAGTGAGAATTTCTCACCTTTCAATTTAATTTTTCTAGTTATATATATACTAGGATGCAGACGGTGCTTAGTAGCACCCGACACAATCGTCCACAGACCATGGACTTGTTTGTTTGACTGTTTGGTGATTGATTGCGATATTGGTTTGAATGTGGTTTGTGGTGTGAAAAATCGAATCGATAAATTGATTAGGATTAGACGTGCGCCGTTATAAGGCGAAGGAGTAAGGCTAGGTTAGACCCTTACTCCAAATTTTGTGGTTTGCATAACGAAAGTGAATTTGATTGATGTGTGAATGGCGTGGGCCTTCACTAGACCGGGGATAAGGCTAGGCCTTGTCCCGTTTCTAGTATCGTGCCGTTATGCCGCCGAAATTTTCTAAAATATGTTAGAAAAATAAAAATATCATTTCATTTAAAGAATAAACTGAATAGATATTCATATGTTAAAATAAAATGTTTTATCGTTAAAAATATAATTTTTAACGTGAAGTGAATAAAATAAAATATTCATTTACAAGCCAGATGGTTTGTTTATGTACACCTATTTGATTGATATTGATTGGGTCGATAAATTTTACACATCGCCCAACTGCACGAATAAAATCTATGTTTGATTGTTTGAAACCCTACACGGGTGTTGGGATAAAATTTAAAGTTCACTCATCCTGACTGATTAAATATGTCGATCGATTGATTGACAGGCTGTCATGAGCGTTATATATCTATATTTGATGCTTATACAGTGTAGTGCACTTTGGTTGATGGTTGATTATTTTCAATGCTATTAAATACATGTGTTGTATGAAAATCCATATAATTAACGTTATATGGTGATTGATTGGGCCTCATTCCAATTTGAAAAATAAAGAATATTATATAATAAAGGTTCATGTGTTGACTATACTCATCCGTTGGGATTAGTCATGTGTTGAACGAATTATTTTTATAATAAAATTTACATCTTTATCAATATAAAATAAAGGTTCATGTGTTGACTATACTCATCCGTTGGGATTAGTCATGTGTTGAACGAATTATTTTTATAATAAAATTTACATCTTTATCAATATAAAATAAAGGTTCATGTGTTGACGGTACTCATTCATTGAGATTAGTCATGTGTTGAACGAATTATTTTTATAATAAAATTTACATCTTTATCAATATAAAATAAAGGTTCATGTGTTGACGGTACTCATTCGTTGAGATTAGTCATGTGTTGAACGAAATAATTTAACAAAAATAGTCACACATGGACGGTACTCATTCGTTGAGATTAGTCGTGTGTTGACAAAAAGAAACATTTGAAATAGAATATATAAAGCCGTGTTGATTAGTGATGCGCCATTTTGACGCGAACGACATATAAAACGATTTCGAAATGAATTGAATATAAAACGATTTCGAAATGAATTGAATATAAAACGATTTCGAAATGAATTGAATATAAAACGATTTCGATTTGAATGGAATAGAAAACCAATTTGATTTCAAATTGAATATATAATGAACTTGATTCAAATAGAAAACGAATTCGAATTGAATTGAATAGAAAACGAATTCGAATTGAATTGAATAGAAAACGAATTCGAATTGAATTGAATAGAAAACGAATTCGAATTGAATTGAATAGAAAACGAATTCGAATTGAATTGAATAGAAAACGAATTCGAATTGAATTGAATAGAAAACGAATTCGAATTGAATTGAATAGAAAACGAATTCGAATTGAATTGAATAGAAAACGAATTCGAATTGAATTGAATAGAAAACGAATTCGAATTGAATTGAATAGAAAACGAATTCGAATTGAATTGAATAGAAAACGAATTCGAAATGAATTGAATTGAAAACGAATTCAAATGGAATTGAAATTTGAATTGAATAGAAATGAATTTTAAAACGAATTTATAAGGAAGAATTCAATTGTGATTTGAATTAAAAAGGAAGTTGAAAATGTTTTTGAAACGAATTCAAAACTATTTATATAATTCGTTTTAAATAGAAATCGACGAAATATATATTATATATATTATATATATAATATAATGGCCTGAATAGAACGCGCCGCGCCGCGGCAGTTCGTAAATTTCGACCATTTATTTCAAACGGACATTACGGGAGATCCGACCGTCGGATTCTCCTAAAACCGGAACCGTTGGGTTCGTATCGAAAAGAGCTTTCTAACGAATATTAGAAATTCAAAATCTAACGGTTGGATTTGGAGATACGTCCAAATCAAATTCGAAAAAGGTCGCTGTAAGTGCAGTTCGATGGCCATTGTTGGAAATCGACTGCACGGGCCTCGATAAAATTATTAAAAATAGTAATAATTTGTATAAAATCATAAGAAATGATTTGGGAAAATTCGGGATGAAAAACTCCACATTTGAAAAGATAAAAATGGTTTTTATCGAAATGCACTAGTTTGAACTAAATTTGAAACCCAATTGATTCTAATAAATAAATTAGATTTAAAAGGGGTTTTAAATAATCGGGATTTCTAATATATTTGATTGGATTTGAAATGGGTTTATCGTGAACTGTGTTTTAAATAACACTAGTTCTTTAACCCGATAATAAATAGAATGTGATTTGGGTTTATCGTGAACTGTGTTTTAAATAACACCTAGTTCTTTTACCCAGTAAAAGGAGTTTTAATGAATCTGCAATTAGATTGAAATGTGAATTCGTAATCTAAATTTCCAAATTTAGAAAATGAACGAGAATGGAGTATTACCAGTTTTGCTCCAAAGCGATAGTTAAATCTTTAATTAGATTTGAACGTGAAATGGTAATTAATTTTACCGATAACACCACGGTGTTAGATTTGGAGTATTACCAGTTTTGCTTCATGGGATGAATAGGTTGGGATTGGGAAATAAAATAAATAATTACTTCGTTACGGTTCGCTAATCTCGACTAGTTGGAAAAACCATAATTTGGTTTTAAATGACATCCAAAGGAAGATCCAGGATAAATTTTAAAGAATTTATCTTGGATAAAATTAATGGGAACATTTCCCTAAGAATGTGAAATTTAGAAACTAGCTGTAGGTTGGCTAAGAAGAATGGTTTCCTGGGTATTGATCTGATGTTGGTTTCGGCCTTCGGGGTTAATGTTTGGGAAATTGTTCTCTGGCTAATTTGCGGTTAGTGACTAATGAATTGGAATGAGGCGTATGTTGTGTTTGTGTAACATTTGTTTTCAATATACGTGGGTTGTTCGGAAAGTCCGGGTTTATACCCATTCTGAATAACCGATTCGACGATAAGTCGAAGATGAAGACGGTGGTCGAAGACCGGAAGTCTTCACATCGTTTGGATTGTTACTGACGATCCTGATTGGGCTGTACACCCAAGAGGATGGAAACAGTTGGTGGTCGTCCAGACGTACCTGGAGATGGATGGATATGCGAGGAAAGTGCCTCCGGTTTCGTTCAGACCCAGAACGGACTTGTTAATGGATTGTGTGTCTGACATTGGATTTTATTCTGTGTTGATTGATTTCTATTAAATATACATCTGTTTGGCGGCGGAGAATTTATTCTTTTGCTTAACGCCCTTCTCTGAGACGTACGAGCTCAGAGGTTGTATATCGATGGACATCAGTCGCATGGCATGAATTGCCTGTGTGGCATACTAAGATGCAATGATCAAGGCTTCTGTTGAAAAGCAAAGTCTTGTGGTTGATGATCAAAGCACGCCTACGTGGCAGCTTTGTGTATAGCGTGTATTCGCGAGCCTCACACCTCGGTATGAGTTAAAAACGGGATACGGACTGCAGGGAGAGCGCACGTTTCTTTCTAGCTTTGGTGGTGTCAGTGACTTACCAGCCCTGACATATATATACTTTTCACCTTTGTGGTTGTTGGATGAGGCGCCTCGATTATAGGTCTGTAAGGACCGGGAAACGTGTGTTCAGGAATTGCCAATCCTCTAACGTAAGTGAGGACCGGCCTTGAAGCATCCAGGGGTTACCCAGTGTGCGTAATCCCGGGGACATTTGCTAGAGTGTCTCGAACGCGGAGAGGAGCTTGCCCCTTGCCTCGACTCATGACGGAAATCCAATTTCCAATACGTGTATTGCGGTTTTAATTGTAGAACTAGTATGGCGACATGATATATGGTACCCATGCCGTCTATGATTTATATTTATGATTGAAACTGTTTTGACACTATACACTTATTATAGTATCAAATGATTTGTTTTAACGTACCAAGCATGTTTGGCTATTATAAGGGAAAACCCTATCCCCCGGCTTGCGTTGCATTGTATGATAGGACCTGGGTCTTATAATAGCTTCATTTTTCGAAAAGCATTGCGTTGTTTATTGATATGCACTGGTATTCTTGGGAGAAAACCCGTTCCGTGTTATACTGCGTGGTCCCTTGAATTACTCTCTTTTAAAGTAAAGTTTTAAATAACTATTTTAGTTCTCACACCAGTCACATGACTGACCTGGAGTTTATTGTTTTAACCTAAACTCTGGGTGCCCCTATTTTCCGCACGGGCAGCTAGTAGTTTTGGTTTTGCAGATTTATATTCACAGGATCCTGGTTTACAGCTGGAATGATATCCGGAAAGCTCTGTATCCGTATATCACCTTCAGTTGTGCTTTGTATTATTTTCTGCTGCTATGTAATAACTTGTAACCTCTGATATTTATTCAAATGTATAATATTCATTTAGACTCTGTATATTCCTGTAATCTGATGCATTGTTGTAATATACAATGAAATGTTCTTCTGTTTGTGTTCTGATTTGTCATGTTCTCAACGTTCAGGGGTTTCGAACGGTCTAGATCGGTTTAACGACTGATTCAGATCGAGCGAAATTCCAGGCCGTCACATTTGGTATCAGAGCTTTGGTTTACAGAGCTCGAGAACAAGACACATTAGAACCATACGAAAGAATTCATCAGATATTGGATTAGTAATATCCAATTAGAATGACTCGTTAGAGATAGGATCAGTAGTATCCTAGAACGAGTGTGAAGAGTATATTTTTCAAATGAAACAATTTTGTTTTAAAAAAAATATAAATCGTTTTAAACGTATTTGAATATTTATTTATTTTGAATATGGACAATCGAGTATATATAGATTTCGCGTATACGCGTCATGAACGTATATTCGAAGTGTTAATATACTGGATAGATATAGAATCATACTCTAGTCGCCCGGACCTGATTCTGATGATTGACGCGTCATCATTAGTAATTAGTTTCGTGTTACGAAGGTGTGATATCTATATATTTCCATTAGACTGGTGTGAGAACCAAAACTAATATAGTTAAAATACATTGTTGTGAATTGGCATCAAAAACAAGATTTTCTGTATATATATCAAATTTTATGGATTTGAAAACTCTAATTCACTAATTGATTGATGTTTGGGTTGTTTGTTTATTTGTTTGCTAATTTTAACCATTTATGCCTAAGTAAACTAATAATTGAATTATATTGAAATTGGTCGCATTTGCTTGCATGTACATATACTTATATTGAACAGGTCATAGCAAGGAGGCTAGAGCCAGAGAATAAAATTTGTTTGCCCGACAAATAGGTACATATTTACTACATAATTTCCTGTTTTGTTTGGGTGATGATGATTTTGTGAGCCTATTGGCTAGCCGCTTGGCTTTTTCTTTTTCTTTTTGAGATCCGAAGGACCGGGGAAGCTATTTGAAATTCCCCGATGCTCCCGGTGCAGGGGAGGTTATGGCGAAATTTTTCAAAAATTTAGGGTGTTAGCCAAATTTTTGAAATTTTGAAAATTCTCAGAAACTGAAAAGTTGGAGAATGGAAGCCAGATCGAATGTAGAGCTTAATAATCAAACCACTTTCGACTTTGTTCCTTTTCGGGGACGAAAAGTTTTAAGTGGGGGAGATTGTAATAACCCGGAAATTCTGAGCCAGTTTAAAATTTTTATTTTGGCAAGTTTAGCGGATTTTGAATATTTAAAATGAATTATTTTAAATAATATCGACGTAAAATTTATTTTGAATAGAATTCGAACGTATATATTATACGCGTCGTCGTTAGAATATAAATAATTATATATAATTATAAATAGGAATTGAAAATGGCGCGGTAGTTCGATAATTCGATTTCAAACTTCAATTGAATGTGCCGGGTGCAAAACAATCCGGATTTTAGTGAAACCAAAAACATTAGGATCTAATTGATAATATCTTTCTAACGGATGTAAGAAACTGAGATTTCACTTTAAAAATTGAGAGATATGTCCAGTTGAAAATTCTGAATAGTCGCTATGGAATTCAGGCCCTTAAAAATGGACATTTTGCAAATGACCTCGGATTTCGACGAAACCACTTTTGTTAGATCCGCAGTGTCAAGTTATTGCTAGATTCCAAATTTCATAATTTTTCGAATCAATATGTGAGCGTGGCGAAGGAAAACGCGTTTGACCAGTTTCAGTTGATTTTAATCGACTGGAAATTGGCCATTTTTAATACGGTCTCAGAATTCGACGAAACTAGTTTTGTTAGGACCGTATCGTCAATACGAAGCTAGAAAATATTTTTCTGGAATTTTTCTAGTTAGTATGTGACCCCGGTAATTTGAAATATACGTTTAAAATTCAATATAGTAATTTAAATGTAAATTTAACGAAAACTGATTTTAACAACCGAATCAGCTTACGATACATATCCCATTGTGTTCGGAATGGGGGTGAAACGCTATGGGCGACAGTCGGTGGACCTCGTTTCGAGGTCGTATGTAAAAGTCAACTATTGGCAAATAAAATAATTAAAATAAAATAAAATAATAAAAAAATAAACCCTTCCCTCTTAATCTTCTGGCCCCCCCCTTTATTCCTTCATTTCCGATTTCAAAAAAAAAAAAAAAGAAGAAGAAAAAAAAAGAAAAGGGGCGCTCCTCACCAAATCGAAGCTGCCCTCTCCAGGCGATGGACGCCGCTGCTCCGGAGCCTCCCACCGCTGACGGAGCTCCCTGGCCATCGCTCCCTCACCTCGGTTTTCCCCTCTCTCTCTCGCGTCATCTCCTCCTCCGGAACGAAGACCGCGCAGCCAATCGAGGCAGACGACCGACCCCACTGCTCTGAGCCCCATCGCAACCTCCACCGCGGCGACAGAAGACCCCCCCCCTTCGACGAAGACCACTGCCAAAACCCCCCCTCGGTTTAACTGTAAGTTTTTTTTATATACGATATTTTTTTTAATTCGTTTTTTTATATATATAATTATTTTTAGTTAGTTTAAAACTGTTTTTATTTTAGTTAGAAAACTGATTTTATTTTTGTTTAAGAAAACTATTTTTATTTTTTTTGTTTTAGGAATTTTAAAACTGTTTTGTTTTTTTTAAAAGAGTTCAAAAACAGAATTTTTAAAAGGGTTTTAAAAACAGAATTTTTAAAAAGAATTATAAAAACTGTTTTAAAAGAAAATAAAAACTGATTTTTCAAAAGGATTAAAACTGATTAGGAAAAAAAAAGATTTGATTTTTAGTTAAAGAAAAATATGATTTTTATATTTTTAAAGTATTAAAAATATGATTTTTATATTTTCAAAGTATTAAAAATATAGTCTTTACTATATAGATGATGTCAAAATATGATTTTTATATTTTTAAAGTATTAAAAATATAATCTTTATAGGATAGAGAATATAAAGATATCATCTTTGTGTATGTAACGAAATAAAAATCTGATTTTTATTTTATATACGTTGAGATAAAGTGGTGATTTTTAAAGGTGAAAACTTTATTTTTTATAAAGGCGAAATCTTTATGTGGAAAATAGCGTGATAAAAATATAATTTTTATCTATTTGACATAGCGATAGAAAATTCGATTTTTATATATTGAACTTTAAAGTAAAAATTCGATTTTTATATATTGAACTTTAAAGTAAAAATTCGATTTTTATATATTGAACTTTAAAGTAAAAATTCGATTTTTATATATTGAACTTTAAAGTAAAAATTCGATTTTTATATATTGAACTTTAAAGTAAAAATTCGATTTTTATATATTGAACTCTGAACTAAAAATTTGATTTTTATATATGGACCTTCGAAATAAAAATATGATTTTTAAATATTGAATAGCAAGGTAAAAATTCGATTTTTATATATGTAGTGGCTACGGACGACGAAGCTGACGAAGATGCGAAAACAATGAAGATTTCTATCAAAGAAGAGTCAAGATGTTTGGATAGCTATAAGTGAGAATTTCTCACCTTTCAATTTAATTTTTCTAGTTATATATATACTAGGATGCAGACGGTGCTTAGTAGCACCCGACACAATCGTCCACAGACCATGGACTTGTTTGTTTGACTGTTTGGTGATTGATTGCGATATTGGTTTGAATGTGGTTTGTGGTGTGAAAAATCGAATCGATAAATTGATTAGGATTAGACGTGCGCCGTTATAAGGCGAAGGAGTAAGGCTAGGTTAGACCCTTACTCCAAATTTTGTGGTTTGCATAACGAAAGTGAATTTGATTGATGTGTGAATGGCGTGGGCCTTCACTAGACCGGGGATAAGGCTAGGCCTTGTCCCGTTTCTAGTATCGTGCCGTTATGCCGCCGAAATTTTCTAAAATATGTTAGAAAAATAAAAATATCATTTCATTTAAAGAATAAACTGAATAGATATTCATATGTTAAAATAAAATGTTTTATCGTTAAAAATATAATTTTTAACGTGAAGTGAATAAAATAAAATATTCATTTACAAGCCAGATGGTTTGTTTATGTACACCTATTTGATTGATATTGATTGGGTCGATAAATTTTACACATCGCCCAACTGCACGAATAAAATCTATGTTTGATTGTTTGAAACCCTACACGGGTGTTGGGATAAAATTTAAAGTTCACTCATCCTGACTGATTAAATATGTCGATCGATTGATTGACAGGCTGTCATGAGCGTTATATATCTATATTTGATGCTTATACAGTGTAGTGCACTTTGGTTGATGGTTGATTATTTTCAATGCTATTAAATACATGTGTTGTATGAAAATCCATATAATTAACGTTATATGGTGATTGATTGGGCCTCATTCCAATTTGAAAAATAAAGAATATTATATAATAAAGGTTCATGTGTTGACTATACTCATCCGTTGGGATTAGTCATGTGTTGAACGAATTATTTTTATAATAAAATTTACATCTTTATCAATATAAAATAAAGGTTCATGTGTTGACTATACTCATCCGTTGGGATTAGTCATGTGTTGAACGAATTATTTTTATAATAAAATTTACATCTTTATCAATATAAAATAAAGGTTCATGTGTTGACGGTACTCATTCATTGAGATTAGTCATGTGTTGAACGAATTATTTTTATAATAAAATTTACATCTTTATCAATATAAAATAAAGGTTCATGTGTTGACGGTACTCATTCGTTGAGATTAGTCATGTGTTGAACGAAATAATTTAACAAAAATAGTCACACATGGACGGTACTCATTCGTTGAGATTAGTCGTGTGTTGACAAAAAGAAACATTTGAAATAGAATATATAAAGCCGTGTTGATTAGTGATGCGCCATTTTGACGCGAACGACATATAAAACGATTTCGAAATGAATTGAATATAAAACGATTTCGAAATGAATTGAATATAAAACGATTTCGAAATGAATTGAATATAAAACGATTTCGATTTGAATGGAATAGAAAACCAATTTGATTTCAAATTGAATATATAATGAACTTGATTCAAATAGAAAACGAATTCGAATTGAATTGAATAGAAAACGAATTCGAATTGAATTGAATAGAAAACGAATTCGAATTGAATTGAATAGAAAACGAATTCGAATTGAATTGAATAGAAAACGAATTCGAATTGAATTGAATAGAAAACGAATTCGAATTGAATTGAATAGAAAACGAATTCGAATTGAATTGAATAGAAAACGAATTCGAATTGAATTGAATAGAAAACGAATTCGAATTGAATTGAATAGAAAACGAATTCGAATTGAATTGAATAGAAAACGAATTCGAAATGAATTGAATTGAAAACGAATTCAAATGGAATTGAAATTTGAATTGAATAGAAATGAATTTTAAAACGAATTTATAAGGAAGAATTCAATTGTGATTTGAATTAAAAAGGAAGTTGAAAATGTTTTTGAAACGAATTCAAAACTATTTATATAATTCGTTTTAAATAGAAATCGACGAAATATATATTATATATATTATATATATAATATAATGGCCTGAATAGAACGCGCCGCGCCACGGCAGTTCGTAAATTTCGACCATTTATTTCAAACGGACATTACGGGAGATCCGACCGTCGGATTCTCCTAAAACCGGAACCGTTGGGTTCGTATCGAAAAGAGCTTTCTAACGAATATTAGAAATTCAAAATCTAACGGTTGGATTTGGAGATACGTCCAAATCAAATTCGAAAAAGGTCGCTGTAAGTGCAGTTCGATGGCCATTGTTGGAAATCGACTGCACGGGCCTCGATAAAATTATTAAAAATAGTAATAATTTGTATAAAATCATAAGAAATGATTTGGGAAAATTCGGGATGAAAAACTCCACATTTGAAAAGATAAAAATGGTTTTTATCGAAATGCACTAGTTTGAACTAAATTTGAAACCCAATTGATTCTAATAAATAAATTAGATTTAAAAGGGGTTTTAAATAATCGGGATTTCTAATATATTTGATTGGATTTGAAATGGGTTTATCGTGAACTGTGTTTTAAATAACACTAGTTCTTTAACCCGATAATAAATAGAATGTGATTTGGGTTTATCGTGAACTGTGTTTTAAATAACACCTAGTTCTTTTACCCAGTAAAAGGAGTTTTAATGAATCTGCAATTAGATTGAAATGTGAATTCGTAATCTAAATTTCCAAATTTAGAAAATGAACGAGAATGGAGTATTACCAGTTTTGCTCCAAAGCGATAGTTAAATCTTTAATTAGATTTGAACGTGAAATGGTAATTAATTTTACCGATAACACCACGGTGTTAGATTTGGAGTATTACCAGTTTTGCTTCATGGGATGAATAGGTTGGGATTGGGAAATAAAATAAATAATTACTTCGTTACGGTTCGCTAATCTCGACTAGTTGGAAAAACCATAATTTGGTTTTAAATGACATCCAAAGGAAGATCCAGGATAAATTTTAAAGAATTTATCTTGGATAAAATTAATGGGAACATTTCCCTAAGAATGTGAAATTTAGAAACTAGCTGTAGGTTGGCTAAGAAGAATGGTTTCCTGGGTATTGATCTGATGTTGGTTTCGGCCTTCGGGGTTAATGTTTGGGAAATTGTTCTCTGGCTAATTTGCGGTTAGTGACTAATGAATTGGAATGAGGCGTATGTTGTGTTTGTGTAACATTTGTTTTCAATATACGTGGGTTGTTCGGAAAGTCCGGGTTTATACCCATTCTGAATAACCGATTCGACGATAAGTCGAAGATGAAGACGGTGGTCGAAGACCGGAAGTCTTCACATCGTTTGGATTGTTACTGACGATCCTGATTGGGCTGTACACCCAAGAGGATGGAAACAGTTGGTGGTCGTCCAGACGTACCTGGAGATGGATGGATATGCGAGGAAAGTGCCTCCGGTTTCGTTCAGACCCAGAACGGACTTGTTAATGGATTGTGTGTCTGACATTGGATTTTATTCTGTGTTGATTGATTTCTATTAAATATACATCTGTTTGGCGGCGGAGAATTTATTCTTTTGCTTAACGCCCTTCTCTGAGACGTACGAGCTCAGAGGTTGTATATCGATGGACATCAGTCGCATGGCATGAATTGCCTGTGTGGCATACTAAGATGCAATGATCAAGGCTTCTGTTGAAAAGCAAAGTCTTGTGGTTGATGATCAAAGCACGCCTACGTGGCAGCTTTGTGTATAGCGTGTATTCGCGAGCCTCACACCTCGGTATGAGTTAAAAACGGGATACGGACTGCAGGGAGAGCGCACGTTTCTTTCTAGCTTTGGTGGTGTCAGTGACTTACCAGCCCTGACATATATATACTTTTCACCTTTGTGGTTGTTGGATGAGGCGCCTCGATTATAGGTCTGTAAGGACCGGGAAACGTGTGTTCAGGAATTGCCAATCCTCTAACGTAAGTGAGGACCGGCCCTGAAGCATCCAGGGGTTACCCAGTGTGCGTAATCCCGGGGACATTTGCTAGAGTGTCTCGAACGCGGAGAGGAGCTTGCCCCTTGCCTCGACTCATGACGGAAATCCAATTTCCAATACGTGTATTGCGGTTTTAATTGTAGAACTAGTATGGCGACATGATATATGGTACCCATGCCGTCTATGATTTATATTTATGATTGAAACTGTTTTGACACTATACACTTATTATAGTATCAAATGATTTGTTTTAACGTACCAAGCATGTTTGGCTATTATAAGGGAAAACCCTATCCCCCGGCTTGCGTTGCATTGTATGATAGGACCTGGGTCTTATAATAGCTTCATTTTTCGAAAAGCATTGCGTTGTTTATTGATATGCACTGGTATTCTTGGGAGAAAACCCGTTCCGTGTTATACTGCGTGGTCCCTTGAATTACTCTCTTTTAAAGTAAAGTTTTAAATAACTATTTTAGTTCTCACACCAGTCACATGACTGACCTGGAGTTTATTGTTTTAACCTAAACTCTGGGTGCCCCTATTTTCCGCACGGGCAGCTAGTAGTTTTGGTTTTGCAGATTTATATTCACAGGATCCTGGTTTACAGCTGGAATGATATCCGGAAAGCTCTGTATCCGTATATCACCTTCAGTTGTGCTTTGTATTATTTTCCGCTGCTATGTAATAACTTGTAACCTCTGATATTTATTCAAATGTATAATATTCATTTAGACTCTGTATATTCCTGTAATCTGATGCATTGTTGTAATATACAATGAAATGTTCTTCTGTTTGTGTTCTGATTTGTCATGTTCTCAACGTTCAGGGGTTTCGAACGGTCTAGATCGGTTTAACGACTGATTCAGATCGAGCGAAATTCCAGGCCGTCACAACTATAGTCGATAACTCCTTCGAATAAACTATATTCGATAACTCCTTCGAATAAACTATATTCGATAATCTCCTCTCGAATAAACGATATTCGATAATCTCCCCTTTCGAATAAACTAAATTCGATAATTCCTTTTTGAATAACTAAATTCGATAACCCCTTTTCGACTAACTCTAATCGATTAACTCAAATCGATTAACTCTAATTCGATTAACCCTATTTAATTACTCTATTTGTTTAACTCTAACTCTAACAGATTTACTCTGACTGGTCAACCCTAAC
Source organism: Allium sativum (assembly GCA_030737875.1). Lineage (NCBI taxonomy): Eukaryota > Viridiplantae > Streptophyta > Magnoliopsida > Asparagales > Amaryllidaceae > Allium > Allium sativum. The sequence continues at coordinate 543,492,282 of CM060922.1, forward strand.
TGATTAACTCTAACTGGTTAACTCTAACTGGTCAACCCTAACCGATTAACTCGACTTATTCAGCTTAACTTGATTTAACTCCTATCGAATAACAAATATTCGATTTAACTCCATTTGAATAATCCTATTTGATTAACTCTAGTTGGTTAATTCTAATTGGTTAACTCTAACTGATTAACTTTATTCAACCAACTCGACTTGACTAACCCCTTTCGAATAACATATTCGATTTACTAACTTTCGAATACCATATTCGATTAACTCTCTTCGAATAACTTGTATTCGATTTAACTCCTTTCGAATACCATATTCGATTTAACTCCTTTCGAATAACAATTATTCGATAAACTGACTTTATTCGCTTTATAAAGATTTCCTTTTTAACAACGTTTATTCATTTTTATAGATTTACTTTTAGTAACGGTTCTCCACTTTAAAAATGATTTCGTTCTTATAACAGTTTCCTTTTTATAACGTTTTACCAATATTTATTTATCCTAAGTATTTCCTCTATTAATATCTTATTTATTTTCTAAATAAATATTCCTTATATCTTATGATACTTATTTAACAAATAAATATCTCCCTTTCTTATTCTATTTATTTAACAAATAAATAATACTTTTTAATAATTTATTCTGTTTCCTAAGTCAATATCTCTTTTATAACTTATTTACTTAATAAATAAGTATCTCATTTAACATCTCCTATTTATTTAACCAATAAATATCTCATTTATAAAATCTAATGAATTTTATAAATATTCTCTTTTCTTTATAAATATTCCATTTATAAAGATTTCCCCTTTCTTTACAATTTCACCTATACAGATTTCTATTTATAAATATTTCATTTATAAAACCCTTTTGATTTTATAATTATTACCCTTTTCAATTTAAATCCTAAAAATATACTAACTCCTTAAATTCCCGGGAAAATTTGCCATAACCTCCTTTGTACCGGGAGCATCGGGAAAATCCCCAAACCCGCCACACAGGCCTTTCCATTCAAAAAGAAAATGTTTTGGAATTATTTCCTTTCTGAATATCTCATATTTATAAATATTCCAATTTATAAATATTCCTTATTTATAAATATTCAAATTTATAAATATCTCTTATTTATAAATATTCCATTTATAAATATTTTATTTTCAGTATCACTTTGAAAATTCCCTTATCAACATTCCGGTATGTTACGGTATTCAACATATCAAATCACGATGATCAATATCGTCCATACACACACAATCAACAACAGGTTATAATTCACGTCATATATCAGAATAAATGAAAAACAATAAAATAACTATTGAGGAATCCAGTCGGATTCCTCCAACCTGTTTCCCTGCATCCACAAATGTTACACGACATGATTGTCATCACTTTCAGTTCAATATGAATTATTCTGATAAACAGAATCAATATAGAAATTCAACTAACTGACTAGCAGTTCAATCAAACAGTCAACACACAGTCAATCATCCAATATCTAACAGTTCTAAAAATACAACATGAAATTATAAACAGTTCAGAGTTAGTGAGATTTACTCACATTGGACTATCATCGTTAATAACGATAATTGTCGTTGATTCAGATTGGACAATTTATTTCACTATAAATTGTAACGGGCCCAGATTCGCTCTCGGTTGGTTCCATTGGGTAGCCCTCTTCCATACGATCCTAACATATCTTGTTTCGACCAATTTCTGTACGCTATTGACACGAACTCCATCATTCTCCAAGTACTGCAACACGCTTCAATTACCCAGATATCGCCAAGAACACTGTCTTCAGATCGAATCCAAACCGCACACTTCCTCCAGAAAATACAATAGTCCACTCTGGTTCTTTTCTAGATAGTGTGAACGCATGAAGTAACCCCCTTGTCTTGACATTTGCATCTCCACCACCATTCCACAAACATGAATACTAATGCCATGTTAAAGCTTAAGACACTTCACCATCTCGATTCCTGTGAGCCCCCATGCTTTCTGGTCACTCATCATCTCTCCTCTTCATATTGCTTTAAAAAAAAAACTCGAGATGCTTGCTCACATTCACTTGATGGACCGTTAACGTTCTTCCCTTCTTACCCTGAATTCTCGTCCGCACCCCAGTTTTCGTTTCTGGGCTCTCTACCTCGGCCATATAACAAACGTCATCAACACTTCTTGTTAAATCAACCCAACCAAAAACAAACCGCACATTTTAAAGTTTCTTCCCAGTATTTGAAACTCAACCTCAGATCAACTAATCCCATCTCTCATGTACACAACTCCACCTATAACCATCCGCTCACAGCAAGTATCCGCAACCCATCCCAACGTCAGTCCAGACTGCGTTTTAAACCACTCCCTGTTTCTACGTATCACCCACGCAAGCCAGACCAAAACTCCCATTGCCATTTTCAACCTTGACAGACCACTACAACCCCACAAGTACCCACAGCTCGTGCACCCTTTCATTGTTTCTCTGACCCCGTAATCCCATACTACTTCAACATCACCCTCACCCTTCGTTAAAAACCTACTCCGCCAGCAGTTCAACCGAGACTCCCCTTTCTCCTTTCTTCGCCGGAGCTCCGGCTTCCCACCAACCCGTCACGAACCCCAAGTCCGTCCTCACCTTCGTCTTGCCAACACAGGAAGCCTCGTCGTTCAAAATTCGAGCTCATCATATTCCCATCGCAACATACAACAGCAGTATAGGAGGAAAGATCTCCTCACAAGGATTCCGAGAATTCATATTTCGAAATTTAGGGATTTAAATCTGATTTTCTTGAAATTCTTGTAGTGGAGGAGGTTTTACTGTGAACTTATTTTCGGTGGCGGCTCGTTTTCTTCAGGAGAATGTTAATTTAAGTCTTAAGCAAGTTGAGGGTGATATTTATAGTATTATAAATCCTTAGATGCTAAGTAATTTTGTTACTTATAGTTTTAAATGAACCACGTTCTTGTTTGGGAGCCACAAAGATTTGTGCGGCTGAAAGAATTGGAGGCGTGGACTTGTTTTGTCCTAGTGATACGTTAGGATATTTTAAATGGTATGATAATATCTCCTTTTACTATTTTATATAATTACCGAAATTCCATTTACGTACGGACAGAAATAAAGATGTAGTCATGCCCAGTATGGTACCACGATCCCAACAATATAATAATACCGGTAGGTGGACTCATATTTTGAAACATCAAAATGTTGATTTCAGGGTGCGAAATACTTCAAATAAAAAGTCGCTTATTAAATAATTAAAAATTGTAGTAAAATTCTAAAAATTAAATTATCACTACTTCCCAAAAGAACCGTGTCTAAATTCAAACCCGATATTCAAATATATTGAAAAATCCTTTTATAACGTAAATAAAGCGTTACTAATTATAAAGGAATTCCACAGCGACTTTTCTAAAATTTGATTTGGACATATCTAAAAATATACACGACGAAATCCCGATTTTTCTCTTCCACTAGAAAGATATACTCCACCAGCTCCACACGTTTCTTGTTTCACAGAAATCCGATTTAAAATGAATCCTGTACATTCAGTTGAAGTTCGAATAGCCACTTTACGAACTGCAGCGCCATTTCAAGCTTGATTTTAGTTATATTATAACTCTACGTTCAAACTGTCGTTTATATAATATATTCGTTATTCAAATTCAATTCTAAACTGAATAAAATCTTCGGGATGACCCAGTTCACAGAATATTGTGATTTCCAATATTTCTGAATTAAATATATTATTTAATTTATTATTTTGATTAAATATTCACCATTATTTAATTCCACGACCATTAAATCCTTTTAATCAACATTTAAATAATTAAATAAATTAATTATTATACCTCTGCAAATGCAAGTCATTACATTCTTCCCCACTTAAAATAATTTCGTCCTCAAAATTGCTAAGGTAGAGGACGACCCTATCGACTGGTTAGAACTTATTGTTCACTTCTTATCTTCAGTTTCAACTGAACCAATTTAATTTCAATTGAATATTTAATTAATTCTTATCAACGAAAATTTTCAAAAATCCTGAAAATTTTCTAACTCCTTTAATTTCTGAAAAATTACACCAGCACCTCCTTTGTACTGGTCAATCGGTCAAACTCCAACTCGCCTCTCTGAGCCATCTCCATCCCAAAATAAAATCAAACAGCCAAGCGGCTTGCCAATTCGGCTCATCAAAATCTCATACCCAATATGAAATATAAACTTGTACCTTTTTGTCGGGCATATCAACTCTATCCCTTTCATATGCTATCAACTCAGCATATACCAAAGTTATCCCAATCAAATTCTGAAATCACTTTTATCTCCAACACAACCATTCGCTTATATCCAAACCAAATATCATTTCAAACTCGAGTTTCATTCTTGATTTCAAACTCTTAACTCGATTATCACATCACACTTCAAATTTGAATCTGGCAATCCAATTTGTCTTGATATCATTCTAATTCAATCTCAGTTACCACTTTACTGGCTTTACTTTAATTCAAATTTGCTTTCACAAATTTCTATTAAATTTGTCTTTAATTCAAACAGTCTTTCCCTGAAAGTTTTTAAATAGTTTACTCTTTTCAAAAATCAAATTTTCCTTTTTGAAATTCAACACAACTTGTCTTTCCCAAAACAAATTCAAAACAGTATCTCTGGTAGTAATTCGTCACTTACAACTCGAAAATGAACACTGATGATGCAGCTGTCATCATCAGAATCTATTTTCCAGCGATCGAAGTGAGTTCAATACTATAAAACTATTTCTAAACATTTCCACTTTGAAACTCATTTCAAAATATAATTCACACTGCTTGTAAAACAATTTAAAATCTCTCAGGATCTTAAATTTTCCTTATTTTTTTATCCAAATCCATTTACAAACACTTATCCAATTTTTCCAGAATTTTAATTCAATTTCTGTTTTAAATTTCAGAATTAACTCATCTGATTTCACGTATTTCACTTATATGAATTCTGATTGGTTATTTACATAACCATTTCACCTTTTATAATCTTTACTCGATTATAATAACCACCAATATATCCACTATATATCAAAATATACCTTGGGTAAACTTATTTTCCTTTACCCTCTTTTCAAAACATATCGTGTCGACCCATCGTATTCGAGTGTTTAGTAACTCCTACCGATACAGTGGATCAAACTGATCGACCAGAACTCATAACCGACTCAACCAATGAATCTACGCAATATAAAACCACTTTATATCAATAACAAATACGTTCACTCGTATATATACACTCAACTCAGTCTAGGGTATTACTAACCCTATCTCTACCGAGTCACGCCACAGAGCCAAGGTAAAACTTAACTTAAGCTCTGATACCAACTGTAACGACCCGGAAAATCGCGACCTTGATTATCCGATATACAACACATATCGAACAACAAGAGTCAAAAATAACCGAATAGTTAATGAAAGAAATTAGAGGGTGAGAATAGATAAGATAGAAACTTAGAATAGAAGAAGAAGAAGAACACAACATCAGAGTAACACGAACCTCACAGCGGAACGTATAACATATAATAGATAACATAACTTTAAAATATAACAGTTATGTATACAACAACACTTATCAGAGTACAACACTTACAACACAACGGAATAAAACTCTATATAACTAACGCTGAAGCCTCCTGCTCCAAGCTCCCTTTAGATAGATTTGAAAAATCCTGAACTACTTGACTGCCCGTACAAATTTAGGTACCCAAGAGTTTAGGTAGAACAAAACAAAATAAACTCCGGGTCAGTCATGGGACTGGTATGAGTAAAACAGTTTAAACAGTTGAACAAGTAAACAATATCTCATAAGACCACGCTGTATAACGGAACGGGTTTTTCCCTTATGAGAATCCAAAATATCTTTATATCAAAAACCTTTTGATATTATAATAATATCTATCAACCACAATATAATAACCATCTAGCAGAAACGCTTTCATCTCATGTTCTACATATAGTATACAATCAAAACCGCAAGCACGTATTGGGTAATGGATTTCCAACTATGACAAGGTATGGAACCACCTTCCGATCAGTGTACTCTAGGAACGATACACTGGAGTTCAACAAGAACATCTTGCAACTCAGCCACATATGACCAACCACTCATTTTGCTTGAGTGTATCGAATGTATATCACCAACGGTTGGGATCAGCAACCGTTTCCCGTATATATATGAGACATCATTGATAGATTAAAGAAGAAAATGAATATTCTCTAGATAGGTGATTATACACCTTACTTCAGTGCGACCGACTTAGCCATGCTACCTGCCTGATTTCTGTCATTTACCGGATGATGAGGCTAGAAATTACGTGTTATCATCACATCAGATTCACTTCAAATGTCACATCGTCAGATCCATCAAAATCACTAACTTGACGTCTACAACCATACATTACGTGTCAGCTAAAACAAGTTTCCTTCTCCGCTTCCACTCTTGGTACAGTGAAGAAATCAATGTACGTGACCTTTCTGGAAATACTCTATCAGATATTCATCCATACAAGTCATCCAGGAACAGGATGAACCGAAGGCACTATTCAGTACATCCATCTTAGGCACTGTTATCTAAGACTTATACAATAGCCCTTGCACTTTACTCCGTCTTCAATTATCTTTGGCATATATGATTTGCAACGCTTATGCCAATACAGAGTGGTTCTTTGGATAATAATCCAACCGGTCTCTCCATATTAACAACGTTAAAATGGTCCCAAACATCGATAGTCGGTGAGTTAACTATCAAAGAAAAACAGGTATGCAAACAACGATATTATTTCCAGATGGAAATTTTATCAATCAATCAATCATCAATCATATATATATCTATATATATATGTATTCATATTTCCTTATTTTCTATGTTTAGAAAATATACGTTAACACTGGGAAATGTTTCCAATTCTAATCCATATTTCCAATTTCAATATTTGAATACGTTTCTTATTCTATTTGGAAAACATTTCCAAATCTTCTTTACTTGGATTTAAACAGAGGTTTAAATCAACATCGCGACGACAACTCAAACCACTATACTTATTTACTAAATTCACTTAACCACTTTCACTCTCGAACCTTAACCATTTCTAAATTAAAAACGAAGTCAATCAAGTTGGGGTATAACTACCTCTCAAACCTTAACTGAACAACATTTCAAATCTCGAAATAGGGTAAGTTCATCTTTTAACTTTTTAACACTTCCTTATGTAACTCCTTTCGAATAAACTATATTCGAAAATCCTTTAAACTCTATTTGTTTAACTCTAATCGATTTATTCTTTCAATTCTATTTGAATAAACTAAATTCGATCAACCCATTTTAACTCGATTCGAATGACTAATATTCTATAACTCCCCTTAATTCTATTCGAATAAACTATATTCGATTTACTCATTTGATTTAACTGATATCGATTAACCCCATCGAATAACTAAATTCGATAACTCCTTCGAATAAACTATATTCGATAACCCCTTCGATTAAACTAATAATCGTTAATTCTTCCGATTAACTAATAATCGATAACTCCTTCGAATAAACTATAGTCGATAACTCCTTCGAATAAACTATATTCGATAACTCCTTTGAATAAACTATATTCGATAATCTCCTCTCGAATAAACGATATTCGATAATCTCCCCTTTCGAATAAACTAAATTCGATAATTCCTTTTTGAATAACTAAATTCGATAACCCCTTTTCGAATAACTCTAATCGATTAACTCAAATCGATTAACTCTAATTCGATTAACCATATTTAATTATTCTATTTGTTTAACTCTAACTCTAACAGATTTACTCTGACTGGTCAACCCTAACTGATTAACTCTAACTGGTTAACTCTAACTGGTCAACCCTAACTGATTAACTCGACTTATTCAGCTTAACTTGATTTAACTCCTATCGAATAACAAATATTCGATTTAACTCCATTTGAATAATCCTATTTGATTAACTCTAGTTGGTTAATTCTAATTGGTTAACTCTAACTGATTAACTTTATTCAACCAACTCGACTTGACTAACCCATTTCGAATAACATATTCGATTTACTAACTTTCGAATACCATATTCGATTAACTCTCTTCGAATAACTTGTATTCGATTTAACTCCTTTCGAATACCATATTCGATTTAACTCCTTTCGAATAACAATTCTTCGATAAACTGACTTTATTCGCTTTATAAAGATTTCCTTTTTAACAACGTTTATTCATTTTTATAGATTTACTTTTAGTAACGGTTCTCCACTTTAAAAATGATTTCCTTCTTATAACAGTTTCCTTTTTATAACGTTTTACCAATATTTATTTATCCTATGAAACGACCCGCAAATCCGTGCTATCTGAGTTGACCAAATACACCACACGTCCAACCCAAATAACACAGAAATACGAACCATTAATAGAAAGAAGATAGAGGATGAGAAATAGAAAGAAAGAAATATCAGAATAGGAGAATACGAAGATCACAACTCACAGCGGAACGAATAAAATATATTATATAACATAAGCTTTGAAATACAATTCTGTTTGGTACATATATACATACCATCATCAGAGCACAACAGTCATTTCTGGAACAGTTATAAACACCTGTTTCCAGATACAAACAAGGTCCACAGCGGAATATATGATAGTCTATAGCTAACTGATGAAGCCTCCTGCTTCCAGCTCCTCCAAATGAATCTGTGAAATCCCAACTACTTGACTGCCGTACAAATTTGGGCACCCAAGAGTTTAGGGAAAACAAAACAAAATAAACTCTGGGTCAGTCATGGGACTGGTGTGAGTAAACTCCAACCACTTGTTTAACTTTCAAAACCCTTTTCAAAAGAAAAGATAATAGTAAGACCAGCCCACACATAAACATGGACGGTTTTTACCTTACTATAACCCAAAACACTTTGATACGAAAATCCAGTGATATTATAATAATGTCTACATCAAATAAATAACCAAATAGCAGAACGCTTGCATCTCACGCTCCACATATATATTATAAAATTAAAAACCGCATGACGCTTATTGGAGATTGGATTTCCAACATGACAAGGTATGGGACCACCTTCCGACTGTGTATCTCTAGAGAGGAATACACTGGGTTCAACAAGAACATCTTGCAACCCGGCCCACACACGACCGACCACTCATTTCGCTTGAGTGTATCGAATGTATATCACCAACGGTTGGACTCAAACCACCGTTTCCCGAATGGGCAGAATCGATAGATTTAGAAACAAAAGGAATTTCTCTAGATAGGTGATTATACACCCTAATGGGTGCGACCCACATAGCCATGCTGCCTGCCCGATTTTTGTCCTTTCCCGGTTGTTGAGGCCTGAGGCTACGCATACTTACCATTCATTGATAGCACATTCACTTTGAATGCCACATCGTCAGATCCGTTAATCACTAGTTGAGTTTGCACAAATATTCTGGATATTATGCTAAGGGATAAATCCGTTGCAACCATATATATTCATACAGACCAACCTATTTGATCATTGAAAATACTCTGTCAGACATTCGCCCATTTACGTTCGTTCTGGGATTGAACGAAACCGAAGGACTATTTCTATAAATAGAAAAGCCCTTGCACTTTACTCCGTCTTCAATATATTCAGCATACTTGGTTCGCAACGCTTATGCCGATACGGAGTGGTTCTTCGGATAAAAATCCAACCGGTCTCTCCATATTGACAACGATGGTCAAAAACTTCGATAGTCTGTGATTTAACTATCGAATAAAAACAAGTGTTCAATCAACATATCAAACAAATCACTGGGCTCTTTAATTAATATTCCATTAATTAAATCTCTTCTACATTCTCTTATCAATATTTGTTATCCAAATATTTCAATAACCATATTGGCCCTTTTCGCTATTTTTGATTTCGTTTCCTTGTCGAATTCTATATATATCGATATATAGATTTCTAATTGTCAAATTTCTTAAAAATATTCTAACTCCTTAAATTCCCGGAAAAATTCGCCATAACCTCCCCTGTATCGGGAGCATCGGGAAATTTCAAATAGCTTCCCGGTATCTTCTTCAATCGAAAAGAAAAAGGAACAGCCAAGTGGCTTGCCGATACGGCGCATAAAATCTCATATATGAATTAAACATGTACCTTTTTGTCGGGCACACAAATTAAAATCTTCATATACTTCATCCCATATCTGTTTAACACCTGTTCACCTGTTTCCAATTCAATTCAACTCAATCCATTCGTTTTGAATTCAAATTTGAATCGTTTGAATTCAGTTTCGCTCAATTATTCCTTAATTAGCCCTTTTTCCTATTTCACTTCTTTGTTGAACATAACATGTTCAAACAAAATATTTAACTCGTTCATAACCAAATTGAATTTCACTTTCAATTCTAGTTCTCTTTTCTATTTCGAATATAAATTCTCAAATCGAATTCACTTATTTAAAGCTCAATATTCATTCGAAATCTCATTAACTAATTTCTATTCGCATTAGTTAACTCTATTCAATAAATCAAAAATCTGATTTCTGTTTCAGAAATCAACTCATTTACACAACTTGAATTCGCATATATTTTACAACTCAACTCTAAAATTTTCTAAATAGAAATTCGGAATTTATTTGCTTAAAAACCTTTTATAATATTAAATAAACCATTATGGTTTTAAAACGATTCTGGCGCTGTTTTTCTGAAAATTTGATTTTGACATAACTCAAAATCTATACGACGAAATCCAGATTTTTCTCTTCCATTAGAAAACTATTATCAAACCGGTCCTGACGTTTCTTGTTTCAAAGAATTCCGACCTCAATCGAGTTCTATATATTCAATTGAAGTTCGAATCGCCAATTTACGAACTGCAGCGCTGCGGCGAGTTCGTTTTAATTATATTTATATATATAAACTTTTAAACTTCTAAACTTCTTTAAAATGAATTCAACTCCATTTAACTCTATTTGAATTCCTTGATTCAAATTCAAATCTCACTTTTATTTGAATTCTAAATTCAAATTCCAATTCCTTTTCTATTTGATATTCAAATTCAATATTTGAATTTCTATTTGAATTCCCTTATTCAAACTCTACATTTAAATTCCATTTGAACTTTCTATATTCCAATTTCTATATTTGAATTCTATTGGAATTCAAATATTCAAACTCCTTTTAAATTCTATATTCAAAATTCCATAGTTAGAAACCCATTTGAATTTCATATTCAAATCCCATAGATTAATTCCTATTTGAATTCAATTTGAATCTCTTACATTCAAATTTCATTTTTCATTTCCGACCCCATTTGAATTTCTAATATTCAGATTCATTTCAACACCATTTGAATTTCTAATATTCAAATTCATTTTCAACACCATTTGAATTTCTAATATTCAAACTCATTGGAATTCCCTTGAATTCAAATCCCATTTCAAAACTATTTGGATTTCCTATTTTGAAATCCTATTTCAATCCTACTTTGAAATCCTACTTTCAAGGTTTATTTCAAATTCTATTTTGAAATCTCATATTCAAATTTCTACTTGAATTTCTGTATTCAATTCCATGTTCAAATTCAATACTTGAATTTCTATTTCAAATCTCAATTCAAATTTCATATTTCAATTCCATTCAAATCTCTATTCAAATTTCATATTTGAATTCTTCTTTGAAATTCTATATTTCAAATTCTATTCAATTCTTCTTTGAAATTCTATTTTCAAAGTCTATTTCAAATTTTCTTTATTCAAACACCATTTGAAAGTTCTATATTCAAATCCACCTTGGATTTTCTATTTGAATTCTAAATTCAAATTTTCTATTTCCTTTCTTTTTGAATTCAAATTTCCATTTCCTTTTCTTTTTGAATTCAAATTTCCATTTCCTTTTCTTTTTGAATTCAAATTTCCATTTCCTTTTCTATTATTCAAATTCTATATTTAAATTTCCTTTTGAATCATATTTTCAAAACACTTGTATTTCTATTTCTGAATTATCAAATGATAATTCTTTTCACTTCATTTATAACTTCGTTATAAAAGAACTTTTTTCTAACTTCGTTTAAAAAGAACTACTTGTTTTATTTTAAAAAAAAAAACAAGTTTATATTTTTATTTCCATTTAAAAATTCAAATTCTATTTAAAAAATAGAACTTTTCCCTTTTAAAATCTCCAATATCCTTTCATGATATTTTAAATAAATTAACACTTAGCCCAGTGATATTTAAAACAATCAAATCACCCAATTTTCAATCATTTGATTTATAACACATCATATATGAATATATATGAAATCAAACAAACAACAAACAGATAATATATTTTTGAGGAATCCAGTTGGATTCCTCCAACCTGTTTTCCTGCATCCACAGATGTTAGCATATAAATAATACCCATTCTGCTTCGTGGCAGAATATCGCGGTATAGAAGGTCATCCACTAATCATAGCGTGGGGCGTATAGGGTAATCATCCGCTATGAAACTGCGGGCATCCGCTAATGAGACTGCGGGAATCCAACCAACCAATCAACCCAATATATATATATATATAGCCTAAATAACTAATATATATAAAATAACCATAAAACATCCACATAAGCAACAGACAATTATTTTTAACGAAATAAAAATAATTCTAAAGGTGAGTGAGATTTATCACCGTAATTGCAGTTGTCGAATATCCTGTTTATTTCCAAATCACCGGCTACGAATCTTCTTGAATGAATTCGCACCTACGATAATTTGATTTAAATTTTCTGTTTAACATTTATTTATTTAAATTAACTATTTAATAAAATAAATAAATTTCATTCATATATAACGGTTACTAAATTAAATATATATATATTTTTACTTCCTAGGTTTTGAACATCCAACGGTTTTAAATTTAAATATTTCTCTTAACTAATTAAAAATTCATATAATAGTAATTCACTAAAAAAAATCCTCCTTTTTTCCAAATTCTGAATTAGTGACTAATTCCAGTCTTAACTAATTTCCAAGCATTTACATTAAAACTGTTTCACACTAAAAATAATACCTAAGTAAATTACTGATTTTGAATTTAATTCATACCTTAATCCTTGTCAACCCCTAGCATGTTAACCCATCTTTGCAACCCAGAATCAACACCGCACTATCCTTCTTCCATCACGACTTCGCCAATCACCGTGAACTGAAACTCGAGGGCTCCTCCACACGATGAATGACGTCGAACTCCCTCTCTACTGTATCGCTTATGTTCCCAGGTCCGCACTAACCCTCAACGGTGATCGAACTTCACCATACTCGAGCCACCGACGCGCCTCCAAGCCCAAATCCCAACGCCGCAATCGACTTGACCCTCGCTGCCACCAAATACTTCCATAACCGAACCCTAATATCGCGATACCAATCATCGCGTCGAGCTCCAGTAAATTTTAGGCTTGCCTCTTTTTTTTTTTTTCGGTGATTTGATCGAACGAAAATAGGAATGCTCAAAGAAATTGAAAAGGCGGGATCGATTTGACAGAGGAAGGAACGGCTTTGGATTTCTTAATTGAGAAGAGGAACTCCGATTTTTTTTTCTGAAGAAATAGAAAGGGGGAGCATTGCAATTTATAGAAGAAAGGGGAAAACAAAATGTACGCTGCCATTTATTTTTGTTTCCTGGATTCTGAAACTTGGAGACAAAGTTGTTGTCTCGAGGAAGCTATAGTTCTGCGAAATGAAATGCTTAGGGCGGCTGTGGTACTTTGGTTGGCTTGATATCCAACACTTAGCTGCCCTATATTTTTATTTTTATTTAATTATAATTAATATGAATTTATTTGATTTAAAATTCCCGTTGATTTCGAACTCTGTTTTTAGCGTAGTAACTGACACCCATAGGGTTATACTACTATTCTGAAAACACTAGAACAGATTCCATGGCCTAATTTGATTGTCTGGAAAAGACTAAATTCAATTGCTTAAAATATAAATAGATTTCAAACAATTAAATTCATCGAAATTAAATAATTAACTATTGTTCCAATTCAAATGAAATTTATATTAATAGACTGAACTGTTTAAATTCAAATTTTAACCGCGACTTCAATTATACTTCGTATTACGATAATTTGATGTATTCGATCGAAATAATTTTTTTTTCTTTCTTTCTTCTTCGATAACATTAAAAGAAAAATTCATTTATATTATCAATTTAATATTTAAAACCATATTAAATATTAAAATAACTGTTCGAAAAATCCGGGTCGTTACATTCTTCCCTCCTTAAAATAATTTCGTCCTCGAAATTGCTAAGGTAAGAAAATGGTACAAATCCATTACTTTTCAAACTCCTTTATGTTGAAACTCATCTCCTTATATTTCAACATATTTAATTTCACCAAAACTTTGGTCTTCTTCCTTTCATATGCCTTCCCCTTCAATTCATATTTATTTCAATTTATTTCAATAAATCTATTTAAATTGATTCTAATCAATTTACTTACCTCGAACCATTTAACTTGTTTTAAGTTACATTTTAATTCCAGAATTCAAATCTCAGGGTTTTCATTTCAAATCCTTTTGAAATCACTTAAATATATACATGTATATATTTTCATTTCAAATTCAAAACATTTGAATTTTCAAACCACTTGTTTTCCTTTCAAACAAATTCCATCAAAACTTTTTTTTCTAAGGTATCAATTCATCACTTAGAAACTCGGAAATGAACACTGATGATGTTGCAATCATCATCAGAATAATTTCCCAGCCACTGAAATGAGTTCAGTGCTTTATTATTTCTAAATCCATCTAAAATGGTATTTATTCAAATCCTTTACAAAGCAAAGCTATATTATTTACTTTTAGAAAATATTTCCAAACTTCCCAGGATTTTGAATTCTTAATTCTGGTTTGAATTAAATTCTAATTCATCTCATTTGTATATTTAATTCCTATACAAATTCTATTTTGGTTATAAGTAACCATTCCAATTTTATAATCTCATTTGATCATAAAATCAACATCCAACGCATCCATATAATAATAATTCTAGAAATTTATTCTTTCTATATCAAAATAGAATTTTGGGTAAAATTATTTCATTTACCCATTTAAAAACAATATCATGTTAAATCTTCTGTTCAAGTGTTTAGAAATTCCTATCGACTATGTGGCGTCCCACTATTCGACCAGAATTCATAAACCACTCACAGACTAGTCAACACAATATAAAACAATTTTTTTATATCAATTAACAAATACGCTCTCTCGTATATATATACTGAACTCATTCTAGGGTACTACTGACCCTATCTCTAATGAGCACATGCCACACAAGCCTAGATATTCGCTCAACCTAAGCTCTGATACCAACTGAAACGACCCGCAAATCCGTGCTATCTGAGTTGACCAAATACACCACACGTCCAACCCAAATAACACAGAAATACGAACCATTAACAGAAAGAAGATAGAGGATGAGAAATAGAAAGAAAGAAATATCAGAATAGGAGAATACGAAGATCACAACTCACAGCGGAACGAATAAAATATATTATATAACATAAGCTTTGAAATACAATTCTGTTTGGTACATATATACATACCATCATCAGAGCACAACAGTCATTTCTGGAACAGTTATAAACACCTGTTTCTAGATACAAACAAGGTCCACAGCGGAATATATGATAGTCTATAGCTAACTGATGAAGCCTCCTGCTTCCAGCTCCTCCAAATGAATCTGTGAAATCCCAACTACTTGACTGCCGTACAAATTTGGGCACCCAAGAGTTTAGGGAAAACAAAACAAAATAAACTCTGGGTCAGTCATGGGACTGGTGTGAGTAAACTCCAACCACTTGTTTAACTTTCAAAACCCTTTTCGAAAGAAAAGATAATAGTAAGACCAGCCCACACATAAACATGGACGGTTTTTACCTTACTATAACCCAAAACACTTTGATACGAAAATCCAGTGATATTATAATAATGTCTACATCAAATAAATAACCAAATAGCAGAACGCTTGCATCTCACGCTCCACATATATATTATAAAATTAAAAACCGCAAGACGCTTATTGGAGATTGGATTTCCAACATGACAAGGTATGGGACCACCTTCCGACTGTGTATCTCTAGAGAGGAATACACTGGGTTCAACAAGAACATCTTGCAACCCGGCCCACACATGACCGACCACTCATTTCGCTTGAGTGTATCGACTGTATATCACCAACGGTTGGACTCAAACCACCGTTTCCCGAATGGGCAGAATCGATAGATTTAGAAACAAAAGGAATTTCTCTAGATAGGTGATTATACACCCTAATGGGTGCGACCCACATAGCCATGCTGCCTGCCCGATTTTTGTCCTTTCCCGGTTGTTGAGGCCTGAGGCTACGCATACTTACCATTCATTGATAGCACATTCACTTTGAATGCCACATCGTCAGATCCGTTAATCACTAGTTGAGTTTGCATAAATATTCTGGATATTATGCTAAGGGATAAATCCGTTGCAACCATATATATTCATACAGACCAACCTATTTGATCATTGAAAATACTCTGTCAGACATTCGCTCATTTACGTTCGTTCTGGGATTGAACGAAACCGAAGGACTATTTCTATAAATAGAAAAGCCCTTGCACTTTACTCCGTCTTCAATATATTCAGCATACTTGGTTCGCAACGCTTATGCCGATACGGAGTGGTTCTTCGGATAAAAATCCAACCGGTCTCTCCATATTGACAACGATGGTCAAAAACTTCGATAGTCTGTGATTTAACTATCGAATAAAAACAAGTGTTCAATCAACATATCAAACAAATCACTGGGCTCTTTAATTAATATTCCATTAATTAAATCTCTTCTACATTCTCTTATCAATATTTGTTATCCAAATATTTCAATAACCATATTGGCCCTTTTCGCTATTTTTGATTTCGTTTCCTTGTCGAATTCTATATATATCGATATATAGATTTCTAATTGTCAAATTTCTTAAAAATATTCTAACTCCTTAAATTCCCGGAAAAATTCGCCATAACCTCCCCTGTATCGGGAGCATCGGGAAATTTCAAATAGCTTCCCGGTATCTTCTTCAATCGAAAAGAAAAAGGAACAGCCAAGTGGCTTGCCGATACGGCGCATAAAATCTCATATATGAATTAAACATGTACCTTTTTGTCGGGCACACAAATTAAAATCTTCATATACTTCATCCCATATCTGTTTAACACCTGTTCACCTGTTTCCAATTCAATTCAACTCAATCCATTCGTTTTGAATTCAAATTTGAATCGTTTGAATTCAGTTTCGCTCAATTATTCCTTAATTAGCCCTTTTTCCTATTTCACTTCTTTGTTGAACATAACATGTTCAAACAAAATATTTAACTCGTTCATAACCAAATTGAATTTCACTTTCAATTCTAGTTCTCTTTTCTATTTCGAATATAAATTCTCAAATCGAATTCACTTATTTAAAGCTCAATATTCATTCGAAATCTCATTAACTAATTTCTATTCGCATTAGTTAACTCTATTCAATAAATCAAAAATCTGTTTTCTGTTTCAGAAATCAACTCATTTACACAACTTGAATTCGCATATATTTTACAACTCAACTCTAAAATTTTCTAAATAGAAATTCGGAATTTATTTGCTTAAAAACCTTTTATAATATTAAATAAACCATTATGGTTTTAAAACGATTCTGGCGCTGTTTTTCTGAAAATTTGATTTTGACATAACTCAAAATCTATACGACGAAATCCAGATTTTTCTCTTCCATTAGAAAACTATTATCAAACCGGTCCTGACGTTTCTTGTTTCAAAGAATTCCGACCTCAATCGAGTTCTATATATTCAATTGAAGTTCGAATCGCCAATTTACGAACTGCAGCGCTGCGGCGAGTTCGTTTTAATTATATTTATATATATAAACTTTTAAACTTCTAAACTTCTTTAAAATGAATTCAACTCCATTTAACTCTATTTGAATTCCTTGATTCAAATTCAAATCTCACTTTTATTTGAATTCTAAATTCAAATTCCAATTCCTTTTCTATTTGATATTCAAATTCAATATTTGAATTTCTATTTGAATTCCCTTATTCAAACTCTACATTTAAATTCCATTTGAACTTTCTATATTCCAATTTCTATATTTGAATTCTATTGGAATTCAAATATTCAAACTCCTTTTAAATTCTATATTCAAAATTCCATAGTTAGAAACCCATTTGAATTTCATATTCAAATCCCATAGATTAATTCCTATTTGAATTCAATTTGAATCTCTTACATTCAAATTTCATTTTTCATTTCCGACCCCATTTGAATTTCTAATATTCAGATTCATTTCAACAGCATTTGAATTTCTAATATTCAAATTCATTTTCAACACCATTTGAATTTCTAATATTCAAACTCATTGGAATTCCCTTGAATTCAAATCCCATTTCAAAACTATTTGGATTTCCTATTTTGAAATCCTATTTCAATCCTACTTTGAAATCCTACTTTCAAGGTTTATTTCAAATTCTATTTTGAAATCTCATATTCAAATTTCTACTTGAATTTCTGTATTCAATTCCATGTTCAAATTCAATACTTGAATTTCTATTTCAAATCTCAATTCAAATTTCATATTTGAATTCCATTCAAATCTCTATTCAAATTTCATATTTGAATTCTTCTTTGAAATTCTATATTTCAAATTCTATTCAATTCTTCTTTGAAATTCTATTTTCAAAGTCTATTTCAAATTTTCTTTATTCAAACACCATTTGAAAGTTCTATATTCAAATCCACCTTGGATTTTCTATTTGAATTCTAAATTAGAGAAAGGGGGAGCATTGCAATTTATAGAAGAAAGGGGAAAACAAAATGTACGCTGCCATTTATTTTTGTTTCCTGGATTCTGAAACTTGGAGACAAAGTTGTTGTCTCGAGGAAGCTATAGTTCTGCGAAATGAAATGCTTAGGGCGGCTGTGGTACTTTGGTTGGCTTGATATCCAACACTTAGCTGCCCTATATTTTTATTTTTATTTAATTATAATTAATATGAATTTATTTGATTTAAAATTCCCATTGATTTCGAACTCTGTTTTTAGCGTAGTAACTGACACCCATAAGGTTATACTACTATTCTGAAAACACTAGAACAGATTCCATGGCCTAATTTGATTGTCTGGAAAAGACTAAATTCAATTGCTTAAAATATAAATAGATTTCAAACAATTAAATTCATCGAAATTAAATAATTAACTATTGTTCCAATTCAAATGAAATTTATATTAATAGACTGAACTGTTTAAATTCAAATTTTAACTGCGACTTCAATTATACTTCGTATTACGATAATTTGATGTATTCGATCGAAATATTTTTTTTTCTTTCTTTCTTCTTCGATAACATTAAAAGAAAAATTCATTTATATTATCAATTTAATATTTAAAACCATATTAAATATTAAAATAACTGTTCGAAAAATCTGGGTCGTTACATCCTAAGTATTTCCTCTATTAATATCTTATTTATTTTCTAAATAAATATTCCTTATATCTTATGATACTTATTTAACAAATAAATATCTCCCTTTCTTATTCTATTTATTTACCAAATAAATAATCCTTTTTAATAATTTATTCTGTTTCCTAAGTCAATATCTCTTTTATAACCTGTTTACTTAACAAATAAGCATCTCAATTAACATCTCCTATTTATTTAACCAATAAATATCTCTTTTATAAAATCTTATGAATTTTATAAATATTCTCTTTTCTTTATAAATATTCCATTTATAAAGATTTCCCCTTTCTATACAATTTCACCTATACAGATTTCTATTTATAAATATTTCATTTATAAATATTTCATTTATAATTATTTCATTTATTAAACCCTTTTTATTTTATAATTATTACCCTTTTCAATTTAAATCCTATAAATATTCTAACTCCTTAAATTCCCGGGAAAATTCGCTATAACCTCCTTTGTACCAGGAGCATCGGGAAAAT
The DNA here is from genome assembly GCA_030737875.1 of Allium sativum. Taxonomy (NCBI): domain Eukaryota; kingdom Viridiplantae; phylum Streptophyta; class Magnoliopsida; order Asparagales; family Amaryllidaceae; genus Allium; species Allium sativum. The sequence goes on from CM060922.1 coordinate 543,512,305, forward strand.
CCCCAAACCCGCCACACAGGCCTTTCCATTCAAAAAGAAAATGTTTTGGAATTATTTCCTTTCTGAATATCTCATATTTATAAATATTCCAATTTATAAATATTCCTTATTTATAAATATTCAAATTTATAAATATCTCTTATTTATAAATATTCCATTTATAAATATTTTATTTTCAATATCACTTTGAAAATTCCCTTATCAACATTCCGGTATGTTACGGTATTCAACATATCAAATCACGATGATCAATATCGTCCATACACACACAATCAACAACAGGTTATAATTCACATCATATATCAGAATATATGAAAAACAATAAAATAACTGTTGAGGAATCCAGTCGGATTCCTCCAACCTGTTCCCTGCATCCACAGATGTTACACGACATGATTGTCATCACTTTCAGTTCAATATGAATTATTCTGATAAACAGAATCAATATAGAAATTCAACTAACTGACTAGCAGTTCAATCAAACAGTGAACACACAGTCAATCATCCAATATCTAACAGTTCTAAAAATACAACATGAAATTATAAACTGTTCAGCGTTAGTGAGATTTACTCACATTGGACTATCATCGTTAATAACGATAATTGTTGTTGATTCAGATTGGACAATTTATTTCACTATAAATTGTAACGGGCCCAGATTCGCTCTCGGTTGGTTCCATTAGGTAGCCCTCTTCCATACGATCCTAACAGATCTTGTTTCGCCCAATTCCTGTACGCTATTGACACGAACTCCATCATTCTCCAAGTAATGAAACACGCTTCAATTACCCAGATATCGCCAAGAACACTGTCTTCAGATCAAATCCAAACCGCACACTTCCTCCAGAAAATACAACAGTCCACTCTGGTTCTTTTCTAGATAGTGTGAACGCATGAAGTAACCCCCTTGTCTTGACATTTGCATCTCCACCACCATTCCACAAACATGAATACTAATGCCATGTTATAGCTTAAGATACTTCACCATCTCGATTCCTGTGAGCCCCCATGCTTTCCGGTCACTCATCATCTCTCCTCTTCATATTGCCTTTAGAAAAAACTCGAGATGCTTGCTCACATTCACTTGATGGACCGTTAACGTTCTTCCCTTCTCACCCTGAATTCTCGTCAGTACCCCAGTTTTCGTTTCTGGGCTCTCAACCTCGGCCATATTACAAACGTCATCAACACTTCTTGTTAAATCAACCCAACCAAAAACAGACCGCACATTTTAAAGTTTCTTCCCAGTATTTGAAACTCAACCTCAGATCAACTAAACCCATCTCTCATGTACACAACTTCACCTATAACCATCCGCTCACAGCAAGTATCTACAACCCATCCCAACGTCAGTCCAGATCCCTGTGTTTTAAACCACTCCCGGTTTCTATGTATCACCCATGCAAGCCAGACCAAAACTCCCATTGCCATTTTCAACCTTGACAGACCACTACAACCCCACAAGCACCCACAACTCGTACACCCTTTCATTGTTTCTCTGACCCCGTAATCCCATACTACTGCAACATCACCCTCCCCCTTCGTTAAAAACCTACTCCGCCAGCAGTTCAACCGAGACTCCCCTTTCTCCTTGCTTCGCCGGAGCTCCGGCTTCCCACCAACCCGTCACGAACCCCAAGTCCGTCCTCACCTTCGTCTTGCCAACACAGGAAGCCTCGTCGTTCAAAATTCGAGCTCATCATATTCCCATCGCAACATACAACAGCAGTATAGGAGGAAAGATCTCCTCACAAGGATTTCGAGAATTCATATTTCGAAATTTGGGGATTTAAATCTGATTTTCTAGAAATTCTTGTAGTGGAGGAGGTTTTACTGTGAACTTATTTTCGGTGGCCGCTCGTTTTCTTCAGGAGAATGTTAATTTAGGTCTTAAGCAAGTTGAGGGTGATATTTATAGTATTATAAATCCTTAGATGCTAAGTAATTTTATTACTTATAATTTTAAATGAACCACGTTCTTGTTTGGGAGCCACAATGATTTGTGCGGCTGAAAGAATTGGAGGCGTGGACTTGTTTTGTCCTAGTGATACGTTAGGATATTTTAAATGGTATGATAATATCTCCTTTTATTATTTTATATAATTACCGAAATTCCATTTACGTACGGACAGAAATAAAGATGCAGTCGTGCCCAGTATCATACCACGATCCCAACAATATAATAATACCGGTAGGTGGACTCATATTTTGAAACATCAAAATGTTGATTTCAGGGTGCGAAATACTTCAAATAAAAATTCGCTTATTAAATAATTAAAAATTATAGTAAAATTCTAAAAATTAAATTATCACTACTTCCCAAAAGAACCGTGTCTAAATTCAAACCCGATATTCAAATATATCGAAAAATCCTTTTATAACGTAAATAAAGCGTTACTAATTATAAAGGAATTCTACAGCGACTTTTCTAAAATTTGATTTGGACATATCTCAAAATATACACGACGAAATCCCGATTTTTCTCTTCCACTAGAAAGATATACTCCACCAGCTGCACACGTTTCTTGTTTCACAGAAATCCGATTTAAAATGAATCCTGTACATTCAGTTGAAGTTCGAAACGCCACTTTACGAACTGCAGCGCCATTTCAAGCTTGATTTTAATGATATTATAACTCTACGTTCAAACTGTCGTTTATATAATATATTCGTTATTCAAATTCAATTCTAAATTGAATAAAATCTTCGGGATGACCCAGTTCACAGAATATTGTGATTTCAAATATTTCTGATTATTTCTAAATTAAATATATTATTTAATTTATTATTTTAATTAAATATTCACCATTATTTAATTCCACGACCATTAAATCCTTTTAATCACCACTAAATAATTAAATAAATTAATTATTATACCTCTGCAAATGCGGGTCATTACAACGACTATTTTATATAGTTCATATAGATGATAAAAATAGGATTTTTATTATAAAACAATTTATTTCAAACACAAATACCATTCAACACATGAATTTCTATTCAATGAGTGAATTTCTATTCAACACATGAATGTTTTCTATAGTTTGTATATATATAGTAAAAATGTGATTCTTATTGCAAAACAATTTATTTCAAAACACTACTATTTATATAGTTCATATAGATGATAAAAATAGGATTTTTATTATAAAACAATTTCTTTTAAAAAACGAATACCATTCAACACATGAATTTCTATTCAACGAATGAATTTCTATTCAACACATGAACGGTTTTCTACAGTTTGCATATATATATATACAGTAAAAATGTGATTTTTATTGCAAAACAATTTATTTTAAAACACTACTATTTTATATAATTCATATAGATTATAAAAATAGGATTTTTATTATAAAACAATTTCTTTTAAAACACGAATACCATTCAACACATGAATTTCTATTCAACGAATGAATTTCTATTCAACACATGAACGGTTTCAACATATGGAAATAATTTCAACAAATGAAAATTATTCCAACACATGAATATTTCAGAAAATTTCGGCAGCGTAACGGCAAGGTAGTTAAAACCGGGGACGTTCCTAGTACGGCTCCTCGCTCTACCTTAAAGCCTTGCAGATTTTGACAATGGGGATTTCATGCATCTAGTTCGCACGCAGGCGGCATGTATATTTTTTTCATTTCCACAAACTAATCATATGTGGTTTCAACCAAATAATTCTCAACCACAAACGGGTATTTTTCAACCACAATCAATCAATTTCAACCACAAACAATTCTAATCAACCATTCGTAGTCAATCAATTTTCACACAAATCACAACCAATAAATATCGTCCATGGTTTGTGGACGAGGGGCGTATATATATATATATATATATATATATATATATAAAGCAGTTCACTCCTATTTCAACACATATATAATTTCTACAACGCATATATAACTTATATATCGAACGTACAACTTATACAACGCTTATACAAGAGGTGTACGACGCTTATATAACTCATACATCGACTATATAATTTATACATCGTCGTTTTCCATATCTTTTATAATTTAGAAATCTCACATTGGGTTCCACTCCACCAAAAATAGCAGATGGCTCAGAAAAATATGCGGTCTCTTCTAGAATGTAGAAGACGTCCACACGAGTCCACTGTCTCTTGTTTCACTGAATTTCGTTAATAAACAAAAAAGATATGATTTTTACAGTGAAATCAAAAATCGTAGCGCTTTAAACTGCTATTAAATAGTTGAAATTAAAATAGACCGTTACCTTTCTATTTTCTTCAAAACTAGTTTTGAATTATACTCCAATCCGCTGCACTAAGTTAAAATCGGACCTTGCCACGTCGTAGAGCTTCGAATCGCGGTCACGCGCATGGTGGTTTAACGTGGATCGATGCGGCGGTGGTGGCACAATCGCGATCGACGCGGCGACACTTCGTGTGCCCAGAACTCGAGAACCACTCAACTATCGGTGGTCAAACTCATATAGGTTTATAGAGGAGGGAAAGATGAACAGAAAACTTAACTGGAGGTGGCGCTGAAAGTGGCTGAGGGGGTGGGAAAATCGTCGGGAAGGTTGGAGCACTTCCGTCATTCTTTTTGGTTGGGGAGAGAGAATGTCCGGGGGGGGGGGGGGGAGGGGGGTCTGATGTGGACGAATCACCCTTTTTTATAAAGTTTTTAAAATCCAAAAATACCCCTTGCCTCCTACGAACTCCAATCCAAACCAACGACTGTCGTCCCTAGCATTTTACCCCCATTCCGAACACAATGGGATATGTTTCGTAGGCCCATTCGACTGTTTCAGTCAGTTTTCCTTCAATTTAAAATATGTAACATTCAATATTCGATTTGAACGTACATTTCAATTTGACAAGGCCACAAAATGATTCGAAAAATTCCAGAAAAATAAATCTAACTATTTTTTGACGATACGGTTCCAACAAAACTAGTTTCGTTGAATTCTGGGACCGTTTGAAAAATGGCCATTTTCTGGTCGATCCAATTTAATAGAAATCGACCAAACACATTTTCCTTCGCCACGCTCACATATTAGCTTCAAAAATTATGAAATTTGAAACCTAGCAATAATTTGACATCCCGGATCCAACAAAAGTAGTTTCGTCGAATTCTGAGGTCGTTTGCAAAATGGTCATTTTCTGGTCGACCCAATTTAATAGAAATCGACCAAACACATTTTCCTTTGCCACGCTCACATACTAGCTTCAAAAATTATGGAATTTGAAACTTAGCAATAGTTTAACATCCCGGATCCAACAAAAGTGGTTTCGTCGTATTCCGAGGTTATTTGCAAAATGGTCATTTTCACGGGCTATATAAACTCCATAACGACCTTTCAGAAAATTCATTTGGCCATAACTTTTGCTTCCCGTTATGAAACTTCGATTTTTCAGATTGTTTAGAAAGGTATTCACTAACAGATTTAAATATATTTGGTTTCACTCAAATCCGTTTTGTTTTGCACCTAGTACAGTCAGTCAAAGTTTGAAACTACCGCGCCATTTCAGGCCTTGTTTATAATTAGAATTAATTATATTCGTTTTCAAATGTCGATTCAAACTTACTTTTCATCGTTATTATTTAAAATATTTATTTAAAATCCACTAAAATAGCCAATTTAAAAATTTTAAATTGGTTCAGATTTTCCGGGTCGTTACCGTATATATAGCGTATTTTTAGTTAATTTAATTTAGTTACTTTCCAAAAATATCTGTATGTTGATACAAACTCCAAATCAAATCCAACGAGTGTCGCCCTAAGCTAATAACCCCCATTCCGGACACAATGGAATATTTTTCGTAACCCAGTTCGGCTGTTACGATGAGTTTTTATTTAAATTAAAACATAAATCATTTAATTATTTAATTTGATCGTACATTTTAATTTACCGGAGCCACACACTCTCTAAAAATTACAGAAAAATTATTTCTGGTTATTGTTTGATGATACGGTCCTAACAAGACTAATTTCATCGAATTCTGAGACCGTTTGAAAAATGACCATTTACAAGTCGATTAAATTTGACGAAACTGACAAAACACATTTTCCTTTGCCACGCTCTCATATTAATTCGAAAAATTATGGAAAATTTAACCTAGCAATAATTTGACATTTCGGTTCCAGCAAAAGTGGTTTCGTCAAAAACTGAGATCGTTTGCAAAATGTATATTTTTAAGGCCTATATATTATATTAAAAAATATATAAATTCTACAGCGACTTTTCTAAATTTTAAACTGGACATAATTTTCAACTTTTAAAGTGAAATTTCAGTTCTCACATTTGTTAGAAAGATATGATTAAACAGATTTAAATATTTCTGGTTTTACTGAAATCCGATTTATTTTGAATCCTATACATTCAGTTAAAGTTTAAAAATCAAATTTTCAAACTACAGTGCTGTTTTAAACTCCTTTTATAGTTCAATTAAATTTATTCGTTTCAACTTCGATCAAAAATAAATTTTTAGTCGTTATTATTTAAAATGAATTATTTTAAATATTCTAAATTCATTAAAATTTCTAAAATAAATTTTTTAAATTGGCTCCAAAATTCCGGGTTGTTACAATCTCCCCGACTTAAAATCTTTTCGTCCTCGAAAAGAAACGAAGCTAAAAGTTGTTTAAATAACCAACTAAATTTTCTTTTTTTCTTTATTGGTTTCAATAATTTTATTAGTTGATTAACTTTTCAAATATATATAGCTTTTATATATTCAAAAATCATATTTTCCTAGCTCGGATTATATAAATACGTTAATTATAAGCTTTTCACTCTGAACTCATTCTAGGGCATTTCTAAGCCCATCTCTAACGAGTTTTCTCATTCTAGGATACTATTGATCCTATCTCTAATGAGTATTCCTATTGGATATTACTAATCCAATCTCTGATGAGTCTTCTCTTCAGTTCTAACGAGTTGTACCCCAAAGATTTGAGCTAACCAGAGCTCTGATACCAACTATAAAGACCTGAAAATTCCCGCCCTTTGAATCGACCATAAACCACACAGGTCTGATTCAAAGGTTAGAAATCCTGGAATACTTTAACTTTGGGAATACAACACATTACAACAAAAACAGCAGATTTTTATAAACATTACAACAATGTTAATCAGAGTATAGAATATCAGAGTACATAGATATTTAAAAATACAGCGGAAGATAATTTTTACATAAAATAAAATACAGTGCAGCGGAAGACATAAACTGATACAGCGGAAGGCTATCAATGCTCTGGACACAACTTTAAACTTCGATCCAGGATCCTGCTAAAAGAAAAGATATCTGCAAACAAGCTACTCGACTGCCCGTGTGGAAAAGAGGGCACCCGAGTTTGCCAGTGAAACAAACTACAGGTCAGTCATGGGACTGGTATGAGAAATCTAACTTAACTAATCTAATAATAAGGCTAATCACAGGACCATGCCGCTAACACAGAACGGGTTTGTTCCATTGGATTGCCAGTGCATAAAATAAAGTAAATCGTTAAACAACGCAATGCTTTTTAGAAAAATGAAACCATTATAAGACCCAAGTCCTATCACACAATGCAATGCAAACCGGAGGATAGAGTTTTACCTTATAATGGTCAAAAGATGCTTGATACGATAAAAACGGATTTGATATTATTATTAGTGTATATATGTTTCAAAAACATTTCAATCATAATGTATCAATCATAGATGGCATAACTACCATATACTATGTCGCCATACTAGTTCTACAATCAAAACCGCATGGTGTCGTATTGGAAGTTGGTTTTTGTGACGGCCCGCCCCGCACCAACCGACATTTACTCCAAAGGCGCGCTGTACACATGTCTAGTTAGCCGGGACGATCGCCAGAAGAAAAAGGGAAGAAGGAAATGAACTAACAAGGAACCTGTAGAATGTCTCACAGCGCATAGAATAAAATATAATAACAACATACATGACATAAAACAGGTGTGACGGTGCATAAGCTGAAAACTAGAACTAAGCATCATAGCAGCGGAAATCCAAAATACAGCTTATTACAACTTTTAAAATACTGTCTCTAAAGAAAAAGCAAGATAAAGAAGGTACACTACTAATGCCCAAGTAGTGACCACCAACGACACAGGGAGAATATCTATATATCATATGTGGAAGCCTCCTGCTCGCCTCCGAATCAGCTACTCGCGCATCACCAGCTAACCATAACCTGTCTCTAGTCTGCTCGTGTGAGCACCCAGAGTAATAAGAGGAGACATAAAACTCTGGGTCAGACATAAAGCCTAATATGAGCGATAAGCAACAAAACATAACAATAACAGGTATAATCCAATCATACGTGAACCTGGACCTGCAACCAAAGAGTTAGCACTACATACTGTACAACACTCTAAGGTGCCCTTTCAAATGGTGTAAAGATAACGGGGGTGGGGGTGTGCATGTCATAGTGATGTCAAACAATCAAGCATAGCAATCATCCTCACATCCCTCACTCAGTGCGTAAAGCATACGATATCCACTACTTTGGTCACCTAATACTTTGGGCCATGACGGAATCCAATCCCGTGTAACGATCACTACAAGCCCACCATCCATCTCTAAGTGGTGAACCAAAGTTATGAATACCGACAACCCCTTTGCCCACGTCCCGCAGCAAAGCCCAATCATGAAGTGAACTCATTGGTTCCCATCTGGATCCTGAGCTCTAACTTCCATTTGGACTACCTTTGCATCTCGGGTTTTAACCTCCTCCTCCGGATTGGTCTTCATTCAGTTCATAACCTCCTAGTTCAGTTCGCAGTCACCAGCTCGTGGTCAAGCTCCAGGTCGTGATGATACTCCAGCTCGGATCATGCTACCTTCGCCAGGTCGGATCGTGATATGCTCTCCAGGTCGGGTCGCCATCATCGGATCGTGCTTCATCAGTTCGTGGCACCCCTGTCGGGTTGGGTCATGGCACCCTGGTACTCATCGCATCGCGAGCTCCTTCATCTCCTCTGGTTCGGATCGCGAGCTTGAAGTGACTCGTAGCATCAGTCCCTCGTTCGTAGCCTTCGAAGTGGAGCAGATCGTCATGGTGGTGCGGCTCGTGATGACTCTTCACGAATGGAGGGGATCGGATCGTGGAGGGTGGTTCGTCCCGGATCGTGGCTTACCTCCTGCCTTGGTCGTGGGACATACTCCACGAACAGGGAGGGGGCTCACGAACCGATTCCTGCACAACTTCCCTGCGACTTGTTTCACGCCATTCGACAGCGTTTCGACCAATCTAACACTTCTAAACAATCACAAAGCATACCATACAGTCATAGCAACATGTAGTAGTGACCTCAAACACCAAAATAACAATATGATGGGTTAAAATGGATCAAACATAGCCAAAATCCCATATTTCCCCTTAAGAATGTTTAAGAACAACTAAGCATAGAATTAACATGTAACGACCCGCATTCTACGCATCATAGGATCGTAGAATATTTATTTATGTCACATACGAAGTCGTATGGTCGTGTAACTTTGGGAGGCGACTATTGGGGTCATTTCCCATGTTCATGATTTTTCCCGATTTTTAAATGACCATTTTACCCCTAGTTGGTATTGTTTTGGCCATAACTTTTGACTGGAAGGGAATTTTGACTTGAAACCACTTCCATTGGCTCCGGATGATGGTTTCTCTTTCCGTAGAGTGGTCACATTAGCCAAACGGACTTACCATTTGGGAGATATGGCTGAAACAAGTTTCAGACGGTGAAAAACAGCTTAATTGGGCTTAACCGGGTGATTAGTAGCTAGGCCCACAGGGGAATTTCGGGTTTAGAGGTATAGGAGGACTGATTAGGGTTAGGTTATCACTTTCATTTCAGTTTTGAGCCGCCACAAACCTTCTTGAAACCTTAGTAATGGCTTCCATCCTTTAAAACCACTCAAAAACACATTTTTATTGAAGATTAAGCCTAAACTACATCAAAGCAAGGCCAAATAGCAACAAAGCAAGGTTGGAGCTGCTGCTATACATAGGAATTCGACCCAAACAGAGAGTATTTCAGATTTGGTGTTTCATTTGTGGCCAAGGTGAGTGATAGCGTCGTTTTGACACTAATTACAGTTAATTAAGGGTAATTAGTGAAGATTAGCGAATTTATACACTAATAAATTCTGGAAAAATGTTTAGAAATTCTTAAATAATGTTTTATGCCTCTGGTTGAAATTTGGTTCGATTTGATTAAGTTTTGTTAACCCTATGATTAGATTTACTTAAACATGCTTAAGGGAAAATAAGTGGGTTTGGGCATATTTGATCCATTTTGACATATAAATTCATTGTTTTGGTGTTTGTGGTTAGTTTGCTATGTTGTTATGACTATTTGACATGAATTGTGACTGATTAGAATAGTTAGATTTGTCAAAACGTCGTCGAACGGCGTAAGCAAGTTGCTGGAAAAAGTTGCAGAAAGCTGTGCAGAGCTTCGGATCGGATCGGAGGAGGGCTCGGATCGGATATGTGAACTGGGCAAGAAACCCGACCCGAACCGGAGTTTGGCACATAGGAGGCTTGGCGAGAAGGAAAGCCGTTTACTTGGAGTTGGAGTGGACAAGGGGATCGGATCGGAAGAATAATTGGAGGCCAGATCGGATCGACTTGGAGATACAGGGCTCGGATCGGAAGTAAACATTTGGGGGAACTAGCAAGAGGGAAGGCCACGCAGATCAGATGGCAAGGAGGGATCGGATCAGAGCGCTGGAACGAAGGACACCCGACCCGACCCGGAGGAGGACACCGACCCGACCCGAAGTGGAGTACCCGACCCGAACCGAATGGAAAGATGACAAGGAAGGAGGACCGACCCGAACCGATGAAGGTGATGACTACCGAACCGAACCGAATTCTAAGACTGTTAATGCGCGACAACTCTTCTGAAGACCCACTCCAATTCGACCAAACCCGAGATGCAAAGGAAGTCCAAATGAGAAGTTAGAGCTTAAGATTCAGATGGGAATCAACGAGTTCGCTTCATGGTTGGGCTTTGCTGCGGGACGCGTGCCAAGGAGTTATCGACGTCTATAGCTTTGGACCACTATGGTAGGAGGTGCGAAGGCGGATTCAGGGCCATTATGGCATCGGTAGAACCAAGGGCTATGTAGTGGCCCGAAAATCCGGTCCAATTTGAGCTGACTAAATAACACAAGTCCAACCCCAAATTGCACTGGAAATTCAAGAAACTAATAGAAAGAAGATAGAGGGTGAGGATATAGATAAGATAGAAACTTAGAATAGAAGAAGAAGAAGACAACAACAACATCATCAGAGTAACACGAATCTCACAGCGGAACGAATAAAATATAATATAACTTTTGAAATACAAAGTTATAACTGTTTATACATACCATTTTCAGAGTACAACATATAACATCACAGCGGAATAAATAATAGCTATCGACTGCTGAAGCCTCCTGCTCCAAGCTCTCCAAGTGCATCTGTAAATCCCGACTACTTGACTGCCCGTACAAATTTAGGCACCCAAGAGTTTAGGGAAGACAAAACAAATAAACTCCGGGTCAGTCATGTGACTGGTGTGAGTAAACTCAAATCATTTAAACAGGTATATGATATCTCATAAGACCACGCCGTGAATACGGAACGGGTTTTTCCCTTATGAGAATCCAAACATCTTTGAAAAGCAATATCATTCTGATATTATGATAATGTCTAAATACAATTAGATATCAGTCTAGTAGAAACGCTTGCATCTCACGTTTTACATATATAGTATACAATCAAAACCGCAGGTGCGTTTTGGATGATTGGGTTTCCAACTATGACAAGGTATGGAACCACCTTCCGATCAGTGTACTCTAGGAACGATACACTGGAGTTCAACAAGAACATCTTGCAACTCAGCCACACATGACCGACCACTCATTTCGCTTGAGTGTATCGAATGTACATCACCAACGGTTGGGATCAGCAACCGTTTCCCGTATATATATGGGACAGCATTGATAGATTAAAGAAGCAAATGAATATTCTCTAGATAGGTGATTATACACCCTACTTCGGTGCGACCGACTTAGCCATGCTGCCTGCCCGATTTCTGTCATTTACTCGTTGATGAGGCTAGAAGCTACGCTTACTTTCCATTCATTTAACACGATCACTTTGAATGCCACATTATCAGATCCGTAAATCGTTTAGTTGGATCTGCACAAATAGATTCTGGATATTATGCGAAGGGAATAAATCCGTTGGCCACCATATATATTTGTACAGTCCAACCCATTCGATCATTGGAAATACTCTGTCAGACATTCGTCCATATACGTTCGTTCTGGGACTGAACGAAACCGAAGGCACTATTCTGTAAACAGGACAGCCCTTGCATTTTACTCCGTCTTCAATATATTCAGCGTACTTGGTTTGCAACGCTTATGCCAATACGGAGTGGTTCTTTGGATAATAACCCAACCGGTCTCTCCATATTAACAACGTAAAATGGTCAAAACTTCGATAGTCTGTGATTTAACTATCAAATGAAAACATGTCGGTGTACAAACAACGATCTAAATTCCAAATGGAATTATCGATCCAATCATCAACCATATATATACATATATATTCATATTTCCTTATTTTCTAAAATTAGAAAATATATGTTTTCAACATTGGAAAACATTTCCAATCCTCATTTACGCATCACTATCATTCCACAACTATTAGTCCCTAACTGTAAACTAGTAAGAGAACAATTCTCTAAGTATAAACCCCGAAGGCCGAAACCAACATCAGATCGATACTCAGAAAACTATTCAACCTACTAATCTCTAGTCAGTTTCTAATTTTTGTTTAACTTCACTTCTAAATTTCTATATTCGATTAATCCCTCTTGATAAACTACGTTTGACTAACTCCTTTTGATAAACTACGTTTTCCGTTACAACTATTTCCCTCTTTTAACGTTTACTTACCGTTACAAATATTCTCTATTTACAACTTCTATTTACCGTTACAAATATTTCCTATTTACAACTTCTATTTATCGTTACAAATATTCTCTATTTACAACTTCTATTTACCGTTACAAATATTTCCTATTTACAACTTCTATTTACCGTTACAAATATTTCCTATTTACAACTTCTATTTATCGTTACAAATATTCTCTATTTACAACTTCTATTTACCGTTACAAATATTCTCTATTTACAACTTCTATTTACCGTTACAAATATTCTCTATTTATAACGTTTTATTTATCTTCTAAATAAATATTTCTTCTTTCTATTTATTTTCTAAATAAATATTCCTTTTATAAGATCCTATGATTTTATAAATACTTCCTTTTTATAAAACCGTGTTCGTTTCATAAACCATTTCCTTTTAAAAAATCCTATGATTTTATAAATACTCTATTTTCAAATTGTTTTCCTTTTTATAAAATCGGTTGATTTTATAAAACTCCTTTGTTTCAATATACATTGAAATATTCCTTTTTCCTACTCGGGGTTTCTTATGATATTCAAAATATCAAACAACGATGATCAATATCGTTCTAACATCCATAATCAATAACAGATTATAAATCACACATATATCACAATATATGAAAACAGTAAAATAATTGTTGAGGAACCCAGTCGGATTCCTCCAACCTGTCTCCCTGCATCCACAGATGTTACACAGTATAATATACATCAATTTCATTTCAATATGAAATATTCTACTGGACAGAATCAATATTTGATTAACGATATAATATACGACTATATCTACGTTTTCAATCAAATCTATTTAACAGTCCAGTTTAACGATCAATATACAGCAGTCAACAAAATAAAGTACAATTTATATTAAAATATAAATTGAGGAGAGTTAGTGAGTTTTACTCACTTTGTCCGTAATCGTTAAATACGAATAACGGTCGATGGTTCTGATCATACGATTCATTCCGCTATAAATTCAGTCGAGCTCCAACCCATTTCCAGTCGTCTGTTCCAGTAAAAAGGACGCAGTTGATTCCCGATCTTTCCAGATTCAGACTTTTCCAACTGCTCATCCTCTTCTGCATTGCTTTGAGTGCACCATTCGTCATTTCAGTACATATAACTTCGGCATCTCCATCTACTATCAACACATTCGCAGACCGATTTTACCCAACAGGTATTTCTTCTTCGACACACACTCGCACAGTAGCAAGTCCGCTATTTTTCCACTTGACAACCAGTACTGCTCCTTTCTTCGATCCCTTTACCATTCTCCTTCTACTTACAATTTAAAACGCGAGTACCAGTATTTCACAGTGGCCATTTCCCAATTCTCAAATCCAAGCTGCGCCCCTTTCCAATTTAGGAATTAAACATCGCAGTAACCATACCCTTAATCACCGATTAACATAACTATCCCTCCTTCCCTTTTAATACGCTACTCCCATAAACACATCTCATCCGATCCCCATAAAGGCCTCCTCACAACATACACGTGTACATTGCTTTCGAGTTATGCTGCATTGTTTGTCTTTACTTTTACAAACTGTCCTTGGATTTTAAAACCAAACAACAACTGTTAATCTCACAATGGACCCCACTGCACACCGTTGAACTCGCGCAAACCTCCCCTTCAAGTTATGATCTCTCTACTTCTTCATCGGAAATCACGTACTTCAGCAAAGCCAACAGTACTCATCACTAAAATTGCCATTTTTCTCACTTAATTAACTTTATATGATTTTCGACTCTGTCCCTCAATCATCTTCCCTCGAGCACCTGTAACCAATCCATCGACACCTCAGATATTTTCAACTCCTTCCTTCATCGATACCAAATCCCACGCCAGCACTAACTTCACCGTATCACCCAACAGCAGACCCAGAACATCACCGCACTCTCCATGTCACCACCACCAAATGCAACTCGAACGCCCCATATCAATTTCGACTTCCAACTGAGCCTACAAATTTACACCTTCCCGCTGCTCAATACCAGAAAACAGCAACCAACCCCACTGCCTTAGCTTCGGCCTCCAACCGTGACGACCCCGCCTTGGCCACCGCTTCCTCCCCAAATCCATCGCAATCACACAGTCGTCATTAAAACAACTTGCCCTCCTTCCCGAGTTCGCCAAGACGACATCGAGTGTAGCAAAGAGGGTATCGACGGGAAGCTTGAAGTCAGGGCATGTCGATAAAACTGGTTTCGAGATTTTAGGATTTTTCTAGGATTTATTATGAATTGTTGAAAGCGGATTTCCTCGTTGGGATTAAGGAACTGGAGGCGGCGGATTTTTCTGAGGAACGATGGGATGAAATTAGGTTTTAGTTGTTTTTAGTTTTATATTTATACAGGGTTATTTATAGTGTTATAAATATCTAGATATTTTCTTGCTTGCGTTGAGATTGAAGAACACAAATATGTGCGGCTTAAATCAGTTGGGTGCGTGGCCTTCTTAATACCATGATACATTTTATATTTGTTTATATTTCAGATATTTTGTCGATGTAGGTACTGGTCGCAATATCCACTTCAACCTTGGTGCGAATGGTAAATTTGAAAATCTCTGTTTGCGTGAAATTTCGTTGGTCTACGGACTACTAACGACAGAAATAAAAATACCGTTGAGATGAGCTCGGTGCTACAATCCCAAAAATATAAAAATACCGTAGATTAACTCATATTGTGAAACCCCGAAATATCGATACAGGGTGCCAAATACTCCAAATAAAAAGTTACTTATTAAATTAACTAAAAATTTCAGTAAAATTCTAAAAATTATTTTATCACTGTTTCCCAAAAGAACCTTGTCTAAATTCAAACCCAATCTCTAGTTATATCGAATAATCCGTTACGGTCGATAAACGATTCTATAGCGACTATTTTAAAATTTGATTTGGACATATCTCAAAATCTACACGACGAAATCCTGATTTTTCTCTTCCACTAGGAAGATATACTCCACCAGCTCCACGCGTTTCTTGTTTCACAGAAATCCGATATAAAACGAACTCTGTACATTCAGTTGAAGTTCGAATCGCCAAATAACGAACTGCAGCGCCATTTCAAGCTCGATTTTAATTATAATATAATTATACGTTCTAACATCGACGATTAAATAATATATTCGTTATTTAAATAATTAAATAAGTTAATTATTACACCGTCAAATATCCGGGTCATTACATTCTTCCCCACTTAAAATAATTTCGTCCTCGAAATTGCTAAGGTAGAGGACGACCCTATCTATTGGAATTCCTAAGATTTGTTTACCCCTTATTTCTGATTTCAACTGAACCAATTAATATTGACTACAATATTAATTCATTTCGAATAATCTAAATTTTTAAAAATTCTGAAAATTTTCTAACGCTTAAATTTTTCGGAAAATTTCGCCATAACCTCCTTTGTACAGCCCTATCGGTAAAACCACAACTCGCCTCTTTAGGCCTTCTCCAACCCAAAGAAAATCAAAACGCCAAGCGGCTTGCCAAATCGGCTCATAAATTCCAACTCATATGAAATATAAACTTGTACCTTTTTGCTGACCATATCATTTTACCATTCCTATTGGTTATCAACTTAACATATACCAATGTCATTCCAATCCATCTCCGGTCAGTTTTTATCCTCAAACTCAAGCAATTGCTTATACTCAAGTCAAATTCCATTTCAAACTTAAGTACAATTCTTGATTCCAAATCCTTATAAAATCAATCAACTTACTCGATATCATCCCAATATAATTCCATATTATATATAACCTTGTCCAAGTTTAATTCAAATTTATTGATTCACTTTTACTATTCTCATCCATTTAACTTCATAAGTTAAATTTAAATTCCAGAATTTAAATTCCTGGGCTCATTTCAAATCAATTTGAAACCATAATACTAATTCAAAACCTTTGAATTTCTAAACACTTGTTTTCCTTAAACAATTCAAAAACACAATCTTTGGTAGTAATCCGTCACTTAAAACTCGAAAATGAACACTGATGATGTGGCCACACTCATCAGGGTTATTTCCCAGTTTATCGAAGTGAGTTCAATACTATAACACTTCCAGTTTGAAAAACATTTTCAAAATCTCCCAGGAACTTAAAGTTTCCTTATTTTAATTCCAATCTAATTTAAATTCAGATTTACTTCATTTCATTTCATATACTTTACATATATGAATTCTGATCAGTTATTTACATAACCATTTCACTTCTTATAACCTCATTCGATTATAATAACAACCAATTATACTATGTTATCATGTTGGTTCATCGTATTCGAGTGTTTAGAAACCCCTATCGATATTGTGGTGCCCCACTATCGACCAGAATTCATAAGCCACTCAACCAATAAAGCTCCACAATATAAAACAAATTTTTATGTCAAATAACAAATACGTTCACTCGTATACATACACTCAAACTCAATCTAGGATATTACTAATCCCATCTCTACTGAGTTACGCCACAGAGCCAAGGTAATTCGCTTAACTTAAGCTCTGATACCAACTGTAGTGGCCCGAAAATCCGGTCCAATTTGAGCTGACTAAATAACACAAGTCCAACCCCAAATTGCACTGGAAATTCAAGAAACTAATAGAAAGAAGATAGAGGGTGAGGATATAGATAAGATAGAAACTTAGAATAGAAGAAGAAGAAGACAACAACAACATCATCAGAGTAACACGAATCTCACAGCGGAACGAATAAAATATAATATAACTTTTGAAATACAAAGTTATAACTGTTTATACATACCATTTTCAGAGTACAACATATAACATCACAGCGGAATAAATAATAGCTATCGACTGCTGAAGCCTCCTGCTCCAAGCTCTCCAAGTGCATCTGTAAATCCCGACTACTTGACTGCCCGTACAAATTTAGGCACCCAAGAGTTTAGGGAAGACAAAACAAATAAACTCCGGGTCAGTCATGTGACTGGTGTGAGTAAACTCAAATCATTTAAACAGGTATATGATATCTCATAAGACCACGCCGTGAATACGGAACGGGTTTTTCCCTTATGAGAATCCAAACATCTTTGAAAAGCAATATCATTCTGATATTATGATAATGTCTAAATACAATTAGATATCAGTCTAGTAGAAACGCTTGCATCTCACGTTTTACATATATAGTATACAATCAAAACCGCAGGTGCGTATTGGATGATTGGGTTTCCAACTATGACAAGGTATGGAACCACCTTCCGATCAGTGTACTCTAGGAACGATACACTGGAGTTCAACAAGAACATCTTGCAACTCAGCCACACATGACCGACCACTCATTTCGCTTGAGTGTATCGAATGTACATCACCAACGGTTGGGATCAGCAACCGTTTCCCGTATATATATGGGACAGCATTGATAGATTAAAGAAGCAAATGAATATTCTCTAGATAGGTGATTATACACCCTACTTCGGTGCGACCGACTTAGCCATGCTGCCTGCCCGATTTCTGTCATTTACTCGTTGATGAGGCTGGAAGCTACGCTTACTTTCCATTCATTTAACACGATCACTTTGAATGCCACATTATCAGATCCGTAAATCGTTTAGTTGGATCTGCACAAATAGATTCTGGATATTATGCGAAGGGAATAAATCCGTTGGCCACCATATATATTTGTACAGTCCAACCCATTCGATCATTGGAAATACTCTGTCAGACATTCGTCCATATACGTTCGTTCTGGGACTGAACGAAACCGAAGGCACTATTCTGTAAACAGGACAGCCCTTGCATTTTACTCCGTCTTCAATATATTCAGCGTACTTGGTTTGCAACGCTTATGCCAATACGGAGTGGTTCTTTGGATAATAACCCAACCGGTCTCTCCATATTAACAACGTAAAATGGTCAAAACTTCGATAGTCTGTGATTTAACTATCAAATGAAAACATGTCGGTGTACAAACAACGATCTAAATTCCAAATGGAATTATCGATCCAATCATCAACCATATATATATATATATTCATATTTCCTTATTTTCTAAAATTAGAAAATATATGTTTTCAACATTGGAAAACATTTCCAATCCTCATTTACGCATCACTATCATTCCACAACTATTAGTCCCTAACTGTAAACTAGTAAGAGAACAATTCTCTAAGTATAAACCCCGAAGGCCGAAACCAACATCAGATCGATACTCAGAAAACTATTCAACCTACTAATCTCTAGTCAGTTTCTAATTTTTGTTTAACTTCACTTCTAAATTTCTATATTCGATTAATCCCTCTTGATAAACTACGTTTGACTAACTCCTTTTGATAAACTACGTTTTCCGTTACAACTATTTCCCTCTTTTAACGTTTACTTACTGTTACAAATATTCTCTATTTACAACTTCTATTTACCGTTACAAATATTTCCTATTTACAACTTCTATTTATCGTTACAAATATTCTCTATTTACAACTTCTATTTACCGTTACAAATATTTCCTATTTACAACTTCTATTTACCGTTACAAATATTTCCTATTTACAACTTCTATTTATCGTTACAAATATTCTCTATTTACAACTTCTATTTACCGTTACAAATATTCTCTATTTACAACTTCTATTTACCGTTACAAATATTCTCTATTTATAACGTTTTATTTATCTTCTAAATAAATATTTCTTCTTTCTATTTATTTTCTAAATAAATATTCCTTTTATAAGATCCTATGATTTTATAAATACTTCCTTTTTATAAAACCGTGTTCGTTTCATAAACCATTTCCTTTTAAAAAATCCTATGATTTTATAAATACTCTATTTTCAAATTGTTTTCCTTTTTATAAAATCGGTTGATTTTATAAAACTCCTTTGTTTCAATATACATTGAAATATTCCTTTTTCCTACTCGGGGTTTCTTATGATATTCAAAATATCAAACAACGATGATCAATATCGTTCTAACATCCATAATCAATAACAGATTATAAATCACACATATATCACAATATATGAAAACAGTAAAATAATTGTTGAGGAACCCAGTCGGATTCCTCCAACCTGTCTCCCTGCATCCACAGATGTTACACAGTATAATATACATCAATTTCATTTCAATATGAAATATTCTACTGGACAGAATCAATATTTGATTAACGATATAATATACGACTATATCTACGTTTTCAATCAAATCTATTTAACAGTCCAGTTTAACGATCAATATACAGCAGTCAACAAAATAAAGTACAATTTATATTAAAATATAAATTGAGGAGAGTTAGTGAGTTTTACTCACTTTGTCCGTAATCGTTAAATACGAATAACGGTCGATGGTTCTGATCATACGATTCATTCCGCTATAAATTCAGTCGAGCTCCAACCCATTTCCAGTCGTCTGTTCCAGTAAAAAGGACGCAGTTGATTCCCGATCTTTCCAGATTCAGACTTTTCCAACTGCTCATCCTCTTCTGCATTGCTTTGACCGCACCATTCATCATTTCAGTACATATAACTTCGGCATCTCCATCTACTATCAACACATTCGCAGACCGATTTTACCCAACAGGTATTTCTTCTTCGACACACACTCGCACAGTAGCAAGTCCGCTATTTTTCCACTTGACAACCAGTACCGCTCCTTTCTTCGATCCCTTTACCATTCTCCTTCTACTTACAATTTAAAACGCGAGTACCAGTATTTCACAGTGGCCATTTCCCAATTCTCAAATCCAAGCTGCGCCCCTTTCCAATTTAGGAATTAAACATCGCAGTAACCATACCCTTAATCACCGATTAACATAACTATCCCTCCTTCCCTTTTAATACGCTACTCCCATAAACACATCTCATCCGATCCCCATAAAGGCCTCCTCACAACATACACGTGTACATTGCTTTCGAGTTATGCTGCATTGTTTGTCTTTACTTTTACAAACTGTCCTTGGAGTTTAAAACCAAACAACAACTGTTAATCTCACAATGGACCCCACTGCACACCGTTGAACTCGCGCAAACCTCCCCTTCAAGTTATGATCTCTCTACTTCTTCATCGGAAATCACGTACTTCAGCAAAGCCAACAGTACTTATCACTTAAATTGCCATTTTTCTAACTTAATTAACTTTATATGATTTCCGACTCTGTCCCTCAATCATCTTCCCTCGAGCACCTGTAACCAATCCATCGACACCTCAGATATTTTCAACTCCTTCCTTCATCGATACCAAATCCCACGCCAGCACTAACTTCACCGTATCACCCAACAGCAGACCCAGAACATCACCGCACTCTCCATGTCACCACCACCAAATGCAACTCGAACGCCCCATATCAATTTCGACTTCCAACTGAGCCTACAAATTTACACCTTCCCGCTGCTCAATACCAGAAAACAGCAACCAACCCCACTGCCTTAGCTTCGGCCTCCAACCGTGACGACCCCGCCTTGGCCACCGCTTCCTCCCCAAATCCATCGCAATCACACAGTCGTCATTAAAACAACTTGCCCTCCTTCCCAAGTTTGCCAAGACGACATCGAGTGTAGCAAAGAGGGTATCGACGGGAAGCTTGAAGTCAGGGCATGTCGATAAAACTGGTTTCGAGATTTTAGGATTTTTCTAGGATTTATTATGAATTGTTGAAAGCGGATTTCCTCGTTGGGATTAAGGAACTGGAGGCGGCGGATTTTTCTGAGGAACGATGGGATGAAATTAGGTTTTAGTTGTTTTTAGTTTTATATTTATACAGGGTTATTTATAGTGTTATAAATATCTAGATATTTTCTTGCTTGCGTTGAGATTGAAGAACACAAATATGTGCGGCTTAAATCAGTTGGGTGCGTGGCCTTCTTAATACCATGATACATTTTATATTTGTTTATATTTCAGATATTTTGTCGATGTAGGTACTGGTCGCAATATCCACTTCAACCTTGGTGCGAATGGTAAATTTGAAAATCTCTGTTTGCGTGAAATTTCGTTGGTCTACGGACTACTAACGACAGAAATAAAAATACCGTTGAGATGAGCTCGGTGCTACAATCCCAAAAATATAAAAATACCGGTAGATTAACTCATATTGTGAAACCCCGAAATATCGATACAGGGTGCCAAATACTCCAAATAAAAAGTTACTTATTAAATTAACTAAAAATTTCAGTAAAATTCTAAAAATTATTTTATCACTGTTTCCCAAAAGAACCTTGTCTAAATTCAAACCCAATCTCTAGTTATATCGAATAATCCGTTACGGTCGATAAACGATTCTATAGCGACTATTTTAAAATTTGATTTGGACATATCTCAAAATCTACACGACGAAATCCTGATTTTTCTCTTCCACTAGGAAGATATACTCCACCAGCTCCACGCGTTTTTTGTTTCACAGAAATCCGATATAAAACGAACTCTGTACATTCAGTTGAAGTTCGAATCGCCAAATAACGAACTGCAGCGCCATTTCAAGCTCGATTTTAATTATAATATAATTATACGTTCTAACATCGACGATTAAATAGTATATTCGTTATTTAAATAATTAAATAAGTTAATTATTACACCATCAAATATCCGGGTCATTACATTCTTCCCCACTTAAAATAATTTCGTCCTCGAAATTGCTAAGGTAGAGGACGACCCTATCTATTGGAATTCCTAAGATTTGTTTACCCCTTATTTCTGATTTCAACTGAACCAATTAATATTGACTACAATATTAATTCATTTCGAATAATCTAAATTTTTAAAAATTCTGAAAATTTTCTAACGCTTAAATTTTTCGGAAAATTTCGCCATAACCTCCTTTGTACAGCCCTATCGGTAAAACCACAACTCGCCTCTTTAGGCCTTCTCCAACCCAAAGAAAATCAAAACGCCAAGCGGCTTGCCAAATCGGCTCATAAATTCCAACTCATATGAAATATAAACTTGTACCTTTTTGCTGACCATATCATTTTACCATTCCCATTGGTTATCAACTTAACATATACCAATGTCATTCCAATCCATCTCCCGTCAGTTTTTATCCTCAAACTCAAGCAATTGCTTATACTCAAGTCAAATTCCATTTCAAACTTAAGTACAATTCTTGATTCCAAATCCTTATAAAATCAATCAACTTACTCGATATCATCCCAATATAATTCCATATTATATATAACCTTGTCCAAGTTTAATTCAAATTTATTGATTCACTTTTACTATTCTCATCCATTTAACTTCATAAGTTAAATTTAAATTCCAGAATTTAAATTCCTGGGCTCATTTCAAATCAATTTGAAACCATAATACTAATTCAAAACCTTTGAATTTCTAAACACTTGTTTTCCTTAAACAATTCAAAAACACAATCTTTGGTAGTAATCCGTCACTTAAAACTCGAAAATGAACACTGATGATGTGGCCACACTCATCAGGGTTATTTCCCAGTTTATCGAAGTGAGTTCAATACTATAACACTTCCAGTTTGAAAAACATTTTCAAAATCTCCCAGGAACTTAAAGTTTCCTTATTTTAATTCCAATCTAATTTAAATTCAGATTTACTTCATTTCATTTCATATACTTTACATATATGAATTCTGATCAGTTATTTACATAACCATTTCACTTCTTATAACCTCATTCGATTATAATAACAACCAATTATACTATGTTATCATGTTGGTTCATCGTATTCGAGTGTTTAGAAACCCCTATCGATATTGTGGTGCCCCACTATTGACCAAAATTCATAAGCCACTCAACCAATAAAGCTCCACAATATAAAACAAATTTTTATATCAAATAACAAATACGTTCACTCGTATACATACACTCAAACTCAATCTAGGATATTACTAATCCCATCTCTACTGAGTTACGCCACAGAGCCAAGGTAATTCGCTTAACTTAAGCTATGATACCAACTGTAGTGGCCCGAAAATCCGGTCCAATTTGAGCTGACTAAATAACACAAGTCCAACCCCAAATTGCACTGGAAATTCAAGAAACTAATAGAAAGAAGATAGAGGGTGAGGATATAGATAAGATAGAAACTTAGAATAGAAGAAGAAGAAGACAACAACAACATCATCAGAGTAACACGAATCTCACAGCGGAACGAATAAAATATAATATAACTTTTGAAATACAAAGTTATAACTGTTTATACATACCATTTTCAGAGTACAACATATAACATCACAGCGGAATAAATAATAGCTATCGACTGCTGAAGCCTCCTGCTCCAAGCTCTCCAAGTGCATCTGTAAATCCCGACTACTTGACTGCCCGTACAAATTTAGGCACCCAAGAGTTTAGGGAAGACAAAACAAATAAACTCCGGGTCAGTCATGTGACTGGTGTGAGTAAACTCAAATCATTTAAACAGGTATATGATATCTCATAAGACCACGCCGTGAATACGGAACGGGTTTTTCCCTTATGAGAATCCAAACATCTTTGAAAAGCAATATCATTCTGATATTATGATAATGTCTAAATACAATTAGATATCAGTCTAGTAGAAACGCTTGCATCTCACGTTTTACATATATAGTATACAATCAAAACCGCAGGTGCGTATTGGATGATTGGGTTTCCAACTATGACAAGGTATGGAACCACCTTCCGATCAGTGTACTCTAGGAACGATACACTGGAGTTCAACAAGAACATCTTGCAACTCAGCCACACATGACCGACCACTCATTTCGCTTGAGTGTATCGAATGTACATCACCAACGGTTGGGATCAGCAACCGTTTCCCGTATATATATGGGACAGCATTGATAGATTAAAGAAGCAAATGAATATTCTCTAGATAGGTGATTATACACCCTACTTCGGTGCGAACGACTTAGCCATGCTGCCTGCCCGATTTCTGTCATTTACTCGTTGATGAGGCTAGAAGCTACGCTTACTTTCCATTCATTTAACACGATCACTTTGAATGCCACATTATCAAATCCGTAAATCGTTTAGTTGGATCTGCACAAATAGATTCTGGATATTATGCGAAGGGAATAAATCCGTTGGCCACCATATATATTTGTACAGTCCAACCCATTCGATCATTGGAAATACTCTGTCAGACATTCGTCCATATACGTTCGTTCTGGGACTGAACGAAACCGAAGGCACTATTCTGTAAACAGGACAGCCCTTGCATTTTACTCCGTCTTCAATATATTCAGCGTACTTGGTTTGCAACGCTTATGCCAATACGGAGTGGTTCTTTGGATAATAACCCAACCGGTCTCTCCATATTAACAACGTAAAATGGTCAAAACTTCGATAGTCTGTGATTTAACTATCAAATGAAAACATGTCGGTGTACAAACAACGATCTAAATTCCAAATGGAATTATCGATCCAATCATCAACCATATATATATATATATATACATATATATTCATATTTCCTTATTTTCTAAAATTAGAAAATATATGTTTTCAACATTGGAAAACATTTCCAATCCTCATTTACGCATCACTATCATTCCACAACTATTAGTCCCTAACTGTAAACTAGTAAGAGAACAATTCTCTAAGTATAAACCCCGAAGGCCGAAACCAACATCAGATCGATACTCAGAAAACTATTCAACCTACTAATCTCTAGTCAGTTTCTAATTTTTGTTTAACTTCACTTCTAAATTTCTATATTCGATTAATCCCTCTTGATAAACTACGTTTGACTAACTCCTTTTGATAAACTACGTTTTCCGTTACAACTATTTCCCTCTTTTAACGTTTACTTACCGTTACAAATATTCTCTATTTACAACTTCTATTTACCGTTACAAATATTTCCTATTTACAACTTCTATTTATCGTTACAAATATTCTCTATTTACAACTTCTATTTACCGTTACAAATATTTCCTATTTACAACTTCTATTTACCGTTACAAATATTTCCTATTTACAACTTCTATTTATCGTTACAAATATTCTCTATTTACAACTTCTATTTACCGTTACAAATATTCTCTATTTACAACTTCTATTTACCGTTACAAATATTCTCTATTTATAACGTTTTATTTATCTTCTAAATAAATATTTCTTCTTTCTATTTATTTTCTAAATAAATATTCCTTTTATAAGATCCTATGATTTTATAAATACTTCCTTTTTATAAAACCGTGTTCGTTTCATAAACCATTTCCTTTTAAAAAATCCTATGATTTTATAAATACTCTATTTTCAAATTGTTTTCCTTTTTAAAAAATCGGTTGATTTTATAAAACTCCTTTGTTTCAATATACATTGAAATATTCCTTTTTCCTACTCGGGGTTTCTTATGATATTCAAAATATCAAACAACGATGATCAATATCGTTCTAACATCCATAATCAATAACAGATTATAAATCACACATATATCACAATATATGAAAACAGTAAAATAATTGTTGAGGAACCCAGTCGGATTCCTCCAACCTGTCTCCCTGCATCCACAGATGTTACACAGTATAATATACATCAATTTCATTTCAATATGAAATATTCTACTGGACAGAATCAATATTTGATTAACGATATAATATACGACTATATCTACGTTTTCAATCAAATCTATTTAACAGTCCAGTTTAACGATCAATATACAGCAGTCAACAAAATAAAGTACAATTTATATTAAAATATAAATTGAGGAGAGTTAGTGAGTTTTACTCACTTTGTCCGTAATCGTTAAATACGAATAACGGTCGATGGTTCTGATCATACGATTCATTCCGCTATAAATTCAGTCGAGCTCCAAACCATTTCCAGTCGTCTGTTCCAGTAAAAAGGACGCAGTTGATTCCCGATCTTTCCAGATTCAGACTTTTCCAACTGCTCATCCTCTTCTGCATTGCTTTGACCGCACCATTCATCATTTCAGTACATATAACTTCGGCATCTCCATCTACTATCAACACATTCGCAGACCGATTTTACCCAACAGGTATTTCTTCTTCGACACACACTCGCACAGTAGCAAGTCCGCTATTTTTCCACTTGACAACCAGTACTGCTCCTTTCTTCGATCCCTTTACCATTCTCCTTCTACTTACAATTTAAAACGCGAGTACCAGTATTTCACAGTGGCCATTTCCCAATTCTCAAATCCAAGCTGCGCCCCTTTCCAATTTAGGAATTAAACATCGCAGTAACCATACCTTTAATCACCGATTAACATAACTATCCCTCCTTCCCTTTTAATACGCTACTCCCATAAACACATCTCATCCGATCCCCATAAAGGCCTCCTCACAACATACACGTGTACATTGCTTTCGAGTTATGCTGCATTGTTTGTCTTTACTTTTACAAACTGTCCTTGGATTTTAAAACCAAACAACAACTGTTAATCTCACAATGGACCCCACTGCACACCGTTGAACTCGCGCAAACCTCCCCTTCAAGTTATGATCTCTCTACTTCTTCATCGGAAATCACGTACTTCAGCAAAGCCAACAGTACTCATCACTTAAATTGCCATTTTTCTCACTTAATTAACTTTATATGATTTTCGACTCTGTCCCTCAATCATCTTCCCTCGAGCACCTGTAACCAATCCATCGACACCTCAGATATTTTCAACTCCTTCCTTCATCGATACCAAATCCCACGCCAGCACTAACTTCACCGTATCACCCAACAGCAGACCCAGAACATCACCGCACTCTCCATGTCACCACCACCAAATGCAACTCGAACGCCCCATATCAATTTCGACTTCCAACTGAGCCTACAAATTTACACCTTCCCGCTGCTCAATACCAGAAAACAGCAACCAACCCCACTGCCTTAGCTTCGGCCTCCAACCGTGACGACCCCGCCTTGGCCACCGCTTCCTCCCCAAATCCATCGCAATCACACAGTCGTCATTAAAACAACTTGCCCTCCTTCCCGAGTTCGCCAAGACGACATCGAGTGTAGCAAAGAGGGTATCGACGGGAAGCTTGAAGTCAGGGCATGTCGATAAAACTGGTTTCGAGATTTTAGGATTTTTCTAGGATTTATTATGAATTGTTGAAAGCGGATTTCCTCGTTGGGATTAAGGAACTGGAGGCGGCGGATTTTTCTGAGGAACGATGGGATGAAATTAGGTTTTAGTTGTTTTTAGTTTTATATTTATACAGGGTTATTTATAGTGTTATAAATATCTAGATATTTTCTTGCTTGCGTTGAGATTGAAGAACACAAATATGTGCGGCTTAAATCAGTTGGGTGCGTGGCCTTCTTAATACCATGATACATTTTATATTTGTTTATATTTCAGATATTTTGTCGATGTAGGTACTGGTCGCAATATCCACTTCAACCTTGGTGCGAATGGTAAATTTGAAAATCTCTGTTTGCGTGAAATTTCGTTGGTCTACGGACTACTAACGACAGAAATAAAAATACCGTTGAGATGAGCTCGGTGCTACAATCCCAAAAATATAAAAATACCGGTAGATTAACTCATATTGTGAAACCCCGAAATATCGATACAGGGTGCCAAATACTCCAAATAAAAAGTTACTTATTAAATTAACTAAAAATTTCAGTAAAATTCTAAAAATTATTTTATCACTGTTTCCCAAAAGAACCTTGTCTAAATTCAAACCCAATCTCTAGTTATATCGAATAATCCGTTACGGTCGATAAACGATTCTATAGCGACTATTTTAAAATTTGATTTGGACATATCTCAAAATCTACACGACGAAATCCTGATTTTTCTCTTCCACTAGGAAGATATACTCCACCAGCTCCACGCATTTCTTGTTTCACAGAAATCCGATATAAAACGAACTCTGTACATTCAGTTGAAGTTCGAATCGCCAAATAACGAACTACAGCGCCATTTCAAGCTCGATTTTAATTATAATATAATTATACGTTCTAACATCGACGATTAAATAATATATTCGTTATTTAAATAATTAAATAAGTTAATTATTACACCGTCAAATATCCGGGTCATTACAGGCTACGACCAATGAAGTGGGTCATTGAAATGTTTGGTCATGACTCCAAGTGTTTGGCTTGGTCACAGCAGGGTTTCTACAAGTCGGGATTCGTCGTTGCCTCAGTTTGTCTAGTGTTCCAAAGTGGTAGATGTCGTACGCTTTACGCACTGAGTGAGAGATGTGAGGATGGTTGCTATGGATGATTTGTTTGCTATCATTATGACATGCACACCCCACCCCCGTATTCTTACACTATTTATTATGGCACCTTGGAGTACTGTACGGTATGTGGTACTAACTCTTTGGTTGCAGGTTGCAGGTTCAGGTATGGTTTAGTATACCTGTTATTACTCTGTTTAGATGCTTATCGCTCATACCAGGCTTTATGTCTGACCCAGAGTTTTATGTCTCCTCTTATTACTCTGGGTGATCACACGAGCAGACTAGAGACAGGTTAGCTGGTGATGCACGGGTAGATGATCCGGAGACGAGCAGGAGGCTTCCACGTAATATATATAGTATTCTCCCTGTGTTGTTGAAGATCACTGCTTGGGCATTGGTGGTGCATCTTCTACTTTAGTTTTCTTTTGTTAGAGACAGTAAATTTGGAAAGTCGTAATAAGCTGTATTTGGATTTCCGCTGCTCTGATGTTGACATTGATTATTAGTTATCAGCTTATGCACTGTCTCGCCTGTTTTATGTCAAGTATGTTATTATTATATTTTATCCCATGCGCTGTGAGACATTCTACAGGTTCCTTGATTAGTTCATTCTCTTCTTTCCTTTCTCCTGACGACCGTCCCGTGCTAGTTGGGCATGTGTACAGCGCACTTTCGGAGGAAATGCAGGCTGGTGCGGGGCGGGCCGTCACACTTGGTATCAGAGCTCTAGGTTGCGTAGTTAACCTAGGGAAGTTATCAGGGAGAGATAATATACGTATACGAGAGAGCGTATTTGTGATTACTTTGGTTTTTTAAAAAAAGCTATATATATACTATTACTAGTATAAGGATGAAGTCGTACTGCACTAGCACCACTATGGAGTCGTTAATCGTTTCCTTTTTCAGATTGACGATGAGCCGATATACTAGAGGTGCTGGTAGGGGAGCCAATAATGGGAATGCTGCCGACATGAGGACGATGTTTACTGACCTCATGAAAGAGATGCTTAGAGATGTACAGAGGGCAGCTCCCAATGGTGGAAATGGTGGTGGTCCAATAGTGCAGGCGCCGAGGGTCGACTTCGCCAAGCTGAATAAGGATTATACTAGTCTTGGTGGGAAGTCATTCCACGGAACGGAGTCGGCTACAGATGTTCAAGATTGGTTGGATAGTTGCGAATGTATCTTTGAGGATTTGGGTATCGAGGATGCGATGAAGAGAAAGCTAGCGTCCCGTCAACTGCAAGGGCGGGCAATGAATTGGTGGAATGCTATAAAGGCAGCTACTCCCGAAGATAAGATTACTTGGGAGCAGTTTAAGGCTCGCTTTAGCGAGAAGTTCATTCCAGCTGCTCAGAAGTCAGTACTGTTTAAGAAATTCTTGGAGCTCAAGCAGAATGGCAGAGCAGTCTCAGAGTATATTGCTGAATTCGACACTTTGTCGAAATATGGGTTATCTCTTATTGATACTGCCGAGAAGAAGAATGAGAAATTCATAACCGGTTTGGACCAGTACTTGGGGGAAAAACTTATTAACCACATCGATGAGACGTTTGAATCGATTGTGGGGAAAGCATTAAGATCAGAAAGTCTCTACCCTAAGTCGAAGACTGAGGTTGCATCCGCAGATGAGCCAAAGCCACAAGCAAGTGGTGGAGGCAAGGGTCGATCCCAGAATAAGAGAAAGCAGAATCAGACTAAGGATGGCCAGAAGAAAAAGAATAAGCAAGATGTTGAGTGCTTCAGCTGTGGTAAGAAGGGCCATTATGCTAGTAATTGTCGGGCCAAGCCAGCGGATAGGAAGTGCTTCAACTGTGGCCAAATGGGACATCACAAGAACAAGTGTCCACAGCCCCCTAAGGAAAAGCAAATGGTGAAATCCTACGCTCTTAATGTTATTCTTCTTCGTCGAATGCCCCAACAGCGGCGGAGAAGGGAAAGAATGTCGTCATTCAAGGTATGCTTTCTGTTTATGATGTTCCTGTTAGAGTTTTGTTTGATACCGAAGCTTCTAGTTCTTTCATATCTAGTGACCTGGTAGATAGGTTGGGATTGGAGCTCGAGATTGTCGATAGACCTTTAGTAGTGACGAACCCGATTGGTGGTTCGACTAGCCTTAGCATGATTTGTCGCAATGTGGTCTTATCGAGTCATGGATGCATGTTTGTTTGTGATTGCTTTGTTTTGGGCTTTACTCGGTTTGGCATTATTTTGGGAGTAGATTGGCTCCAAAGATACGGGGTGATGGTAGACTGTGAGGGCTTGTTGGTGACAGCTAGAGCGGATGATGGGCGGAGGATAGTGTTTGGTGGTCTACCCAGTAAGGGGGTATTGGCTAGTTTTCTAAACTCCCTCGACATTCCGCATAGTGAGTTGTCAGGTTTGCCCGTGGTTGGCCAGTATCCGGATGTTTTCGAAGAAGTGACCGGACTTCCACCACACCGAGAGATTGAGTTTCGTATTGATTTGGTAAAGGATGCCAGGCCTATAGTGATGCCACTTCGTCGTATGGCACCAAGAGAGCAGCGAGAGCTCGAGGTGCAAGTTAGCGATCTTTTGAAGAAGGGATTTATCAGAAGGAGTGTTTCTGAATGGGGAGCACCAGTTGTGTTTGCTACCAAGGCGGATGGTTCCCTTCGTTTGTGTGTAGACTACCGCGAGTTGAATAAAGTGACGAGGAAGAACAAGTATCCTCTACCGCGGATAGATGATTTGTTCGATCAGTTGAGTGGCGCGAGAGTATTTTCTCAGTTGGATCTCGCGACAGGTTTTCATCAGCTTAGAATGGAAGCTGAGAGTATAGCTAAAACGGCATTTCGGACGCCGTCTGGGTTTTATGAGTGGTTGGTCATGCCATTCGGGCTGACCAATGCCCCAGCATATTTTGTGGATCTTATGAATAGGGTATTCAGAGATCAGTTGAATAAGTTTGTCCTTGTGTTCGTTGATGATATTTTGGTCTATTCAAGGACAGAGGAAGAACACAAGGAACATTTAAGGGTAGTGATGGGGGTGTTGAGAAAACACCAATTGAAAGCTAAGTTTTCTAAGTGTCACTTCTGGAAGAGGGAAGTGAGGTTCTTGGGCCATGTTGTATCAGAGAACGGTATTGCCGTGGACCCAGCAAAGGTGGCTACAGTACAAGATTGGCCTACGCCCAAGAACGCAACAAATGTAAGAAGTTTCTTGGGGTTAGCGGGAAATTATCGTAAGTTTATCCAAGGTTTCTCCAAGATAGCAGCACCATTGACCCAGTTGACCAAGAAGAATCAAGCTTTTGTCTGGGATGAAAGGTGCGAGAATGCATTCAAGAGTCTAAAGGACAAGTTGACAAGCGCACCAGTGTTAGTCATTCCTGAGGGGGATGAAGAGATGACGGTATACACGGATGCCTGTGGTACCGGACTGGGTGCTGTATTGATGCAAGGCGGTAGGGTTGTAGCTTACGCAAGTCGACAATTGAAACCGCACGAGAGAAGATACCCTACCCATGATTTAGAATTGGCAGCGATCGTGTTCGCGTTAAAGATGTGGAGACACTATCTCTTGGGAGAAAGATTTGAGTTGTTTACAGATCATAAGTCGTTAAAGTATCTCTTCTCTCAGAAAGATCTGAATCTCCGTCAGCAGAGATGGTTAGAGTTCTTAGCTTCCTATGATTTTGACATCGCATACACACCAGGAAAGGGCAATGCGGTGGCTGATGCATTGAGTAGAAGACATGCCAGCTTAGGGGCTATGTTCCTTGAATGGAAGCAACTGGAGTTTATCGCGAGGTTTGATTTCAGACCAAAGTGCGAATTGGATCCATAAATGTTAGCAAGTTTGACGATCAGACCCACTTTAATTGAACGGATCGGCTCTAGTCAGAGGGACGATCCTAACCTATTGGAAATCATCTCCAAGTTAAAGATGGATATAAATGAGGAGATGAACAAGTATGGGCTTGATCGAGATGGATGGCTTAGAAAGAATGGAAAGCTTGTTGTACCCAATGTCAGTGGATTGAGAGATGAAGTGCTTAGAGAATGTCATCACTCAAAGCTGACTATACACCCCGGTGGTAATAAGATGTATCGAGATATGAAGCAGACCTACTACTGGGAAGGGATGAAACGAGACGTTGGGAAGTTTATATCCAAGTGCATGAATTGCCAGCTAGTAAAAGCCGAGCAAAAGAAGCCTAGTGGGTTGTTACAGCCTTTAGAAATTCCCGAATGGAAATGGGAGCAAGTCTCGATGGATTTCATCGATGGTTTACCAAGGACTAGATCGGGACATGATAGCATTTGGGTGATTGTGGATCGACTGACTAAAAGTGCAAGATTTATACCAGTCAAATCGACCAGAACGGCAGCTAAGTTAGCAGAATTGTATATGAAGTGGGTAGTGAGATTTCATGGAGTACCTATAAGCATTATGAGCGACCGAGACCCGTTGTTCACTAGTGGGTTTTGGAAGAGCTTACAAGAGGCTCTAGGGTCAGAGTTACATCTCAGTACCGCATATCATCCTCAGACCGACGGTCAGACGGAGAGGGTGAACCGTATTTTGGAAGATCTCTTGAGAGCATGTATATTGGATTTTGGTGGATCATGGGATGACCATTTGCATCTAGTAGAGTTTGCATATAATAATAGCTACCAATCCAGTATCGGTATAGCTCCGTTTGAAGCTTTGTACGGAAGACCGTGTGACTCACCATCATGTTGGATAGAGACTGGCGAGAAGTTTATGCTTGGACCAGATGTGGTGAGGGAAACTTCAGATAAGATCAAGATCATTCAACAACGAATGAAGGCAGCCCAAGATAGGCAGAAAAGTTATGCTGATAAGAGGAGAAGAGACCTAAAATTCTCCGTCGGTGACTTGGTGTTTGTCAAGACTTCTCCGTTGAAGAGCGTAATACGATTCGGCAGGAGAGGCAAGTTGACACCAAGATTCGTTGGCCCATTCCCTGTTCTTGAACTAGTCGGGAATTTGGCATATAGAATTGACTTACCAGAGAAAATGGCGGGAGTTCACAACGTATTTCATGTTTCCCAACTAAGGAAGTTCGTTCACGACTCAGATATGACTATTTCACCTGATCAGTTAGAGGACTTCGAAGTAGAACCCGAGGCGGTTGGGAACCGCAAGCCGGCCCGTATTGTCGAGCACGACATGAAGCAACTTCGAAGGAAGGCGGTGAAGCTAGTCAAGGTACAGTGGAGCGAGGACGAGAGTGATTGTACTTAGGAGACAGAAGAGGACATTAAGAAGACGCAACTCTTTGCCTGGTAAGATTTTGACTTCGATTTAGTTTTCCGCATGCTAGGATAGGCTTGTTTGCTTGTTTTGTATGTTTGATTGTTGTATGTGGTTGTTAGGCATGCAGGATCCTTTGTATGTTTTGGGTTAAGGAATTTCGGGGGCGAAATTTCTTAAGGGGGGGAGAGTGTAACGACCCGCATTCTACGCATCATAGGATCGTAGAATATTTATTTATGTCACATACGAAGTCGTATGGTCGTGTAACTTTGGGAGGCGACTATTGGGGTCATTTCCCATGTTCATGATTTTTCCCGATTTTTAAATGACCATTTTACCCCTAGTTGGTACTGTTTTGGCCATAACTTTTGACTGGAAGGGAATTTTGACTTGAAACCACTTCCATTGGCTCCGGATGATGGTTTCTCTTTCCGTAGAGTGGTCACATTAGCCAAACGGACTTACCGTTTGGGAGATATGGCTGAAACAAGTTTCAGACGGTGAAAAACAGCTTAATTGGGCTTAACCGGGTGATTAGCAGCTAGGCCCACAGGGGAATTTCGGGTTTAGAGGTATAGGAGGACTGATTAGGGTTAGGTTATCACTTTCATTTCAGTTTTGAGCCGCCACAAACCTTCTTGAAACCTTAGTAATGGCTTCCATCCTCTAAAACCACTCCAAAACACATTTTTAGTGAAGATTAAGCCTAAACTACATCAAAGCAAGGCCAAATAGCAACAAAGCAAGGTTGGAGCTGCTGCTATACATAGGAATTCGACCCAAACAGAGAGTATTTCAGATTTGGTGTTTCATTTGTGGCCAAGGTGAGTGATAGCGTTGTTTTGACACTAATTACAGTTAATTAAGGGTAATTAGTGAAGATTAGCGAATTTATACACTAATAAATTCTGGAAAAATGTTTAGAAATTCTTAAATAATGTTTTATGCCTCTGGTTGAAATTTGGTTCGATTTGATTAAGTTTTGTTAACCCTATGATTAGATTTACTTAAACATGCTTAAGGGAAAATAAGTGGGTTTGGGCATATTTGATACATTTTGACATATAAATTCATTGTTTTGGTGTTTGTGGTTAGTTTGCTATGTTGTTATGACTATTTGACATGAATTGTGACTGATTAGAATAGTTAGATTTGTCAAAACGTCGTCGAACGGCGTAAACAAGTTGCTGGAAAAAGTTGCAGAAAGCTGTGCAGAGCTTCGGATCGGATCGGAGGAGGGCTCGGATCGGATATGTGAACTGGGCAAGAAACCCGACCCGAACCGAAGTTTGGCACATAGGAGGCTTGGCGAGAAGGAAGGCCATTTACTTGGAGTTGGAGTGTACAAGGGGATCGGATCGGAAGAATAATTGGAGGCCAGATCGGATCGACTTGGAGATGCAGGGCTCGGATCGGAAGTAAACATTTGGGGGAACTAGCTAGAGGGAAGGCCACGCAGATCAGATGGCAAGGAGGGATCGGATCAGAATACGTGAAGAAATAAGGGAGCGGATCGGAGCACTGGAAGGAAGGACACCCGACCCGACCCGGAGGAGGACACCGACCCGACCCGAAGTGGAGTACCCGACCCGAACTGAATGGAAAGATGACAAGGAAGGAGGACCGACCCGAACCGATGAAGGTGATGACTACCGAACCGAACCGAATTCTAAGACTGTTAATGCGCGATAACTCTTCTGAAGACCCACTCCAATTCGACCAAACCCGAGATGCAAAGGAAGTCCAAATGAGAAGTTAGAGCTTAAGATTCAGATGGGAATCAACGAGTTCGCTTCATGGTTGGGCTTTGCTGCGGGACGCGTGCCAAGGAGTTATCGACGTCTATAGCTTTGGACCACTATGGTAGGAGGTGCGAAGGCGGATTCAGGGCCATTATGGCATCGGTAGAACCAAGGGCTACGACCAATGAAGTGGGTCATTGAAATGTTTGGTCATGACTCCAAGTGTTTGGCTTGGTCACAGCAGGGTTTCTACAAGTCGGGATTCGTCGTTGCCTCAGTTTGTCTAGTGTTCCAAAGTGGTAGATGTCGTACGCTTTACGCACTGAGTGAGAGATGTGAGGATGGTTGCTATGGATGATTTGTTTGCTATCATTATGACATGCACACCCCACCCCCGTATTCTTACACTATTTATTATGGCACCTTGGAGTACTGTACGGTATGTGGTACTAACTCTTTGGTTGCAGTTCCAGGTTCAGGTATGGTTTAGTATACCTGTTATTACTCTGTTTAGATGCTTATCACTCATACCAGGCTTTATGTCTGACCCAGAGTTTTATGTCTCCTCTTATTACTCTGTGTGCTCACACGAGCTGACTAGAGACAGGTTAGCTGGTGATGCACGGGTAGATGATCCGGAGACGAGAAGTAGGCTTCCACGTAATATATATAGTATTCTCCCTGTGTTGTTGAAGATCACTGCTTGGGCATTGGTGGTGCATCTTCTACTTTAGTTTTCTTTTGTTAGAGACAGTAAATTTGGAAAGTTGTAATAAGCTGTATTTGGATTTCCGCTGCTCTGATGTTGACATTGATTATTAGTTATCAGCTTATGCACTGTCTCGCCTGTTTTATGTCAAGTATGTTATTATTATATTTTATCCCATGCGCTGTGAGACATTCTACAGGTTCCTTGATTAGTTCATTCTCTTCTTTCCTTTCTCCTGACGACCGTCCCGTGCTAGTTGGGCATGTGTACAGTGCACTTTCGGAGGAAATGCAGGCTGGTGCGGGGCGGGCCGTCACACTACAAAACTTAACCAAATTAACCCAAATATATATCAGAGGTCTAAAACAATATTTCAGAATTTATGAATATTTTTCCAGATTTTTAACATGCACAAATTCGCTAATTATCACTAATTACCCCTTAATCCCCCAAATTACGGGATTTGCAAAATTAGTCGAAATTAACCCAAATTCATATCAGAGGCATAAAATGATGTTTTAGAATTTTGGGAATTTTTCTAGATTTTTCTGAGCCATAATTTCGCTAATTACCATAATTAGCCATAATTAGTGAGGAACTATGCAAATCACTCACCTTAGCCACAAACAAACTTTAGATCTGAAATAATCTCTGATTTGGATCCAATCTCTATGTGTTCCAGCAGCCCTCTCTCTGATTTGGTGCTACCCTCCCTTGATTTGATGTAGTTTTGCTTAATATTCGATTAGAAAGTGATTAGAGACGATTTGGGATGAAATTAGGAGGTGGAGGCGATTGCTAGAGCTTGAAGGAGGTAAGTGGCGGCTGGAAAAATGAGTCTAAAACCGAAATCCTAACCCTAGCAGCCCTTAAATACCCCAAATCCCGAAATCCCCCATTGGGCCTAGTTGCTAATCACCCGGTTAAGCCCAATTAGCTGTTTTTCACCTTCTAAACCTTGTTTCAGCCATATCTCCCAAACGGTAAGTCCGTTTGGCTAATGTAACCACTCTACGGAAAGAGAAACCATCATTCGAAGCCAACGGAAGTGGTTTCAGGTCAAAATTCCTTTCCAGTCAAAAGTTATGGCCAAAACAGTACCAACTAGGGGCAAAACGGTCATTTAAAAATCGACAAAAATCATGAACATGGGAAATGACCCCAATAATCGTCTCCCAAAGTTACATGACCATACGACTTCATATGTGAAAGAAATAAATATTCCACGATCCTATGATGCGTAGAATGCGAGTCGTTACACTCTTCCCCCCTTAAGAAATTACGCCCCCAAAATTCCCTAACCAAAACACAAAAAGGGTTCCGCATGCCTA
Source organism: Allium sativum (assembly GCA_030737875.1). Lineage (NCBI taxonomy): Eukaryota > Viridiplantae > Streptophyta > Magnoliopsida > Asparagales > Amaryllidaceae > Allium > Allium sativum. The sequence continues at coordinate 543,550,342 of CM060922.1, forward strand.
TCAACCATAAACAACAATCAACATGCAAAACAAGTCTATCCTAGCATGCGGTTTACTAACAAGGGAAGAAACTATCACTACCCAAACCTTACTAGGCAAAGAGTTCTGGATACTTCTTCCTTATATCCTCCTCTGTTTCCCAAGTACGGTCTTTTCATTCTCACCCCACTGAACTTTGACTAGTTTCACCGCCTTCCTTCGAAGCTGCTTCGTATCGTTCCCAACAATACGCATAGACTTGCGGTTCCCAACCGCCTCGAGTTCAACTTCGATGTTATCCAACTGATCAGGTGAAATAGCCACACTAGGGTCGTGCACGAATTTCCTTAACTGGGAAACATGAAATACGTTGTGAACTCCTGCCATCTTGTCAGGTAGCTCTACCTCATACGCCAAATTCCTAACTTGCTCAAGGACTGGGAATGGGCCAACAAATCTTGGTGCTAACTTACCTCTCCAACCAATCTGAATCACATTCTCTATGGAGAGATCCCGACGAACACCAAGTCGTTAACGAAGAATTCCAAATCTCTTCGTTTCTTACCGAGATAAGCCTTCTGCCTATCTTTATCCCTTCCCAGTAGTAGATCTGCTCTATGTCTCAATACATCTTGTTACCACTGGGATGTATAGTCAATTTCGGGTGATGATATGCTCTAAGCACTTCACCTCTCAGTCCATCTACGTTGGGTATAACTAGTCCCTTATTCTTTCGAAGCCACCCTTCTCGATCAAATCCTTATTTGATCATTCTCTTTCCATCGATACCCATCTCTACCCTAGAGATGGTTTCCTAATAGATTAGGATCGTCCTTCTAACTGGAACCAATCCACTCAATCAAAATCGATCTAATCGTCAAGCTTACTAGTGTTTCTGATTCCAGTTCACTCTTGGGCCTAAAATCATATCATGTGATATACTCTAGTTGCTTCCATCCTAGAAACAAAACCCCCAAACTGGCATGTTTCCTACTCAATGCAACTATTACCGGACTCAAATCATTTACTATGATCACTCTGCCCCCATGGAGTCATGGCGACTTCACTGCACTGATCCGTAGTCACTAGTCCTTTGCTATGTCCACTCTGCCCCATGAAGTCATAACAACTCCACTGCACTGGCTCATAGCCTTACTAATCCTTTACTATGTCCACTTTGCCCCTCGAGTCACAATGACTCTACTGCACTGGCTCATAGTCCTACTACAATCACTTTGTTCCTCATCGCCGGAACCCTACAGGTGATAGTCTACTCAAGGGAAGAAAAATAGGAACATCATAGCAATCATAACATCCATCAAACAAGTCCTACCTATCACCTGCTAAATTCATAAACACATCGACACCTACATGACTGGTCTAACCAATCTCAATATGTCGATTCTAGTATGTCTGGTCCAACCAACATCAATAACTAATGGAAGCCCAGCCTCCATACATACACCGATGCCTACTTGACTGGTCCAACCAATCCCAGGCCAATGGAAGCCCCGCCTCCCTACGGACTACCGTACGTCCAATGTACGTTTATCCTCTAAGGATAATTAAACTAATGGAAGCCCAGCCTCCAATCGGACTACCGTACGTCCAACGTACGTTTATCCTCCAAGGATAACTAGATCACGTCCAACGGATCCAAGGTAACGGGCGTCCCCAGATACCCCTGCTTTTAGTCCTCCTAAAATACTTGAGTCCAACCCAAGTCTATCCATTATCTTGCTGCCCTCTCGAGTCCAACTCGAGCTGAATCCAATTCCTTGCAGCCTTCTCGAGTCCAACTCGAGTCAATCTATAACTCAGACCCAGTCTTGAGTACCGACAAACTCTAGTCCAACGTGAGTCGTCTCCCTATTCGTTGCATCTCCAAGATCAACGAACACCTATTTTCTTTTACGAGTTCAAATCCAACTTGAATCGCTCTAATCTTCGTTGTATCTTCCATGATCAACAAACACATCCTATTCCTTCAAAGTTCTACTATCCAATAGAGAACATCAACATAGGGTCCTAAGCAATCCATTACTTTGCATCTTTCTCGAGTCCCACTCGAGCAATCTCATAACCCTATCAAGTCTAACTCTGGGCAGTCTATACCATTGAACAGTCTCATCTTGTTCCGTCTGCCCATCACTCCTCGAGTGAACCAAGATATCATCCAATGAAAATTGCAACGTCTACTTATCCCTCACGCAAACCATCCTAATCAAACTTGACATTCCCCAAGCACAAGCCCCAAAGGCCTAAACCAATATCAGACAAGCACCCAAGGAACATCTCCTCCGAGTTCAGACAATCCACATGAGGTGATACTAGCAAAACAATCTAGCACTAGAGTACTTATTTGCCTCCCTGAGACAACTAGAACTTATTACAACGATAACCTCTTAGCTTCCTTAACTCCAGTTACCATCGCCATCACTAGGTAGGTACCTAATACCACCCTTTTCTTTTGGAGTAGATCGACTCCCCAAAATAATGCTAAACCCAGTAAAGCCCAAAACAAAGCAATCACAAGGAAACATACATCCATGACTCGATAAGACCACATTAACTAATCATGCCAAAACTAGTCGAACCACCAATCGGGTTCGTCACTACTAGAGGTCTATCGACTAACTCAGGTTTGTCAAACAAAACCCGATCAAAACATCATAAATAGAAAGCATACCTCGAATAACGACACCTTTTTCCTTTTGCGCCGCAGTTGGGGCATTCGACGAAGAAGGAACAACGTTGATAGCATATGCTTTCACAATCTGCTTCTCCTTAGGAGGTTGTGGGCAATCATCCTTGTGATGTCCCGCCTGGCCGCAGTTAAAGCACTTCCTTTCCCCAGGCTTTTCTCGACAATCTCTGGCGTATTGGCCCTTCTTGCCACAACTAAAGCATTCGCCATCTTTCTTATTTTTCTTACTCTGACCATCCTTGGTCGGGTTCTGCATCCTCTTGTTCTGAGAATTCTTCTGGCCTTCACCGCCTGCTTGCGGCTTTGGCTCCTCTGCAGATGCCGTGGCAACCTCAGTCTTCGACTTAGGGAAAAGGCTCTCTGACCTTAATGCCTTTCCTACAATAGACTCGAACGTCTCATCAATATGGTTTATAAGTCTTTCCCCCAAGTACCCATCCAAGCCGGTTATGAACTTCTCGTTCTTCTTTTCGACTGTATCGATAAGGGACCATCCATATTTCGATAGAGTGTCAAATTCAGCGATATACTCCGAGACTGCTCTACCATTCTGCTTAAGCTCCAAGAACTTCCTGAACAGTTCCGATTTATGAGCAGCTGGAATAAACTTATCACAAAAGCGAGTCTTAAATTGATTCCAAGTAACTTGATCTTCTGGAGTAGCTGTTCTAATGGCATTCCACCAATTCATCACTCGCCCTTGCAGCTGACGAGACGCTAGCCTTCTCTTCATCGCATCCTCAAGACCCAAGTCGTCGAAGATACGATCAAAGCTATCCAACCAATCCTGAACATCTGTGGCCGACTCCGTTCCGTGGAACGGCTTCCCACCAAGGTTAGTGTAATCCTTGCACAACTTGGCGAAATCGACCCTAGGCGCCTGCACTACTGGACCACCACCATTTCCGGGACTGGGAACTGCCCCCTGAACATCTCTAAGCATGTCTCTCATGAAGTTAGTGAACATTGTCCTCATGTCAGGAGCATTCCCAAGGTTGGTCCCTCTACCAGCACCTCTAGGATATCGGCTCATCGTTAATCTGTAAAAGGGGAAACGATTAACGATCCCATAGTGGTGCTAGTGCAGTACGACTTCATTCTTATACTACCAATAGTATATATATACCTTTTGAAAACCAAAGTAATCACAAATACGCGCTCTCATATACGTACTATATCTCCCTAGTGTCTTTCCCTAGGTTAACTACGCAACCTAGAGCTCTGATACCAAGTGTGACGGCCCACCCCGCACCAACCGACATTTACTCCAAAGGTGCACTGTACACATGTCCAGTTAGCACGGGACGGTCGCCAGAAGAAAAATAGAAGAAGGAAATGAACTAACAAGGAACCTGTAGAATGTCTCACAGCGCATAGAATAAAATATAATAACAACATACTTGACATAAAACAGGGAGACGGTGCATAAGCTGAAAACTAGAACTAAGCATCATAGCAGCGGAAATCCAAAATACAGCTTACTACAACTTTTAAAATACTGTCTCTAAAGAAAAAGCAAGATAAAGAAGGTACACTACTAATGCCCAAGTAGTGACCACCAACGACAAAGGGAGAATATCTATATATCATACGTGGAAGCCTCCTGCTCGCCTCCGAATCAGCTACTCGCGCATCACCAGCTAACCATAACCTGTCTCTAGTCTGCTCGTGTGAGCACCTAGAGTAATAAGAGGAGACATAAAACTCTGGGTCAGACATAAAGCCTGGTATGAGCGATAAGCAACAAAACATAACAATAACAGGTATAATCCAATCATACCTGAACCTGGACCTGCAACCAAAGAGTTAGCACTACATACTGTACAACACTCTAAGGTTCCCTTTCAAATGGTGTAAAGATAACGGGGGTGGGGGTGTGCATGTCATAGTGATGTCAAACAATCAAGCATAGCAATCATCCTCACATCCCTCACTCAGTGCGTAAAGCATACGGTATCCACTACTTTGGTCACCTAATACTTTGGGCCATGACGGAATCCAATCCCGTGTAACTATCACTACAAGCCCACCATCCATCTCTCAGTGGTGAACCAAAGTTATGAATACTGACAACCCCTTTGCACACGTCCCGCAGCAAAGCCCAATCATGAAGTGTACTCATTGGTTCCCATCTGGATCCTGAGCTCTAACTTCCATTTGGACTACCTTTGCATCTCGGGTTTTAATCTCCTCCTCCGGATCTGTCTTCATTCAGTTCATAACCTCCTGGTTCAGTTCGCAGTCACCAACTCGTGGTCAAGCTCCAGGTCGTGATGATACTCCAGCTCGGATCGTGCTACCTTCGCCAGGTCGGATCGTGATATGCTCTCCAGGTCGGGTCTCCATCATCGGATCATGCTTCATCAGTTCGTGGCACCCCTGTCGGGTCGGGTCGTGGCACCCTGGTACTCATCGCATCGCGAGCTCCTTCATCTTCTCTGGTTTGGATCGCGAGCTTGAAGTGACTCGTAGCATCAGTCCCTCGTTCATGGCCTTCGAAGTGGAGCAGATCGTCATGGTGGTGCGGCTCGTGATGACTCTTCACGAATGGAGGGGATCGGATCGTGGAGGGGGGTTCGTCCCGGATCGTGGCTTACCTCCTGCCTTGGTCGTGGGACATACCCCACGAACGGGGAGGAGGCTCACGAACCGATTCCTGCACAACTTCCCTGCGACTTGTTTCACGCCATTCGACGGCGTTTCGACCAATCTAACACTTCTAAACAATCACAAAGCATACCATACAGTCATAGCAACATGTAGTAGTGACCTCAAACACCAAAATAACAATATGATGGGTTAAAATGGATCAAACATAGCCAAAATCCCCTTAAGCATGTTTAAGAACAACTAAGCATAGAATTAACAAAACTTAACCAAATTAACCCAAATTAATATCAGAGGTCTAAAACAATATTTCAAAATTTAGGAATATTTTTCCAGATTTTTAACATGCACAAATTCGCTAATTATCACTAATTACCCCTTAATCCCCCAAATTCCGGGATTTGCAAAATTGGTCGAAATTAACCCAAATTCATATCAGAGGCATAAAATGTTTTTTTAGAATTTTGGGAATTTTTCTAGATTTTTCTGAGCCATAATTTCGCTAATCTTCGCTAATTACCATAATTAGCCATAATTAGTGAGGAACTATGCAAATCACTCACCTTAGCCACAAACAAACTTTAGATCTGAAATAATATCTGATTTGGATCCAATCCCTATATGTTCCAGCAGCTCTCTCTCTGATTTGGTGCTACCCTCCCTTGATTTGATGTAGTTTTGCTTAATCTTCGATTAGAAAGTGATTAGAGACGATTTGGGATGAAATTAGAAGGTGTAGGCCATTGCTAGAGCTTGAAGGAGGTTAAGTGGCGGCTGGAAAAATGAGTCTAAAACCGAAATCCTAACCTTAACAGCCCTTAAATACCCTAAATCCCGAAATCCCCCATTGGGCCTAGTTGCTAATCACCCGATTAAGCCCAATTAGCTGTTTTTCACCTTCTAAACCTTGTTTCAGCCATATCTCCCAAACGGTAAGTCCGTTTGGCTAATGTAACCACTCTACGGAAAGAGAAACCATTATTCGAAGCCAATGGAAGTGGTTTCAGGTTAAAATTCCTTTCCAGTCAAAAGTTATGGTCAAAACAGTACCAACTAGGGGCAAAACGGTTATTTAAAAATCGACAAAAATCATGAACATGGGAAATGTCCCCAATAATCGTCTCCCAAAGTTACATGACCATACGACTTCATATATGAAAGAAATAAATATTCCACGATCCTATGATGCGTAGAATGCGGGTCGTTACAGTTTTCCATCCTGAAATCGAGGCTAGGGATCGTCCTCTCCGATTCGAGACACTCTAGCAGGTGCCTCAGGACTCGGACGCTGGCGAACCCTTGGATATTCAGGGCCGGTCCCTACCTAACAGTAGCGGATTAGTTATGCCTGAACACACGCTTCCCGGTTCCTTTGAACCTCCATATGGCCACTAACAACCTATAAATCCGAGGTACCTCAGTCCATCATCAACATAAGTAAAATGCCAGCCAGTTTAAGCACTGACACCACTCCTAGCTAGAAAGAAACGTGTGCACTCCCTGCAGTCTTTATCCCGTTTTTGACTCATACCGGGGTGTGAGGCTCGCGAAGTCACGCTATACACAAAGCTACGCCTAAACAGGCTGATCATCCCACAAGGCCCTGCTTTTCAACAAAAACCTTGATCCATGTATCTTGGCATGCCAAATTGTCAATCCATACCGTACCATTGATTCCTACCAATATATAACCTCTAAGCTCGTATGTCTCAATGAGGGGTGTTAACCACCAAACAGATATATATTTAGCCGAGATCAACGAATACAGTATAAAGGAATACAACATGAGACATATAATCCATTTACAAATCCGTTCTGGGTTTGAACGAAACTGGAGTCGCCTTATTCTGCCCCCATATGTCCAATACAGAGGTGAGGTGCTCGCATATCCGACAATCAACAAGTACGGCCGGATGGCTACTACTGAAGCCACTTCAAGGTAGCTACTTCCATCATGAGTCTCAGTGGCAACACATCCATTCGATGTGAAGATCGCCGGTCTTCAATCACCGTCTTCAACTCTTCGACTTAGATCGACGTATAATCATTTGAAATGAGATTGAACTTGGACTTTTCAAATGATCCTCGCATATATAAAGTTTAAAACCATTTCATATCGTTAATAGTATTTAATAACGATTATCGCTATTTTTATAAATATAAAAATAGCTAAATCTATTTAACGACGCTTCGGGTCAATGGGCGACCCTGGCGCTGTTTTCAATCAAATTTGATTTACCCTTTCTCGAAATCTAACCATTGGATTTTATCAAAGTTTATATCGTCGGAAAGATCTTCCCAAAGCGGACCTAACGGTTCCAATTTTGGGAAAATCCGACGGTCGGATCTTACGGTATAATCGTTTAAAGTTACGATTGCCGAAACGCGAACTGCCGCGTGAGGTTCGTTTAATTTTAATTTATATTTATATATAATTATAAATATAATTCATTTGTTCGACGATTTCCAGTTATTTATTCTTTAAATAATTTCTCTACACTTCGTATTCGAGTTATTTTTAATGGACAGAAGTCCACTTCAAAACATGTACTTTTTATTCTCAAAAGAGAATAACGCTAAAATTGTTCTTTTTTCAATTTATGTTTTTATTTACATATAATATGTAAATAAAAATTTACCTTTCTTTTTTCCATGTTCCTATTTACATCTAAAATGTAAAAAAACATATAACCTTTCATCCTATTGTTTTATTTACCTTTGAAATGTAAATAAAATGTACTTTTTAATACTATGTTTCTATTTACATCTAATATGCAAATATAAATTTCACTTTTTAATTCATGGCTCTACTTACATCTAAAATGCAAATAGAGATGTTCACTTTTAAGCTATGTTTTATTTACATCTAAAATGTAAATAAGATGTCCCTTTTAATTCTACTCTTTTTATTGTCCCTAAAATGACAATTAAAAAAATGCTTCTTATAAATCTAATCTTTTTACTGAATATAAAATATCAATAAAAATGTTGCTTTAAATCTACTCTTTTTGCTTACATCTAGAATGTAAACAAAAGTATAACTTTTTAATCTATTCATTTATTTACATCTAAAATGTAAATAAAAATATACTTTTTGTTTCTATGTTTTTACTTACATCTACAATGTAAATAAAATTGCACTTTTTAATCCAAGCTTTTATTCACATCTAAAATGTGAGTAAAAAGGTACTTTATATCTTCATGTTTTTATTTGCAACTAACTTTTAAATAAAAATGTAACTTTATATTTTCATGTGTTTATTTGCAGCTAATTTACAAATAAAAATGTACTTCATTTTCTATGGGTTTTTATTTGCATATACAAAGGCAAATAAAATGTACTTCTTAAATTTCATGTCTTTTATTCACATCTAAAATGTGAATAAATTAATCTTTTTAAATTCCTGTTCTTATTCACATTTAAAATGTGAATAAAATAATCCTTTCTAAATTCGTCTTTTTATTTGCATCTACAATACAAAAAAATGTAAAAATTTTTATTTTCTTTTGTAATCTTTTATTTACATTGTAAAATGAAATCTTTCATTTAACTCTTAACTACATTGCAAAATGTAACTTTTATATTCTTTCTTTAATTATATTGCAAAATGTAATCTTTCCTAATGTAATCTTTTCTTCTCTTTTCTAATTTATATTTACTATAATGACCCGCATTTTCAGCGATATAATAATTAATTTATTTAATTATTTAATAGGTGATTAAAAGGATTTAATGGTCGTTGAATTAAATAATGGTGAATATTTAATTAAAATAATAAATTAAATAATATATTTATATTCTGAAATAATCAGAATTTGGCTGAAATGGAGATATGGTGTGAACTGGATCATCTGTGATATTTAATTCAGTTTAGAATTGAATTAGAATAACGAATATATTATTTGAACGACAGTTTGAACGAATAATTATATTATAATTAAAATCGAGCTTGAAATGGCGGGGTAGTTCATAATTTGGCGATTTGAACTTCAACTGAATGTATAGGATTCGTTTTAAATTGGATTTCTATGAAACAAGAAACGTATGGAGCTGGTGGAGTATATCTTTCTAGTGGAAGAGAAAAAATCAGGATTTTGTCGTGTGGATTTTGAGATATGTCCAAATCAAATTTTAAATAGTCGCTATAGAATCGTTTATCGACCGTAGCGGTTTATTCAATATAACTAGAGATCGAATTTGAATTTAGACATGGTTCTTTTGAGACATAGCGATAATTTAATTTTTAGAATTTTATGGAAATTTTTAATTAATTAAATAAGAAACTTTTTGTTTGGAGTAGGTTGCACCCTATATCGATATCTTGGGGCTTCATAATATGAGTCCACCTACCGGTATTATTACATTTTTGGGATCGCGACACATTGATAAATCACAATGGTATTTTCGTTTTGTGGATAGTAGTCCATAAACGAACGTATATACATATATAAGGGAAAGGATTAGCCACTACATTGTGTTTGCCTACCTCAGAATCAATAAAAGAAATCCAACAAAGAGTACATGCTATCAATTAACCACGTAAGCTACCCATTGAAAATATCTTAACAAAAAATAATATGTATGGTCTCAAAGTCTTCTATAAAAAGCCTAAACCGCAGAACAGAAATGAAAAACCTAATTCACGAAATAAATTCGGCCGCCACTAACTACTTCATCGAAAGCTCGATCAAACCAAAATCAAAATCAAAAAGGAATATCAACTATTTGAAGATAGAGATTGAAGCATTGAGGGGTTGCTGACAGGATCGGTAGCGGTTTACTGGAGCTAGGCAGTGAGGTTATTTCTTCTGTTCGTTGAAGCGTTGGAGCTCGCGGATTTTTGAAAGGGGAGGAAGGGTGCGTAATGAAGAACATCTGTGCTTAGTTGTTGAGTTAGTGGAGGTTGATGCTCGCACAAAGGAGATGAAACTAGAGTTGGGCCCGTCGGTTTTTCTTGCGGTGAAGAGTGGATGAGTAGTGGTTTCAAATTGTATGGGAGCAGATTTATGGTGAGGATATTGTTTGTCTCTTGTACGAATGTGGTTTAGGGGTTGAGAGGATTTTTGTTCTAACATTTTCAAACTGAAATGAAGTTCTGGCTATGATGTTTTATGCATGGGTTTTTATTTAAAGCTGGAGAGGACTGTTTAACAATATGAAGATTGGAGCTTGGGGTCGTGAACACGCATGAATGGGGAATCGGTGTAAACCAGTAGTCTTGTTTGTTTTTACGTGATGTGCAAGAAGATTTCAGTGGGATTAAAATGAGGGTCAACGGTGTGTTTTTGTCTTTGAAACAGTTGTGCGTGGTGAAGTTGTTCAGTGCTTGGACTGTGCGTGCGCTGAAAGGGGCGGAGCGGGTCTGGGAAGCGCCACTAATATACTGCGAAAGGAGATTGAGAAGAGTTGTAGACCGAGAAGAGTTCTGATGGGGTACTGGGTTCAAAAAGAGGAGAGGAGGTTTGTGGAGGAAGCTTTGGAGTTTAACAGATGGTATGTGGTGTAAACATTGGGTGTTAAAGTGGTCCATGTTGAATGAGCGGGAGGGATGCCATTCTTGGGTATTAGAAATGAGTGGGCCGATTATTGGGATGAAGGCCCAATATATTTATAAAATATAAATAAATGAAGAGCGTATGTTTTCAAAGGAAGAGATCAATATTTTCAGAGGGGAGGGCTACATTCCGTGAGTTGGGAAAGAAGAAGAGTGTTTTACGGTTCATGGGGCTTCAAATGGACAAGTGGGCCAAAAGAAAAAGGATCGTATGAACGAGGACAACATTCTGGAATTTAGTTTGGAATGGATTGGAGCTCTTCAAAATTTATAGCGAAATAAATTGTCCATCTGAATCAAAGACAGTTAATCATTTTTAACGATAACAGTCCAATGTGAGTAAAACTCACTAACTCTGTTCAGTCTATATTTTTATAAACTGTACTTTATTTTTGTCAATACTGATTGATTGCTTTGTATTGATTGTTTGGACTGTTAAATAGATTTGATTGATAACATAGATATAGTTATATATAAAAGTCGATAATCAAATATTGATTCAGTTCATCAGTATATTTCATGTTGGAATGAAATTGATGTATATCATATTGTGTAACATCTGTGGATGCAGGGAAACCGGTTGGAGGAATCCGACTGGATTTCTCAACAATTATTTTACTGATTTTTCATATATTGTGATATATGCTGTGATATATAATCTGTTATTTATGGTATATGTTTGGATGATATTGATCATTGTTGTTCAGTATTTTAAATACCATACGGAATACTGTAATATTAAAAGAGAATTTTCAAAAGTATGTTTGAAAATAAAAATATTTATAAAATCCAAGGATTTTATAAATGGGAAATAGAAATAAAAACAAAGGATTTTATAAGAGAAATAAAATCAAAGGATTTTATAAAAGGGAAAAGATTTATGAAACGGAAAGGATTTTATAAAAGAAGGAATTTATATAATCGAAGGATTTTATAAAAGGAGATATTTATTTAGAAATAAATAAATAGGATTATAAAGTTTATTTATTTAGGAAATAGATAGGAGTAAAACGGGATATTTATTTAAGGAATAATTAGGATATTTTAAATGGAAATATTTAGTTGTTAAATAAATAGAATAAAAGGAATTATTTATTTGTTAAATAGAATTGAAAGGAGTTAATCGATTTGAGTTAATCAAATAGAGTTATTCAAATGGACTTAATCAAATAGAGTTATTCAAATGGAGTTAATCAAAATGAGTTAGCGAAAGGGATAAATCAAATGAGTTAGTCAAACCAAGTCAAATGAGTTAATCAAACCAAGTTGATCGAATTGGTTCAACCAGATTAATCAAAGGAGTTAGTCAAATGAGTTAACCAAGAGGAGTTAGCCAAGTCGAGTTAATCGATTTGAGTTAGAGTTAAACCGTTAGAGTTAATTAGTTAGAGTTAATCGATAGAGTTAAATCGAACTAGAGTTATTGAATAGAGTTTAATCGAACTAGAGTTATTGAATAGAGTTTAATCGAACTAGAGTTATTCAAATGGAGTTAATCGAATTTAGTTTATTCAAATAGAGTTGAAATGAGTTAATCATATTTAGTTATTCGAAGAAGTAAATTGTAATAACCCGGAAAATCTGGGCCAGTTTAAAATTTTTATTTTGGCAATTTTAACGAATTTTGCATATTTAAAATAGATTATTTTAAATAATATCAACGAGAAATTTATTTTGAATATAATTTGAACGTATATATTTATATACGTCGTCGTTAGAAAATAAATATTTATATATAATTATAAATAGAATTGAAAATGGCGCGGTAGTTCGATAATTTGATTTCAAACTTCAATTGAATGTACCGGGTGCAAAACAATCCGGATTTTAGTGAAACCAAAAACATTAGGATCTATTTTAGAATACCTTTCCAATGAATCCGAAAAATCAGAATTTCATAGCGGGAATCAAAAGATAAGTCCAGTTGAAAATTCTGAATAGTCGCTATGGGATTCAGGCCCATAAAAATGGGAATTTTGCAAACGACCTCAGAATTCGACGAAACTAGTTTTGTTAGGACCGTATCGTCAATACGAAGCTAGAAAATATTTTTCTACAATTTATAGAGTTAGTATGTGACCCCGGTAAATTGAAATGTACGTTTAAAATTCAATAAAATGATTTAAATGTAAATTTAACGGAAACTGATCGAAACGATTGAATTGTCCTACGTGGCATATCCCATTGTGTTCAGAACGGGGGTAAAACGCTATGGACGACAGGCGGTGGGCCTCGTTTAGATGTCGTATGTAAAAGTCAACTTTTTGCAAAATAAAATAATTAAATAATAAATTAAAAACTTCTCTCTCTCCTCACCCCCTTTAAACCCGTTGGCCCCTCACCTCTTCAAAATCGATTTTAACAGAAAAAAAAAGAGAGAAAAGCGACGGGGTGGGGGGCGATTCGCCGCCACCACGGCCAGCGAGGCCGCCGCGCCTCAGGCGCCGCCTCCCAGGAGGACCACCGCCCTCCTCCGCTTCGAACCCGACCCCCTGCTACTCCTCATTCCCCTTTCCCTCCAAATCGAACGCCGCCTGACCCCACCACGCCACCCACCGTCGGCCGCACACCCCAGCTCCCACCGCCGTCGTTGGCCACCTCCCCACCTCCGCCTCGACCTACGACGAACACCAACCCCGCAGCGACCCCCCTGCAACCAAATCGACGTGCCGCCCAAGACCCCCCTCCGTCCATCCGTCGCCTGAAATCGACCCACTCCCCTTCGCAAATTACTGTAAGTAATTTATTTATTTACAGTTATATGAAAATCAGTTTTTTTTCTATTTATACTTTAGTTAAATAAAAATGCTGTTTTTATATATACATTATGAAGATTAAAAATATGATTTTTATATTTTAAAGAATTAAAAATTTGATTTTTATATTTTTAAAGTGGTAAAAATATAATCTTTATTATGTAGAAGGTGTAAAAATATGATTTTTGTTTATGTAGAGAAGTAAAAATATAATTTTTACATGTTAGGGATATTAAAAATATCATCTTTATATAGGTAGCAAAATAAATTGTGATTTCTATAGGAATGAAATAGAAAAGGTAAAATCTTTAAAATAAAAAGGCGAAAACTTTATTTATGAAAGGGCGAAATCTTTATATAGAGAATAGCGTTATAAAAATAGAATTTTTACCTATATATTAGCAGTATGGAAATGCGATTTTTATCCATATGGATTTGTAGTAAAAATATGATTTTTATATATTGAACATCGTAGTAAAAATTCGACTTTTATATATTGAATAGCGAAATAAAAATGTGACTTTTATTTTAAAGACATCAAAATATAAAAATGTGTGATTTTTATATATGTAGTGACTACGGGCAACGAAGATGATAAAAAGGCGAGAATGAAGAAGATTTCTATAAATGAAGTGTCGTGAAGTTGGATAGCTATTGGTGAGAACTTCTCACTCTAAACTTCTTTTTCAAATTATATATATATATATATATATATATATATATATATACTAGGATGCAGACGGTGCTTAGCAGCACCCGACACCCGTCATCCACAGACCATGGATGGCTTGTTTGTTTAATTGTTTGGTTGTGTGGTTGGTTAGATTATTTGGTTTGAATTGAATTGTTTGGTGAAATAGAATGGATTTGATTGATGTGTGAATGGCGTGGGCCTTCACTAGACCGGGGATAAGGCTAGGCCTTGTCCCGTTTCTAGTATCGTGCCGTTATGCCGCCGAAATTTCCCAAAATATGTTAGAAAAATAAAAATATCATTTTTATTGTGTAAATGAACTGAATAGAAATTCATGTGTTGAAATAGAATATTTTATCGTTAAAAAATATAATTTTTAACGTGGAAGTGAATAAAATAAAATATTCATTTACAAACCGGACGGTTTGCTTATGAGTACACCTTTTTGAAGGACATTGATTGGGACGATAAATTTTACACATCGCCCAGCTGCATAAATAAAATCTGTGTTTGATTGTTTGAAACCCCACACGGGTGTTGGGATGAAATTTGGAAGTTCACTCATCCTGATTGCTTAAATATGTCGATCGATTGATTGACAGGCTGTTATAAGCGTTAGATATCTATATTTGATGCTTATATAGTGTAGTGCACTTTGGTTGATGGTTGATTGTTTTTCAATTCTATTATATACATGTATTGTATGGAATCCATATAATTAACATTATATGGTGATTGATTGGGCCTCATTCCAATCGGGAAAATAATGAATATTATAAAAGAAGATTCATGTGTTGAATATAAAAATAGTCATGTGTTGACGATGTTCCTGTGTTGAAAATATTCGTGTGTTGAGTAAAATATTTTAAATACTAAAAATTACATCTTTATCATATTTACAATTAGAATCTACTTTACGGTGGAGTCTAATTAAAATCAAACGATAGATACCTTAATTTTGTAAAATATTTTACATAACAAAAATAGTAATGTGTTGACAGTACTCATGTGTTGAGATTAGTCGTGTGTTGAAAAAAATATAGATTCATGTGTTGAATGGGATAAATATTCATTTGTTGAATAGAATAAAGAAGTTTTTGAAAAATATAAAGCCGTGTTGAATAGAGATGCGCTATTTTGACGCGAACGATATTTATATCGATTTTACTCGTTTTATAATGAATATGGAAAGGTGATTTCAAAATCTAATATTTTGAAATGAAATTCAAATTGAATTAGATAAAAATTGAAATTGAAATTTTATTGAATCAATTTCAAATGAATTCGAATCGAATATAAAATGAATTCGATTCGAATTGAATAGAAAATGAATTCGATTCGAATTGAATAGAAAATGAACTCGATTCGAATAGAATAGAAAACGAATTAGAATTTGAATTGAATAGAAAGTGAATTTGAATTCGAATAAAATAGAAATGAATTCAAATGAAATTAAATTGAAATCGAATTGAAATCGATTTGAAATCGATTTGAAACGAATTCGAATTGAATCAAATAGAAGGTAAATTCAAATTTAATTAAATTGAAATGAATTCGAATTGAATTAAAATCAAATCGATCTAAATTTGAATATAGTGTTGAAATGGTTTTGAAACGAAGTTAAAACGATTTATAAAATACGTTTTAAAAAGGAAATCGACGAAATATATATAATATATATATATATATATTATATATATATAATGGCCTGAATAGAACGCGCCGCGCCGCGGCAGTTCGTGAATTTCGACCATTGACTTCGAATTGACGTTGCGGGAGATCCGACCGTCGGATTCTCATAAAATCGGAACCGTTGGATTCGTATCGAAAAGAGCTTTCTAATGAATATTAGAAATTTGAAATCTAACGGTTGGATTTGGAATTATGTCCAAATCAAATTTGAAAAAGGTCGCTGTAAGTGCAGTTCGATTGCCGTTAATGGAAATCGACTGTACGGGCCTTGATAAAATTATTAAAAATATCTATAATTTGTGTAAAATCATAATATATGATTTGGGAAAAATTGAGCTGAAGAATTCCACATTTGAAAGAATAAAAATATATTTTTATCGAAATGAACTAGTTTTGAACTGGAATTAAAATCAATTTATTTTTGAAATAAATAAATTGAATTTGAAAGTGATTTTAAAAATAATCAATATTCCCAATATGTTAATTGGACTGGAGCTGAATCGAAATTATCTTCGGAATATTTCGATGCTGGATTTCATGATGATACAGATATTGTTATGGGAATTTGAAAGATATATTTTATATCGTTATTTCCAATACGATATTTGTTGGTTTTAGAATTTGATATTGAATATATGCCGGTATATTTTCAATTCTGAGCCTTGTATATAATATCAAATGTGATTTGGGTTTATCGTGAATCGTGTTTTAGATGACATTGGTTCTTTAACCCAGTTAAAGGCAGGATGTTGGTTTTGAAAAGATTAAAACTAAGTGGAGTTTTAATGAATCTTTAATTAGATTAAAAATGTGAATTGATAACTTAAATTATCAAATCTGAAAAGTGATCGAGAGTGGACTATCACCAGTTTTGCTCCAAAGCGATAGTTAAACCTGTAATTAGATTTGAACGTAAAATGGTAATTAATTTTACCGATAACACCGTGGTGTTAGGAATGGAGTATCACCAGTTTTGCTCCATGGGATATATAGGTTGGGATTGGGAAATAAAATAAATAATTACTTCGGTGTGGTTCGTTAATCCCGACTTGTTTGAAATGATATCCATAGGAGGATTATAGAATAAATTTAGAAGAATTTATCTTGGATAAAATTAATGGGAACATTTCCCTAAGAATGCGTTTTTGTGAATAAAAGAATATTCTGAATTGGAATGAGGCGTTTGTTGTTTTTGTGTAACATTCATTTATTATATACGTGGGTTATTCAGAAAGGCCGGGTTTATACCCATTCTGAATAATCGATTCGACGAGATGTCGAAGATGAAGACGGTGGTTGAAGACCGGAAGTCTTCACATCGTTTGGGTGATTACTGATGATCTTGATTGGGCTGTACACCCAGGATGAGGGAATCAGTTGGTGATCGTCCAGACGTACTTGGAGATGGATGGATATGCGAGGAAAGTGCCTCCGGTTTCGTTCAGACCCAGAACGAACGTGTAAATGGATTGTGTGTCTGACATTGGATTTTATTCTGTGTTGATTGATCTCTATTAAATATACATCTGTTTGGCGGCGGAGAATTTATTCTCTTGCTTAACGCCCTTCTCTGAGACATACGAGCTCAGAGGTTGTATATCGATGGACATCAGTCGCATGGAATGAATTGCCTGTGTGGCACGCGTAAGTGGCAATTGATCAAGGCTACTGTTGAAAAGCAAAGTCTTGTGGTTGATGATCAAAGCACGGCCTGTGTGGCGTAGCTTTGTGTATAACGTGAATTCGCGAGCCTCACACCTCGGTATGAGTCAAAAACGGGATACGGATCCAAGGAGTGCACGACGTTTCTTTCTAGCTAGGGTGGTGTCAGTGACCTACCAGCCCTGACATTTTTATACTTTTCACCTGTGTGGTTGTTGGATACGAGGCGCCTCGGATATAGGTCTGTAAGGACCGGGAAACGTGTGTTCAGGAATTGCCAATCCTCAAAAGTAAGAGAGGACCGGCCTTGGAGGATCCAGGGATTGCTGTGTGCGGTCCCGAGACATTTGCTAGAGTGTCTCGAACGCGGAGAGGAGCTTTCCCCTTGCCTCGACTCATGATGGAATCCAATTTCCAATACGTGTATTGCGGTTTTAATTGTAGAACTAGTATGGCGACATGATATATGGTACCCATGTCGTCTATGATTGATATTTATGATTGAAATTGTTTTGACACTATACACCTATAATAGTATCAAATGATTTGTTTTAAACGTATCAAGCATGCTTTGGCTATTATAAGGGAAAACCCTATCCCCCGGCTTGCGTTGCGTTGTGTGATAGGACCTGGGTCTTATAACAGCTTCATTTTTCTTTATTTAGCATTGCGCTTTTTGTTTTATGCACTGGTATTCTTGGGAGGAAACCCGTTCCGTGTTATACGGCATGGTCCCTTGATTTACCTAACTTTAAAAATAAAGATTAATAACTGCTTTAGTTCTCACACCAGTCACATGACTGACCTGGAGTTTATTGTTTTAACCTAAACTCTGGGTGCCCCTATTTTCCGCACGGGCAGCTAGTAGTTTTGGTTTTGCAGATTTATATTCACAAGGTCCTGATTTATAGCTGGAATGATGTCCGGAAAGCTCTGTATCCGTATATCACCTTCAGTTGTGCTTTGTACTATTTTCCGCTGCTATGTAATTTATTGTAATCTCTGATATTTATCGAATGTAATTTATTCATTTATACTCTGTATATTCTTGTATCTGATGGAATTGTTGTAATAACAATGAAATGTTCTTCCGTCTGCATTCTATTTTGTCTTGTCCTCAATTCTATCCGTGCTTTCCTTCACGGGGAAGTTCGGGTCGTCTCAGTTTGGTATCAGAGCTTTGGTTTACAGAGCTCGAGAACAAGACACATTAGAACCATACGAAAGAATTCATCAGATATTGGATTAGTAATATCCAATTAGAATGACTCGTTAGAGATAGGATCAGTAGTATCCTAGAACAAGTGTGAAGAGTATATTTTTCAAATGAAAACAATTTTGTTTTGAAAATTTAAATCAATTCTAAACGTATTTGAATATTTATTTATTTTGAACATGGACAATCCAATATATAAAGGTTTTGTATATACGCGTCATGAACGTATATTCGAAATTTTAATATACTGGGTAGATATAGAATCACATTCTAGATACTTGGGGATAATTCTGATGATGTGGCCACATCATCAGTATTTATGTTCGTGTTTCGAAGGTGTGACTTCTATATATTTCCATTAGGCTGGTGTGAGAACCAAAACTAGTATAGCTAGAACACATTGTTGTGAATTGGCATCAAAAACATGATTTTCTATGTATATATGTATCAAAATTATGAATTTGAAACGTTAATCCACTAATTGATTGATGATTGTGTTGTTTGTTTATTTGTTTGCTAATTTTTAGCCATTTAGCCTGATTGAACCAAATATTGAGTTATATTGAAAATTGGTCGCATTTGCTTGCATATACATATACTTACATTGAACATGTCATAGCAAGGAGGCTAGAGCAGAGAATAAAATTTGTTTACCCGACAAATAGGTACATGTTTACTACATAATTTACTGTTTTGTTTGGGTGATGATGATTTTATGAGCCTATTGGCTAGCCGCTTGGCTTTTTCTTTTTCTTTTTGAGATTAGAAGGACCGGGGAAGCTATTTGAAATTCCCCGATGCTCCCGTTGCAGGGGAGGTTATGGCGAAATTTTTCGAAAATTTAGGGTGTTAGCCAAATTTTTGAAATTTTTGAAAATTCTCGGAAACTGAAAAGTTGGAGAATGGAAGCCAGATCGAACGTAGAGTTGAATGATCAAACCACTTTCGACTTTATTCCTTTTCGGGGACGAAAAGTTTTAAGTGGGGGAGATTGTAATAACCCGGAAAATCTGGGCCAGTTTAAAATTTTTATTTTGGCAATTTTAACGAATTTTGCATATTTAAAATAGATTATTTTAAATAATATCAACGAGAAATTTATTTTGAATATAATTCGAACGTATATATTTATATACGTCGTCGTTAGAAAATAAATATTTATATATAATTATAAATAGAATTGAAAATGGCGCGGTAGTTCGATAATTTGATTTCAAACTTCAATTGAATGTACCGGGTGCAAAACAATCCGGATTTTAGTGAAACCAAAAACATTAGGATCTATTTTAGAATACCTTTCCAACGAATCCGAAAAATCAGAATTTCATAGCGGGAATCAAAAGATAAGTCCAGTTGAAAATTCTGAATAGTCGCTATGGGATTCAGGCCCTTAAAAATGGGAATTTTGCAAACGACCTCAGAATTCGACGAAACTAGTTTTGTTAGGACCGTATCTTCAATACGAAGCTAGAAAATATTTTTCTGCAATTTATAGAGTTAGTATGTGACCCCGGTAAATTGAAATGTACGTTTAAAATTCAATAAAATGATTTAAATGTAAATTTAACGGAAACTGATCGAAACGATTGAATTGTCCTACGTGGCATATCCCATTGTGTTCGGAACGGGGGTAAAACGCTATGGACGACAGGCGGTGGGCCTCGTTTAAATGTCGTATGTAAAAGTCAACTTTTTGCAAAATAAAATAATTAAATAATAAATTAAAAACTTCTCTCTCTCCTCACCCCCTTTAAACCCGTTGGCCCCTCTCCTCTTCAAAATCGAATTTAACAGGAAAAAAAAAGAGAGAAAAGCGACGTGGTGGGGGGCGATTCGCCGCCACCATGGCCAGCGAGGCCGCCGCACCTCAGGCGCCGCCTCCCAGGAGGACCACCGCCCTCCTCCGCTTCGAACCCGACCCCCTGCTACTCCTCGTTCCCCTTTCCCTCCAAATCGAACGCCGCCTGACCCCACCACGCCACCCACCGTCGGCCGCACACCCCAGCTCCCACCGCCGTCGTTGGCCACCTCCCCACCTCCGCCTCGACCTACGACGAACCCCAACCCCGCAGCGACCCCCCCTGCAACCAAATCGACGTGCCGCCCAAAACCCCCCTCCGTCCATCCGTCGCCTGAAATCGACCCACTCCCCTTCGCAAATTATTGTAAGTAATTTATTTATTTACAGTTATATGAAAATCAGTTTTTTTTCTATTTATACTTTAGTTAAATAAAAATGCTGTTTTTATATATACATTATGAAGATTAAAAATATGATTTTTATATTTTAAAGAATTAAAATTTTGATTTTTATATTTTTAAAGTGGTAAAAATATAATCTTTATTATGTAGAAGGTGTAAAAATATGATTTTTGTTTATGTAGAGAAGTAAAAATATAATTTTTACATGTTAAGGATATTAAAAATATCATCTTTATATAGGTAGCAAAATAAAATGTGATTTCTATAGGGATGAAATAGAAAAGGTAAAATCTTTAAAATAAAAAGGCGAAAACTTTATTTATGAAAGGGCGAAATCTTTATATAGAGAATAGCGTTATAAAAATAGAATTTTTACCTATATATTAGCGGTATGGAAATGCGATTTTTATCCATATGGATTTGTAGTAAAAATATGATTTTTATATATTGAACATCGTAGTAAAAATTCGATTTTTATATATTGAATAGCGAAATAAAAATGTGACTTTTATTTTAAAGACATCAAAATATAAAAATGTGTGATTTTTATATATGTAGTGACTACGGGCAACGAAGATGATAAAAAGGCGAGAATGAAGAAGATTTCTATAAATGAAGTGTCGTGAAGTTGGATAGCTATTGGTGAGAACTTCTCACTCTAAACTTCTTTTTCAAATTATATATATATATATATATATATATATACTAGGATGCAGACGGTGCTTAGCAGCACCCGACACCCGTCATCCACAGACCACGGATGGCTTGTTTGTTTAATTGTTTGGTTGTGTGGTTGGTTAGATTATTTGGTTTGAATTGAATTGTTTGGTGAAATAGAATGGATTTGATTGATGTGTGAATGGCGTGGGCCTTCACTAGACCGGGGATAAGGCTAGGCCTTGTCCCGTTTCTAGTATCGTGCCGTTATGCCGCTGAAATTTCCCAAAATATGTTAGAAAAATAAAAATATCATTTTTATTGTGTAAATGAACTGAATAGAAATTCATGTGTTGAAATAGAATATTTTATCGTTAAAAAATATATTTTTTAACGTGGAAGTGAATAAAATAAAATATTCATTTACAAACCGGACGGTTTGTTTATGTACACCTATTTCAAGGACATTGATTAGGACGATAAATTTTACACATCGCCCAGCTGCACAAATAAAATATGTGTTTGATTGTTTGAAACCCCACATGAGTGTTGGGATGAAATTTGGAAGTTCACTCATCCTGATTGCTTAAATATGTCGATCGATTGATTGACAGGCTGTTATAAGCGTTAGATATCTATATTTGATGCTTATATAGTGTAGTGCACTTTGGTTGATGGTTGATTGTTTTTCAATGCTATTATATACATGTATTGTATGGAATCCATATAATTAACATTATATGGTGATTGATTGGGCCTCATTCCAATCGGGAAAATAATGAATATTATAAAAGAAGATTCATGTGTTGAATATAAAAATAGTCATGTGTTGACGATGTTCCTGTGTTGAAAATATTCGTGTGTTGAGTAATATATTTTAAATACTAAAAATTACATATTTATCATATTTACAATTAGAATCTACTTTACGGTGGAGTCTAATTAAAATCAAACGATAGATACCTTAATTTTGTAAAATATTTTACATAACAAAAATAGTGATGTGTTGACAGTACTCATGTGTTGAGATTAGTCGTGTGTTGAAAAAAATATAGATTCATGTGTTGAATGGGATAAATATTCATTTGTTGAATAGAATAAAGAAGTTTTTGAAAAATATAAAGCCGTGTTGAATAGAGATGCGCTATTTTGACGCGAACGATATTTATATCGATTTTACTCGTTTTATAATGAATATGGAAAGGTGATTTCAAAATCTAATATTTTGAAATGAAATTCAAATTGAATTATATAAAAATTGAAATTGAAATTTTATTGAATCAATTTCAAATGAATTCGAATCGAATATAAAATGAATTCGATTCGAATTGAATAGAAAATGAATTCGATTCGAATTGAATAGAAAATGAACTCGATTCGAATAGAATAGAAAACGAATTAGAATTTGAATTGAATAGAAAGTGAATTTGAATTCGAATAAAATAGAAATGAATTCAAATGAAATTAAATTGAAATCGAATTGAAATCGATTTGAAACGAATTCGAATTGAATCAAATAGAAGGTAAATTCAAATTGAATTAAATTGAAATGAATTCGAATTGAATTAAAATCAAATCGATCTAAAATTGAATATAGTGTTGAAATGGTTTTGAAACGAAGTTAAAACGATTTATAAAATACGTTTTAAAAAGGAAATCGACGAAATATATATAATATATATATATATATATTATATATATAATGGCCTGAATAGAACGCGCCGCGCCGCGGCAGTTCGTGAATTTCGACCATTGACTTCGAATTGACGTTGCGGGAGATCCGACCGTCGGATTCTCATAAAATCGGAACCGTTGGGTTCGTATCGAAAAGAGCTTTCTAATGAATATTAGAAATTTGAAATCTAACGGTTGGATTTGGAATTATGTCCAAATCAAATTTGAAAAAGGTCGCTGTAAGTGCAGTTCGATGGCCGTTAATGGAAATCGACTGTACGGGCCTTGATAAAATTATTAAAAATATCTATAATTTGTGTAAAATCATAATATATGATTTGGGAAAAATTGAGCTGAAGAATTCCACATTTGAAAGGATAAAAATAGATTTTTATCGAAATGAACTAGTTTTGAACTGGAATTAAAATCAATTTATTTTTGAAATAAATAAATTGAATTTGAAAGTGATTTTAAAAATAATCAATATTCCCAATATGTTAATTGGACTGGAGCTGAATCGAAATTATCTTCGGAATATTTCGATGTTGGATTTCATGATGATACAGATATTGTTATGGGAATTTGAAAGATATATTTTATATCGTTATTTCCAATACGATATTTGTTGGTTTCAGAATTTGATATTGAATATATGCCGGTATATTTTCTATTCTGAGCCTTGTATATAATATCAAATGTGATTTGGGTTTATCGTGAATCGTGTTTTAGATGACATTGGTTCTTTAACCCAGTTAAAGGCAGGATGTTGGTTTTGAAAAGATTAAAACTAAGTGGAGTTTTAATGAATCTTTAATTAGATTAAAAATGTGAATTGATAACTTAAATTATCAAATCTGAAAAGTGATCGAGAGTGGAGTATCACCAGTTTTGCTCCAAAGCGATAGTTAAATCTGTAATTAGATTTGAACGTAAAATGGTAATTAATTTTACCGATAACAACGTGGTGTTAGGAATGGAGTATCACCAGTTTTGCTCCATGGGATATATAGGTTGGGATTGGGAAATAAAATAAATAATTACTTCGGTGTGGTTCGTTAATCCAGACTTGTTTGAAATGATATCCATAGGAGGATTATAGAATAAATTTAGAAGAATTAATCTTGGATAAAATTAATGGGAACATTTCCCTAAGAATGTGTTTTTGTGAATAAAAGAATATTTTGAATTGGAATGAGGCGTTTGTTGTTTTTGTGTAACATTCGTTTATTATATACGTGGGTTATTCAGAAAGGCCGGGTTTATACCCATTCTGAATAATCGATTCGACGAGATGTCGAAGATGAAGACAGTGGTTGAAGACCGGAAGTCTTCACATCGTTTAGGTGATTACTGATGATCTTGATTGGGTTGTACACCCAGGATGAGGGAATCAGTTGGTGATCGTCCAGACGTACTTGGAGATGGATGGATATGCGAGGAAAGTGCCTCCGGTTTCATTCAGACCTAGAACGAACTTGTAAATGGATTGTGTGTCTGACATTGGATTTTATTCTGTGTTGATTGATCTCTATTAAATATACATCTGTTTGGCGGCGGAGAATTTATTCTCTTGCTTAACTCCCTTCTCTTAGACATACGAGCTCAGAGGTTGTATATCGATGGACATCAGTCGCATGGAATGAATTGCCTGTGTGGCACGCGTAAGTGGCAATTGATCAAGGCTTCTGTTGAAAAGAAAAGTCTTGTGGTTGATGATCAAAGCACGGCCTGTGTGGCGTAGCTTTGTGTATAACGTGAATTCGCGAGCCTCACACCTCGGTATGAGTCAAAAACGGGATACGGACCCAAGGAGTGCACGACGTTTCTTTCTAGCTAGGGTGGTGTCAGTGACCTACCAGCCCTGACATTTTTATACTTTTCACCTGTGTGGTTGTTGGATACGAGGCGCCTCGGATATAGGTCTGTAAGGACCGAGAAACGTGTGTTCAGGAATTGCCAATCCTCAAAAGTAAGAGAGGACCGGCCTTGGAGGATCCAGGGATTGCTGTGTGCGGTCCCGAGGCATTTGCTAGAGTGTCTCGAACGCGGAGAGGAGCTTTCCCCTTGCCTCGACTCATGATGGAATCCAATTTCCAATACGTGTATTGCGGTTTTAATTGTAGAACTAGTATGGCGACATGATATATGGTACCCATGCCGTCTATGATTGATATTTATGATTGAAATTGTTTTGACACTATACACCTATAATAGTATCAAATGATTTGTTTTAAACGTATCAAGCATGCTTTGGCTGTTATAAGGGAAAACCCTATCCCCCGGCTTGCGTTGCATTGTGTGATAGGACCTGGGTCTTATAACAGCTTCATTTTTCTTTATTTAGCATTGCGCTTTTTGTTTTATGCACTGGTATTCTTGGGAGGAAACCCGTTCCGTGTTATACGGCGTGGTCCCTTGATTTACCTAACTTTAAAAATAAAGATTAATAACTGCTTTAGTTCTCACACCAGTCACATGACTGACCTGGAGTTTATTGTTTTAACCTAAACTCTGGGTGCCCCTATTTTCCGCACGGGCAGCTAGTAGTTTTGGTTTTGCAGATTTATATTCACAAGGTCCTGATTTACAGCTGGAATGATGTCCGGAAAGCTCTGTATCCGTATATCACCTTCAGTTGTGCTTTGTACTATTTTCCGCTGCTATGTAATTTATTGTAATCTTTGATATTTATCGAATGTAATTTATTCATTTATACTCTGTATATTCTTGTATCTGATGGAATTGTTGTAATAACAATGAAATGTTCTTCCGTCTGCATTCTATTTTGTCTTGTCCTCAATTCTATCCGTGCTTTCCTTCAGGGGGAAGTTCGGGTCGTCTCATAAATCGAATCAGAGATATTCGAAGTGAGATAATCGAATAGTAAATATTCGAAGTGAGATAATCGAATAGTAGATATTCGAAGTGAGATAATCGAATCAGAAATATTCGAAGTGAGTTGATCGAATCTAGTTATTCGACATGAGTTAAATCGAATAAAATTTATTCGAAGAAAGAGATTATCGAATATAAGTATTCAAAAGTAAGCAAATCGAATATAAGTTATTCGAATAAGAGTTAATCCAGTATGAGTTAAATAGAATAAAAGTTCATCGAAAAAGAGTTATAGCTTAGAGTTAACCAAATAGGAGTTAATAAATTAGTTGATCGTTATAATATTCGAGTTAGGAAATAAAAGTCATATTAAAGATAATATATTTCGGATGCAGGAGATTATAACACCATTGTTATTATCACGTAAACTTATAAAAGAAGGGGGTTCGTAAATAGAATCCGAGGGTTCGTAAGGAAGTGTTAAAGAGTTAATAAGGTGAATCTTATCTATTTCGAGATTTGAAATGTTGTTCAGTTAAGGTCTGAGAGGTTGCTATACCCCAACTTGATTGACTGCATTTTTAATTAAGAAATGGTTATTGGTTCGAGTGTGAAGTGGTTAAGTGGATTTTGTAATTTAGTATAGTGGTTTGAGTCGTCATCGCAATATAGTTTTAAACATCTGTTTATATCCCAATTTAAGAAGTTTTGGAAATATTTTCCAAATGAGAATCAGAAATGTTTTCTGATAAAAGAAAATAAGAATTTAGAATATATGGAAACTTGAGATAAGTAAATTAATGAAATAAAGAAATAAATGTTGAATGATGATTGATCGATATAATTTCCTCCTGGAAATAATATCGTTGTTTGCACACCTGTTTTTCTTTGATGGTTAAATCACAGACTATCGAAGTTTTGACCATTTTAACGTTGTTAATATGGAGAGACCGGTTGGATTATTATCCCAAGAACCACTCTGTATTGGCATAAGCATCGCGAATCATATATGCCAAAGATAATTGAAGACAGAGTAAAGTGCAAAGGCTGTTGTATAAATCTTAGATAACAGTGTCTAAGATGGATATACTGAATAGAATCTTCGTGTAAGAACCCGTAACTTCCCCGTGAAGGAAAGCACGAATACTTTGAGAACAACACACAAAATAGAACGCATACAGAAGAACATTTCATTGTTATTACAACAATTCCATCAGATACAAGAATATACAGAGTATAAATGAATAAATTACATTCGATAAATATCAGAGATTACAATAAATTACATAGCACCGGAAAATAATACAAAAGCACAACTAGAAGTGATACACGGATACAGAGCTTTCCGAGCATCGTTCCAGCTGTAAATCAGGACCCTGTGGATATAAATCTGCAAAACCAAAACTACTAGCTGCCCATGTGGAAAATAGGGGCACCCAAAATTTAGGTTAAAACAATAAACTCCAGGTCAGTCATGTGACTGGTGTGAGAACTAAAACAGTTATTAATATTGGTTTTAAAGTTAGGTAAATCAAGGGACCACACCGTATAACACGGAACGGGTTACCTCCCAAGAATACCAGTGCATAGAACAAACAGCGCAATGCTAAATAAAGAAAAATGAAGCTGTTATAAGACCCAGGTCCCATCACACAATGCAACGCAAGCCGGAGGATAGGGTTTTTACCTTATAACAGCCAAAGCATGCTTGATACGTTTAAAACACATTATTTCGATATTACTATAAGTGTATAGTGTCAAAACAATTTCACATCATAAATATCAATCATAGGCGGCATTAATGACCCATACCACTATGTCGCCATACTAGGTTCTACAAATAAAACCGCACTATCACGTATTGGAAATTGAATTTCCGTCATGAGCCGAGGCAAGGGGCAAGCTCCTCTCCGCGTTCGAGACACTCTAGCAAATGCCTTGGGACCGCACACAGCAATCCCTGGATCCTCCAAGGCCGGTCCTCTCATACTTTTGAGGATTGGCAATTCCTGAACACACGTTTCCTGGCCCTTACAGACCTATATTCGAGGCGCCTCGTAACCAACAACCACACAGGTGGAAAGTATATAAATGTCAGGGCTGGTAGGTCACTGACACCACCCTAGCTAGAAAGAAACGTCGTGCACTCCTTGGGTCCGTATCCCGTTTTTAACTCATACCGAGGTGTGAGGCTCGCGAATCCACGTTACACACAAAGCTACGCCACACAGGCCGTGCTTTGATCATCAACCACAAGACTTTTCTTTTCAACAGAAGCCTTGATCAATTGCCACTTACGCATGCCACATTGGCAATTCACTCCATGCGACTGATGTCCATCGATATACAACCTCTGAGCTCGTACGTCTCAGAGAAGGGCGTTAAGCAAGAGAATAAATTCTCCGCCGCCAAACAGATGTATATTTGATAGAGATCAATCAACACAGAATAAAATCCAATGTCAGACACACAATCCATTTACAATTTCGTTCTGGGTCTGAACGAAACCGGAGGCACTTTCCTCGCATATCCATCCATCTCCAAGTACGTCTGGACGATCACCAACTGTTTCCCTCATCTTGGGTGTACAGCCCAATCAAGATCATCAGTAATCACCCAAACGATGTGAAGACTTCCGGTCTTCAACCACCGTCTTCATCTTCGACATCTCGTCGAATCGGTTATTCAGAATGGGTATAACCCGGCCTTTCTGAATAACCCACGTATATAATAAACGAATGTTACACAAACACCACAAACGCCTCATTCCAATTCAGAATATTCTTTTATTCACAAAATCACATTCTTAGGGAAAGGTTCCCATTAATTTTATCAAAGATAAATTCTTCTAAATTTATTCTTTAATCTTCCTTTGGATATCATTTCAAACTAGTCGGGATTAACGAACCACACCGAAGTAATTATTTAGTTTATTTCCCAATCCCAACCTATATATCCCATGGAGCAAACTGGTAATACTCCACATCTAACACCACGGTGTTACCGGTAAAATTAATTACCATTTCACGTTCAAATATAATTAAAGATTTAACTATCGCTTTGGAGCCAAACTGGTGATACTCCACTCTCGATCACTTTTCAGATTTGATAATCTAAATTATCAATTCACATTTCAATCTAATTAAAGATTCATTAAAACTCCACTTAGTTTTAATCTTTTCAAAAATCAACATCTTGCCTTTAACTGGGTTAAAGAACCAATGTCATCTAAAACACGATCCACGATAAACCCAAATCACATTTGATATTAAATACAAGGCTTCTGAATAGAAAATATATCGGCTTATATTCAATATCAAATTCTGAAACCAACAAATATCGTATTGGAAATAACGATATAAAATATCTTTCAAATCCCCATAACAATATTTGTATAGTCACGAAATCCAACATCGAAATATCCCGAAGATAATTTCGATTCAACTCCAGTCCAATTCACGTATTGGAAATATCGATTATTTTCAAAATCACTTTCAAATTCAATTTATTTATTTCAAAAATAAATTGATTTTAATTCTAGTTCAAAACTAGTTCATTTCGATAAAAATCTATTTTTATCATCTAATGTGGAATTTTCCAGCCCAATTCTTTCCAATTTACATATTATAATTTTACACAAATTATCGATATTTTTAATAATTTATCAAGGCCCGTACAGTCGATTTCCATCAACGGCTATCGAACTGCACTTACAGCGACCTTTTTCGAATTTGATTTGGACATAATTCCAAATCCAACCGTTAGATTTCAAATTTCTAATATTCATTGGAAAGCTCTTTTCGATACGAACCCAACGGTTCCGGTTTTAGGAGAATCCGACGGTCGGATCTCCCGCAATGTCCGTTTGAAATAAATGGTCGAAATTCACGAACTGCCGCGGCGCGGCGCGTTCTATTCAGGCCATTATATAATATATATATATATATATATATATATATATATATATATATATATATATATATATATATATATTTCGTCGATTTCCTTTTAAAACGAATTTTATAAATCGTTTTAAATTCGTTTCTAAATTCGTTTCTAAAACAATTCAACTTCTACATTCAATTTCAAATCGATTGGATTTCAATTCAACTCGAATTCATTTCCATTTAATTCGAATTCAAATTCGTTTCAATTCAATTCAATTTGAATTCGTTTTAAATTGATTTCTATTCAATTTCAGTTCGTTTTAAATTTCAATTTCAATTTAATTCAATTTGAATT
The DNA here is from genome assembly GCA_030737875.1 of Allium sativum. Lineage (NCBI taxonomy): Eukaryota > Viridiplantae > Streptophyta > Magnoliopsida > Asparagales > Amaryllidaceae > Allium > Allium sativum. The sequence continues at coordinate 543,580,820 of CM060922.1, forward strand.
CATCTCTATTTTATTCGAATTCAAATTCACCTTCTATTCAATTCGAATCGAATTCATTTTCTATTCGATTCGAATTCATTTCAAATTGATTCAATAAAATTTCCATTTGAATTTTTATCTAATTCAATTTGAATTTCCTTTCAAAATATTAAATTTTGAAATCACTTTTCAATATTCATTATAAAACGAATAAAATCGATATAAATATCGTTCGCGTCAAAATAACGAATCTCTAATCAACACGGCTTTATATTTCAATAATTCGTTATTCTATTCAACAAATGAATATTTGTTCTATTCAACACATGAATCTATATTTCTTTCAACACACGACTAATCTCAACACATGAGTACTGTCAACACCTCACTATTTTTGTTATGTAAAATATTTTATAAAACTATGGTATTTATCGTTTGATTTTAATTAGACTTCTACTCAGAAGTAGTTCTAATTTTAAATATGATGAAGATGTAATTTTTATTATTTAAAATATTTTACTCAACACACGAATATTTTCAACACATGAACATCGTCAACACATGACTATTTTTATATTCAACACATGAATTTTCTTTTCTAATATTCATTATTTTCCCGATTGGAATGAGGCCCAATCAATCACCATATAACGTTAATTATATGGATTCCATACAACACATGTATATAATAGCATTAATAAACAATCAACCATCAACCAAAGTGCACTACACTGTATAAGCATCAAATATAGATATCTGACGCTTATAACAGTCTGCCAATCGACCGATCGACATATTTAATCAATCAGGATGAGTGAACATCAAATTTCATCCCAACACCCGTGTGGGGTTTCAAACAATCGAACACAGATTTTATTTGTGCAGTTGGGCGATGTGTAAAATTTATCGACCAAATCAATGTCAGTCAAATCAGTGTACATAAACAAACCATTCGGTTTGTAAATGAATATTTGATTTATTCACTTTCACGTTAAAAATTATATTTTTAACGATAAAATATTCTATTTCAACACATGAGTTTCTATTCATTTCATTTACACAATAAAAGTGATATTTTTATTTTTCTAACACATTTTAGAAAATTTCGGCGGCATAACGGCACGATACTAGAAACGGGACGAGGCCTAGCCTTATCCCCGGTCTAGTGAAGGCCCACGCCATTCACACATCAATCAAATCAATTTCAATTCACCAAACAATTCAATTTAAACCAAATAGACTAACCAACTACACAACCAAACAATTTAACAAACAAGCCATCCATGGTCTGTGGATGACGGGTGTCGGGTGCTACTAAGCACCGTCTGCATCCTAGTATATATATATAACTAGAAAAAGAGAATTTGAGTGAGAAGTTCTCACCAATAGCTATCCAACCACCTTGACTCTTCTTTGATAGAAATCTTCTTCATTCTCGCCTTTTTCATCTTCGTTGCCCGTAGTCACTACATATATAAAAATCACACCTTTTTATATTTTGATGTCTTTAAAAAAATAAAAATCACATTTTTATTTATTCACTTTCAATTTAAAAATCATATTTTTATAATCACTTCATATATTTAGAAATCGAATTTTTACTATGCTATTCAATATATAAAAATCGAATTTTTACTTTGGTGTCAGATAGATAAAAATTCCATTTCAAAAATATTGATTTCGCCTTTATAAAAATAAAGTTTTCGCCTTTACTATATTTAAAATATCGTCTTTACTATATTTAAAATATCGTCTTTTCATTTTTAAAGATTTTACCTTTACAATTTCATCCCTATAGAAATCACATTTTATTTTGCTACCTATAAAAAGATGATATTTTTAATATTCCTAACATGTAAAAATTATATTTTTAATTCTTTAAAAATATAAAAATCATATTTTTACATCTTCTATATAGTAAAGATTATATTTTTACACTAATCTCTATTCTTTTACCATAGAAAAATCTTTGCTTTTAATAGAAAAATCTACTCTTTTAACATAGAAAAATCTACTCTTTATATCGTTAATAAAAATCCAACCTTTATTAAATTAAAAATCTAATTTCTTATCCTCATTAAACATCTAATCATTTTACTAACAAAAATCATATATTTTCATAGACAAAAAGTATAACTTTTCCTATATATAAATTTATAATCTTTCATATATGAATAAAATTCATTCCTATATATAAATAAAATAGGATATAAACAATGCTTTCATATCTAAATTAATCAAAACAAAAGAACGCACCTTTCTTCTGTAGAATTTAAATTTGGTTAGAGGGGCTCATGAGGTCGGAAATGGGACTAAGGAGGGGCGGTGGATGCTGCTGAGGGTGGCTGGAGGGTTCGCAGGTGGTGGTGGGACTTGGGGATGACGGCGGCGGTTCTCCGGTGGAAGGTGGGCGCGCGTTTGGGGGTTGAACTGAAAAAGGGCGTCGATCATCTGGGGAGGGGGGCGGCGGCAGCAAGTGGGAGGGGGAGGCGGCGAGGTCAAGGCGGCGCGACTCGGTGGAGGGAGGCAGTGGCTGTAGCTCGATCGATTTAGGGTTTTTTTTTTTTTTGGTCAACGGTTGGAATGAGGGGAGAGAGAGAAAGGTAGGTGGGTGAGGCTATTATATTTAATAATTATTTAATTTACTTCTCTAAAAAAATGATTTTTCACCCAAACTCCAATCGACACCCAACGACTGTCGTCCCCAGCATAATACCCTCATTCCGAACACAATGGGATATGTATCGTAAGTCGATTCGATTGTTACGATCTGTTTCCTTTTAAATCTACATTTAAATCGCTATATTGAATTTTAAACGTACATTTCAAATTACCGGGGTCACATACGAACTCTATAAATTCCAGAAGAATATTTTCTAGCTTCGTATTGATGACACGGTCCTAACAAAACTAGTTTCGTCGAATTCCGAGACCGTTGGGAAAATGGCCAATTTCCAGTCGATTAAATTCAACTGAAATGGTCAAAACGCGTTTTCCTTTGCCACGCTCACATACTGATTCGAAAAATTATGAAATTTGAAACCCAGCAATAATTTGACATCACGGATCCAACAAAAGTGGTTTTGTCGAAATCCGAGGTCGTTTGCAAAATGTCTATTTTTAAGGGCCTGAATTCCATAGCGACTATTCAGAATTTTCAACTGGACATATCTTTTGATTCCCGCTATGAAATTTTGATTTGTCGGATTCATTGGAAAGATATTATCAATTAGATCCTATTATTTTTGGTTTCACTAAAATCTGGATTGTTTTGCACCCGGTACATCCAATTGAAGTTTGAAATCGAATTATCGAACTACCGCGCCGTTTTCAATTCTATTTATAATTATATATAATTATTTATATTCTAACGACGACGTATATAATATATACGTCGAATTCAATTCAAAATAAATTTCTCGTTGTTATTATTTAAAATAATCCATTTTAAATAATCAAAATTCGCTAAAATCGCCAAAATAAAAATTTCAAACTGGCTCGCATTTTACGGGTTATTACAATCTCCCCCACTTAAAACTTTTCGTCCCCGAAAAGGAACAAAGTCGAAAGTGGTTTGATTAATAAGTTCTACATTCGATCTGGCTTCCATTCTCCAACTTTTCAGTTTCTGAGAATTTTCAAATTTTCAAAAATTTGGCTAACACCCTAAATTTTCGAAAAATTTCGCCATAACCTCCCCTGCACCGGGAGCATCGGGGAATTTCAAATAGCTTCCCCGGTCCTTCTAATCTCAAAAAGAAAAAGAAAAAGCCAAGCGGCTAGCCAATAGGCTCATAAAATCATCATCACCCAAACAAAACAGTAAATTATGTAGTAAACATGTACCTATTTGTCGGGCAAACATATTTTATTCTCCGGCTCTAGCCTCCTTGCTATGACCTGTTCAATGTAAGTATATGTATATACAAGCAAATGTGACCAATTTCAATACAATTCAATATTTGATTATATTAGGCTAAATGGTTCAAAATTAGCAAACAAATAGGCGAACAACACAAACATCAATCAATTAGTGGATTAGAGTTTCAAATTCATAATTTTGATACATATACAGAAAATCATGTTTTGATACCAATTCACAACAATGTGTTCTAGCTATATAAGTTTTGGTTCTCACACCAGTCTAATGGAAATATATAGATATCACACCTTCGAAACACGAACATAAATACTGATGATGTGGCCACATCATCAGAATTACCCCCGGGTGTCTAGAATGTGACTCTATATCTATCCAGTATATTAAAACTTCGAATATACGTTCATGACGCGTATACGCGAAATCTATATATACTCGATTGTCCATATTCAAAATAAATAAATAATCAAATACGTATAAAGCGATTTAAATTTCAAAACGAAATTGTTTTCATTTGAAAGATATACTCTTTACACTCGTTCTAGGATACTACTGATCCTATCTCTAACTAGTCATTCTAATTGGATATTGCTAATCCAATATCTGATGAATTCTTTCGTATGGTTCTAATGTGTCTTGTTCTCGAGCTCTGTAAACCAAAGCTCTGATACCAACTGTAAGAACCCGTAACTTCCCCGTGAAGGAAAGCACGAATACTTTGAGAACAACACACAAAATAGAACGCATACAGAAGAACATTTCATTGTTATTACAACAATTCCATCAGATACAAGAATATACAGAGTATAAATGAATAAATTACATTCGATAAATATCAGAGATTACAATAAATTACATAGCACCGGAAAATAATACAAAAGCACAACTAGAAGTGATACACGGATACAGAGCTTTCCGAGCATCGTTCCAGCTGTAAATCAGGACCCTGTGGATATAAATCTGCAAAACCAAAACTACTAGCTGCCCGTGTGGAAAATAGGGGCACCCAGAGTTTAGGTTAAAACAATAAACTCCAGGTCAGTCATGTGACTGGTGTGAGAACTAAAACAGTTATTAATATTGGTTTTAAAGTTAGGTAAATCAAGGGACCACGCCGTATAACACGGAACGGGTTTCCTCCCAAGAATACCAGTGCATAGAACAAACAGCGCAATGCTAAATAAAGAAAAATGAAGCTGTTATAAGACCCAGGTCCCATCACACAATGCAACGCAAGCCAGAGGATAGGGTTTTTACCTTATAACAGCCAAAGCATGCTTGATACGTTTAAAACACATTATTTTGATATTACTATAAGTGTATAGTGTCAAAACAATTTCTCATCATAAATATCAATCATAGGCGGCATTAATGACCCATACCACTATGTCGCCATACTAGGTTCTACAAATAAAACCGCACTATCACGTATTGGAAATTGGATTTCCGTCATGAGCCGAGGCAAGGGGCAAGCTCCTCTCCGCGTTCGAGACACTCTAGCAAATGCCTCGGGACCGCACACAACAATCCCTGGATCCTCCAAGGCCGGTCCTCTCTTACTTTTGAGGATTGGCAATTCCTGAACACACGTTTCCCGGTCCTTACAGACCTATATCCGAGGCGCCTCGTATCCAACAACCACACAGGTGAAAAGTATATAAATGTCAGGGCTGGTAGGTCACTGACACCACCCTAGCTAGAAAGAAACGTCGTGCACTCCTTGGGTCCGTATCCCGTTTTTGACTCATACCGAGGTGCGAGGCTCGCGAATCCACGTTACACACAAAGCTACGCCACACAGGCCGTGCTTTGATCATCAACCACAAGACTTTGCTTTTCTACAGAAGCCTTGATCAATTGCCACTTATGCATGCCACATTGGCAATTCACTCCATGCGACTGATGTCCATCGATATACAACCTCTGAGCTCGTACGTCTCAGAGAAGGGCGTTAAGCAAGAGAATAAATTCTCCGCCGCCAAACAGATGTATATTTGATAGAGATCAATCAACACAGAATAAAATCCAATGTCAGACACACAATCCATTTACAAGTTCGTTATGGGTCTGAACGAAACCGGAGGCACTTTCCTCGCATATCCATCCATCTCCAAGTACGTCTGGACGATCACCAACTGTTTCCCTCATCTTGGGTGTACAGCCCAATCAAGATCATCAGTAATCACCCAAACGATGTGAAGACTTCCGGTCTTCAACCACCATCTTCATCTTCGACATCTCGTCGAATCGGTTATTCAGAATGGGTATAACCCGGCCTTTCTGAATAACCCACGTATATAATAAACGAATGTTACACAAACACCACAAACGCCTCATTCCAATTCAGAATATTCTTTTATTCACAAAATCACATTCTTAGGGAAAGGTTCCCATTAATTTTATCAAAGATAAATTCTTCTAAATTTATTCTTTAATCTTCCTTTGGATATCATTTCAAACTAGTCGGGATTAACGAACCACACCGAAGTAATTATTTAGTTTATTTCCCAATCCCAACCTATATATCCCATGGAGCAAACTGGTAATACTCCACATCTAACACCACGGTGTTACCGGTAAAATTAATTACCATTTCACGTTCAAATCTAATTAAAGATTTAACTATCGCTTTGGAGCCAAACTGGTGATACTCCACTCTCGATCACTTTTCAGATTTGATAATCTAAATTATCAATTCACATTTCAATCTAATTAAAGATTCATTAAAACTCCACTTAGTTTTAATCTTTTCAAAAATCAACATCTTGCCTTTAACTGGGTTAAAGAACCAATGTCATCTAAAACACGATCCACGATAAACCCAAATCACATTTGATATTAAATACAAGGCTTCTGAATAGAAAATATATCGGCTTATATTCAATATCAAATTCTGAAACCAACAAATATCGTATTGGAAATAACGATATAAAATATCTTTCAAATCCCCATAACAATATTTGTATAGTCACGAAATCCAACATCAAAATATCCCGAAGATAATTTCGATTCAACTCCAGTCCAATTCACGTATTGGAAATATCGATTATTTTCAAAATCACTTTCAAATTCAATTTATTTATTTCAAAAATAAATTGATTTTAATTCTAGTTCAAAACTAGTTCATTTCGATAAAAATCTATTTTTATCATCTAATGTGGAATTTTCCAGCCCAATTCTTTCCAATTTACATATTATAATTTTACACAAATTATCGATATTTTTAATAATTTTATCAAGGCCCGTACAGTCGATTTCCATCAACGGCTATCGAACTGCACTTACAGCGACCTTTTTCGAATTTGATTTGGACATAATTCCAAATCCAACCGTTAGATTTCAAATTTCTAATATTCATTGGAAAGCTCTTTTCGATACGAACCCAACGGTTCCGGTTTTAGGAGAATCCGACGGTCGGATCTCCCGCAATGTCCGTTTGAAATAAATGGTCGAAATTCACGAACTGCCGCGGCGCGGCGCGTTCTATTCAGGCCATTATATATAATATATATATATATATATTTCGTCGATTTCCTTTTAAAACGAATTTTATAAATCGTTTTAAATTCGTTTCTAAATTCGTTTCTAAAACAATTCAACTTCTACATTCAATTTCAAATCGATTGGATTTCAATTCAACTCGAATTCATTTCCATTTAATTCGAATTCAAATTCGTTTCAATTCAATTCAATTTGAATTCGTTTTAAATTGATTTCTGTTCAATTTCAGTTCGTTTTAAATTTCAATTTCAATTTAATTCAATTTGAATTCATCTCTATTTTATTCGAATTCAAATTCACCTTCTATTCAATTCGAATCGAATTCATTTTCTATTCGATTCGAATTCATTTCAAATTGATTCAATAAAATTTCCATTTGAATTTTTATCTAATTCAATTTGAATTTCCTTTCAAAATATTAAATTTTGAAATCACTTTTCAATATTCATTATAAAACGAATAAAATCGATATAAATATCGTTCGCGTCAAAATAACGAATCTCTAATCAACACGGCTTTATATTTCAATAATTCGTTATTCTATTCAACAAATGAATATTTGTTCTATTCAACACATGAATCTATATTTCTTTCAACACACGACTAATCTCAACACATGAGTACTGTCAACACCTCACTATTTTTGTTATGTAAAATATTTTATAAAACTATGGTATCTATCGTTTGATTTTAATTAGACTTCTACTGAGAAGTAGTTCTAATTTTAAATATGATGAAGATGTAATTTTTATTATTTAAAATATTTTACTCAACACACGAATATTTTCAACACATGAACATCGTCAACACATGACTATTTTTATATTCAACACATGAATTTTCTTTCCTAATATTCATTATTTTCCCGATTGGAATGAGGCCCAATCAATCACCATATAACGTTAATTATATGGATTCCATACAACACATGTATATAATAGCATTAATAAACAATCAACCATCAACCAAAGTGCACTACACTGTATAAGCATCAAATATAGATATCTGACGCTTATAACAGTCTGTCAATCGACCGATCGACATATTTAATCAATCAGGATGAGTGAACATCAAATTTCATCCCAACACCCGTGTGGGGTTTCAAACAATCGAACACAGATTTTATTTGTGCAGTTGGGCGATGTGTAAAATTTATCGACCCAATCAATGTCAGTCAAATAAGTGTACATAAACAAACCGTCCGGTTTGTAAATGAATATTTGATTTATTCACTTTCACGTTAAAAATTATATTTTTAACGATAAAATATTCTATTTCAACACATGAGTTTCTATTCATTTCATTTACACAATAAAAGTGATATTTTTATTTTTCTAACACATTTTAGAAAATTTCGGCGGCATAATGACACGATACTAGAAACGGGACGAGGCCTAGCCTTATCCCCAGTCTAGTGAAGGCCCACGCCATTCACACATCAATCAAATCAATTTCAATTCACCAAACAATTCAATTTAAACCAAATAGACTAACCAACCACACAACCAAACAATTTAACAAACAAGCCATCCATGGTCTGTGGATGACGGGTGTCGGGTGCTACTAAGCACCGTCTGCATCCTAGTACATATATATAACTAGAAAAAGAGAATTTGAGTGAGAAGTTCTAGCCAATAGCTATCCAACCACCTTGACTCTTCTTTGATAGAAATCTTCTTCATTCTCGCCTTTTTCATCTTCGTTGCCCGTAGTCACTACATATATAAAAATCACACCTTTTTATATTTTGATGTCTTTGAAAAAATAAAAATCACATTTTTATTTATTCACTTTCAATTTAAAAATCATATTTTTATAATCACTTCATATATTTAGAAATCGAATTTTTACTATGCTATTCAATATATAAAAATCAAATTTTTACTTTGGTGTCAGATAGATAAAAATTCCATTTCAAAAATATTGATTTCGCCTTTATAAAAATAAAGTTTTCGCCTTTACTATATTTAAAATATCGTCTTTACTATATTTAAAATATCGTCTTTTCATTTTTAAAGATTTTACCTTTACAATTTCATCCCTATAGAAATCACATTTTATTTTGCTACCTATAAAAAGATGATATTTTTAATATTCCTAACATGTAAAAATTATATTTTTAATTCTTTAAAAATATAAAAATCATATTTTTACATCTTCTATATAGTAAAGATTATATTTTTACACTAATCTCTATTCTTTTACCATAGAAAAATCTTTGCTTTTAATAGAAAAATCTACTCTTTTAACATAGAAAAATCTACTCTTTATATCGTTAATAAAAATCCAACCTTTATTAAATTAAAAATCTAATTTCTTATCCTCATTAAACATCTAATCATTTTACTAACAAAAATCATATATTTTCATAGACAAAAAGTATAACTTTTCCTATATATAAATTTATAATCTTTCATAAATGAATAAAATTCATTCCTATATATAAATAAAATAGGATAAAAACAATGCTTTCATATCTAAATTAATCAAAACAAAAGAACGCACATTTCTTCTGTAGAATTTAAATTTGGTTAGAGGGGCTCATGAGGTCGGAAATGGGACTAAGGAGGGGCGGTGGATGCTGCTGAGGGTGGCTGGAGGGTTCGCAGGTGGTGGTGGGACTTGGGGATGACGGCGGCGGTTCTCCGGTGGAAGGTGGGCACGCGTTTGGGGGTTGAACTGAAAATGGGCGTCGATCATCTGGGGAGGGGGGCGGCGGCAGCAAGTGGGAGGGGGAGGCGGCGAGGTCAAGGCGGCGCGACTCGGTGGAGGGAGGCAGTGGCTGTAGCTCGATCGATTTAGGGTTTTTTTTTTGGTCAACGGTTGGAATGAGGGGAGAGAGAGAAAGGTAGGTGGGTGAGGCTATTATATTTAATAATTATTTAATTTACTTCTCTAAAAAAAATGATTTTTCACCCAAACTCCAATCGACACCCAACGACTGTCGTCCCCAGCGTAATACCCTCATTTCGAACACAATTGGATATGTATCGTAAGCCGATTCGATTGTTACGATCAGTTTCCTTTTAAATCTACATTTAAATCGCTATATTGAATTTTAAACGTACATTTGAAATTACCGGGGTCACATACGAACTCTATAAATTCCAGAAGAATATTTTCTAGCTTCGTATTGATGACACGGTCCTAACAAAACTAGTTTCGTCGAATTCCGAGACTGTTGGGAAAATGGCCAATTTCCAGTCGATTAAATTCAACTGAAATGGTCAAAACGCGTTTTCCTTTGCCACGCTCACATACTGATTAGAAAAATTATGAAATTTGAAACCCAGCAATAATTTGACATCACGGATCCAACAAAAGTGGTTTCGTAGAAATCCGAGGTCGTTTGCAAAATGTCTATTTTTAAGGGCCTGAATTCCATAACGACTATTCAGAATTTTCAACTGGACATATCTTTTGATTCCCGCTATGAAATTTTGATTTGTCGGATTCGTTGGAAAGATATTATCAATTAGATCCTATTATTTTTGGTTTCACTAAAATCCGGATTGTTTTGCACCCGGTACAACCAATTGAAGTTTGAAATCGAATTATCGAACTACCGCGCCGTTTTCAATTCTATTTATAATTATATATAATTATTTATATTCTAACGACGACGTATATAATATATACGTCGAATTCAATTCAAAATAAATTTCTCGTTGTTATTATTTAAAATAATCCATTTTAAATAATCAAAATTCGCTAAAATCGCCAAAATAAAAATTTCAAACTGGCTCGCATTTTACGGGTTATTACACTTCGGTTCATCCTGTTCCTGGATGACTTGTATAGATGAATGTCTGACAGAGTATTTCCAGAAAGATCACGTACATTGATTTCTTCAACTGTACCAAGAGTGGAAGCGGAGAAGGAAACTTCTTTTAGCTGACACGTAATGTATGGTTGTAGACGTCAAATTAGTGATTTTTGACGGATCTGACAATGTGGCATTCGAAGTGAATCTGATGTGATGATAAAGCATAACCTCAAGCCTCATCAACCGCGAAATGACAAAAATCGGGCAGGCAACATGGCTATGTAGGTCGCACCTATTAGGGTGTATAATCACCTGATCTAGAGTTTCATTTACTTCTAAAAATCTATTGTTGATGCTGTCCCATTCGGGAAATGGTTGCTGATCCCAACCGTTGGTGATATACGTTCGATACACTCAAGTGAAATGAGTGGTCGGTCATGTGTGGCCGGGTTGCAAGATGTTCTTGTTGAACCCAGTGTATTCCTTTCTAGAGGTACACTAGCGAAAGGTGGTTCCATACCTTGTCATAGTTGGAAATCCATTACCCAATACGTGCTTGCGGTTTTGATTGTATACTATATATATAGAACGTGAGATGAAAGCGTTTCTGCTAGATGATTATTATATTGTGGTTGGTAGACATTATTATAATATCAAAAGGTTTTTGATATAAAGATATTTTGGATTCTCACAAGGGAAAAACCTGTTCTGTTATACGGCGTGGTCTTATGAGATATCGTTTTGTTGCTCAAACTGTTTTAAACTGTTTTACTCATACCAGTCCCATGACTGACCCAGAGTTTATTTTGTTTTGTTTTCCCTAAACTCTTGGGTGCCCAATTTTGTACGGGCAGTCAAGTAGTCAGAAATTTACAGATACTTGAAGAGCTGGAGCAGGAGGCTTCAGGATCATATAGCTATTGTTTATTTCCGCTGTGTTGTAAGTGATGTTCTATGATAATGATGTATGTTCAAGTACAGATTTATATTTCAAAGTTATGTTATATATATTATATGTTATTCGTTCCGCTGTGAGGTTCGTGTTACTCTAATGTTGTGTTTTTCTTCTTCTTCCATTCTAAGTTTCTATCTTATCTTTCCTCACCCTCTAATTTCTTTCATTAACCATTTGGTATTTTCGACTCTTGATTTTCGATATGTGTTGTATATCGGATAATCAAGATCGCATTTTCTGGGTTGTTACAGTTGGTATCAGAGCATAAGGTTAAGTAATTACCTTGGCTCTGTGGCATGACTCGGTAGAGATAGGGCTAGTAATACCCTAGATTGAGTTGAGTGTATATATACGAGTGAACGCATGTGTAGATGATATAAAAAAAATTTATATTGTGAAGATTTATTGGTTGAGTAGTTTATGAGTTCCGATCGATCGGTTTGATCCACTGTATCGGTAGGAGTTTATAAACACTCGAATACGATGGGTCGACACGATATGTTTTGAAAAGAGGGTAAATGAAAATAATTTTTACCCAAAGTATATTTTGATACATATTGGATATATTGGTTGTTATTATAATCGAGTAAGATTATAAATTAAATGGTTATGTAAATAACCAATCAGAATTCATATAAGTGAAATACGTGAAATCAGATGAATTAAATCTGAATTTAAACCAGAAATTGATTTTAAAACTCTGGAGAATTGGATAAGTGTTTGTAAATGGATTTGGATTAAAAATAAGGAAAATTTAAGATCCTGAGAGATTTTAAATTGTTTTACAAGCAGTGTGAATTATATTTTGAAATGAATTTCAAAGTGGAAATGTTTAGAAATGGTTTTATAGTATTGAACTCACTTCGATCGCTAGAAAATAGATTCTGATGATGACAGCTGCATCACCAGTATTCATTTTCGAGTTGTAAGTGACGAATTACTACCAGAGATACTGTTTTGAATTTGTTTTGGGAAAAACAAGTTGTGTTGAATTTCAAAAAGGAAAATTTGATTTTTGAAAAGAGTAAGCTGTTTAAAAACTCCCAGGGAAAGACTGTTTGAATTAAAAACAAATTTAACAGAAATTTGTGAAAGCAAATTTGAATTAAAGTAAGCCAGTAAAGTGGTAACTGAGATTGAATTAGAATGATATCAAGACAAATTGGATTGTGAAATTCAAATTTGAAGTGTAATGTGATAATCAAGTTAAGAGTTTGAAATCGAGATTGGAACTCGAATTTGAAATGAAGTTTGACTTAGGTATAAGCGAATGGTGGGAATTATGGATAAAACTGATTTGGAGTTTGATTGACATGACATTTGTATATGCTGAATTAATAGCAGATGTGAGGGATATAACGACATGCCCGACAAAAAGGTACCAGTTTATATTATATATGGGTTTGAGATTTTGATAAGCCAAATTTGGCAAGCCGTTTGGCTGTTTGATTTTCTTTTAGGTCGGAGATGGCCCAGAGAGGCGAGTTGGAGTTTGACCTATTGACCAGTACAAAGGAGGTGCTGGCGAAATTTTTCAGAAATTCAGGGAGTTAGAAAAATTTCGGGATTTTTGAACATTTTCGATAATGAGGATTAATTAATATTTCAGTTGAAATAAATTGGTTTGTTGCAACCAGAGTTAAGAAGTGAATAAATAAGTTCTAACCAGTCGATAGAGTTTGTTTCCTACCTTAGCAATTTCGAGGACGAAATTATTTTAAGTGGGGAAGAATGTAATGACCCGCATTTTCAGCGATATAATAATTAATTTATTTAATTATTTAAAAGGTGATTAAAAGGATTTAATGGTCGTTGAATTAAATAATGGTGAATATTTAATAAAAATAATAAATTAAATAATATATTTAAATTATGAAATAATCAGAATTTGGCTGAAATGGCGATATGGTGTGAACTGGATCATCTGTGATATTTAATTCAGTTTAGAATTGAATTAGAATAACGAATATATTATTTGAACGACAGTTTGAACGTATAATTATATTATAATTAAAATCGAGCTTGAAATGGCGCGATAGTTCATAATTTGGCGATTTGAACTTCAACTGAATGTACAGGATTCGTTTTAAATCGGATTTCTGTGAAATAAGAAACATATGGAGCTAGTGGAGTATATCTTTCTAGTGGAAGAGAAAAATCAGGATTTTGTCGTGTGGATTTTGAGATATGTCCAAATCAAATTTTAAATAGTCGCTATAGATTCGTTTATCGACCGTAGCGGTTTATTCGATATAACTAGAGATGAATTTAGACATGGTTCTTTTGAGACATAGCGATAATTTAATTTTTAGAATTTTATGGAAATTTTTAATTCATTAAATAAGCAACTTTTTGTTTGGTGTAGGTTGCACCCTATATCGATATCTTAGGGTTTCACAATATGAGTCCACCTACCGGTATTATTATATTTTCTGGATCGTGGCACATTGATAAATCACAACGGTATTTTCGTTTTGTGGATAGTAGTCCATAAACGAATGAATATACATATATAAGGGAAAGGATTAGCCACTACATTGTGTTTGCCTACCTCAGAATCAATAAAAGAAATCCAACAAAGAGTACAGGCTATCAATTAACCACGTAAGCTACCCATTGAAAATATCTTAGCAAAAATAATATGTATGGTCTCAAAGTCTTCCATAAAAAGCCTAAACCGCAGAATAGAAATGAAAAACCTAATTCACGAAATAAATTCGGCCGCCACTAACTACTTCAGCGAAAGCTCGATCAAACCAAAATCAAAAAGGAATATCAACTATTCGAAGATAGAGATTGAAGCATTGATGGGTTGCTGACAGGAGCAGTAGCGGTTTACTGGAGCTAGGCAGCGAGGTTATTTATTCTGTTCGTTGAAGTGTCGGAGCTCGCGGATTTTTGAAAGGGGAGGAAGGGTGCGTAATGAAGAACATCTGTGCTTAGTTGTTGAGTTAGTGGAGGTTGATGCTCGCACAAATGAGATGAAACTGGAGTTGGGCCTGTCGGTTTTGCTTGCGGTGAAGAGAGGATGAGTAATGGTTTCAAATTGTATGGGAGCAGATTTATGGTGAGGATATTGTTTGGCTCCTATACGAATGTGGTTTAGGGGTTGAGAGGATTTTTGTTATAACATTTTCAAACTGAAATGAAGTTCTAGCTATGATGTTTTATGTGTGGGTTTTTATTTAAAGCTGGAGAGGACTGTTTAACGTTATGAAGATTAGAGCTTGGGGTCATGAACACACATGAATGGGGAATGGGTGCAAACCAGTAGTCTTGTTTGTTTTTACGTGATGTGCAAGAAGATTTCAGTGGGATTAAAATGAGGGTCAATGGTGTGTTTTTTTCTTTGAAACAGTTGTGCGTGGTGAAGTTGTTCAGTGCTTGGACTGTGCGTGCGCTGAAAGGGGCGGAGCGGGTCTGGGAAGCGCCACTAATATACTGCGAAAGAAGATTGAGAAGAGTTGTAGACCGAGAAGAGTTCCGATGGGGTACTAGGTTCAAAAAGAGGAGAGGAGGTTTGTGGAGGAAGCTTTAGAGTTTAACAGATGGCATGTGGTGTAAACATTGGGTGTTAAAGTGGTCCATGTTGAAAGAGAAGGAGGGATGCCATTCTTGGGTATTGGAAATGAGTGGGCCGATTATTGGGATGAAGGCCCAATATATTTATAAAATATAAATAAATGAAGAGCGTATGTTTTCAAAGGAAGAGATCAATATTTTCAGAGGGGAGGGCTACATTCCGTGAGTTGGGAAAGAAGAAGAGTGTTTTACGGTTCATGGGGCTTCAAATGGACAAGTGGGCCGAAAGAAAAAGGATCGTATGAACGAGGACAACATTCTGGAATGGATTGGAGCTCATCAAAATTTATAGCGAAATAAATTGTCCATCTGAATCAAAGAAAGTTAATCGTTTTTAACGATAACAGTCCAATGTGAGTAAAACTCACTAACTCTGTTCAGTTTATATTTTTATAAACTGTACTTTATTTTTGTCAATACTTATTGATTGTTGTGTATTGATTGTTTGGACTGTTAAATAGATTTGATTGAAAATGTAGATATAGTTATATATAAAAGTCGACAATCAAATATTGATTCAGTTCATCAGTATATTTCATGTTGGAATGAAATTGATGTATATTATATTATGTAACATCGGTGCATGCAGGGAAATAGGTTGGAGGAATCCGACTGGATTTCTCAATAGTTATTTTACTGTTTTTTCATATATTGTGATATATGCTGTGATATATAATCTGTTATTTATGGTATATGTTTGGATGATATTGATCGTTGTTGTTCAGTATTTTAAATACCATACGGAATACTAGAATATTAAAAGGGAATTTTCGAAAGTATATTTGAAAAGAAAAATATTTATAAAATCCAAGGATTTTATAAATGGGAAATAGAAATAAAATCAAAGGATTTTATAAGAGAAATAAAATCAAAGGATTTTATAAAAGGGAAAAGATTTATGAAACGGAAAGGATTTTATAAAAGAAGGAATTTATATAATCGAAGGATTTTATAAAAGGAGATATTTATTTAGAAATAAATAAATAGGATTATAAAGTTTATTTATTTAGGAAATAAATAGGAGTAAAACGGGGTATTTATCTAGGGAATAAATAGGATATTTTAAAAGGAAATATTTAGTTGTTAAATAAATAGAATAAAAGGAATTATTTATTTGCTAAATAGAATTGAAAGGAGTTAATCGATTTGAATTAATCAAATAGAGTTATTCAAATGGAGTTAATCAAATAGATTTATTCAAATGGAGTTAATCAAAATGAATTAGCGAAAGGGATAAATCAAATGAGTTAGTCAAACCAAGTCAAATGAGTTAATCAAACCAAGTTGATCGAATTGGTTCAAACAGATTAATCAAAAGAGTTAGTCAAATGAGTTAACCAAGAGGAGTTAGCCAAGTCGAGTTAATCGATTTGAGTTAGAGTTAAACCGTTAGAGTTAATCAGTTAGAGTTAATCGATAGAGTTAAATCGAACTAGAGTTATTGAATAGAGTTTAATCGAACTAGAGTTATTGAATAGAGTTTAATCGAACTAGAGTTATTCAAATGGAGTTAATCGAATTTAGTTTATTCAAATAGAGTTGAAATGAGTTAATCGAATTTAGTTATTCGAAGAAGTAAATCGAATCAGAGATATTCGAAGTGAGATAATCGAATAGTAAATATTCGAAGTGAGATAATCGAATAGTAGATATTCGAAGTGAGATAATCGAATCAAAAATATTCGAAGTGAGTTGATCAAATCTAGTTATTCGACAGGAGTTAAATCGAATAAGATTTATTCGAAGAAAGAGATTATCGAATATAAGTATTCGAAAGTAAGCAAATCGAATATAAGTTATTCGAATAAGAGTTAATCCAGTAAGAGTTAAATAGAATAAAAGTTCATCGAAAAAGAGTTATAGCTTAGAGTTAACCAAATAGGACTTAATAAATTAGTTGATCGTTATATTATTTGAGTTAGGAAATAAAATTCATATTAAAGATAATATATTTCGGATGCAGGAGATTATAACACCATTGTTATAATCACGTAAACTTGTAAAAGAAGGGGGTTCGTAAATAGAATCTAAGGGTTCGTAAGGAAGTGTTAAAGAGTTAAAAAGGTGAATCTTATCTATTTCGAGATTTGAAATGTTGTTCAGTTAAGGTCTAATAGGTTGCTATACCCTAACCTGATTGACTGCGTTTTTAATTAAGAAATGGTTACGGTTCGAGTGTGAAGTGGTTAAGTGGATTTAGTAATTTAGTATAGTGGTTTGAGTCGTCATCGCAATATAGTTTTAAACATCTGTTTAAATCCCAATTTAAGAAATTTTGGAAATATTTTCCAAACGAGAATCAGAAATGTTTTCTGATAATAGAAAATAAGAATTTAGAATATATGGAAACAGGAGATAAGTAATTTAATGAAATAAAGAAATAAATGTTGAATGATGACTGATTGATATAATTTCCTCTTGGAAATAATATCGTTGTTTGCATACCTGTTTTTCTTTGATGGGTAAATCACAGACTATCGAAGTTTTGACCATTTTAACGTTGTTAACATAGAGAGACCGGTTGGATTATTATCCCAAGAACCACTCTGTATTGGCATAAGCGTTGTGAATCATATATGCCAAAGATAATTGAAGACAGAGTAAAGTGTAAGGGCTATTGTATAAATCTTAGATAACAGTGCCTAAGATGGATATACTGAATAGTACCTTCGGTTCATCCTGTTCCTGGATGACTTGTATGGATAAATGTCTGACAGAGTATTTCCAGAAAGGTCACGTACATTGATTTCTTCAACCGTACCAAAAGTGGAAGCGGAGAAGGAAACTTCTTTTAGCTGACACGTAATGTATGGTTGTAGACGTCAAATTAGTTATTTTTGATGGATCTGACAATGTGTCATTCGAAGTGAATCTGATGTGATGATAAAGCGTAACCTCAAGCCTCATCAACCGGGAAATGAAAAAAATCGGGCAGGCAGCATGGCTATGTAGGTCGCACCTATTAGGGTGTATAATCACCTAATCTAGAGTTTCATTTACTTCTAAAAATCTATTGTTGATGCTGTCCCATTCGGGAAACGGTTGCTGATCCCAACTGTTGGTGATATACATTCGATACACTCAAGCGAAATGAGTGGTCGGTCATGTGTGGTCGGGTTGCAAGATGTTCTTATTGAACCCAGTGTATTCCTTTCTAGAGGTACACTAGCGAAAGGTGGTTCCATACCTTGTCATAGTTGGAAATCCATTACCTAATACGTGCTTGCGGTTTTGATTGTATACTATATATATAGAACGTGAGATGAAAGCGTTTCTGCTAGATGATTATTATATTGTGGTTGATAGACATTATTATAATATCAAAAGGTTTTGATATAAAGATAATTTGGATTCTCACAAGGGAAAAACCCGTTCCATTATACGGCGTGGTCTTATGAGATATCGTTTTGTTGCTCAAACTGTTTTAAACTGTTTTACTCATACCAGTCCGATGACTGACCCGGAGATTATTTTGTTTTGTTTTCCCTAAATTCTTGGGTGCCCAATTTTGTACGGGCAAGTCAAGTAATCATAAATTTACAGATACTTGAAGAGCTAGAGCAGGAGGCTTCAGGATCATATAGCTATTGTTTATTTCCGCAGTGTTGTGAGTGATGTACTGTGATAATGATGTATATTCAAGTACAGATTTATATTTCAAAGTTATGTTATATATATATTATATTTTATTCATTCCGCTGTGAGGTTCGTGGTACTCTGATGTTGTGTTCTTCTTCTTCTTCTTCTATTCCAAGTTTCTATCTTATCATTCCTCACCCTCTAATTTCTTTCATTAACCATCTGGTATTTTCGACTCTTGTTGTTCGATATGTGTTGTATATCGGATAATCAAGATCGCATTTTTCTGGATCGTTACATTTACAATCACTTTAAAAAGTACAATTCTTTTTATATGTTTTATTTGCATCTAAAAAGAATAATTTCTATGTTAACACTTTTATACGTACTCTATTACCATATAAAAGAATAATTCCTATGTACCATTTTCTATGGATTCTAATGACATATAAAGGTATATTTTATAAGTTATCATTTTTCTATAAACTTTAGTGGCATATAAAAGTATATTCTATGTGTTAAAAAATTTCTACGCATTCTAATATTATAAAATTTAATATTTTTCTATGTTAACAGTTATTATGCATTCTAATATTATATAAATAATATTTTTCTATGTTAACAAATATCATATAAAAGAGTATTTTACATGTAAACATTCATAACCTTCATATTAACATAAAAAAGATATTTTTATGTTAAATCAATTCTAACATTTCAACAAAACAAATAAAAGTGATATATTTGCTTTGTTGTCAATCCTAACTCAACGAAACAAATAAAAAGTGATATTTTATCTACTCAACATTTTATAACTAAAATGTTATTTTTGTTCTCCCTAACATTTTATAACTAAAATGTTATTCTCCTTTATTTTAACATTGTATAACTAAAATGCCATTTTTATATTCATTATAACATTTTTATGTTTTAACTATTCAAGTTTGTCAAGAATGACCATTATATTTTGTCAATTCAAATTTGGCATAAATGACAATTATATTATGTCAACTCTAATTTTGCACACATGACAATTATAATTTGTCGCTTCTAATTAAACACATATTTATGATTTGTCAATTCTACTCCAACATACATGACATTTATAACTTATCAATTTTAATTAAACATACATGGCATATATGATTTATCCACTCTAATTAAATATACATGGCAAATTTACACTAATATAACATGTATAACATACTTGATGAACTTTATACTAATACAACATGTATAACATCAATGATAAATTTATGTTATGACATAATTTAGCTTCTAACATAATTGACAATTTTCGTGCTAACATAAATGACATATAAAAGTAAATTTTATATGTTCACCTTTTTCTGTGAATACTAATGACATATAAAAGAATATTTCTATTTGTTTACATTTTCTATGTATTCTAATTATCTAAAAAGAAAGTGACTACAAAATATGTAATTCCTGATCCAATATAACATTTTACATAAAGATGTAATTCCTGTTCCTAATATAACAAATTACCTAAAGATGTAATTTCTATTCATAACATTAAAATGTACTTTTTATCAAAATCATGTTTTAATTCTAAAACATGAACCTTTTTTTCTCTTCCCATCTTTAACCCAACAAACTGTATAAGAGTTGGTAATTCATTTTAGTGGCGATTCTAATCTAACAAGAATGGTTTTAAGATGACATTTCATTTTGTTGAAATATACTAGTTCAACAACTTAACACAATTTGGTGTTTCATATTTTTAATTATATTATCTAACCAAAAATTATATATATATTCTCCCTTTATCACTACAAATTGATCTAAATGTTTCTAACAAATTATCTCACGACAGATAAATACGTCTGACCATTTATCACCTAATAACATTACCTAACAAATAGATCCATACATCACATTCAACAAAGAACAATCATGAATAATAGCAAACAGAAACTAACTGTAGATTTGTGATAATGAATTCAAAATTATTTTTAATTTAAATAAATAAAGAGAATCCTCACAAACAAATATATATTAGCACATCACATACAAATTAATCACTTAGCCAGCATATACAGCGAATCAACGATGTATTCTAATTATTTTAAAATAAATAATAATAAAAATAAATTAGGATTTCTCACTTTGATTTGATTCTGTTCAGTTCAGAATGGAATTTTCCCCAAATTCTGGTTTGCTCTGTTTCAGATCTAGTCAGCTTCATGTTGTAGATCTGCGCTTCACGATTCCAGCGTTTTTCGTTTCGCTGAATTTCGATAAGACTTGAAAGAGTTATGGATTTTTAAAGTTTAATTACACTTTAAAATAATTAATTAACAATTAACCATTAATTACATGTATAATCTGTTGTCTTCCTCTTACTCCTCATCGTCTGTTTTACTGGACTGAAACGAACCCATCTTCAACCGCCTAGGGCTTGCCATCGCTTCACCCACAAGGCGTCGGACCTAGATCGGACATCACCCCGTCGCCGGCCTTGCCACGAGCCACCAACGCCGCCGTTCTCAGGGGACTCGGCCCCCCCTTCGTCGCACCAAACCACTTGAAACGCGCCATCTTGTAAGTGCGATTTTAGCCCAACCGATCATCAGAAACTAATCATGGCCGTTGAATTGAACAATCTCGGAGAGCTCTTCGATTTTGTTTTTAAAACTTTGAAAATCATTGAAGAATTTAGAAGAAAAGGGGGAGGGAAGATCCGAAGATAGAGGCCATTGAATATAGGAGAGAGTCGGCTGCTGTATTGAGAAAGTAGGGTTACATATTTGGCCCGTATATGTACAGTATATATAGCGTATTTTTATTTAATTTAATTTAGTTATTTTCCAAAAATATCTATATGTTGATACAAACTCCAAATCAAATCCAACGAGTGTCGCCCCTAGCTAATAACCCCTATTCCGGATGCAATGGAATAAGTTTCGTAACCCAATTCGGCTGTTACAATGAGTTTTTATTTAAATTAAAACATAAATCATTTAATAATTTAATTTGATCGTACATTTTAATTTACCGGGGCCACACACTGCCTCTAAAATTACAGAAAAAATATTTCTGGTTATGGTTTGATGATACGGTCCTAACAAGACTAATTTCGTCGAATTCCGAGACCGTTTGGAAAATGACCATTTTCAAGTCGATTAAATTTGAATGAAACTGACAAAACACATTTTCCTTTGCCACGCTCTCATATTGATTCGAAAAATTATGGAAAATTAAACCTAGCAATAATGTGACATTCCGGTTCCAACAAAAGTGGTTTTGTCGAAATGGAGGTCGTTTGCAAAATGGCTATTTTTAAGGCCTATATATTATATTAAGATATATATATAAATTCTACCGCGACTTTTCTAAATTTTAAACTGGACATAATTTTCAATTTTTAAAGTGAAATTTCAGTTTCTCACGTTCGTTAGAAAGATATGATTAAATAGATTTAAATATTTCAGGTTTTACTAAAATCCGATTTATTTTGAATCATATACATTCAGTTAAAGTTTAAAATCAAATGTTCAAACTGTAGTGCTGTTTTAAACTCCTTTTATAGTTAAATTAAATTTATTCATTTCAACTTTGATTAAAAAATAAATTTTTAGTCGTTATTATTTAAAATGAATTATTTTAAATATTCTAAATTCATTAAAATTTATAAAATAAAATTTTTAAATTGGCCCCAAAATTCCGTGTTGTTACATGGATGTTAAAACTACTTTATTTCTAAACGGTGAATTAGAAGAAGAAATTTATATGGACCAACCTGAAGGCTTTGTAGTACACTATCAAGAACATAAAGTTTGCAAATTAGATACATCATTATATGGTCTAAAACAAGCCCCAAAGCAATGGCATGAAAAAATTGATAACTTAATAATCCCAAATGTTTTTAGAGTTGATGAAAGTTACAAATGCATTTATTATAAATAAGGAAATGACATTTTCACTATCATATGTTTGTATGTGAATGATTTACTTTTTTTGGATCAAACATTCATGCCATAAACACAATCAAATCTTTATTAAGCGCCAATTTTAATATGAAAGATCTAGGTGAGTCGAGTGTAATCCTTGGTATTAAAATTACTAGGCTAGAGAAGGGACTTTGGGTTAATCTCATTACATTGAGAAAATACTAAAGAAATACAATTACTTTGATTATAAACCTGCATGTACACCATATGACCTAGTGTAAAGTTATTTAAAACATTGGTGAAGGTGTAAGATAGTCTGATTATGCAAGCATCATTGTTAGCCTTCGGTATGCCACTAATTGTATTAGACCTGACACTGCCGTTGTCATGGGATTATTATGCAAATATATCTGTAGACCTACTATAGAGCATTAACATGCTATTGAGAGGGTCAAGAGATACCTAAAATAAACCATAAACCTTGGATTACATTATGAAAAGTTTCCAGCTATTCTTGAAGGTTATTCTGATGCATAATGGAATAATTTATATGATGATTCAAAAGAGACCAATGGCTATATATATTTAGCTTACTGGAGGAGTTATTTCTTGAAAAATCTAAGAAACATACTAGTTTGACTCGGTATACTATAATGACTGTGATAATAGCACTAGCCATAGCTAGTGAAGAAGCAGAGATCTAAAGAAATCTGCTAGTAAAGATCTCCATAAGGGAAAACCAGACACTAGTGGTGTAATCTATTGTGATAGATCCGCGACTATTGCAAAAAGTACATAATCGTTATTACAATGGTAGAAGACGACAGTCGTAAGCACAATACTGCAAGAGAACATCACATATGTAGTGATGACAATTTGACTGCTATTAAAAAAGGGACAGAACCAATATTACAACGGTAAGAAATGACAGTCATATACATAGTATTGTTAGAGCACATCACACATGAAGTGATGATAATTTCGCAGATCCTTTGACAAAAGGACTGACCAGAAAGAAAGTCTTAATTATTCTAAAAGAATGAGACTATTGCCCTGAGATTGAGGAATCACACACAATGGTAACCCGACCTAAATGACTAGAGATCCTAAGAAGTAGGTTCAATGGGTAAAAACAAGTTGTGTTGTGATAGTAGATAAACATGCAAAATTTATATATTAAAAAAAGCATGTATTCCTAAAGTGATTAGAGGATGAGTTAATAGAAACTCGTAATGAGATCTATACTCTTTTTGGAGTGGAGTACCTACCTTCAGAAGTGCTCTTGATAGACTCGCCTATGTGAATATGGAAATGTGGTCATTTTCTATGAAGCTTTGGGCAAAACTTATAGAGCGTTCACTAAACTGGGATGGACGTGCATGGCCATTAACGCACGGGCTTATTTGATTGTACTATAGAAAAGGCTGTGTGTGGTCTGATGTCAGGAATAGAGTTTAAGGCCACATGCCACTCTAGTTAAATCTGAATCTTATTCACTACGCAAAGGTTCAAGTCGGATGACACTTTTGTTTATGCACAATATTATATTTTTTTGAAACTGCTCAAAAAATATTTAAAAAAAAATTCAAGTGGGGGATTGTTGGAAATATTTCATATATGTTATGAAAAAATTAATTGCGTTACTGTAACACCCCGTATTTTCTGTGAACTTAAGAATTACAAATCTGAGTATAATTAAAATATAAAATCAGAATCAAGGGAAACGGGCTGTGCCATTGCGTTCATCTCGGAAAAATACGCGAAATAGAGTCCGAAATTTCGTAAATTGGAGTCCATATGACCAAGTTATGGCCTCCCAAAGTTCAAAAAAAAAGTAAATAGCACAGACCAGGTCGACTGGGGAGTCGACCCTAGAGTCGACCTGCCCCCAGGGGGTCGACCCTAGAGTCGACCTGCCCCAGGGGGTCGACCCTAGAGTCGACCCTAGAGTCGACCCTAGAGTCGACCTGCCCCCAGGGGCTCGACCCTAGAGTCGACCCTAGTGTCGACCTGCCTCCCGAATCTGCTTTTCTGCCTGGGTGCGTTCTGATATATCTGGTCTCGTTTTCTATCTAGATTCGTCTGCCTAAACCTATTTAAACAGCCCCAAACCCAGCCTTCTCTGCACACAATTCTATTCTTCTTCTACTCTGCCTCTGTTCTAAATTAAAAATAAAAATGGCGTTGCTACTCTGCTGGAATCAAAACTAGAAGACAATCAACATCATCCTAAATTCAATTAGAGATTAGAGCTTCTGCAACGGTTCTACAACAACTAGAGTTCTTTCTTTAATCCAATTAAGGCAAGTGCAGTTATTCTCCGCTATAAACGTTAATTCTGATTGTGACATGAATTATAAATCTGAATCAGAGGTTATATCTGTTCTGTTCTGATCTGTTTTATTCTGTACCTTTTTCCTCTTTCTGTTCTATAGCCAGGCTACCACGAGCCTGAGCCAATCTCATAAGAGATCAACATACGCTAAAATGTTTGGGACAATCAAATGAATGTGCATAAATTGGGCATGACCGATATGTGATTGATTTGAGGAAAGAACATAGGTTGGACTTGGAACTTAGAACATAAATGTAAAGCATAATTGGACTGATCTGTGACCGATTTGAGTATATAAACTAGATCTAGATCTGTGCATATATGACTGTTTGGGATTATCATATGATAATACATAACTTGCAAATTTGTAATATTAAGATCTGAACTAAAACACATATCATATGTTAGATCTAGATCCTTGGGAATATTTTATAACGGATTATAACTTAGGTGTGAAGATCCATATTAAGATTTGATAACTATCAAGTGTGAATAACACCTTAGTAGGAGATTTTTGAATATATGACATGCATTGAAATAGATGGCTATAGTTGGTATAATTTATATGTGAATCTTTTGTACTAGGCAAGTGGAACTAAATTGGGACATGTAAATTATGACCATAATCTGTGACATGCAAATTCAATGCAAACGTAGGGTATATGATCCTAGTGTGAATCATGACCACTATTTAGGCATGCAAATTTAGGCCAAATTTATAATTAGTCAAGATATATGAAACTTTAAGGAATGATGAAAATCAGTTATAATTGCCTAATTTGCTGGTTCTGCTATATTTGCCTAATCTGTTAGTTTTATTATATCGTCTAATCTGCTAGTTCTGTTATATTGCTTAATCTGCTAGTTCTGCTCTACTGCCTAGTTTACTAGATTTATTCATCTGCTAGATCTGTCATCCGCTAAGTCTGTTGAAAATGCCTAAATCTGTTAAATTTATTTGTTTAAATGCCTAACCTTTTATATGCCAAAATCTGCTTAGTTGCTAAATCTGTTAAATCCGTTAAGTCATATAATCTGGAAAATCTGTTATCTGCTAAAATCTATTATCTGCTGTGTTGATATAATCATCCTGTTATTGATATAATCTGAATTGGCATATATATTGGGCGTGCGCATAAACGGTAAATTATTAATTAATTGGCCGCAAAGATAAACGTGACTAACTCGAGGTTAGAATGAGTTTGCGGCGTAATTCTGCCCGGAACCGCCCAGCACATCCAGTGGCCGCAAACAATAGGTTCTAATGTGAGAAGTTAGTCATAACCTGCTTAAGACACGAGGTTAGGTCTGGCTTGTGGCAGAAGTCTGCCCGGAACCGCCCGGCCCATCCAGCGGCCACAAGCTAGCGACCTAATGTGAGAGGTCTGGGCATTAATAATTAATTAATGCAAATCTAAGATAAGAATGATGTCTAAAACGTATTGGGGGAAATAGGGTTAAACCAACTAAATTAATAGGTGTAGTAAACCCGTCCATGAATCTGTAGGCCCAATACAAAGTTAGACAAATCTGAAAAATCTGTACATCTGATCTGTTAGTCTGAAAACTTGTTAACTTAATCTGTGAACTAGTGAATCTGAATTCTGTATGTCTGAACTTGTAAACAAGTTAATCTGACATCTGTTAGTCTGGGGACACAAGGTTAGGAGGGGAATTACTTGTGTCATCTGTTGTTTGGGACCCATATTAGTCAGTAACCCTTTCTGGTATCAAAACTTTGACCCAACAGTAGGTAGGGTCCGGGCACGCTTACTGAACTAATTATAAGTGGTTCATTCTGATAATGGCGAGGGGTGTTGATGGTGCGTTCCAACCGGGTCATGTGCGTGCATGGATCCCGGTCTGCCTCTGAGGATGTAAGACGCCGTGACATCTGTAAATAGGTCTGTGCCAATTGGTTGTCACTTTAGGGAGTGATACACCCTACCGTGGGGCCGACACAGGATATTTATGTATTAGGGAGCCGATCGCTTGGGGAAGGGTTTTAGGGTACACTTAGTTCTGTCTGTTTCTGTTGGTACCGTCTGTTTCTGTTGGGTGGTAACACCTGTCAGTTTCTGCGTGGTACCGTCTGTTCGGGTGGTAAAGGCCTATTACTAGTGTACACCTAATTCTACATTCTGTTTTCGTAGGGATTAATCTGTTTCTGCTTCTGTCTGTTTCTGATCGGGTAGTAAAGGCCCATTATTAGCATTCTGTTTCTGTTAAATTATTCTGTACCCGTTCCTGCTTTAGTTTAGACATTAGGGTGACACCTAATTCTGTTATAGTAGTATTAGTGTAGAGAAGTGTAAAGCAATAGTTTATGTCATTCTGTTCTTCTGTTATATCTGCTACACCTGTTACAGTTATCTCTCATCCAGTTTTATGTTCATGTCATATTATTATTATCTGTTCATATGCTGAAAGTCACTGGACTTGCCATACTTTTTGTCTGACCCTTGTTGTTTCGCCTCCTTTCTTCCGTTTCCCCCCAGGTTATCCAAGGAGGGAATACTTTAGCTTGATCCGGATTTCTCTTTGCTTGAAGTGCTTAAAGTATGGCTTGGCTCTGCATAGCTTCCGTTCTATGGGGATTATGATTTTAAACCATGCATTTTGAAGGCTTTTGTACAAGACTGATATTTTGTACTTGAATTCTGAGATTTGAAAGGATGTAACCATATTGATTTCTGTTTCCACTGTAATAAAGTTAAAAAATTTCAAGTACTGTTTTATCTGTCTTGTAAGTTTCTGTTCTGTTTACTAAAATGCTCCACCAAAGTTAAGGCATTCCCCTTGCGAGTGTCCTTAACGGAGGTGGGGTGTTACACTTGGTATCAGAGCAGAAGGTTACCGGATTTGATAAAGAATTTTTGAAAACTATTTTCAAAAAGTTTTTGAAAAGGAAGCATTTTCAAAAGTAAAGCTTATTTTGAAAAACATAGTCCCCTAAGCCATATATCTATCTTTTGATCCTCTGCTTGAATCCTTGTTTCCTTCTTTCTTGAGACTCTGGGGCTCCCGGCTTTCTGGGAGGTAACCTCGTCGAAGGGCAAAGTAGTGCCCGACTTCCATCGATAGCTGTAGTAGTTTCACCTGCGACTAGTTTTCTTTAGAGCTTTGAAGGATTTTTCCGGGCGATGGAGGTAGCTTTCGAGGGATTGGTCAACGTGTTACACAAGGATAGTAAAGATGAGAATGATGAGGTTTGGCTAAGGAGCACAACCCAAAGGTGAGAAACTCATATAGACTTAGTTCACAATGGAGGCAAAAGGGAAACACAAAAGAAGGAAGGAAAGTTTGAAGATAAGGAGGAGGAAAGTGTTTTACTTATGGAAGCTCGACTCATCTGAATAAGGATTACCGAAAGAGGAAGGGGAGGGTGCTTGCTTCAACTGTGGTGAGATGGGGCACTTTACTAGGGACTGCCCAAAGAAACGAAGGCAAGGACAGAGGACAGGACCAACTTCTGGAGGGCAGGCAAACACTCTCAAGGCTAGTGGATAGGATAGAAATAGGGAAAATTTCTGTAGAAGGTTTAATTTTCTTATCTGGTTATGGAGTTAAGACTCTTTCTAATTCTGTACTTGATACTCTGCACTTGAATACTAGTATTGTTTCTGATTCTGCTGTAGACTCAGACCCATAAAGGGTATGACTCATCTGTTTTAAGTTAAGGTTTGAGGGATATCTGTGTTAGGCGTCAAATATGACGCATATATTCTGAGTTTTTATGGGATATGATTTTATCATGCTTAGCTTCCGAAGAATCATTAGGGAACCTGATCTGTACTAGTAGTCTGTAAATATCTGAATACTCCTGATAAGATTTCCAGTTTTGACATTGTCTAAAGAGGGTAACCCTCTGGGTGTCAATCTGATGTTGATTTCGGTCTTCGGGGTTGACACTTAGGGGAATTATTTTCTCAACCAATGTCTGATAGGAATCAAGTTTTTGGTTTATCTGTACTCGCTTCCATCACTCGACTATATCCTATCGATTGAGTGTTCAACTTATAGATAGGAATCCTAATGGGTGTAAACATGTGTTTGAGACATGTTATGTTTGATGGTTGCAAGTGGATGCAAGTGGTTGCTCGTGGACGCATATACACACACTAGGCACTAGATCGGCTCGAAAACACTCTCATACTGCATATGGATGTGTGAGCATTTTAAATTTTTATGGATGCAAAATGGTTGAATCAGCACATGGATGTTGCATATGAGTGGATGGTTGTGCACTCATATAGAAATGATATGTATCAAATAGGAAAATTGCATACATATTGGACTCATGGCACTGACATAATTAGCATTAAGGAGGTCAACTGAATCAGTTGACCGCCTGATCTTTGCATTAAATAAGGAACATATACACACACTTTTGCAAATGGTCATACATCACTAGAAATTTCTAAGGACAATGGATGCTTGTGGATGATGACTGAGTAGATGAGTGATTGGATGGTAGGACACATTCTTCTTAACTTGAAGATTTCGGGGACGAAATCCTTTAAGGAGGGGAGAATGTAACACCCCGTATTTTCTGTGAACTTAAGAATTACAAATCTGAGTATAATTAAAATATAAAATCAGAATCAAGGGAAACGGGATGTGCCATTGCGTTCGTCTCGGAAAAATACGCGAAATAGAGTCCGAAATTTCGTAAATCGGAGTCCATATGACCAAGTTATGGCCTCCCAAAGTTCAGAAAAAAATTTAAACAGCACAGACCAGGTCGACTGGGGAGTCGACCTGCCCCCAGGGGGTCGACCCTAGAGTCGACCTGCCCCAGGGGGTCGACCCTAGTGTCGACCTGCCCCCAGGGGGTCGACCTTAGAGTCGACCCTAGTGTCGACCTGGGGGTCGACCTGACTCCTGAATCTGCTTTTCTGCCTGGGTGCGTTCTGATGTATCTGGTCTCGTTTTCTGTCTAGATTCGTCTGCCTAAACCTATTTAAACAGCCCCAAACCCAGCCTTCTCTGCACACAATTCTATTCTGCTTCTACTCTGCCTCTGTTCTAAATTAAAAATAAAAATGGCGTTGCTACTCTGCTGGAATCAAAACTAGAAGACAATCAACATCATCCTAAATTCAATTAGAGATTAGAGCTTCTGCAACGGTTCTACAACAACTAGAGTTCTTTCTTTAATCCAATTAAGGCAAGTGCAGTTATTCTCCGCTATAAACGTTAATTCTGATTGTGACATGAATTATAAATCTGAATCAGAGGTTATATCTGTTCTGTTCTGATCTGATCTGTTTTATTCTGTACCTCTTTCCTCTTTCTGTTCTATAGCCAGGCTACCACGAGCCTGAGCCAATCTCATAAGAGATCAACATACGCTAAAATGTTTGGGACAATCAAATGAATGTGCATAAATTGGGCATGACCGATATGTGATTGATTTGAGGAAAGAACATAGTTTGGACTTGGAACTTAGAACATAAATCTAAGGCATAATTGGACTGATCTGTGACCGATTTGAGTATATAAACTAGATCTAGATCTGTGCATATATGACTGTTTGGGATTATCATATGATAATACATAACTTGCAAATCTGGAATATTAAGATCTGAACTAAAACACATATCATATGTTAGATCTAGATCCTTGGGCGTATTTTATAACGGATTATAACTTAGGTGTGAAGATCCATATTAAGATTTGATAACTATCAAGTGTGAATAACACCTAAGTAGGAGATTTTTGAATATATGACATGCATTGAAATAGATGGCTATAGTTGGTATAATTTATATGTGAATCTTTTGTACTAGGCAAGTGGAACTAAATTGGGACATGTAAATTATGACCATAACCTGTGACATGCAAATTCAATGCAAACGTAGGGTATATGATCCTAGTGTGAATCATGACCACTATTTAGGCATGCAAATTTAGGCCAAATTTATAATTAGGCAAGATATCTGAAACTTTAAGGAATGATGAAAATCAGTTATAATTGCCTAATTTGCTAGTTCTGCTATATTTGCCTAATCTGTTAGTTTTATTATATCGCCTAATCTGCTAGTTCTGTTATATTGCTTAATCTGCTAGTTCTGCTCTACTGCCTAGTTTACTAGATCTATTCATCTGCTAGATCTGTCATCCGCTAAGTCTGTTGAAAATGCCTAAATCTGTTAAATTTATTTGTTTAAATGCCTAACCTGTTATATGCCAAAATCTGCTAAGTTGCTAAATCTGTTAAATCCGTTAAGTCATATAATCTGGAAAATCTGTTATCTGCTAAAATCTGTTGTCTGCTGTGTTGATATAATCATCCTGTTATTGATATAATCTGAATTGGCATATATATTGGGCGTGCGCATAAACGGTAAATTATTAATTAATTGGCCGCAAAGATAAACGTGACTAACTCGAGGTTAGAATGAGTTTGCGGCGTAATTCTGCCCGGAACCGCCCGGCACATCCAGTGGCCGCAAACAATAGGTTCTAATGTGAGAAGTTAGTCATAACCTGCTTAAGACACGAGGTTAGGTCTGGCTTGTGGCAGAAGTCTGCCCGGAACCGCCCGGCCCATCCAGCAGCCACAAGCTAGAGACCTAATGTGAGAGGTCTGGGCATTAATAATTAATTAATGCAAATCTAAGATAAGAATGACGTCTAAAACGTATTGGGGGAAATAGGGTTAAACCAACTGGATTAATAGGTGTAGTAAACCCGTCCATGAATCTGTAGGCCCAATACAAAGTTAGACAAATCTGCAAAATCTGTACATCTGATCTGTTAGTCTGAAAACTTGTTAATTTAATCTATGAACTAGTAAATCTGAATTCTGTATGTCTGAACTTGTAAACAAGTTAATCTGAGATCTGTTAGTCTGGGGACACAAGGTTAGGAGGGGAATTACTTGTGTCATCTGTTGTTTGGGACCCATATTAGTCAGTAACCCTTTCTGGTATCAAAACTTTGACCCAACAGTAGGTAGGGTCCGGGCACGCTTACTGAACTAATTATATGTGGTTCATTTTGATAATGGCGAGGGGTGTTGATGGTGCGTTCCAACCGGGTCATGTACGTGCATGGATCCCGGCCTGCCTCTGAGGATGTAAGATGCCGTGACATCTGTAAATAGGTCTGTGCCAATTGGTTGTCACTTTAAGGAGTGATACACCCTACTGTGGGGCCGACACAGGATATTTATGTATTAGGGAGCCGATCGCTTGGGCTAGGGTTTTAGGGTACACTTAGTTCTGTATGTTTCTGTTGGTACCGTCTGTTTCTGTTGGGTGGTAACACCTGTCAGTTTCTGCGTGGTACCATCTGTTCGGGTGGTAAAGGCCCATTACTAGTGTAAACCTAATTCTACATTCTGTTTCCGTAGGGATTAATCTGTTTTTGCTTCTGTCTGTTTCTGATCGGGTAGTAAAGGCCCATTATTAGCATTCTGTTTCTGTTAAATTATTCTATACCCGTTCCTGCTTCAGTTTAGACATTAGGGTGACACCTAATTCTGTTATACTAGCATTAGTGTAGAGAAGTGTAAAGCAATAGTTTATGTCATTCTGTTCTTCTGTTATATCTGCTACACCTGTTACAATTATCTCTCATCCAGTTTTATGTTCATGTCATATTATTATTATCTGTCCATATGCTGAAAGTCACTGGACTTGCCAGACTTTTTGTCTGACCCTTGTTGTTTCGCCTCCTTTCTTCCGTTCCCCCCTCCCCAGGTTATCCAAGGAGGGAATACTTTAGCTTGATCCGGATTTCTCTTTGCTTGAAGTGCTTAAAGTATGGCTTGGCTCTGCATAGCTTCCGTTCTATGGGGATTATGATTTTAAACCATGCATTTTGAAGGCTTTTGTACAAGACTGATATTTTGTACTTGAATTCTGAGATTTGAAAGGATGTAACCATATTGATTTCTGTTTCCGCTGTAATAAAGTTAAAAATTTTCAAGTACTGTTTTATCTGTCTTGTAAGTTTCTGTTCTGTTTACTAAAATGCTCCACCAAAGTTAAGGCATTCCCCTTGCGAGTGTCCTTAATGGAGGTGGGGTGTTACAGTTACTATTTTTTTTTGAGCAATTAATACAGTAAAGCCATTTAAAGTTATAAAGGTAATGTATTTACATATATTGTGATGCAATTAATGCAACAGAACCGTTGAAAGTTATAATGGAAATATATTTACATATATGTAAATATTTAATGGGGCGTTATTGATTGAACAATAACCATCATATATGCATGTGACCTTATATGGAGCTGTTACAAAAGAATGGTATTTAAATCTTGCAATGAATGATAATCAATTAAGATTGATTATCATTTATCTCTTTTGAAACATCCAAATGTACATGTTACAAAATTGCAACATTTTGTATGTTCCTCTAATTTAATAATGGCATTAATTACGTTCAATTTTTCTCCCACTAACCTAGATGATGTTACTTCTTATTTTTTTCTATATAAAAAAAAAATAGAAAAAAGCAATATATACAACATTCTTCTCTTTGCTCTCTTTCTCAAAAAATCTCTTGTCTTCATTGAATTTATATTATAATACAAAAGAGCAGTAATTTTTTTTAACTTGAGTGTAAATCAAGCTCAATTCGTTGTGCAAGCGAATTGATAGCATAAAGAAGAAGGTTGTTTTATCCTAGAGGCGGCGGCGAAAGGTACGAGCTGCGTTGCACCATTGAACAGATCGCCGAAAGGTCTTCAAGAGAGCGATTTCGTGCGTGACCCAGCCATTAGTTTTCAACAGTATGTGTGTGTGTGTGTATATATATATATATATATATGCGCAAAGTTTTGTATGCATTGATGCATCATTCTATAAATGTGCAGCCTTGACTTTCCCTTGTCTTGTTATATATGTGAAAAAATTATGAATAGAAAAGGCAAAAATCACATGAAAATAAGCTTAAAGATACAGGCCCAGTTTTAGGATCGGACTAGCCAGACAACCGCCTGGGGTAATCCCCGAACGAGGGCGATGGGCGGGAGGTTGGTGGTTGTGCAGGTTTTTCAAGTATGAAGTTTAAAAACACATGTTGTTGTCATTTATTCACAAAGGACGAGTTAGCATAGCGGTTTCCATAGTAGATGTGTGTAGTACAATCTTAAATCGTGATGTTAGATTGTCAATTCCTCCTTTATTTCTTATTCTCTCCATGTACAGAGGCAACCTATATTGTCCTTTTGTTTTTCATTTTCCCCTTCATTTCAAATCTTTTCCCCATTTTCCCCTAAATTTCCTCCTACTTAGGGAAATATAGTTGTTTCAACCATCCATAGAGATGCATATTATAATAGATGATATAGGATAAAATATAAGCAAATAACTGCGTAATACCTGATAAATAACATTTCCCTACAACCAAGCATATTATAAGGAATCAATGTGATTGCAGGCTAATGTGGAAAATGAGAAAAAAAAGGGTATCAAATTTACATTGTGGAATGAGAGCTTTCAGTTAGCATATAAACATGAATGGACTTAGTAAATAATTTATTGAATAAACTATAAAAGCAAAAATAGTAACTAACGTTTTTCAAAGGAAAAAACTGATTCAAAATGCAACGAAGTACTCCTAGAATGTTTTGAATAAATAAATTCTGCGATTGCTTTTCAGAACTATTAGGTGCAAATAGTTAAAAATAACGACCTAGATATTTGGATACCTGAGGCAGACAGTTTATAACATGATTTGGAAATTTAATTCTTAAAAGGAGTGAAATACGAGTTCAAGTGTCGAACTCGTATAATTATACGAGCTGAGAAAATAAGGAACTTGGTTTTTTTTAAGGAATTGTGTTGATTGAAACAAACTAAATTCAAGAATGTAATAAGAAAATTTATTTCAATATGTGTTTCTAAATAAATTTAAGATGAAGATAACAAAGTTGGGAAAGTCATATAATATATTTTTAATGAATTATTTTGTGAAAGTATTGCTAAATAATATCTTGGTGATTCAAATAAATATTGAAAACATAAAATATTGAATATAAGTCAATATTTAAGTGTAAAATACATTTTCAATAAGAAATGTTAATGTAACACCCCGTGTATTCTATAACCGTGAAATTCACAAATTAAAGTATAACTAATTTCAAATCAAAGAATTAAGGGAAACGGGATACGCCATTGCGTTCGTTTCGGAATTCTGCTTGAGATAGAGTCTGAGTTTGCGTAAAACGGATATCGTATGAAGAAGATATGGACGAACGAAGTTGGGCGAAAAACCAGAAAACGGGTCAGAATGCACTGGCGCACTTGGGAAGTGCGCCAGAACAAAAATGAACTGGCGCACTTGGGAAGTGCGCCAGTACATTTTTGACCTGGCGCACCTGCCAAGTGCGCCCAGGTCAAAAAATGACCTGCTGGTCAGGTCTGGTCAAGTCCTGGCTGGCCAGGTCTGTGTTTGGTCGATTTTCTGAGCCTTGCCTTGTCACTAGGGCTAGGTGTCAGATCCTGGTTGGTCTCTCCTTCAAACGAACGGCTATCATTGAACCAAGCTTCATCGACGGTCTAAATCAACTCACAAACTCTATAAAAAGGACCTAAGACTAACCCTAATTCACATAAACTAAAATGGAGATGAGACCATCATGCTGCTGAGGAGAGACTGAAGATAGCCGTCAGAAATAGAGAGACAACTAGGAGATAATTCAAAGCTTAAAGCAACGTTAATCAAATCAAATCAACGCCTACAACAAAGGATAGCATCTCCAAATTCAGAATTTAGATTTCTGAATTGAAGATTCGCCATATGCTGTAAGTAGAGTGCTATTCCGATATGAATTAAATAATTGTGTTGATTTGTGTAATGTAAGAAATGGAATTGTGGCGATAATAATCTATATTTGTATGTTGCTTTGATGCAAAACGGTTTGGGAATATTATGGTATACGATTGGATATTTGCAAGTACGCGATTTGCGTTGGAAACGAAATGGAATTGTGGCGATAATGACTTATATTTGTATGTTATTTTGATTCTAAACGATTTGGCAATGCTATGGTTTGATTCATACAAGTATGTGGCTTATGTTGACAACCACATGTTGTGGAATTTTGATTGGGACTTATGCAAGCATATGATTCATATTGAAAACTACATGTTTGTGGTAGTTATTTACAACACCCATTTGGTAAATGCAAGTATAAGATTCATGTTGAAACAACAACTATATGTTGTAATAGTTTATTTTGAAATTTACGCAAGTCTATGATCTATTGTTATGACAACATGATGTAAAATTCTATGTTCATCTTTAGTGTAATTTGATTCACCTAAGTATTATGATTCATATGAAGGTTATGTTGAAATTGGCATCATAGTTCAAGTATAAAAATCATGATTTTGTGATAGTGACAAAAGCAAGCGTCGTTGTAAGCTTGTATTAATTTTATGAACATGTCTAAGCTATGTTTGTTATTATGCCTAGTTAAAAACATGTTTTCTAAGCTTATGTTGTTATCTTAATCATATGATAATATATTTTTGGCACATAGGTTACATTAGAAATTACACTAGAATTACATCCCCTTACAAGTTACATAGATAGGACAAAAACCATGATTATATGAATAATAGGATTCATAATCAATTATGTTTATGCCATGACCATATAAGGACTCATGTTCAATTATGATTATGCCATAATTATATGATTAGAGTTGTTCATGTTTAAGTACTATTTATGCCATGACTACATGTTTCGTTTACACCATGATTATGTGAATAGAATGATTCATGTTTAAGTATTGCTTATATTATATGTTGTTACAATTGCAAGTTCACATATGCCTATCTTATGTTCATTAGATCGTTATGTTGCAAGTTCATGCGTTCACACTCCCCTTTTTATGTCACCTTATAAACACCATGTATAGCCTCCCCTTTTCATATGGCTAAATTGGGTTTAAATATTAAACCCAACACACCTTACATTGGAACGAACGTATAAAACGAGGGTAATGACGTTTGGGCTAAAATATGGAACATATGTGTTGACATGTTTGACGCATGCCAATAACTTTGAAAAACAATTAAGTGGTATAAATAAATCTTAACCAATAAAGATGAATTTGAATAATGGGCCGCAAATATTTACATATAAAAAGAAAAGAGACAAAATATGTAAATGTAGAAAAATACGATGTGTTTAACCCGAGGTTGGATTGAGTTGTGATGTAAACCTGCCCGGAACCGCCCGGCTGTCCAGTAGTCACAACAATACCTATCCAATGTGGGTGGTTAAACACGGAGCCCAATAAGGACCCGAGCTTAGACTGAGTTGTGGCGTAAGACTGCCCGGACCCAACCGGCAACAGGCAGCCACAACAATACCTGTCTAATGTGAGAGGTCAAGGCTTTAATAAGACAATTAAGGCTGAGTCAGGATTGATAGGATTAAGTAATTTATATTAATACTTAATCAAAATGGAACATGCTAAACTAAACAGACTGATTGGGGGTTAGGTTTATAAAACACTTAACCAACTTAGCATGTTGGCTAGAAATAGAAAACCTAGTAGCGGGGGACCCTTTTCAGCAGTAACCCTATAAGGTGTATCATGATACCCTGAAACTAGGCAGGGTGGGGCACGATTACTGGGCTGACTGTAAGAGGTCAAATCGACGGCGGTGGTGCAGCAGTGTAGGTTCTAACGGGGTGCGGGCGTGCACACACTCCGGCGCAGAAAAATAAGGCACTGGGCACCAGTAGCGTACCTGTGCATTCTAGGATTGTGTCGGGCCGCCACCATGGGACTTGATACACCCCATGGTGGGACCAACATAGGTAACTACAACATCGGGGGCCGTAAGACACATGTAACTATGCGAGTAGGAGCCGATCATCATAAAATGGATCACTTCACCCTGATTATGGGGTGCCCGTTGGGAACTAGTTTATATGGGTACAGAGGTTAATATGGGGTACGATAGTATATTCGACCCTAGACAACTTAACTAAGTTTATGGTGCTTTCCCATTTCTAGTTTATACTTATCATACCCAGTTCTTTATCCATTCCCCCCCCCAGGTCCACAGGGAGGGAATACCGCAGCTTGACCAGCCTTCATATCCAGCTTGAAGAGAAAGAATGTATTGCTTGGATCTTTTCGTTTTGGACTATGGCTTTGGACAACAACTATGGGACTTTTGCAGTTTATTTATGTTTTCTTTATGCTTCTTTAAATAATGTAATCAAGACAGTTATGAAGATGTTATGTTTTTGGAAGTATTGTAAGACAATTATGGTATGGTTGGTGTAACACGTATTTTAATGAAATAAAAGTTGTTGTTTTCCGCTGTTCAAAATATGTGTTCTTATATCTGTCTTGTATATCTGTGACTTATACTTATAAACCTCCACCAAAATTAGGGCATTCCCTTTGAGAGTGACCCTAACGGAGGTGGGGTGTTTCACTTAAGTTGTTTTAAACAAATCATGGATGATTTGTAAATTTAAATATTCAAATTATAAGTTTTACAACTTGTAAAATAATTGGGGAGTTGGGTTGTAATTTAAGCCATGTTTGGAAATGGTTAAATATATTCATAAAGTAAAAGTATAAATATTAGATTGTGTCTGATGAAATAAATTTGTAAATTGTTGTTAAAAGTGAAGTTTTGGTTAACAACAATATTGTAAATTATTGGGTTACTACTGAAATAAGTAATGTGAATATTGATTGAGAATCAATATTTTAAGATTAGAATATTTTAATAGGGTTAGTATATTTATTTTGTTTAAAACAATGAAGTTGTATAAATTTTAAAACATGGAATGGTGAGATGTGCATTTTAACAAACATGAATTAATGAATGGTTTGCACTGAAATTGGTATTTAAATGTTTGGAATCATTTATTAATTTCATGTCTGTATAATTTTGTAAAGCCACAATGATGCAAATTGTGAATTAGAATCAGTGTAAACATGTTAATTAGGTGTTTTCTTGTGTTGTATTGATAAGAGTAAATTTGCAACGCTTCAAATTTGTAACACTCGAGCTTATTGGGTCTAAAACCCAAAACCAAAAGAGATATATGGAAATAGGCAAAAAGGAAGTGTACATAATTATTTTCTATGACGACCCAACTTCCAATCACCTAGAGTCGATGTTTAAACCAACTCCAGATGTTTGAAAATCGGATTCGATGGGGTAGTACACATTAGAATAGAATAAAAAAACTTTTATTACTCAACATTTGATTACAAAGAATTTACATTACTAGAGTTATAATAAAATACACAGCGGAAGAGAACGATACGATATAGCGGAAGAACTTCAACTCTAGCTTGAAGCTCCAACCCAAAATCGCTTCTAATCTTGCTCCAAGTATCTATAACTGCAAAACTAAACCACTAGCTACACGTGTGAAAATTTGTGGGCACCTAGAGTTTACGAAGGAACAATAAACTCCAGGTCAGTCATGGGACTGATGTGAGAACATAAAACATTTTATTTTATATTAAGGTAAGTCAGAGGACCACGCCATATAATACGGAACGAGTTTACTCTTATGATTACCAGTGCATAAGTCATATATGAGTTTTGAAAAAATGAGACTATTATAAGGCTCGCCCCGAATACACCAAACAAAATGCAAATGCAAGCGCACACTTGGATGAGTTTTATCCTTATAATGTCAAATCCATGATATATGTCAATGCATGTATTATTACTACTAATAACACTTTAAAACATTTTGCAAATAAATTAACAAATCTAGCAAGCATAGTGATTATGCCCACATACATAGTTTACAAACAAAGCGAGAGGCTCGTATTTGGTTATTGGATTTCCAACAAAATGGTTCCTGACACGAAAGATCAATCGAGGACACAAAACTAAGTATCTCCCGGATAACATCTAGACAACGGACTCCGAATACATAGCACTAAGTATATATCCCGGTTTTCATCCAGATATCGGACACCATATATACTTGATTCCCTCAGGTTTCACAGGTGGATCCATCGCCGAAGCTTTCGAGTTCAATAGATAATATGTATAGGTACATAATCTAACCACTAATTTCCCATCATTTCGGGTTGTGAGGTTCCCGAGGTTTCGTACCACAAAGCTACGCTCTTACACAAAGCCATGCTTTGATCATTTCATCAACTGCAGCACTTCGCATGTCACACTGTCATTTCATAATCTACAACTGATAATCACTGACCAAATAATTTTTAGCCAAGGGAATAAATTCCCATCAACAAACAGAAATATGTCCGGTAAAAATTAGTTAATACACTATGAGATACAGTGCCAAACACACATAGAGTTCATTCCAGGTTCGAATGAAACCGAAGGCGCCGTATTTCATGACTCAGGTTTTGAGTGCGAAGGCCCTTGCAATCCGTAAGTTCTCCGAATACGTACGGACCTTTTGCCACTCCGGTAATAGGGTCATCTCTCTACTATAGCTATTCAGTAAAGAAACAAATCAGCAGGTAGTCCGTTCGATGTGAAGTACCACGGTCTTCAATCACCATTTATTTGTCTTCATTTATTTCGTTATATGATTATTTGGAATGGTTTTTGAGGTTTAAATCCCGATTCCGGTCTTTCCAAATAACCAACGCTTCATAGAAATATACATTTCAAATTAGGTTCTTTCTATCATATATATATATATATATATAACTAAATTCTTTCTAAATTTAGTAATGATTGCTTATCTATAAATTCAAACAACCATTTATAATCGAGGATCAAGATTAATGTTATTATTTCTTTAATTCAAACTCATTGTATTCATTCAAAATGGATTCATTATATTCGATTCAATGGATTCAGGTCTGAGACAATTCCGAATTTAATAATATATGTTATAAACTAATTTTGTATATAAATATAGACTAATTTTAAAATAGAAATGGTTAAAATAATTACATAACATATATTAAACTTTGAAGAAGTTTACAAATAGAATATTTTTAAACAATATACATATCTTCTAAATCAATTTTTTTTAACATACCATGTTTACATGGTTGAAACCCATATGCAAATTACTCTAACTGGGATTGTCTCCTTCCCATACCGATGACTTGAATTTATATCCACACTCAAAAGAGTATAACCGGCTTTAATATCTCGAGTTGATTCACATCAATTTCAATGACATTTAACTTATTTGCTCTTGTTCGCTCAATTCCATATTAACTTCCACAATCAATCCCAGCCTTACTCGGGTAAACCAATATTATTATCACATCATTTAAGTTAAAACCAAACGATTTATATTATATATACATTTGATTAGAAATCGAAACTTCTTATATCCAATATATATTCTGTATTAAACTAATACTATAAGCAGAATTTCGATACTTTCTTTGTTTAATTCCTCAAATAGTATTCGTCATCATTTACAGAACTTATATTAAATATTTGAAGATCCCTTCCATCCAATCCATTTTTAAACAAATCTAAATTGGAAAACTGTTTATTATAGTTACCATTTACAGTGGCCGAGATTCATTTTCAAATTTGCTCTTTTACCAGCCTAGATAAGTAAACGTTGGCCAGGTAAGTTCAGCGCACTGGTTGCTGCATTCCTTGCCTTAGTTACACACCCCGTTTACTATTCTGGAACTAGTAACGGAACAAACTGGCTTATTAACCCGAAACCCAAGTTTCATTCTTTATTTATAACTTCAAATTCAAATTATTATTCAAAATGATTCATAATATATTATTATAAATATTTATCTAAACTTATATCAAATTTCATAACGAAATAATCCAAGTTTAAATATCTTTTCCAAATAAATTTTCTAATATTATTTCAAATTATTATTTTACAACTTTACTTGGATTTTGAACCCAAATAATTCAAATTCAAAGTATACCGAAGCAAAAGTTTAAATTTTGATTAGATTCAAGATCAACTAATATAAGTTCAAGGCAACTTTCAAAATGATTTGTAACACCATATCAAATTTTCTTTGGAATATCATTTAAGTTTCCAATTTACATCACACACACTACTTACCAACAAAATAATACTTGCTTCACTAAATGAAACTCACAATTAGATTCACGGAATAATTATCA
This sequence comes from Allium sativum, assembly GCA_030737875.1. Classification (NCBI taxonomy): domain Eukaryota; kingdom Viridiplantae; phylum Streptophyta; class Magnoliopsida; order Asparagales; family Amaryllidaceae; genus Allium; species Allium sativum. Next base: position 543,623,381 of record CM060922.1, read on the forward strand.
TTACATAATATTTGATTTACAATTTTGTTCACCAATATTATAATAATTCCATTAAATTGATACTTACTTATAGTATTACTCAAAAGTTCTAACAAATTTATAAGATAATATTAAAACATTTTCAACATAATTAAACTAATAACCTTTCGAAATAACAAAGTATTTTTTATCAATATTTTAAATTTTATATAATATCATCATCAAGTTTTCTAATCTCAAATATTCTTCAACTGATGGAAATTATCTTAACTATTTCCTATTATTCTACGCGACATCAAAAGGACGTCCAAATATATTAACACAATTTCAACCATCTATGCACCCATATAGACGATAGCTTACTCAGTACGCTATATACACTAACGTGTATCAACATATGGTTAGTATTGATAACCATACTCATTCCTAAGCATCGCATACAATACATGATCCATGATCGCAATATTATCAACCAATGTCAACGCACATTATCTTAAACACCCAAAAATCCATATAATCAAATATTTAAATAACAAATTTTAAATGCAGGTGTTCTCACCACTATAGCTTTCCAGAAAGGCACTGTTCTTGGTTTTCCGCGGTTAGTACTTCTTCCTTTATTCTGGCTCCCTCTGTCTTCTTTACTTTCCGCGTCTGTGTCTCTTTTACTGGTTATGTTTTATTTTTCTTATCTAAATAAAACCAACTTTTACTGTAAACAAAATATGCACGCTTGTTGGAATATTTCGACAATTGGGTCACATATGTAAAATAAAATGTGTTGTGCTATTTTGGTGTAAAGCCTAATTAAAGTGATTTAATTTTAGATTAGAATTAATAGGCTTAAAGTTTAATTTATCATGGGCCTAATGTTTAGATACCAGGGCATTTTATAATTTGTTGAAGGGCCGAATTACAAAATGCCAACTCTATAAATAAAGGGTTATGGTCCCCGAATTACACAAGCCTTAGAAACTCTCTAACCTCTTCTACGGAGAGTTGATTTCAAATCTAGGGTTTGTGTCAATTTGGAATCCCAAACCAAATTATTTCTTCTTCTTAGCAACCAAATATGGTTTCAGGTATTACCATGATAAACTACCAGATTCAGGTACGCTTCCGCTAAACTATTCCTGTTTTGTTCTCAATTAAATCAATATGGGTTACATATTTGGTCTAGGGTTTCACAATTGGATATTGTTAAAGTATACTGAAATCCTAACAAGTGGTATCAGAGCCAACCATTATTGATTCTATTGGGATTTTTTTTTCTTTTATACATGTTGTTTTGCCATTTCAGAACAAATTATGAATTGTGCTTTCAATTCATACGGTTTATATGTTATGTTTTCATTTCACAACAGGTTGAGTTTATTAACAGCGGCTAATAATTTTAAAAAAAGTTTTTTTTATTTGGGTTAAGTCTCAGATCTATATGGATTAAGATCTATTATCTCCTTCACGTTCTTTCATTGGTTCTATTGATCCAGCTGAATAATGTTAATATAATATAGTTTGTCAATATGTTAATTCAACGGGCTTTGGTTTTTTGTTTAAAAACATATCAAAAATATATGTTTATTACGTTTAGTTGTAAGTTGCATTCTGCAGCCGCTGGTCTATTGTTACTTCTGATGTCATATATTATACTATATTATTTGTTTTGACCAAGTCTTGAACCCGTTTCATGCGTAAAGTTTCGGAAGCTCTACTGTGCGAATCTCATGCTATCCTTACGGGCTTTAAAAAAAAAGTTTTTTTTTTATATATACCATGTGTACTGTTTGGAACAATTATTGCTTATTGTATAGATGTAGGACATGCCACATTAACTTATTTGTCATATGCAAATAATGTTTCATGGCATGTGTATGATGTTTCGGTAACCTATCATGATGCTTTTATTTTATGCCTTTTGGGTTTGGTATATAATATTTTGCATTTATGTTGCTTAATCTAATTAGCTATCATGTTTGAATCTTTGACCATTTCACCTACGTTTTAGGATGATGATCAGTAGGTTACTTTATTATGGTCAAACTACAATAACTTCTATATTTTTTTTAAAAAAGTTTTTTTTGTTTGGTTCGGTTGATAGTATAAAAAATCACATGTTATATTATGCTTCGGATATACATCATGGTTACTTCAGTCATTCAGGTTATTCAGTATGATATTTATTATGTCGTTTACACATAATTTTATGTGGTAATTGATCATGACGTTCATCTATGATATCGTGATTTGTTTATGATGTCTTGTATCATATTTATTAAGGAAATGTCATGTATGTAACTACATACCTAAAGCAACAGATTATGACAACTATGACCAAAGTGGCCTCTATATTTTGGTAGTTCATGAAAATGTTTGATATTTGTGTGTAGTTGTTCATGTGAGTATTAGCCAGCCCAAAGGAAGACTAATATTTGACCGAATCGCTTACACATGTGTGATGATAAATACATGACAATTATAAGGTTTTTCGAGTGAATAATTAATCGGGCCAAAGGAAGGTTGTTATTTGACTTGAATTTATTGTCAGTGTTTGATCATTACAACAAGATTACCACTTACAGTTAATATTACTGTCCAAAGACTTGATATTAATGTGTACTAGGTATCTTGAGAAGAGACTTAACAAATATTTGAATTTACTATGGTTGATATTTGGCTATGAGCATATACGGTCAATCTTCATTTTATTTTTTGTTCATTTTCAGCTTTAACTGAATTATATGTCAATTTAAAGAATATTTTCATCTTGTTTTAGGATAAATATAAGGATTTGTATAAGAGCATGTTATTTGTTCTTGACTTTATAGATTTAACTCTTGTAACTAAAAGGGTTACAACCAACCCTACTACGGTTAAATATTCTTATAATGTTATGAAGAATATTGAAAGATGATATAATTCAGAGGCAAGAGTTAAATGATCATTAAGTAAATACTTCAGAAGTTTTCAAGGATGTGCTATAGGTAACGATAACTAATTTTGTATAAGTTATCTACTGAGAATGGAAACGGTTTTTGTGAAAACAATAAGGGAAATCAAGCGCTCTTTGTGGTGCTTGATTACATAAAGTCAAAGAAATATAAATGAGTATTATACGGAAAAAGATACTGCTTCAAAAGCTAAAGACGCTCAAGTTATTGTTATTTTTGGTGCTATGTTCAGTATATTCATTTAATGATTAAAATTATTTTAAGAATAATATGTTATCTTATTGGGCTAATTTAGCGCTTTGGTAATTAAAATAGAGATTGAAGTTTTTATGATTGAAAAGTACTCATTTGATATACATTGTAAATAAATGTATGAATAAGGATTAAGAAGTCGCTAAGGATCTCAAAGAAAATAATAATAACATATGGATATTTTTTAATAGTTGTTTCTTTAATAAGATATACAGACATATGAAGTAAAATATACTTGATATTTTATAGTTATTACTGAGATTTAAGTCAATTTTTTTGGATTTATTTGATATTTTTTTAATGCTGTCATTTAGACATATTTCGTTTTTATATTTCTAACGTGAACATATTAGGTTATTATTGTTTATCAAGAAATAGTAATGTTAATTTATGAATAAATTCAAAATCTTATGTAATTGAAGCTCATATAAGTTATGGCTACTTATGCTAAATAACTTATGTAATGATATCTCAAATTTTGTTTTGGTGACTAATATAATTTTTGTTTTAGTTTACTGAGGAATTATAGATTGAGATATCAAAAAGAAAGAAAATGCTTTATTGATATTCTAACGGATTTAAACTTTATAATTTTTTATGAACCCACATTAAGGAAAAGTTTTAAAGCGAGAATTGCAATAGTTATTTTGAGGATGTTGAGTTTGGGGGAGAAATAAAGTAATATCATTGTCTTTAAAGAGAATCATTATCTTTGATTCAACTGCGGTTGCTTCTTCGCTTAAAGTTTAAGATTTTTTTTCTTTTATTAGGAAGAAGTAAATTTAGAACCATAATAAGACGATGTTGAAGATAATTTTTCTATAAGCTAAGGTTATCGTTTCAAGAAAACACACTCAACAACCTCAAAATGCAAAGATCACTATGGAAATCCACCTAAATAGGAAGAAATGCTATTTCAGATTATTGTGTAGTATTTCTTCATAAAGATAAATAATGGATTGATAAAGATGATGTTATGGACTTACATCAACCCATGTAAGGTACTAATTTAAAATGTGGATTTAAGAAATGAACATATAACATAAATCTGTATGGATAATAAAGTTTGAAATCTCCCTCTAACTTAAGTAATAAGATCATTGGTTATGAATAACTATTCAAAGCCAAGAGGGATCAAGTGGGTAATATTGAAGTTTATAAGGCACTTTTATTGAAATCGCTATTATTAAAAGGAAAATTTATTTTCTTTAAAGAATGTTTCATTTTGGACTTAGTAAATGATTCTTTAGAATCAATCGCTTTGGAGCTTACTACATTTTGTACTTTTGAGCATTATCTGATGGAAATTAAAGTTATGTTTCTCAATGGAGACATTGGTGAAACTACTTAAGAAACTCATTTATGGATTAGTCTTTTGTATTTGGGATTCAAATACACCATTATTGTTCATGGGGTGATATTTAGATTATTATTACAAAAGTATTAGGAAGATAAATGCTTAAAAGATTTGGTATGTAAACTGCGATTCAGTTGTTTTTCTTTTACCAAACAGATAAATGCTACCACTCTTGAAATTAAAGAAATGCAAAAGATTTCTCATGCATTTGCAGTGTGAATTCTAATGCATACTAATGTATATACACATATGGATATGCGTGTATTATTTGGCAGATACTTTAGTGATATTAAAAGTGGATCAATGATTTAGTAACCAAAATGGTTAAGATATATATGATATATCTTAAAGATTATATGCTCATAGATAAAAGATTGGATCAGGTAGAGATCATAAAGAATTACGATCCGAATATATTGGATGTCATTACTGTAAAAGATCCACTTCTAGCAATGATAATATATTTTATGGATGAAACTATATAAGGGAAAAGTGTCATTTAGACACTTATAGTTTTTTCGCCATTTTGAAAATATCATCTTTGGTTAATTATAAGACATCCAAATATGGAAAATAATAATGAAATTTTGTCACAAGACTCCAGTTATAGATATAGAATTGAAAGACCAAGTAATATTGCAGCAGTACAGAATATATTATTTTCCAATAAGGGAAGAGTGCAAAATATATATTGTAACTCATAGAGCACACTTAGACAAACTCCACTATGGCAGATCCGCTTACCAAAAGGTTATCACCTAAAGTCTTTCATGAGCATGTAGCTCAATTGGTGTAAATTTTATGTAAGGATATTTTGGTTTAGGGGGAGTTCATATTCGGTATTGTCATATGACTCATTGCTCTATAATTCAGTGACAGATATATGCATATCAAGTTCTTTTTCTGATCATAAATAAAGTATGAATTTTTCTTTGCACTCAGGTTGTTTAAATATTAAACATTTGATCTCACTAAAGAAGGACCAGTTGGAAATAGACATGTATAGATCACATTTCATGTAATTTCCATGCTACGCATCCATGATTGATCTATGTCGTTAGATTGTATTGATATATGTGACCATTTATGGGTTTAGTTACGACAAATGTAACGAATGCCGCTTTGATCCTTTGTCAACCCAATTAATGGATGAGATTGTTTCAGATACACCATATGTTATAAATAGCAAATTTTGGAGCTCATAAAGTTAAACACATTTTAAGGTTATTTCAAATGTGACCTAGGGGGAGATTGTTGGAATATTTCGACAATTGGGTCACATATGTAAAATAAAATGTGTTGTGCTATTTTGGTGTAGAGCCTAATTAAAGTGATCTAATTTTAGATTAGAATTAATAGGCTTAAGGTTTAAGTTATCATGGGCCTAATGTGTAGATACCGGGGCATTTTATAATTTGTTGAAGGGCCGAATTACAAAATGCCAACTTTATAAATAAAGGGTTATGGTCCCCGAATTACACAAGCCTTAGCAACTCTCTAACCTCTTATACGGAGAGTTGATTTCAAATCTAGGGTTTGTGTCAATTTGGAAACCCAAACCAAATTATATCTTCTTAGCAACCAAATATGGATTCAAGTATTGCAATGGCTAACTATGGATTCAGGTACGCTTCCGCTAATCTATTTCTGTTTTGTTCTCAATTAAATCAATATGGGTTACATATTTGGATCTAGGGTTTCACAATTGGATATTGTTAAAGTATACTGAAATCCTAACACGCATGTATGCAAAGCCATAAGAGGTGAGTAGACTGATGGGTTTCAGGTGTGTGGAGTGGGAGCTTTGGTGGAGACTGCATGCGCCGGTGGAGTTGCTAAACGGAAAGAGCCGAGTGTTAAAGGGAACGGTAGGGTTTTCTTTTCTTTTTGCGCTTGAAGAAAGTTGAGTCACGCAGGTAGGTGGATTGTGTATGGATGAAGCCATGCATGCTATGAGGAAAGGTCTGGTCTTTGAAATATGGCTTGCTGTGTTCGATGGTGAGGGCAAAAGGATTTTTAGTAGTGGAAAATAGACGGTGGAAGGTGAAACACGAGCGGGATTGCGGTGGAAGGCTTGGCTGAGAAGAGGATAGCATGCAGGCTTCACATTGGAGGGGAGGTTGAGCGCATGCAGGGTTCACGGCTTCACATCATTGTTGTAAAAACTGCGCCTTTGCGGAAGCGTTCAGGATCTTCTTCACCCAATTACTTAAAGATGATTTCTATGGGAACAAACATAGATATGAAATCACACGCGCAAACACAAGATATTCCACCCAACCACCTTCTTTATTGATTCTCAAAACGAATTTTGTTTACACTCACAGGTTCAACAACCAACAATAAACAAATTATAAGAATCAATAACCTTATTGAGAAAGGGAAATAATATCTAGATGACTGACACTTTTGTATGGAGAAGGAGAACAATGAAGAACGATGGCAAACCCTTGGATTAATTAATTCGGTCTCAATCCCATGCTTTTAATCCAACCCTAGATGCTGCTTTTATAGGAGAATAGAAGGCCTAGGCAAATGCCTAATTTGCCCCTTCAATATTTGCAGAATAAGTCACAGAAAGACCAAGTCAAAACCGCAGAAAACCCGCTCAGACGTCTGACCAAATTATGTCTGACGTCTGTCCCTGCTCTCGGGTTACCAAAACCCTGACAACAGATGTCTGACCAAATGCTGTCAGACGTCTGTGCTGAGACGCAGCACAAAACCGCTTCTCCTTGCCTTCTTTCTACCGCTGCTCCATCTCCTCTATTGCCAAGCACATCCATGCCTCGTCTTCATCAACATATGTGATTTCATGTCACAAATCACAACACTCCACCTTGATATGAAATCGCATCACATCAAAATGAACTTCCAACAAACAAGTCATCTAGCTCTTTCAACGACACCTACTCTCAATTAAACCATTACAAACACAAACCACCATCTGCCAAAGATGCATATTCCCCTCGAGATGCACCGTGCAACACTAATGGTCTAAAAGTGCATGTAATACCACAAAGATCTCCACCTTGTGGATTTTTTGCATCGACACCCGTCTATCACTTGACCTGAGCTCCTTCCTTGATCATCTCGGATCCCTCGAGCATCATCAACATGAAGACCCCTGTCGAACACATCAACAGTGACCAAATTAACCTCTCCACCTTGTTGTGGACTAGGTTCTTCAACCGTCACTCGCCTTCCACTATCGACCACAGAACCAACCAATCTATACAGGTTTCCTGCCTCCAAGACACCTCTCATCACAACACGATCACCCTTCCTCACTCTCAAAACTCCACCTCGAGTATCATAAGTGCAACCATGGCGATCTAACTGACCGAGAGAAATGAGGTTATGCGAACTAGTGGGCACATGTCTAACTCCAGAGACTTCCCTTACCACGCCATCATGCATACGAAACCGGATAGATCCAATACCACAAACTGGTAGCTCTACTCCATTGGTTGTTCTAATCACGTCGACATTCTTCTCATAAGAAGAGAAATACTTCACATCCTTATAAATGTGAATATTGGCTCCTGAATCCATCTTCCAAGGATTAACTTCGCTAAACAAGACATCATTTATAGTATCGCTGATGGAACTTTTAGCAATATCTGCCTGTGCCTCATTACTTCCATCACCATCCACAACCTTCTTCTTATCCCTCTGATAAGCATAACAATTCTTGTGTATGTGACCTTCCTTACCACAATAATAACAAGCACCTTTACCATTAGCCCCTTTCTTCTTCCTTCTTGTATCTTTCCCCGAGTCCTTTGCTACCATGGCCTCACCTTGAACTGATTTAAAACCCGACCCTTTTCTCCTTAGTTCCTTATTCAGAAGGCTGCTTCGAACGGTTTCCAAAGAGATGGCTCCACCTGCATTGGAGTTACTCAATGAAACAACCAAAGTCTCCCAACTTTCTGAAAGCAAACTCATCAGCAAAAGAGCCTGCAACTCATCATCAAAATTGACCTTCAGATTTGCCAATTGATTGATCACATCTTGAAACTCATTCAGGTGCTCTACAGCAGACTTCTCCTCTCCAAATCTCAGCTGAACAAGCTTTCGAACCAGAAAATCCTTACTTGTAGCACTCCTCGACTCATACAAAGATACCAACTTGTCCCACAAATCCTTCGCGGATTCACAATTAGCCACATGATGAAATACCGAATCATCAAGGTACTGCTGAATCAAGGCAATAGCCTTCTTATCCATCTTCTTCCACGTTCCCTCATTCACACCTGAGGGCTTCTCCGCATTTCCATCAATCGGATCATGAAGATCATTGAGGTAAAGCACATGCTTCATCTTAGGCTTCCAAATCCCCCAATTTCTTCCATCAAAAATAGTCATCTTTGGAAATGCCATCATATCCGTCATAAAAAGAAATTGATTTTTCCAATCCTAAATCACTCTATGCTTTGCGATGATCTAGCTCCGATACCAAGTGTTGTGAAAACTGCGCCTTTGTGGAAGCATCCAGGATCTTCTTCACCCAATTACTTAAAGATGATTTCTATGGAAACAAACACAGATATGAGATCACACGCGCAAACAAAAAATATTCCGCCCAACCACCCTCTTTATTTATTCTCAAAACGAATTTTGTTTACACTCATTGGTTCAACAACCAACAATAAACAAACTACAAGAATCAATAACCTTATTGAGAAAGGGAAAGAATATCTAGATGACTGAAAATTTTGTTTGGAGAAGGAGAACAATGAAGAACGACGGCAAACCCTTGGATTAATTAATTCGGTATCAATCCCATGCTTTTAATCCAACCTTAGATGCTGCTTTTATAGGAGAATAGAAGGCCTAGGCAAATGCCTAATTTTCCCCTACATTACTTGAAGAATAAGTCACAGAAAGACCAAGTCAAAACCGCAGAAAACCCGCTCAGACATCTGACCAAATTATGTCAGACGTCTGTCCCTGCTCCCGGGTTACCAAAACCCTGACAACAGATGTCTAACCAAATGCTGTCAGACGTCTGTGCTTAGACGCAACACAAAACCGCTTCTCCTTGCCTTCTTTCTGTCGTTGCTCCATCTCCTCTGTTGCCAAGCACATCCAAGCCTCGTCTTCATCACATATGTGATTTTATGTCACAAATCACAACAATCATTTCATTCATTCATTTTATTTTATTTTCAAGGGAATGGCGGAAGCTAGAAGATGAAGAGGAGTAGGAGAAGAATGACGCTGGAAGGGGAAAGGAGTTTGTACAGTTTACACTTTAAAAGGCTGAAGTAATTTGCACGTGTAAAGAAAATGAACAAGTGTCCTCTCCATACTTTATTTTCTCATATACATAAATATAATATAAGTTTTGTTCATGAGGTTAAAAATCTTATGTCTAAGTTTATGTCTCAAAACATGATGTACAAGGCGGTGTAGAACAAATGAAACCGAAAAAAAAAACAACTAGATTACAACAATCACGGAGCATCTACTAGTCTACCAGACGATCCAGACCCGTATTCCGAATGAGTTCACTGAAAATACAAAATGTTAGTTCCCTCCAGTCATTTTAACAAGCAAACATGTGTCTTGTAACTTTATTTATATAGGTTTATTTTAGTCCCATGCGTTCTCTAATATAGGCACAATATGGGTCTAGCCTTATTCTTTTTTTCTATTAATTTTTTTATTATTACTATTATCATTGACACAAAATAAATTATAATCGTATACAACAACGTATACTGATCACAAAACAATACTAAAATAGACCGACTAACAAATTTTGTAAAGTGTCAATCGGACCACAGTTACCCTATAATTGTAACGACCCAGAAAATCTGAACCAATTTAAATTTTTTAAATTGGCTAAAATAATGGATTTTAAAATTTTAAAATAAATATTTTAAATAATAGAGATGAAAAGTGAGTTGAATCGACAATTGAAAATGAATATAATTAATTATAATTATAAACAAGGCCTGAAATGGCGCTGTAGTTTCAAAAATTGAATTCAAACTTTGTCGGACTGTACCGGGTGCAAAACAAAACGGATTTTAGTGAAACCAAAAATATTTAAATCTGTTAGTGAATACCTTTCTAACGAATCTGAAAAATCGAATTTTCATAGCGGAAAGCAAAAGTTATGGCCGAATGAATTTTCAGAAAGGTCGCTATGGAATTTATATAGCCCGTGAAATTGGCCATTTTGCATACGACCTCGGAATTCGACGAAACCACTTTTGTTGGATCCGGGATGTGAAGTTATTGCTAGGTTTCAAAATTCATAATTTTTGAAGCTAGTATGTGAGCGTGGCAAAAGAAAATGTGTTTTGATCAATTACAGTTAAATTGGATCGACCAGAAATGGGCCTTTTTGCAAACGGTCTCAGAATTCGACGAAACGAGTTTTGTTGGGACCGTATCGTCAAAACATAGCTACATTTATTTTTCTGGAATTTTTCGAATCTGTTTGTGGCCCTGGCAAATTGAAATGTACGTTCAAATTAAATATTGAAAGTTTTATATTTTAATTTGAAGAATAACTGACTGTAACAGTAGAATTGGCCTACGAAACATATCTCATTGTGTCTGGGATGGGGGTAATTAGCTGGGGGCGACAGTCGTTGGGTTTGAAAAGGAGTTCGTTTAATAAAAACCCTATTTTTTAATTAAATATATATCGACCAATCATAAAATTCCATTCATTATTTAAAAAAAAAATCAAAAAAGACCCCGTCGCTCCAGCGATTGAACGACGCCTGTAGCTCCTCCTTTCCCAGCCCTTTTCCCGCCGCCACAGGCCATGCCCGCCTCCGCCACCACCTGGAATCGAAAGGCCTCCCTCTCCTCATTAAATCTATACCAGCACCACCCACCATCGGCGCCCTTAGCTCGAGAATCGAGCCCCTAAAGTTGCGCCGCCTCGCGCCCGATTCCGTCCGCCTTCCGCCGTCGAACTGGTGATGGTTGGTGGCACCAGGAAGCCCGCTCCTCCCTCTACAACGTAGTGCAGTCTGATTCTCCCCTCGAGCTTCGGATTGAACGAAAGATTCAAACCTAATTTTGAATCAAAGGGCCGAGGTACGGCTTTGAATATCTGAATTGATTTCGACACCTTTAAAGTGTCGCAAACTTTGATTTCACGAGAAAAATCATATCTTTTTCCTATGTAGTCGAAATCCAGTGAAACAAGAGACACCGGGACCGTGAGGATGTCTTCTACATTCCAGAAGAGACCGCATATTTTTCTGAGCTTGCTACTATTTTTGGCAACGTGAAAAGCAATGTGAGATTTCTAATTTATAAACGATATGGATAAACGATGATGTATAAATTATATAGTCGATGTATGAGTTATATAAGCATTGTACACTTCATGTATAAGCGTTGTATGAGTTGTACGTTCGATGTATAAGTTATATTTGCGTTGTAAAAATTATATATGTGTTGAAATAGATGTGAATTGCTATATATAAATATAAATAAATAAATATATATATATATATATATATACGCCCCTCGTCCACAAACCATGGACGATATTTATTGGTTGTGATTGGTGTGAAAATTGATTGATAGCGAATGGTTGATTGGGATTGTTTGTGGTCAATATTGATTGATTGTGGTTGAAAAATACCCATTTGTGGTTGAGAAATATTTGGTTGAAACCACATAGGATTAGTTTGTGGAAATGAAATAAATATATACATGCCGCCTGAGTGTGAACTAGATGCATGATCCCCATTTTCAAAAACAGCGAGGTTTTAAGGTAGAGCGAGGAGCCGTACTAGGGACGGTCCCGGTTTTAACTACCCTTCCGTTATGCTGCCGATATTTTGAATAATATCCATGTGTTCGAATTATTTTCATTTCCTGAAACTATATTTATTCATTGTATAGAAAACCTTCGTGTGTTGAATCGATATTCATTCGTTGATTAGAAATTCATGTGTTGAAAGGTATTCGTGTTTTAAATATAAAAATCACATTTTTATCTATATATAGAAACTATAGAAAACCTTCATGTGTTGAATCGATATTCATTCGTTGATTAGAAATTCATGTGTTGAATGGTATTCATATTTTGAAGAAATTGTTTCATAATAAAAATCACCTTTTATCAACTATATGGACTATGTAAAATAATCTCATTTTAAAAGAAATTGTTTTATAATAAAAATCCTACTTTTATTACCTATATAAACTATATAAAATAATAGTGTTTTGAAATGAATTGTTTTACAATAAAAATCACAGTTTTATTATATACATGAATTGTTGAAATGTGATGTGTTAAAAATAGCCACTCGTTCAAATAAATATGCATGAGTTGAAATATTCATTAATTAGCTAATGATATGATTTTTGCCTATGCATGCAACATTAGAATGAATGGTGTTTTTAAACCAAATGGAATCGAATATGAAGTTGAATGGAAAATGATAAGTGATAAGAACTGTATATATGTACATGCATATTTATTGAACAGGTTATAGCAAAGGGGCTAGAGAAGAGGAATAAAATTTTGTGCCTGACAAATAGGTACACATTTACTGTTTTGTTTGGGTGATGATTTTATGAGCCTGTTGGCTAGCCGCTTGGCTTTTTCTTTTTCTTTTTGACATGAGACGCCCGTGTGGCTATTTGGGAATTTTCCCAGCCCCTCCCGTACAAAGGAGGTTATGGCGAAATTTTCCAAAATTTAAAGGCGTTAGTGAAATATTAGAAGTGGAAACAATATATGAATTTTTGAATGAACTATATTTATATAAATATATAAATATAAATAAAATTAAAACGAAACATGGCCGTGCAGTTCGTATTTTGAAACTGTGATTTCAAACGATTAGTACGGGAGATCTGACCATCAGATTTTCCTGAAATCGCAAACGTTGGGTTCGCTTTGGAAAAATCTTTCCAACGGCACCAACTTTGTAAAAATCCAACGGTTGGATTGTCTGGAATGTTTAATTCTAATCTGAAGAAAAAAAGCGCCAGAATCGATTATATATATATAATTATATTTAATCGAATAACGACGCTGCAGTTCGTATTTTGAAATCGAAACTTCAAACGATTGTACCGGGAGGTCCGACCGTCGGATTTTCCCAAAACTGGAACCGTTGGATTCGTTTTGGAAAGATCTTTCTAATGATGTAAATTTTGTGAAGATCCAACGGTTATATTTTCAGATATGCGTAAATCAAATCTTAAGAAAAACAGCGCCACGGCCGCGTTATGGCCCGAAGCGTCGTTTTGAATATATTGGCTATTTTAAAATAAATAAAAATAGCGATAAATCGTTATAAAATATTATAAACAATATGGATGTGATTTAGAAATTAACTGAAGGTTGGCTAAGTCGAATGGTTTCCTGGGTGTTGGTCTGATGTTGGTTTCGGCCTTCGGGGTTAATATTTGGGAAATCGTTCTCTTGCTGATTGACGGTTAGTGACTAATGAATTGAAATGATGCGTGTATATGTTAGTGTTGCACTTGTTTATTATATACGTGAGTTGCTCAGAAAGACCGGGTTTATCCCATTCTGAATAACTGAATCGACGATAAGAAATCGAAGATGAAGACGGTGGTCGAAGACCGGAGATCTTCACCTCGTTTGGATGGTAACCGAGGTCCTGATTAGGAGGCATCCCGAAATATGGATAATGAGTGGTGATCTTCCAGACGTACGTTGTGATCGATGGGTTTGCGAGGTATTTAGTGCCTCCGGTTTCGTTCAGACCCAGAACGGACTTGTAAATGGACTGTGTGTCTGACATTGGATTTTATTCTGTGTTGATTGATCTCTGTTAAATATACATCTGTTTGGCGGCGGAGAATTTAATCTTTTGCTTAACGCCCTTCTCTGAAACGCACGAGCTCAGAGGTTGTATATCGATGGACATCAGTCGCATGGCATGAATTGCTAGTGTGGCATGCCAAAGTGGCAAATGAGCAGGGCTTCTGTTGAAAAGCAAAGTCTTGTGGTGATGATCAAAGCTCCGCCTGTGTGGTGTAGCTTTGTGTATAACGTGAACTCGTGAGCCTCACACCCGGTATGAACCCTGAAGTCAGTAAGGGTCCCGAAGTAAATCGAAAAAGGGCCAGATCCGAAAAAGAACCAGTATCGACAGCTGTATGCAGTAACTGCAATAGGCAAGGGCACCTTTCGGTAAGTTGCAGATCTCTCAAGAAACGAGTAAATGATGGATCTGAATCCGGTAAGAGGTTTCAAGAGAATAGGAAGTGCAGCCAATGCCATCAGTCCGGTCATCTTTCAAGGGCCTGCTCGCTTTTCAGAAAACCTAAAGCAGTAAATGTAAATGAAGTGGTAGAAGTACCTGCATCCTCGTCTGCTCAGGAAAGGTCTGATGTCTTAAAAGGCACGCTCAATGTCAAAAACATTCCAGTTAAAGTACTGTTTGACACAGGCACGTCACGAAGCTTTATTGCAAAGAGTTCAGTCAAGAAATTGGATTTGAATTTGAAGAAGCTCAAAGAGCCAATGACTGTCCAAAATCCAGTTGGGGGTTCCATCAATCTCAGTTGGATTTGTGCAGTACCTGTCTCTTTTTCTTGCTATAAATTCCCTATTATTTCTAACGTCATGAATTTTAATGAATTCGATTTTATTCTGGGATTGGATTGGCTAACCAAATATGAAGCGGAGGTTAGATGCGCTGAGAAAGTGGTTAAAGCAAAGGCCCATCGGGGAATTATATAACCATACCATGTGAAGGCTCGACTTCAAATAGAAAAGATTTATGGTCAGCTCTCGATATTTCTCCAGCCCAATTAGAAAATATCCCTGAAGTCACAGAGAATATTCCTGACCTCAATAAAGATATTCCTGTCGTCAAAAATTATGCGGATGTGTTTGAAGAAGTTGTTCGCTTACCCCCGCAGAGAGAAATAGATTTCAAGATCGCTTTGATTCCTCATGCAAGGCCGGTAGTTCACGCTATTCGAAGAATGTGCTTGAAAGAGAAAGAAGAACTTGACAATCAAACACGACAACTAGTATGGAAGGGTCTGATCAGGCCTAGTTTCTCTGATTGGGGTGCAGCAGTGGTGTTTGTCCCAAAATCTGATGGTACTCTACGTCTATGTGTGGATTATCGTGATCTGAACAAACAGACAATAAAGAACAAATATCCATTGCCGCGGATTGATGATTTGTTGGATCGATTAAATGGCGCATAAGTATTTTCAAGGATGGACCTAGCTACAGGCTTCCATCAACTTCGAATTGCCGAAGAGTGTGTTCCAATGATAACATTTAGAGGTCCCGACTTATTCTACGAGTGGTTAGTAATGCCGTTCGGCTTATGTAACGCTCCTGCTTACTTCGTCGATCTGATGAATAAGGTGTTCAGAGGGGTTTTGAATAAATTTGTTCTGGTTTTTATTGATGATATTCTGATCTTCTCTAGATCAAAGGCCGAACATGAAAAGCATTTAGAACAGGTTCTGGAAATCCTCAGAAGGAATGTGTTGAAAGCAAAGTTTTCTAAATGTATATTCTGGCAAGATGAAGTAAAATTTCTAGGCCACGTCGTATCGAAAGAAGGAAATGCTGTGGATCCAAGCAAAATCACAGCTATTCAGAACTGGAAACAGACCAGTACCCCCACTGAAGTCCGCAGTTTTCTCGGATTGGCTAGCTATTACCGGAAGTTCGTTAAAAACTTTTCGAAGATATCTGGTCATTTAACGAAGCTTACAAAGAAGCACTCTAAATTCAAATGGACTCCAGAAAGTGAAGAGGCTTTTGAAGAGCTAAAGTTAAGATTAACGACAGCTCCAGTGTTAACCATCATCGATGGCAATCAGGATTTGAAAGTCTGGACTGATGCTTCTAGAGAAGGCCTTGGCACAGTGTTAATGCAAAAGGGCCAAGTGATTGCTTATGCTAGCCGCCAACTGAAGCCGCACGAAAATAACTACATAACTCATGATCTTGAGTTATTGGCTATAGTATTTGCTTTGAAAATCTGGAGGCATTATCTTTTGCGTGAGAGATTCAAACTTTTTACAGATCATCAGTCGCTGAAGTATCTGTTCACCCAGAAGGACTTGTATCTGAGGCAGCAACGTTGGCTAGAGTTTCTTGCAGCATATGACTTTGAAATTATATACACTCCAGGGAAAGCCAATGTCGTGGCGGATGCGTTAAGCCGAAAGAATGAAATGATCGCCAGTTTTATCATTGCAACTTCGTTGATTGACAAGATATTTGCTCTCCAAAAAGACGACCAATTTATCAAAGGAATGAGTCAGCAAATTCGTGAAGGCAATGCTTCGGATTTCCAGCTCGACAGCGAAGGGATTCTGAGGTTAGAAGGGCGAATATGCGTTCCAGAAATTCCTGAACTCAGGAGAGATGTGCTTGATGAATGCCACAAATCTAAGATCAGTATCCATCCGGGTGTGAGTAAAATGTATAATGATATAAAGTGCACATTCTGGTGGAAGTCGTTAAAAAGAGACATCTCGATATATGTTAGTCGATGCCCTACTTGCCAGCTAGTCAAAAGCGACCTACAGAAACTGGCTGGATTATTGCAACCGCTGGACGTTCCAGGCTGGAAGTGGGAACATATTTCCATGGACTTCATTCATGGTTTGCCCAGAACCAGAAAAGGAAATGACAGTATTTGGGTGATCGTAGATCGCTTCACGAAGACCGCCCATTTCATACCTGTCAGATCAAACAGAACTGCTCAGAGTCCGGCGCAGATTTATTTCAAGGAAATCGTTAGACTACATGAAGTGCCGCTCAGTATAGTCAGTGATAGAGACACATTTTTTACTAGTAAATTCTGGGAGGCATTTCAAGTCGAGCTGGGAAAGAAGCTGAATCTAAGCACCGCTTATCATCATCAGACAGACAGTCAGACTGAGAGGGTGAATCGTATTTTAGAAGATCTATTGCGGGCTTGTGTCATAGATTTCGGTGGATCATGGGAAGACCATCTGCATTTGGCGGAATTCTCATATAACAACAGCTACTAGGCGAGTCTGACAATGTCGCCATTCGAAGCATTGTATGGTAGACCGTGCCGATCTCCTGCTTGTTGGGTCGAACCCGGTAATAGACTTGTGTTGGGTCCTGATATGATCCGAGAAGCCTCCAACAAAGTCGATTTTATTAAGAAGCGATTACTCGCCGCATGTAAAGACCCGCAACTTCCCCGTAAAGGAAAGCGTCGGATAGTTCGAGAACAAACCACAACAGAACGCATATAAAAGAACATTTCATTGTATATAACAACAATGCATCAGATTACAAGAATATACAGAGTATAAATAAATATTACACAGAATTATCAGAGATTTAAATTACATTTAAATACATAGCAGCGGAAAAGTAATACAAACACAACTAGAAGAAGATATACGGATACAAAGCTTTCCGGATATCGTTCCAGCTGTAAACCAGGATCCTGTGAATATAAATCTGCAAAACCAAAACTACTAGCTGCCCGTGTCGAAAATAGGGGCACCCAGAGTTTAGGTTAAAACAATAAACTCCAGGTCAGTCATGTGACTGGTGTGAGAACTAAAACAGTTAATCTTTATTTCAAAGTTAGGTAAATCAAGGGACCACGCCGTATAACACGGAACGGGTTTCCTCCCAAGAATACCAGTGCATAAAACAAACAGCGCAATGCTAAATAAAGAAAAATGAAGCTGTTATAAGACCCAGGTCCCATCACACAATGCAACGCAGTCGAGGATAGGGTTTTCCCTTATAACAGCCAAAGAATGCTTGATACGTTTAAAACAAATCATTTGATACTATTATAAGTGCATAGTGTATAAAACACTTCAAATCATAAGTATCAATCATAGGCGGCATGAACGGCCCATAACACTATGTCGCCATATATAGGTTTACAATCAAAACCGCAAATGTCGTATTGGAAGTTGGGTTATCATTTATGGTATGAACCGAGGCTAGGGGCAAGATCCTCAATGATTCGAGACTGCCTAGCCCGAGTCTCAGGCAAGCGCGCAGGCAAGCCATGGAGCGACAGGGCCGGTCCACCGATGTGGATTATTATACCTGAGCACTACGTTTCGCCGCCCTTTGGGGCGTAAGCGAGCCAACTAAATGACTCCATCGGTTCGAGAACGACCGATCAATCCGAGGCGCCTCGCAACAGCAACAACAACATAAGTCAAACTCGTCAGGGCGTGTAAAACCACTGACGCCACTTTTAGCTAGGAGGAAACGTATGCCCTCCCTGAGGTCCGTCTCCCGTTTTTGATTCATACCGGGTGTGATACTCGCGAATCAACGTTACACAAAGCTACGCCACAAAGGCCGTGCTTCGATCATCAACCACAAGACTTTGCTTTTCAACAGAAGCCTTGATCATTTGCCACTTAAGCATGCCACACAGGCAATTCACTCCATGCGATTGATATCCATCAATATATAACCCCTGAGCTCGTACGTCTCAGAGAAGGGCGTTAAGCAAGAGAATAAATTCTCCGCCGCCAAACAGATATATATTTAATAGAGATCAATCACACGGACTAAAATCCAATGTCAGACACACAGTCCATTTACAAGTCCGTTCTGGGTCTGAACGAAACCGGAGGCACCTAGTACCCCGCATATCCATCGATCTCCAAGTACGTCTGGACGATCACTAACTGTTTCCATCTTCTTGGGTGTACAGCCCAATCAAGATCATCAGTTATCACCCAAACGACGTGAAAACCTCCGGTCTTCGACCATCGTCTTCATCTTCGACTTATCGTCGTATCAGTTATTCAGAATGGGATGAACCCGGTCTTTCCGAATAACTCGCGTATATTTTAAATAAGTGTTACACAAACACAACATACGCCTCATTCCAATTCATTAGTCACTAACCGTAAATTAATCAAGAGAATAATTCCCCAAATATTAACCCCGAAGGCCGAAACCAACATCAGATCAATATCCAGAAAACCATTCTACTTAGCTAACCGACAGTTAGTTTCTAAATTTCACGTTCAAATCTAATTAAAGATTTAACTATCGCCTGGAGCAAAACTGGTGATACTCCATTCTCGATCTTTTCAATCTAATTAAAGATTCATTAAAACTCCACTTAGTTTTAATCTGTGACTGGGTTAAAGAATCAGTGTCATTTAAAACACGGTTCACGATAAACCCAAAGTCACATCCCATTAATTATCGGGTTAAAGAACAAGTGTTATTTAAAACACTGTTCACGATAAACCCAAAAATCAATATCCATTCAATTCCAATTAAATATCATTTAATTGGTACACTTCATTAAATCTAAATAAAAAGATTTAATCTTTTCTCAACTGGGTTCAAGAACAGTGTTAGTGAAGACACCATTCACGACAAACCCAAATCACATTCATTAATTATCGGGTTAAAGAACAAGTGTTATTTAAAACACTGTTCACGATAAACCCAAAAATCAATATCAATTCAATTCCAATTAAATATTATTTAATTGGTACACTTCATTAAATCTAAATAAAAAGATTTAATCATTTCTCAACTGGGTTCAAGAACAGTGTTAGTGAAGACACCATTCACGACAAACCCAAATCACATTCATTAATTATCGGGTTAAAGAACAAGTGTTATTTAAAACACTGTTCACGATAAACCCAAAAATCTATATCGATTCAATTCCAATTAAATGTTATTTAATTGGTACACTTCATTAAATCTAAATAAAAAGATTTAATCTTTTCTCAACTGGGTTCAAGAACAGTGTTAGTGAAGACACCATTCACGACAAACCCAAATCACATTCATTAATTATCGGGTTAAAGAACAAGTGTTATTTAAAACACTGTTCACGATAAACCCAAAAATCAATATCAATTCAATTCCAATTAAATATTATTTAATTGGTACACTTCATTAAATCTAAATAAAAAGATTTAATCATTTCTCAACTGGGTTCAAGAACAGTGTTAGTGAAGACACCATTCACGACAAACCCAAATCACATTCATTAATTATCGGGTTAAAGAACAAGTGTTATTTAAAACACTGTTCACGATAAACCCAAAAATCTATATCGATTCAATTCCAATTAAATGTTATTTAATTGGTACACTTCATTAAATCTAAATAAAAAGATTTAATCTTTTCTCAACTGGGTTCAAGAACAGCGTTAGTGAAGACACCATTCACGACAAACCCAAATCACATTCGATACTCAATACAAGGCTCTGAATAGAAAATATATCGGCTTATATTCAATATCGAATTCTACGACTAACAAATGTCGTATTGGAAATAACGATATAAATATATATCTTTCAAATTTCCATAACCACACCTGTATAATCACGAATTCCAACATCGAAATATTCCGAAGACAATTTCGATTCAAATCCACTCCAATGCAATCATTGGAAATTTTGGTTATTTTCAAAACCCTTTTCAAATTCAATTTATTTATTTAAAAATAAATAGAATTATAATTCTAGTTCAAAACTAGTTCATTTCGATAAAAATCTATTTTTATCTTTTCAAATATGGAGTTTTTCATCCCAAACTTTCACAAATCATTTCTTATGATTTTACACAAATTATTACTATTTTTAATAATTTTATCAAGGCCCGTACAGTCGATTTCCAACAACGGCCATCGAACTGCACTTACAGCGACCTTTTTCGAATTTGATTTGGACGTATCTCCAAATCCAACCGTTAGATTTCAAATTTCTAACATTCATTAGAAAGCTCTTTTCGATACGAACCCAACGGTTCCGGTTTTAGGAGAATCCGACGGTCGGATCTCCCGTAATGTCCGTTTGAAATAAATGGTCGAAATTCGCGAACTGCCGCGGCGCGGCGCGTTCTATTCAGGCCATTATATTATATATATAATATATATAATATATACTTCGTCGATTTCTATTTAAAACGAATTATATAAATAGTTTTAAATTCGTTTCAAAAGCAATTTCAACCTCCTTTTCAATTCAAATCAAAATTGAATTCTTCTTTATAAATTCGTTTCAAAATTCATTTCTATTCAATTCAAATTTCAATTCAATTTGAATCCATTTCAATTCGTTTTCAATTCAATTCTTTTCGAAATCGTTTTCAATTCAATTCATTTCGAAATCGTTTTCAATTCAATTCATTTCGAAATCGTTTTCAATTCAATTCATTTCGAAATCGTTTTCAATTCAATTCATTTCGAAATATTCGATTTCGAAATCACTTTTCAATATTCATTTTAAAATGAATAAAATCGATATAAATATCGTTCACGTCAAAATGGCGTCAATCTAATCAACACGGCTTCATATATTGATATTTTCAAATATTCCATTTCGAATATTTCTATTTCAAATATTTCTATTTTAAAACTGGAATGAGGCCCAAACAATTACCATATAAAGTTAATTATATGGATTTTCATACAACACATGTATAATAGCATTGAAAAATAATCAACCATCAACCAAAGTGCACTACACTGTATAAGCATCAAATAAAGATATCTAACGCTTATAACAGCCTGTCAATCAATCGATCGACATATTTAATCAATCAGGATGAGTGAACTTCATATTTCATCCCAACACCCGTGTGGGGTTTCAAACAATCAAACACAGATTCTAGTTGTGCAGTTGGGCGATGTGTAAAATTTATCGTCCCAATCAATGTCATTCAAATAAGTGTTCATAAACAAACCGTCTGGTTTGTAAATGAATATTTATTTATTCACTTCACTATTTTCATATTCACGTTAAAAATTATATTTTTAACGATAAAACATTTTATTTCAACCTATGAATTTCTATTCAATTCATTTATTCAATAAAATGATATTTTTATTTTTCTAACATATTTTAGAAAATTTCGGCGGCATAACGGCACGATACTAAAAACGGGATAAGGCCTAGCCTTGTCCCCGGTCTAGTGAAGGCCCACGCCATTCACATATCAATCAAATTAATTCGCTATGCAAACCACAAAATTTGGAGTAAGAGTCTAACCTAGCCTTACTCCTTCGCCTTATAACGGCGCACGTCTAATCCTAACCAATTTATCGATTCGATTATTCACACCACAAACCACATTCAAACCAATATCGCAATCAATAACCAAACAGCCAAACAAACAAGTCCATGGTCTGTGGACGATTGTGTCGGGTGCTACTAAGCACCGTCTGCATCCTAGTATATATATATAACTAGAAAAGAAATCCAAAGGTGAGGAATTCTCACAAATAGCTATCCAGCTCCACGGCACTTCATTGATGGAAATCTTCATCGCTATCGCATCTTCGTCGCTGTAGCCACTACATATGTAAAAATCGAATTTTTGTTTCAAAGTTCAATAGATAAAAATCGAATTTTTATTTCAACGTTCAATAGATAAAAATCGAATTTTTGTTTCAAAGTTCAATAGATAAAAATCGAATTTTTGTTTCAAAGTTCAATAGATAAAAATCGAATTTTTGTTTCAAAGTTCAATATATAAAAATCGAATTTTTATTTCAACAATATAAAAGATTATATTTTTCATAACTTTACAACATAATTAAAAATTCAGTTTTTCTGCTTCTTTAAAAATTCCAGTTTTACTTTTTTATAAATTTCAGTTTTAAACTTCTTTTAAAAATTCCAGTTTTACCTTTTTATAAATTTCAGTTTTAAACTTCTTTAAAAATTCCAGTTTTACTTTTTTATAAATTTCAGTTTTAAACTTCTTTTAAAAATTCCAGTTTTACTTTTTTATAAATTTCAGTTTTAAACTTCTTTTAAAAATTCCAGTTTTACCTTTTTATAAATTTCAGTTTTAAACTTCTTTAAAAATTCCAGTTTTACCTTTTTATAAATTTCAGTTTTAAACTTCTTTTAAAAATTCCAGTTTTACCTTTTTATAAATTTCAGTTTTAAACTTCTTTTAAAAATTCCAGTTTTACCTTTTTATAAATTTCAGTTTTAAACTATTTATCAAAGAAACTGACTTTTATATTTATAAAATTAATTACATAGAAAATAAATAAACAAAAAATAAAAATAGAAATAAGCTCACCAGAAAAAGTCTGGAATCCTCGTTCCTCTTCAATCAAATACTGGGACTAGCAAAACCCGTCGCCTCTCTTAGGGCAACCTACCGCACCCACCTCCGATGATCGGAGGGTCTTCCGCCACCACCAAGGGAGGCGCCCCAGTCCCCTCCGCCACTTCCCTTAACCCCATCCAGTTCGGTGGTGTCTCGAGCTCGCGTGAAGGCCGGGTTTGTGGATCGTGCGTGATGTTGAAGCGAGGAAGGGGACGGTGGAGAATGGAATCGCAAAGGAGGAGGAGGCGTGGGGGTAGATCGATGTCGGCGGTGCGGTGGAGGGGGAGAACGTCGGCCATTTTCAGATGTGGGGAATCGATTTTCTGGTTTGAGGAAAATGAAGAAGGGTAGGGGTTAAATGTAAATTTATATATATATATATATATATTAATTAATTCTCCTCCTAGTTGACTTTTTGATCGAACCCTAATCGAGACCCAACGACGGTCGCCCCTAGCTAATTACCCTCATTCTGAACACAATGGGATATGCTGCGTAACCCAACTCGGCTGTTACGATCAGTTTCCGTTTAAATTAACATTTAAATCCTTATATTGAATTTTAAACGTACATTTCAAATTACCGGGGTCGCATACGAACTCGAAAAATTCCAGAAAAATATTTTCTAGCTTCGTATTGACGATACGGTCCTAACAAAACTAGTTTCGTTGAATTCCGAGACCGTTGGAAAAATGGCCAATTTCCAGTCGATTAAAATCAACTGAAACTGGTCAAACGCGTTTTCCTTTGCCACGCTCACATATGGATTCGAAAAATTATGAAATTTAAAACCTAGCAATAACTTGACACTGCGGACCCAACAAAACTGGTTTCGTCGAAATCCGAGGTCATTTGCAAAATGTCCATTTTTAAGGGCCTGAATTCCATAGCGACTATTCAGAATTTTCAACTGGACATAACTTTTGATTCCCGATATGAAATCTTGATTTTTCGGATTCGTTGGAAAGATATTCACAATTAGATCCCATTATTTTTGGTTTCACTAAAATCCGGATTGTTTTGCACCCGGTACATTCAATTGAAGTTTGAAATCGAATTATCGAACTACCGCGCCATTTTCAATTCTATTTATAATTATATATAAATATTTATATTCTAACGACGACGCGTATAATATATACGTCGAATTATATTCCAAACAAATTTCTCGTCAATATTATTTAAAATAATTCATTTTAAATAATCAAAATTCGCTAAAATTGCCAAAATAAAAATTTTAAACTGGCCCAGATTTTACGGGTTGTTACAATCTCCCCCACTTAAAACTTTTCGTCCCCGAAAAGGAACAAAGTCGAAAGTGGTTTGATTATTTCAACTCTACGTTCGATCAGGCTTCCATTCTCCAACTCTTTAGTTTCTGAGAATTTTCAAAATTTCAAAAATTTGGCTAACACCCTAAATTTTCGAAAAATTTCGCCATAACCTCCCCTGCAATGGGAGCATCGGGGAATTTCAAATAGCTTCCCCGGTCCTTCAGATCTCAAAAAGAAAAAGAAAAAGCCAAGCGGCTAGCCAATAGGCTCACAAAATCATCATCACCCAAACAAAACAGGAAATTATGTAGTAAACATGTACCTATTTGTCGGGCAAACAAATTTTATTCTCTGCTCTAGCCTCCTTGCTATGACCTGTTCAATATAAGCATATGTATATGCAAGCAGATGCAACCAATTTTCAATACAACTCAATATTCGGTTCAATTAGGCTAAATGGCTAAAAATTAGCAAACAAATAAACAAACAACACAAACATCAATCAATTAGTGAATTTAACGTTTTCAAATTGATAACTTTGATATATAGTCAAAAATCATGTTTTTGATGCCAGATCACAACAATTAGCCCTATCTAATTTTGGTTCTCACACCAGTCAATAGGAAATATATAGATGTTACACGTTCGTCACTCGAATATAAACTCTGATGATGATATATCAATCATCAGAATCACCCCCGGGCGACTAGAGTGTGATTCTATATCTATCCAGTATATTAAAACTTCAAATATACGTTTGCAAGGCGTATATGCAAAATCTTTATATACTGGACTGTCCTAATCAATATAAATAAATAATCAAATACGAATAAGTGATTTAAATTTTCAAAACAAAAATTTGTTTTCATTTAAAAATATACTCTTCACACTCGTTCTAGGATACTACTGATCCCATCTCTAACGAGTCATTCTAATTGGATATTACTAATCCAATTATCTGATGAATTCTTTCGTATGGTTCTAATGTGCCTTGTTCTCTGAGCTTTGTAAACCAAAGCTCTGATACCAAATGTAAAGACCCGCAACTTCCCCGTAAAGGAAAGCGTCGGATAGTTCGAGAACAAACCACAACAGAACGCATATAAAAGAACATTTCATTGTATATAACAACAATGCATCAGATTACAAGAATATACAGAGTATAAATAAATATTACACAGAATTATCAGAGATTTAAATTACATTTAAATACATAGCAGCGGAAAAGTAATACAAACACAACTAGAAGAAGATATACGGATACAAAGCTTTCCGGATATCGTTCCAGCTGTAAACCAGGATCCTGTGAATATAAATCTGCAAAACCAAAACTACTAGCTGCCCGTGTCGAAAATAGGGGCACCCAGAGTTTAGGTTAAAACAATAAACTCCAGGTCAGTCATGTGACTGGTGTGAGAACTAAAACAGTTAATCTTTATTTCAAAGTTAGGTAAATCAAGGGACCACGCCGTATAACACGGAACGGGTTTCCTCCCAAGAATACCAGTGCATAAAACAAACAGCGCAATGCTAAATAAAGAAAAATGAAGCTGTTATAAGACCCAGGTCCCATCACACAATGCAACGCAGTCGAGGATAGGGTTTTCCCTTATAACAGCCAAAGAATGCTTGATACGTTTAAAACAAATCATTTGATACTATTATAAGTGCATAGTGTATAAAACACTTCAAATCATAAGTATCAATCATAGGCGGCATGAACGGCCCATAACACTATGTCGCCATATATAGGTTTACAATCAAAACCGCAAATGTCGTATTGGAAGTTGGGTTATCATTTATGGTATGAACCGAGGCTAGGGGCAAGATCCTCAATGATTCGAGACTGCCTAGCCCGAGTCTCAGGCAAGCGCGCAGGCAAGCCATGGAGCGACAGGGCCGGTCCACCGATGTGGATTATTATACCTGAGCACTACGTTTCGCCGCCCTTTGGGGCGTAAGCGAGCCAACTAAATGACTCCATCGGTTCGAGAACGACCGATCAATCCGAGGCGCCTCGCAACAGCAACAACAACATAAGTCAAACTCGTCAGGGCGTGTAAAACCACTGACGCCACTT
The DNA here is from genome assembly GCA_030737875.1 of Allium sativum. NCBI lineage: Eukaryota > Viridiplantae > Streptophyta > Magnoliopsida > Asparagales > Amaryllidaceae > Allium > Allium sativum. Next base: position 543,650,337 of record CM060922.1, read on the forward strand.
TTAGCTAGGAGGAAACGTATGCCCTCCCTGAGGTCCGTCTCCCGTTTTTGATTCATACCGGGTGTGATACTCGCGAATCAACGTTACACAAAGCTACGCCACAAAGGCCGTGCTTCGATCATCAACCACAAGACTTTGCTTTTCAACAGAAGCCTTGATCATTTGCCACTTAAGCATGCCACACAGGCAATTCACTCCATGCGATTGATATCCATCAATATATAACCCCTGAGCTCGTACGTCTCAGAGAAGGGCGTTAAGCAAGAGAATAAATTCTCCGCCGCCAAACAGATATATATTTAATAGAGATCAATCACACGGACTAAAATCCAATGTCAGACACACAGTCCATTTACAAGTCCGTTCTGGGTCTGAACGAAACCGGAGGCACCTAGTACCCCGCATATCCATCGATCTCCAAGTACGTCTGGACGATCACTAACTGTTTCCATCTTCTTGGGTGTACAGCCCAATCAAGATCATCAGTTATCACCCAAACGACGTGAAAACCTCCGGTCTTCGACCATCGTCTTCATCTTCGACTTATCGTCGTATCAGTTATTCAGAATGGGATGAACCCGGTCTTTCCGAATAACTCGCGTATATTTTAAATAAGTGTTACACAAACACAACATACGCCTCATTCCAATTCATTAGTCACTAACCGTAAATTAATCAAGAGAATAATTCCCCAAATATTAACCCCGAAGGCCGAAACCAACATCAGATCAATATCCAGAAAACCATTCTACTTAGCTAACCGACAGTTAGTTTCTAAATTTCACGTTCAAATCTAATTAAAGATTTAACTATCGCCTGGAGCAAAACTGGTGATACTCCATTCTCGATCTTTTCAATCTAATTAAAGATTCATTAAAACTCCACTTAGTTTTAATCTGTGACTGGGTTAAAGAATCAGTGTCATTTAAAACACGGTTCACGATAAACCCAAAGTCACATCCCATTAATTATCGGGTTAAAGAACAAGTGTTATTTAAAACACTGTTCACGATAAACCCAAAAATCAATATCCATTCAATTCCAATTAAATATCATTTAATTGGTACACTTCATTAAATCTAAATAAAAAGATTTAATCTTTTCTCAACTGGGTTCAAGAACAGTGTTAGTGAAGACACCATTCACGACAAACCCAAATCACATTCATTAATTATCGGGTTAAAGAACAAGTGTTATTTAAAACACTGTTCACGATAAACCCAAAAATCAATATCAATTCAATTCCAATTAAATATTATTTAATTGGTACACTTCATTAAATCTAAATAAAAAGATTTAATCATTTCTCAACTGGGTTCAAGAACAGTGTTAGTGAAGACACCATTCACGACAAACCCAAATCACATTCATTAATTATCGGGTTAAAGAACAAGTGTTATTTAAAACACTGTTCACGATAAACCCAAAAATCTATATCGATTCAATTCCAATTAAATGTTATTTAATTGGTACACTTCATTAAATCTAAATAAAAAGATTTAATCTTTTCTCAACTGGGTTCAAGAACAGTGTTAGTGAAGACACCATTCACGACAAACCCAAATCACATTCATTAATTATCGGGTTAAAGAACAAGTGTTATTTAAAACACTGTTCACGATAAACCCAAAAATCAATATCAATTCAATTCCAATTAAATATTATTTAATTGGTACACTTCATTAAACCTAAATAAAAAGATTTAATCATTTCTCAACTGGGTTCAAGAACAGTGTTAGTGAAGACACCATTCACGACAAACCCAAATCACATTCATTAATTATCGGGTTAAAGAACAAGTGTTATTTAAAACACTGTTCACGATAAACCCAAAAATCTATATCGATTCAATTCCAATTAAATGTTATTTAATTGGTACACTTCATTAAATCTAAATAAAAAGATTTAATCTTTTCTCAACTGGGTTCAAGAACAGCGTTAGTGAAGACACCATTCACGACAAACCCAAATCACATTCGATACTCAATACAAGGCTCTGAATAGAAAATATATCGGCTTATATTCAATATCGAATTCTACGACTAACAAATGTCGTATTGGAAATAACGATATAAATATATATCTTTCAAATTTCCATAACCACACCTGTATAATCACGAATTCCAACATCGAAATATTCCGAAGACAATTTCGATTCAAATCCACTCCAATGCAATCATTGGAAATTTTGGTTATTTTCAAAACCCTTTTCAAATTCAATTTATTTATTTAAAAATAAATAGAATTATAATTCTAGTTCAAAACTAGTTCATTTCGATAAAAATCTATTTTTATCTTTTCAAATATGGAGTTTTTCATCCCAAACTTTCACAAATCATTTCTTATGATTTTACACAAATTATTACTATTTTTAATAATTTTATCAAGGCCCGTACAGTCGATTTCCAACAACGGCCATCGAACTGCACTTACAGCGACCTTTTTCGAATTTGATTTGGACGTATCTCCAAATCCAACCGTTAGATTTCAAATTTCTAACATTCATTAGAAAGCTCTTTTCGATACGAACCCAACGGTTCCGGTTTTAGGAGAATCCGACGGTCGGATCTCCCGTAATGTCCGTTTGAAATAAATGGTCGAAATTCGCGAACTGCCGCGGCGCGGCGCGTTCTATTCAGGCCATTATATTATATATATAATATATATAATATATACTTCGTCGATTTCTATTTAAAACGAATTATATAAATAGTTTTAAATTCGTTTCAAAAGCAATTTCAACCTCCTTTTCAATTCAAATCAAAATTGAATTCTTCTTTATAAATTCGTTTCAAAATTCATTTCTATTCAATTCAAATTTCAATTCAATTTGAATCCATTTCAATTCGTTTTCAATTCAATTCTTTTCGAAATCGTTTTCAATTCAATTCATTTCGAAATCGTTTTCAATTCAATTCATTTCGAAATCGTTTTCAATTCAATTCATTTCGAAATCGTTTTCAATTCAATTCATTTCGAAATATTCGATTTCGAAATCACTTTTCAATATTCATTTTAAAATGAATAAAATCGATATAAATATCGTTCACGTCAAAATGGCGTCAATCTAATCAACACGGCTTCATATATTGATATTTTCAAATATTCCATTTCGAATATTTCTATTTCAAATATTTCTATTTTAAAACTGGAATGAGGCCCAAACAATTACCATATAAAGTTAATTATATGGATTTTCATACAACACATGTATAATAGCATTGAAAAATAATCAACCATCAACCAAAGTGCACTACACTGTATAAGCATCAAATAAAGATATCTAACGCTTATAACAGCCTGTCAATCAATCGATCGACATATTTAATCAATCAGGATGAGTGAACTTCATATTTCATCCCAACACCCGTGTGGGGTTTCAAACAATCAAACACAGATTCTAGTTGTGCAGTTGGGCGATGTGTAAAATTTATCGTCCCAATCAATGTCATTCAAATAAGTGTTCATAAACAAACCGTCTGGTTTGTAAATGAATATTTATTTATTCACTTCACTATTTTCATATTCACGTTAAAAATTATATTTTTAACGATAAAACATTTTATTTCAACCTATGAATTTCTATTCAATTCATTTATTCAATAAAATGATATTTTTATTTTTCTAACATATTTTAGAAAATTTCGGCGGCATAACGGCACGATACTAAAAACGGGATAAGGCCTAGCCTTGTCCCCGGTCTAGTGAAGGCCCACGCCATTCACATATCAATCAAATTAATTCGCTATGCAAACCACAAAATTTGGAGTAAGAGTCTAACCTAGCCTTACTCCTTCGCCTTATAACGGCGCACGTCTAATCCTAACCAATTTATCGATTCGATTATTCACACCACAAACCACATTCAAACCAATATCGCAATCAATAACCAAACAGCCAAACAAACAAGTCCATGGTCTGTGGACGAATGTGTCGGGTGCTACTAAGCACCGTCTGCATCCTAGTATATATATATAACTAGAAAAGAAATCCAAAGGTGAGGAATTCTCACAAATAGCTATCCAGCTCCACGGCACTTCATTGATGGAAATCTTCATCGCTATCGCATCTTCGTCGCTGTAGCCACTACATATGTAAAAATCGAATTTTTGTTTCAAAGTTCAATAGATAAAAATCGAATTTTTATTTCAACGTTCAATAGATAAAAATCGAATTTTTGTTTCAAAGTTCAATAGATAAAAATCGAATTTTTGTTTCAAAGTTCAATAGATAAAAATCGAATTTTTGTTTCAAAGTTCAATATATAAAAATCGAATTTTTATTTCAACAATATAAAAGATTATATTTTTCATAACTTTACAACATAATTAAAAATTCAGTTTTTCTGCTTCTTTAAAAATTCCAGTTTTACTTTTTTATAAATTTCAGTTTTAAACTTCTTTTAAAAATTCCAGTTTTACCTTTTTATAAATTTCAGTTTTAAACTTCTTTAAAAATTCCAGTTTTACTTTTTTATAAATTTCAGTTTTAAACTTCTTTTAAAAATTCCAGTTTTACTTTTTTATAAATTTCAGTTTTAAACTTCTTTTAAAAATTCCAGTTTTACCTTTTTATAAATTTCAGTTTTAAACTTCTTTAAAAATTCCAGTTTTACCTTTTTATAAATTTCAGTTTTAAACTTCTTTTAAAAATTCCAGTTTTACCTTTTTATAAATTTCAGTTTTAAACTTCTTTTAAAAATTCCAGTTTTACCTTTTTATAAATTTCAGTTTTAAACTATTTATCAAAGAAACTGACTTTTATATTTATAAAATTAATTACATAGAAAATAAATAAACAAAAAATAAAAATAGAAATAAGCTCACCAGAAAAAGTCTGGAATCCTCGTTCCTCTTCAATCAAATACTGGGACTAGCAAAACCCGTCGCCTCTCTTAGGGCAACCTACCGCACCCACCTCCGATGATCGGAGGGTCTTCCGCCACCACCAAGGGAGGCGCCCCAGTCCCCTCCGCCACTTCCCTTAACCCCATCCAGTTCGGTGGTGTCTCGAGCTCGCGTGAAGGCCGGGTTTGTGGATCGTGCGTGATGTTGAAGCGAGGAAGGGGACGGTGGAGAATGGAATCGCAAAGGAGGAGGAGGCGTGGGGGTAGATCGATGTCGGCGGTGCGGTGGAGGGGGAGAACGTCGGCCATTTTCAGATGTGGGGAATCGATTTTCTGGTTTGAGGAAAATGAAGAAGGGTAGGGGTTAAATGTAAATTTATATTTATATATATATATATATATATTAATTAATTCTCCTCCTAGTTGACTTTTTGATCGAACCCTAATCGAGACCCAACGACGGTCGCCCCTAGCTAATTACCCTCATTCTGAACACAATGGGATATGCTGCGTAACCCAACTCGGCTGTTACGATCAGTTTCCGTTTAAATTAACATTTAAATCCTTATATTGAATTTTAAACGTACATTTCAAATTACCGGGGTCGCATACGAACTCGAAAAATTCCAGAAAAATATTTTCTAGCTTCGTATTGACGATACGGTCCTAACAAAACTAGTTTCGTTGAATTCCGAGACCGTTGGAAAAATGGCCAATTTCCAGTCGATTAAAATCAACTGAAACTGGTCAAACGCGTTTTCCTTTGCCACGCTCACATATGGATTCGAAAAATTATGAAATTTAAAACCTAGCAATAACTTGACACTGCGGACCCAACAAAACTGGTTTCGTCGAAATCCGAGGTCATTTGCAAAATGTCCATTTTTAAGGGCCTGAATTCCATAGCGACTATTCAGAATTTTCAACTGGACATAACTTTTGATTCCCGATATGAAATCTTGATTTTTCGGATTCGTTGGAAAGATATTCACAATTAGATCCCATTATTTTTGGTTTCACTAAAATCCGGATTGTTTTGCACCCGGTACATTCAATTGAAGTTTGAAATCGAATTATCGAACTACCGCGCCATTTTCAATTCTATTTATAATTATATATAAATATTTATATTCTAACGACGACGCGTATAATATATACGTCGAATTATATTCCAAACAAATTTCTCGTCAATATTATTTAAAATAATTCATTTTAAATAATCAAAATTCGCTAAAATTGCCAAAATAAAAATTTTAAACTGGCCCAGATTTTACGGGTTGTTACACCGCTCAAAGCCGACAAAAGAGCTATGCTGATAGAAGAAGAAGAGATATATCCTTTGCTGTTGGCGACTATGTATATTTGAAAGTATCGCCGATGAGAGGAGTTATCTGGTTCGGTAAAACTAGAAAGTTAGCGCCCAAGTTCATTGGTCCGTTTCCTATTCTGGAACGGATCGGAACTCTCGCTTATAGGGTTAAATTGCCTGACTGGTTGCCTGGAGTTCATGATGTATTTCATATATCTCAACTTCGAAAGCACATTTATGACCCAGACTTGATCGTGGAAGAAGCAGCCCAACAGGATATTGAAATTACTCCAGAATTAGCTGTGAGGAGAGAGCCGCTAAAGATCATCGGCAAAGAAACCAAAGAGCTGAGGAAAAAGAAGGTTCACTTAGTCAAAGTGCAATGGAGTGGAGATCTGCGAGATTGTACTTGGGAAACTGAGGAGAGCATTCAGAAAGCTTATCCTAGATGCCGATTGGATATCTCTGATTGACTCTGGTGCAAGGTATATTTACCATACTTTGCATCACCATTTAATTCTCTACTCTGTTGTTATTTTCTTTCCATGGATGTGCACTTTTAACTCTATAGTCTGAATGATTTTAAAAGAATATAGGAACTAATTTGTATGATTTTGAAAAGTTGAAAACAATTGGATTGGTTGTTGTGTTGTGTGATTGTAGATTTATCAAACCACTTTCGACTTTGTTCCTTTTCGGGGACGAAAAGTTTTAAGTGGGGGAGATTGTAACGACCCAAAAAATCTGAACCAATTTAAATTTTTTAAATTGGCTAAAATAATGGATTTTAAATATTTAAAATAAATATTTTAAATAATAGAGATGAAAAGTGAGTTGAATCGACAATTGAAAACGAATATAATTAATTATAATTATAAACAAGGACTGAAATGGCGCTGCAGTTTCAAAAATTGAATTTAAACTTTGTCGGACTGTACCGGGTGCAAAACAAAACGGATTTTAGTGAAACCAAAAATATTTAAATCTGTTAGTGAATACCTTTCTAACGAATCTGAAAAATCGAATTTTCATAGCGGAAAGAAAAAGTTATGGCCAAATGAATTTTCAGAAAGGTCGCTATGGAATTTATATAGCCCGTGAAATTGGCCATTTTGCATACGACCTCGGAATTCGACGAAACCACTTTTGTTGGTTCCGGTATGTGAAGTTATTGCTAGGTTTCAAAATTCATAATTTTTGAAGCTAGTATGTGAGCGTGGCAAAAGAAAACGTGTTTTGATCAATTACAGTTAAACTAGATCGACCAGAAATGGGCATTTTTGCAAACGGTCTCAGAATTCGACGAAACTAGTTTTGTTAGGACTGTATCGTCAAAACATAACTAGATTTATTTTTCTGGAATTTTTCGAATCAGTTTGTGGCCCTGAAAAATTGAAATGTACGTTCAAATTAAATATTGAAAGTTTTATATTTTAATTTGAAGAATAACTGACTGTAACAGTCGAATTGGCCTACGAAACATATCCCATTGTGTCTGGGATGCGGGTAATTAGCTAGGGGCGACAGTCGTTGGGTTTGAAAAGGAGTTCGTTTAAGAAAAATTCTATTTTTTAATTAAATATATATCGACCAATCACAAAATTCCATTCATTATTTAAAAAAAAAATCAAAAAAGTCCCTGTCGCTCTAGCGATTGAACGACGCCTGTAGCTCCTCCTTTCCCAGCCCTTTTCCCACCGCCACAGGCCACGCCCGCCTCCGCCACCACCTGGAATCGAAAGGCCTCCTTCTCCTCATTAAATCCATACCAGCACCACCCACCATCGGCGCCCCTAGCTCGAGAATCGAGCCCTTAAAGTTGCGCCGCCTCGCGCCCGATTCCGTCCGCCTGCCGCCGTCGAACTGGTGATGGTTGGTGGCGCCAGGAAGCCCGCTCCTCCCTCTACAACGTAGTGCAGTCTGATTCTCCCCTCGAGCTTCGGATTGAGCGAAAGATTCAAACCTAATTTTGAATCAAAGGGCTGAGGTACGACTTTGAATATCTGAATTGATTTCGACACCTTTAAAGTGTCGCAAACTTTGATTTCACGAGAAAAATCATATCTTTTTCCTATGTAGTCGAAATCCAGTGAAATAAGAGACATCAGGACCATGAGGATGTCTTCTACATTCCAGAAAAGACCGCATATTTTTCTGAGCTTGCTACTATTTTTGGCAACGTGAAAAGAAATGTGAGATTTCTAATTTATAAACGATATGGATACATGACGATGTATAAATTATATAGTCGATGTATGAGTTATATAAGCGTTGTATACCTCATGTATAAGCGTTGTATAAGTTGTACGTTCGATGTATAAGTTATATATGCGTTGTAAAAATTATATATGTGTTGAAATAGAAGTGAATTGCTATATATATATATATATATATATATATATATATATATACACGCCCCTCGTCCACAAACCATGGACGATATTTATTGGTTGTGATTGGTGTGAAAATTGATTGATAGCGAATGGTTGATTGGGATTGTTTGTGGTCAATATTGATTGACTGTGGTTGAAAAATACCCATTTGTGGTTGAGAAATATTTGGTTGAAACCACATAGGATTACTTTGTGGAAATGAAATAAATATAAGTAAATTGTCTAGTGTAAATCTGAGTTTGGTGAAAACAGTGTTTGAGATACACTTTGAGATGTTGTATCTTGCTCATTTCATATCGCAATCTTGTTAATTTTTTTTGATGCTAGTGTATACGCACGTCGATCTTTAGGTCATTCCGACCATTGTAGCTACCTTGAACATGTCACCGAAGTTTGCAATCGGAGTGGAAATGCTCAATGGGTAAATTTCGATGCCCATGTCGAATTGGAGGAGAGAAGAGGCCGACCCGACCTCAGTAATTTGTGGTCAGACATTTTTTTTTATTCAGTAGCATTTGATTATATGAATGTGGCTTTGGAGGCTTGATTTTTGCATTTTAATTGCTCCTAATGATGGTTTTTAAGTGTTTGGATCTTATGAATTTAGATTGTTTTGATTCAATTTTCAATAAGCCTACATCTACAATCAATTTGAGCTCGAATTGACATGTTTTTAGGTGTATTTTGTGCTTGTTGATATGAGTTATTTCATGAGACTTTTGACACAATCCACGTTTTATAAAACAATTTTAGTAAGGAATATATATATACACACACACACACATTTCGCTTTGAGAAAAATGCTTTTCAATGTTCTGTTTATTGAAAATAAAATTGTCCAAAAGTTATACTATATACAATAATTTTCAATGTAGATAGATTTTTAAAGAAACAAATCAAATGATTTCAAAATTGTTTTACATACTTGTTTTGCCAAATCTAAGTATTTTCCATATATAAAATCACACAACCTTACACCCCTTCGGGAAGACGAAATTGTGACTAAACGATTTGGTAAACCTCGTGGTATGGGATACAAAGGCATATTATATTGGCTAAATCCAGACTTGTCCAATTGAAGTTATTGTTTTCAGTGTGGAATCTATTGTTTGTAAACCATAGGTGTTAATGTGTGGTACTGACGCATTGTTACCACTATTCGTGTTATTATCAGAAAATTTGTGACATATTCACGAGGTTTTTTAGCACATGAAGAACTACTTTGTTAGGTGTTAGCGGCCATGCTATAGCCATTGAAATAGCTTAGTGAAGTGTTAGTGTGATAACCCCAAACTTCTGTGGTGGGAAAGTAAGGATAATCATTTGGAATACAACATATTTACAACAATAACAGATCTCAGATAATATCGTAACACATTAACATTGCAGCGGAAAGATAAATGTCATAAACATCATAGCAACTGAACATCAGAGTACGCAATTATAGGGTCCACTTAGCAAAATAGAAAGTCTGAATAAAAGGAAATAAGTCTCAAAAGGAAATAGGTCTCAACTCCAAAACGAACATCAAAATACAAGGATGGAATAACGTCTTTAAAGAAGAAATAAAGATAAAAGAGAGGTCTTCGTCTTCTTCTCCAGCAAGCTCCAGTCCAGGAAATGTCTCTCTAAAACCTGTTACGTGGCTGCCTGTGTAAAGAGAGGGCACCCGAGTTTGCAAAGTGAAACAAACTTCGAGTCAGTCATGAGACTGGTATGAGAAATCTTTCTATACTAACTAACAATATGGCAAATCACAGGACCACGCCGCTAACGCGGAACGGGTTTACTTCATTGGATTGCCAGTACATAATTTTAATAAATTTGATACAAAATAACGCAATGACTTTTTGAAAAAATGAAATCATTATAAGACTCAAGTCCCAACACACAATGCAACGCAAACCGGAGGATAGAGTTTTACCTTATAATGATCAAACATGACTTGATACGTATAAAATAATATTTTAATATTATTATTAGTGTCAAATCAGTTTAAAATACTTCAAAGTAAATGAATCAATCCTAGACGGCATAGCTACCATATACTAAGTCGCCACATATTTATTTACAATTAAGACCATAATGTCGTATTGGAAATTTGGTTTCCGTCAAGAGTCAAGGCTAGGGGCGGTCTCATTACCGATTCGAGACACTCTAGCAAATGCCTCAGGATCACACCTATGGGCAACCCTTGGATCCTGCAGGGTCGGTCCACACCTACGTTAGTGGATTAGTTATGCCTGAACACATGTAACGACCCAGAAAATCTGAACCAATTTAATTTTTTTTAAATTGGCTAAAATAATGTATTTTAAATATTTAAAATAAATATATTAAATAATAGTAATGAAAAGTGAGTTTGAATCGATGTTTGAAAACGAATATAATTAATTATAATTATAAACAAGGCCTGAAATGGCGCTGCAGTTTCAAAAATTGAATTCAAACTTTGTCGGACTGTACTGGGTGCAAAACAAAACGGATTTTAGTGAAACCAAAAATATTTAAATCTGTTAGTGAATGCCTTTCTAACGAGTCTAAAAAATCAAATTTCTATAGCGGAAAGCAAAAGTTATGGCCAAATGAATTTTCAGAAAGGTCGCTATGGAATTTATATAGCCCGTGAAATTGGCCATTTTGCATACGACCTCGGAATTCAACGAAACCACTTTTGTTGGATCTGGGATGTGAAGTTATAGCTAGGTTTCAAATTTCATAATTTTTGAAGCTAGCATGTGAGTGTGGCAAAGGAAAACCCCTTTAAAACCCACCGGCCAATCATTTTTTTTTTAAAAAGAAAAAAAAAAAAATCCTTTTTCTCTCTCCCCGATCGAAGGCGGAAACCGTTCGAAATCTTCCCCCTCATTTTTCGATCAGTCCACGCCGAATTAGCTCGTGCCACAGTTGAACTTTTTGAAGATCTTCTCGAGATCTTCGAATCCATATAAAGTTTGGGATTTTTCATGGCCTGTGGAGAGAGAACCACCTCCCTGAAGTCGTCGACTTCAACCCGCCGCCCCGACCGCCTGGCACCATCGAGTGGGCCACCACCACCGCGCGCAGACGCGCGTCTCCCCCCTCTTCGTCGCTGTATTGGCCGATCCTCCTATCGATTCACGGTTTGATCGAAAATTGCAAACCTAGTTTTGAACCTTTCAGCTGAGGTACGACTTGTTTTATTTTCAACTGTTTTAACACCTTTAAACCGTTGCAAACTTTGAAAAATCATATCTTTTTGCTGTGTTAACGAAATTCAGTGAAACAAGAGACAGTGGACTCGTGTGGACGTCTTCTACCTTCTAGAAGAGACTGCATATTTTTCTGAGCCTTCTGCCATTTTTGGTGGAGTGGAACCCAATGTGAGATTTCTAATTTATAAACGATATGGAAAACGATGATGTATAAATTATATAGTCGATGTATGGGTTATATAAGCGTTGTAAACATCATGTATAAGCGTTGTATAAGTTGTATGTTCGATGTATAAGTTATATATGCGTTGTAAAAATTATATATCTGTTGAAATAGAAGTGAACTGCTATATATATATATGTATATATATATATATATATATACGCCCCTCGTCCACAAACCATGGACGATATTTATTGGTCGTGATTGGTGTGAAAATTGATTGATAGCGAATGGTTGATTGGGATTGTTTGTGGTTGATATTGATTGATTGTGGTTGAAAAATACCATTTGTGGTTGAGAAATAATTGGTTGAAACCACATAGGATTAGTTTGTGGAAATGAAATAAATATATACATGCCGCCTGCGTGCGAACTAGATGCATGATCCCTGTAATGACCCGCATTTGCAGAGGTATTATAATTAATTTATTTAATTATATAAATAGTGATATAGTGAATTTAATGGTCGTGGATTTAAGTAATGATGAATATTTAATTAAAATAATAATTAAATAATATATTTAATATTGAAATAATCAGAATTAGCTGAAATGACGATATGATGTGAACCAGATCATCTGTGTTATTTAATTCAGCTTGGAATTGAATTTGAATGACGAATATATTCAATCGTCGACAGTTGAACGTGTAGTTTATAATATAATTGTAAACAAGCTCGAAATGACGCCGTAATTCGTAAATTGGCAATTCGAACTTCAACTGAATGTACAAGATTCGTTTTAAGCTGGATTTCTGTGAAACAAGAAACGTGTGATGCTGGTGGAGTATATCTTTCTAGTGGAAGAGAAAAATCAGGATTTCGTCGTGTAGATTTTGAGATATGTCCAAATCAAATATTAAAATAGTCGCTATGGAATCCTTTATCGACCGTAACGGATTATTCGATATAACTAGAGATCGGGTTGGAATTTAGACAAGGTTCTTTTGGGACATAACGATAATTTAATTTTTAGAATTTTACTGTAATTTTTAATTAATTTAATAAGCAACTTTTTATTTGGGGTATTTTGCACCTTGTAATCAACATTTTAGGATTTCAAAATGTGAGCTAATCTACCGGTATTATTATATTTCTAGAGTCGGGACACCTTGCTCATCACGATGGTGTTTTTATTTCTGTTCGTAGCGGTACGTAACTATATAAATTAAAATATATGAAGAAATACACCGCCCGTTATCGAATTGAATGGTTGTAAAACGCCCATCCCTTCTGTGAAGAAAAAAGACTGAGGTGGCCTAGTTTTTGCCAACAAAACTTTCGTTGTCAAAACTAAAACCAATCGCCAATTAAAACGAATGAACCAGAAATTAGCATTCCACAAAAAAAAATCCACGTCCTGTTATTGAGGACCATAAACTAAAAATGTTTCCATCCCTTAAGACCTAACACCTCACTTCTATCTCCAGTAACAAAACGTGGCCACCCTCCTACTACATGCTACCTGTACCTCTTTTACTAACATTAGTTATAAATATACAAAGCCATTGTCTTCGTTTTTTTTCCTCCAGCGAGACTTCGTACTGGAGCTCGTAACAGCAATAATAAACAACTTCGATCTTCTATAATAAATCAGTTAATACTTAAACATGGGGTTACTGAGCTATGCATGGATGAACTCCAAAGGACGGATAGCAGCTAGTGGAAAGATTTGGTGAACTTCTGGGTAGTTTGGTGTGGGTGTGTTCGCTGTACACCGCTTGTAAGGGAAGCATCGAAGGACCGAAGTTGGATCTTGGCATGGTGGTGTGAGCAGTGGACATTGAGGGACTGAAAACTTGTGGTGAAACTAACGTGAAGGATGAGTTAAATGATGGGATTATTATGGTGGAGTGAGCAGTTAAATGGTGGGTCCCTTTCTTTGGAACGGAGGAGTTCTAGAGCATGGCAAGGAGGTTTAGTTGGGAGAGAAGCATGCGTGTTGAGGTAGGAGTGGTTTGCATGAGAAAACAGGGTCTACTGTTGGATTTTTGGTGTAGGGTGAACGAAAAGGAGAGAGTAGCGTGCATGGAAGTGGGGAGGTATTCATGTTAAAGAATATGGGGACTGTGCAGTACGGGTTTGGTGTTGGGGCATGGTGTAATGGTTGAGAGGGGGTCTTCTCGGGTCAGAAGTATCGGCAACATGAAGGAGGAGCGCCTGGAGGATGAAGGTGAGGGAAAGTCTGCTGAGGCCAATGACTGGAAAGGAGCAGAAAGTTTGTTTTGTTTTTCTCGTATGTTTTTGTTTAGTAGATAGTTTCAGGAAGTAAAAGCACGGACTAGATAATTGCCAACAAATCTTTCGCTGCATACAGTAGTTTTGCGCTCTCATTTTACTCTTTATCACTGTATCATAGAGGGAGCGATCAATGGATAAGTGATGTGATATAAGATATCAATTAAAACCAGTATCCGAGTTGAATTCTTTTGGGATGGAAAAGAGGAGGACACGTGAAGGGAGATAAATGGCAGTGTACAGTTCGTTTATGCATGGGGACATTCGTACACAGTACAATGGGGAAGACGCGATTACCTTGAACAACAATATTGCATGGGCTTTACAGGAGTTGGGCCGTAGTTGATAAGAGGTGAGCCCATATATATCGATTAAATAAAATTTCGTTTAGTTTAACATTTAATTATATACGCCAACTTCTAGCTTTAATATTTGGTACGTACATTATCAGAAATTTGAAAATTTGGATCCGTTAGGATCGTATGGACGACGACTATCAAATGGGACTGACTGGGAGTGGATTGGAGCTCATTTGAATTTATGGCGAATTAAATTGTTTGATTGAAATCAAACAAACAGTTTATCGTTCTTTAACGATGAACTGCAAATGTAAGTAAATCTCACTAACTCTGAACAGTTTATAATTTCATATTGTATTTTTAGAACTGTTAGATATTGGCTGACTGATTGTATGTTGACTGTTTGATTGAACTGCTAGTCTGTTAGTTGAATTTCTATATTGATTCTGTTTAATAGAATGTATCATATAGAACTGAAAGTGATGTTATCTATATTGTTTAACATCTGTGATGCAGGGAAACAGGTTGGAGGAATCCAACTGGATTCCTCAACATTTATTTTACTGTTTTCTTATATTGTGATATATGATGTGTTATATAATCAGTTATGGATTATGTGTGTTGGAATGATGTTGATCATTGTTATTCGATATTGTAAATATCGTAAAGACCCTGGGATGTAAAAAGAATTATTTCAATGTATATTGAAATAAAGGGACTTTATAAAATCAACAGATTTTATTAAAGGAAATATTTCGAAAGTAAATAAAAGGGAAAATGTTTTTAAAACGAATAGAGTTTTATAAAAGGGAAATCATTTGTAAAGTGAAGAACTGTTACTAAAAGTAAATCTTTATCAATGAATAGCTAATCGATGATAGTTTAATCGATTAGAGAATAAAGAACAAAGGAGTTAATCGATGTTAGTTTAATCGATTAGAGAATAAAGAATAAAGGAGTTAATCGATGTTAGTTTAATCGATTAAAGTAGAAAGTAAAAAGAGTTAATCGAATATAGTTATTCGAATAGAAGCAAATGAGTTAATCGAATATAGTTTATTCGAAGAAAGTAAAAGGAGTTGTCGAATATAGTTTATTTGAAAGGAGTTAAGTGAAATGAGTAAATCAATAGCGTTAGTCGAATAGAGTAATCCAATTGTGTTAGTCCAAATAGAGTTAATTGATAAGGGTTGATCGAATAGAGTTAAGTGAAAAGAGTCAATCGAATATAGCAATTCGAAGAGGGTTAAGTAAGGAAGTTAGTTAAAGGAATATAAAGTGAACTTTGTCTATTTCAAAATTAGAAATGTTGTTCAGTTAAGGTCTGAGAGGTAGTTCTACCCCAACTTGATTGGCTTCGTTTTAACTAAGGAATAGTTAAGGTTCGGCAGTAAAGGAAATGGTTTGAGTTGGCATAGCGATGTTTGTTTTAAACATCTGTCTAAGTCCAATGAAGAAGCTTTGGAAATGTTTTCCAAATAAGAAACCAGAAATGTTTTCTAATAAAGAAAACAAGAAATGGAAATGTTTTCCATTGTTAATAACGTATATTTTCCAAATTTAGAAAATAAGAAATACTGAATATAGGGAAACATGAGATGAAAAATGAACTAAGGAGATGAATGTTAAATGATGTTTGATATATATAATTTCCATTTGGGAATAATATCGTTGTTTGCACAGTTGTTTTTATTCGATAGTTAAATCACAGACTATCGAAGTTTTGACCATTTTAACATTGTTAATATGGAGAGACCGGTTGGATTATTATCCAAAGAACCACTCTGTATTGGCATAAGCATTGCGAATCATATATGCCAAAGGAAATTGAAGACGGAGTTATGCAAGGGCTATCCTGTTTACAGAATAGTGCCTTCGGTTCATCCTGTTCCTGGATGACTTGTATGGACGGATGTTTGACAGAGTATTTCCATACGATCACGTATATTGATTTCTCCAACCGTACCAAGAGTGGAAGCAAAGAAGGAAACTTCTTTTAGCTAACACATAATGTATGGTTGAGGACGTAAATCGGTGATTTGATGAATTTGACGATGTGGCATTCGAAGTAAATCTAATGTGATGATGAAGCGTAACCTCAAGCCTCATCAAATCGGTAAATGACAGAAATCGGGAAGGCAGCATGGCTAAGTCGGTCGCACCGAAGTAGGGTGTATAATCACCTGATCTTGAGTTTCATTTATTTCCAAAAATCTATTGTTGATGCTGTCCCATTCGGGAAACGGTTGTTGATCCTAACTATTGGTGTTAAACATTTGATACGCTCAAGCGAAATTAGTGGTCGGTCATGTGTGGCCGGGTTGCAAGATGTTCTTGTTGAACCTAGTGTATTCCTCTCTAGAGATACACTAGCGAAAGGTGTTTCCATACCTTGTCATTGTTGGAAATCCATTACCCAATACGTGCTTGCGGTTTTGATTGTATACTATATATGTAGAACGTGAGATGAAAGCGTTTCTACTAAATGATTATTATAGTTGTGGTTGATAGACATTATTATAATATCAAAAGGTTTTTGATATAAAGATATTTGGATTCTCATAAGGGAAAAACCCGTTCCGTTATGCGGCGTGGTCTTATGAGATATCGTTTACCTGTTCAACTGTTTTTAACTGTTTTACTCACACCAGTCCCATGACTGACCCGGAGTTTACTTTGTTGTTTCCCCTAAACTCTTGGGTGCCTAAATTTGTATGGGCAGTCAAGTAGTCGTGATTTTACAGATATACTGGAAGAGCTTGGAGCAGGAGGCTTCTGGATCATATAGCTATAGTTATTTCCGCTGTGTTGTAAGTGCTGTACTTTGATAATGGTATGTATATTCAAGTACCAATTTTGTATTTCAAAGTTATGTTATGAAATATATTTATTCGTTCCGCTGTGAGATTCGTGTTACTCTGATATTGTGTTCTTCTTCTTCTTCTTCTATTCTAAGTTTCTATTTTATCTTTCCTCACCCTCTAATTTCTTTCACTAATTGCCAGGATTTTTCGATGTTTTGGTTATCGACATCGTGTTTATGTTGATAACCAATGTCGCTCGAAATCCGGGTCGTTACAGTTGGTATCAGAGCTTAAGTTAAGTGAATTACCTTGGCTCTGTGGCGTGACTCGGTAGAGATAGGGTTAGTAATACCCTAGATTGAGTTTGAGTGTATATATACGAGTGAAAGTATTTGTATTTGATATAAAAAAATTGTTTTATATTGTGGAGATTCATTGGTTGAGTTGTTTATGAGTTCTGGTCGAACAGTTTGATCCACTGTATCGGTAGGAGTTACTAAACACTCGAATACGATGGGTCGGCACGATATGTTTTGAAAAGAGGGTAAATGAAAATAGTTTACCCAAAGTACGTTTTGATATATATTGGATATATTGGTTGTTATTATAATCGAGTAAGATTATAAATTAAATGGTTATGAAAATAATCAATCAGAATTCATATAAGTGAAATACGTGAAATCAGATGAGTTGAATCTGAAATTTTAAACCAGAAATTGAGTTAAAATTCTGGAAAATTGGATAAGTGTTTGTAAATGATTTGGATTAAAAATAAGGAAAATTTAAGATCCTGGGAGATTTTAAATTGTTTTACAAGCAGTGTGAATTATATTTTGAAATGAATTTCAATGTGGAAATGTTTAGAAATGGTTTTATAGTATTGAACTCACTTCGATCGCTGGAAAATAGATTCTGATGATGACAACTGCATCATCAGTATTCATTTTCGAGTTGTAAGTGACGAATTACTACCAGAGATACTGTTTTGAATTTGTTTTGGGAAAAACAAGTTGTGTTGAATTCCAAAATGGGATTTAAAATATAGAATTTGAATAGAGGAAATTCGAATATAGAAATCAAATAGAATTTGAATAAAGGAAATTCGAATATAGAAATCAAATAGAATTTGAATAGAGGAAATTCGAATATAGAAATCAAATAGAATTTGAATAGAGGAAATTCGAATATAGAAATCAAATAGAATTTGAATAGAGGAAATTCGAATATAGAAATCGAATAGAATTTGACATATGAGAAATCAAATAGAATTTGACATATGAGAAATCGAGTAGAATTTGAATAAGAGAAGTGACATAGAAATTGAATAAAGGATTTGAAAAGGAATTTGAATATTTGTAATTCAAATTGAATATAGAAACTTAAAGGAGTTTGAATATATGAAATTCAAATAGAATTTGAATTAGGAAAATTCAAATAGAGTTAAAAAGGAATTTGAATATAGGATTCAAATAGAATTCAAATGGAATTTGAATATAGCATTCAAAGGGGATTTGAGGATTTATATTCAAAATTGAATATGAAGCGTAAGTTGAAAATGGGATTTGAATAATAGAATTTGAATTTTTAAATAGATTTGAAATATTAACTTTTTTAAAAGAAATAAAAACGAGAAGTTCCTTTATAAACGAAGTTTATAAATAGTTCTTTTATAAACGAAGTTTATAAATGAAGTGAAAAGAATTATCATTGGATAATTCAGAAATAAAATACAAGTGTGAAATTGAAAGGGAAATCTATCTTCCAAAGTTAGAAATATCGATTTCAAAAGGAATTGAAATCGAGACTTATTTAAAGGAATTTGAATAAAGGAAGTTCAAACATAGAAATTGAATATAGAAATTCAAAGGGAGTTTGAATATATGAAATTCAATGGAATTGAAATAGAAATTGAATATAGAAATTCAAAGGGAGTTTGAATATATGAAATTCAATGGAAGTGATATAGAATTTGAATATAGAAATTCAAATAGAATTATATTATAGAATTGGAATATATGGAATTTGAACATAGAAATTCAAATGGGAATTATAATATAAAATTTGAATAGAAATTGAATAGAATTAACTAAGTCGAAGAGGATTAGTTAATCGAGTTTCGAATTTGAAGTTGAACTTTGAAGGGTGAATTGGATTTGTAAATGTATATTCGAAATCGAATATAGAACTTAAATTTGAAATTTGGATTCAAATTAGTTAATAAGCAAGTTAAAAATATATTTGAACATGTCATGTTCAAATATAAAAGTGAAATAGACTAAAGAGATAATTAACAAATTAATTAACGAAATTAGTTAAAACGATTGGTATAGTTAAAATAGATTGGGCAGGTATAAATATACATGAGATAGGTATGGATAATGCAAGAGTTATAAATAGATTGCTCGACAAAAGGTATGTATTTAATTCATATATGAGATTTTATGCGCCGTATCGGCTAGCCGCTTGGCTTTTTCTTTTTCTTTTGGATTGGTGAGGGCCATGGGAGGCTATTTGAAATATCCCGATGCTCCCGGTACAAAGTAGGTTATGGCAATTTTTTTTTTTTTTTGAATTTAAGGAGTTAGAATATTTTTAAGATAATCTGATAGTTAAAAATCAACGTATCGATATATATATATAGAAGTCGATAAGGAAACGAACTTAGAGATAGAATAGTAAAATCAAAAAGGAAGTATAAGAATAAAATCTAGTAAGAATAGAAAGAGGAAGCGTATACATGTTTAAAAGTGAATAAGTAGTTGTATGGTATTGATTATTCGAGTAAGTAGTCATATATGTTTTGACGTTATAAATGTTATTCAGTCAAGGTCTGAGAGGTAGTTATACCCCAACTTGATTGATTTCATTATTAACAAATAAATGGAAAGATTTCAGGCTCGAAGATCAATGTTGAATAAGAGTTAGTTGAATATAGTATTTGGGTTGTCGTAGCAATGTTTTACACAACATCCGTTTTAACCCAAATAAGTGTAAGTTCGGAAATAGAATAATAAATATTTCCTAAGTATAGAAATAAACGAGATCGGAAAAGAGATAAGTAATTGGAGTGTTTTCCAATTATAAATAGGATTATAAACGTTATTGATTTAGAAAATAAAGGAAGGCGATATTCGGAAATGTTTTCCCAATAACATAAAAGGCAAATATGGTTATTGAAAATATTTGGTTAACAAATATTGATAAAGAAATAGAGAAGTGAATTAACTAATGGAATATTAATTAAGGGCTCAGTGACATGTTCAAAAGGAAAATTTGATTTTTGAAAAGAGTAAACTGTTAAAAAAAAAAAAACTCCCTGGGAAAGACTATTTGAATTAAAAACAAATTTAATAGAAATTTGTGAAGGAAAATTTGAATTAAAGTAGAGCCAGTAAAGTGGTAACTGAGGTTGAATTAGAATGATATCAAGACAAATTAGATTGTGAGATGTAAATTTGAAGTGTGATGTGATTGAGGAGTTAAGGAATTGAAAATCAAGAATTGAACTTGAGTTGAAATGGGATTTGGCTTGGATATAAGCGAATGGTTGTGTTGGAGATAAAAGCAGATTGGAATTTGATTGGGATAACATTGGTATATGTGTGAAAACCCGTAACTTCCCCGTAAAGGAAGGTGTCGGATAGTTCGAGAACAAGCCACAACAGAACGCATATAAAAGAACATTTCATTGTATATTACAACAATGCATCAGATTACAAGAATAAACAGAGTATTAATGAATATTACACAGAAATATCAGAGATTTAAATTACATTTAAATACATAGCAGCGGAAAATAATACAATACACAAATAGAAGGAGATATACGGATACAAAGCTTTCCGGATATCGTTCCAGCTGTAAACCAGGATCCTGTGAATATAAATCTGCAAAACCAAAACTACTAGCTGCCCGTGTCAAAATAAGGGCACCCAGAGTTTAGGTTAAAACAATAAACTCCAGGTCAGTCATATGACTGGTGTGAGAACTAAAACAGTTATTATTCTTTATTTTAAAAGTTAGGTAAATCAAGGGACCACGCCGTATAACACGGAACGGGTTTCCTCCCAAGAATACTAGTGCATAAAACAAACAGCGCAATGCTAAATAAAGAAAAATGAAGCTGTTATAAGACCCAGGTCCCATCACACAATGCAACGCAGCCGAGGATAGGGCTTTCCCTTATAACAGCCAAAGAATGCTTGATACGTTTAAAACAAATCGTTTGATACTATTATAAGTGCATAGTGAATAAATCAGTTTCAAATCATAAGTATCAATCATAGGCGGCATGAGCGCCCCATCCCACTATGTCGCCATACTAGGCTCTACAAATAAAACCGCAAATGTCACGTATTTGGAAATTGGATTTCCATCTATGAACCGAGGCAAAAGATAGTCCTCAACCGATTTGAGACAATCTAGCCCATGTCTCAGGATCAGAACGCATCAACCCTTTAGATCGTCAGGGCCGGTCCACCGATGTGGATTATTATGCCTAAACACTACGTTTCTCCACCCTATGGGGTGTAAGTCTGGTCCGTCTGCCGACCAGAATGCATCGGCCGAAACCGATATAACCGAGGCGCCTCGCAACAGCAACAACCACATAAGTCAAACTCGTCAGGGCGTGTAAAACCACTGACGCCACTTCTAGCTAGAAAGAAACGCAAGTCCTCCCTGATGTCCTCTCCCGTTTTTGGTTCATACCGGGTGTGAAACTCGCGAAGTAAACGTTACACAAAGCTACGCCACGAAGGCCGTGCTTCGATCATCAACCACAAGACTTTGCTTTTCAACAGAAGCCTTGATCATTTGCCACTTAGGCATGCCACACAGGCAATTCACTCCATGCGTTTGATATCCATCAATATATAACCCCTGAGCTCGTACGTCTCAGAGAAGGGCGTTAAGCAAGAGAATAAATTCTCCGCTGCCAAACAGATATATATTTAATAGAGATCAATCACACGGACTAAAATCCAATGTCAGACACACAGTCCATTTACAAGTCCGTTCTGGGGCTGAACGAAACCGGAGGCACCTAGTACCCCGCATATCCATCGATCTCCAAGTACGTCTGGACGATCACTAACTGTTTCCATCTTCTTGGGTGTACAGCCCAATCAAGATCATCAGTAATTACCCAAACGACGTGAAGACCTCCGGTCTTCGACCATCGTCTTCATCTTCGAATTATCGTCGTATCAGTTATTCAGAATGGGATAAACCCGGTCTTTCCGAATAACTCGCGTATATTTTAAATAAGTGTTACACAAACACAACATACGCCTCATTCCAATTCATCAGTCACTAACCGTAAATTAATCAAGAGAATAACTCCCCAAATATTTACCCCGAAGGCCGAAACCAACATCAGATCAATATCCAGAAAACCATTCTGCTTAGCTTACCGACAGCTAGTTTCTAAATTTCACATTCATAGGGAAAGGTTCCCATTAATTTTATCCAAGATAAATTCCTTGAATTTATTCTTTAATCTTCTTTTGAATTTCGATTCAACTAGTCGGGATTAACGAACCTTACCGAAGTAATCATTTGTTTTAATTTCCCAATCCCAACCTATTCATCCCATGAAGTAAAAGTGGTTAGTACTTCATATCTAACACCACGGTGTTATCGGTAAATTCAATTACCATTTCACATTCAAATCTAATTAAAGATTTAACTATCGCCTGGAGTAAAACTGGTGATACTCCATTCCCGATCTTTTCAATCTAATTAAAGATTCATTAAAACTCCACTTAGTTTTAATCTTTGACTGGGTTAAAGAATCAGTGTCATTTAAAACACGGTTCACGGTAAACCCAAAATCACCTTCATTAATTATCGGGTTAAAGAACGAGTGTTATTTAAAACACTGTTCACGATAAACCCAAAAATCAATATCAATTCAATTCCAATTAAATATTATTTAATTGGTACACTTCATTAAATCTAAATGAAAAGATTTAATCTTTTCTCAACTGGGTTCAAGAACAGCGTTAGTGAAGACACCATTCACGACAAACCCAAATCACATTTGATATTCAATACAAGGCTCTGAATAGAAAATATATCGGCTTATATTCAATATCCAATTCTACGATTAACAAATGTCGTATTGGAAATAACGATATAAATATATATCTTTCAAATTTCCATAACAACATCTGTATAATCCTGAATTCCAACATCGAAATATTCCGAAGACAATTTCGATTCAAATCCACTCCAATGCAATCATTGGAAATTCTGGTTATTTTTAAAACCCTTTTCTAATTCAATTTGTTTATTTAAAAATAAATAGAATTATAATTCTAGTTCAAAACTAGTTCAATTCGATAAAAGTCTATTTTTATCTTTTCAAATATGGAGTTTTTCACCCCAAATCTTCACAAATCATTTCTTATGATTTTTCACAAATTATTACTATTTTTAATAATTTTATCAAGGTCCGTACAGTCGATTTCCATCAACGGCCATCGAACTGCACTTACAGCGACCTTTTTCAAATTTGATTTGGACATAATTCCAAATCCAACCGTTAGATTTCTAATTTCTAATATTCGTTAGAAAGCTCTTTTCGATACGAACCCAACGGTTCCTGTTTTAGGAGAATCCGACGGTCGGATCTCCCGTAATGTCCGTTTGAAATAAATGGTCGAAATTCACGAACTGCCGCGGCGCGTTCTATTCAGGCCATTATATTATATATATAATATATATTTCGTCGATTTCTATTTAAAACGAATTATATAAATAGTTTTAAATTCGTTTCAAAAGCAATTTCAACTTCCTTTTTCAATTCAAATCAAAATTGAATTCTTCTTTATAAATTCATTTTAAAATTCATTTCAATTCAATTCAAATTTCAATTCAATTTGAATTCATTTCAATTCGCTTTCAATTCAATTTGAATTCGTTTTCAATTCAATTCATTTCGAAATCGTTTTCAATTCAATTCATTTCGAAATCGTTTTCAATTCAATTCATTTCGAAATCGTTTTCAATTCAATTCATTTCGAAATCGTTTTCAATTCAATTCATTTCGAAATCGTTTTCAATTCAATTCATTTCGAAATCGTTTTCAATTCAATTCATTTCGAAATCGTTTTCAATTCAATTCATTTCGAAATCGTTTTCAATTCAATTCATTTCGAAATCGTTTCAATTCAATTCATTTCGAAATCGATATAAATATCGTTCATGTCAAAATGGCGTCAATCTAATCAACACGGCTTCATAAATTTCTATTTTCAAATATTCTATTTCAAATATTCTATTTCAAAATAGTTGTTATTATCAAAATATTTCGTTCAACACATTACCAATCTCAATGGATGAGTACTGTCAACACATGAACCTTTATTTTATATTGATAAAGATGTAAATTTTATTACTAAAATATTTCGTTCAACACATGACCAATCTCAATGGATGAGTACTGTCAACACATGAACCTTTATATTTTAATATTGATTATTTTCTAAATTGGAATGAGGCCCAATCAATCACCATATAATGTTAATTATATGGATTTTCATACATCACACGTATGTAATAGCATTGAAAAACAATCAACCATCAACCAAAGTGCACTACACTGTATAAGCATCAAATATAGATATCTAACGCTTATTACAGCCTGTCAATCAATCGATCGACATATTTAATCAATCAGGATGAGTGAACTTCAAATTTCATCCCAATACCCATGTGGGGTTTCAAACAATCAAACACAGATTTTAGTTGTGCAGTTGGGCGATGTGTAAAATTTATCGACCCAATCAATGTCTTTCAAATAGGTGTACATAAACAAACCGTCCGGTTTGTAAATGAATATTTTATTTATTCACATTCACGTTAAAAATTATGTTTTTAACGATAAAACATTTTATTTCAACATATGAATTTCTATTCAATTCATTTATTCGATAAAATGATATTTTTATTTTTCTAACTTATTTTAGAAAATTTCGGCGGTATAACGGCACGATACTAGAAACGGGACAAGGCCTAGCCTTATCTCCGGTCTAGTGAAGGCCCACGCCATTCACACATCAATCCAATCCATTCATTTCACCAAACAATTCAATTTCAATCAAATAATCTAACTAATCTATGCAACCAAACAAACAAGTCCATGGTCTGTGGACGATTGTGTCGGGTGCTACTAAGCACCGTCTGCATCCTAGTATATATATAACTAGAAAAAGAAATTGAAAGGTGAGAAATTCTCACAAATAGCTATCCTAGCTCCACGGCACTTCATTGATAGAAATCTTCATCGCTATCGCATCTTCGTCATCTTCGTTGCCCGTAGCCACTACATATATAAAAATCGAATTTTTACTTCGCTATTCAATATATAAAAATCACATTCTTACTTCGATGTTCAATATATAAAAATCACATTTTTACTTCGATGTTCAATATATAAAAAAAAATCACATTTTTACTTCGATGTTCACTATATAAAAATCACATTTTTACTTCGATGTTCACTATATAAAAATCACATTTTTACTTCGATGTTCACTATATAAAAATCACATTTTTACTTTTCTACACATATAAAGATGATATTTTTAATATTTCTATCATGTAAAAATTATATTTCTAATCCTCTACATAAACAAAAATCATATTTTTTTCATCTCCTATATAGTAAAAATTATATTTTCAATATTTTAAAAATATAAAAATCATATTTTTATAGTCTCTATATACCAAAGACTATATTTTTAATACTTTAAAAATATAAAAATCATACTTTTAATTGAATAAAAATCTATTTTACCTCTTCCTTATATAAAAAATCTCGTCTTTCGTAATTTCAAAAACATCATGCTATTCTCAATTTAAAACCGTACATGAAAGCAAATCTCATTTTTTTCTTACACAAGAAAATCATATTTTACTCATATCATCATATATAAACAATGGTATGTATAAATTAATTAAAATAAAGTAAAAAAAAACTTACATTTCTTTGAAGAAATTCGGATTTTTATTTGTTGAAAAGTGGTGTCCGCGGGTTGAGGGGGCCGCGGGGTAGGAGTTGGACTGAGGGGGGGCGCGCAGGGGTGGTGGAGGGCTTCTGCAGGGTGGCGCGGCTCGATTTGGGTTGGTGGGACTTAGGGTTTCTCGGGTTTGAAGGGAGTCTCTCGGTCAGAGAAGAAGAAGGGGAGGAGGAAGCGGAGGAGGAAGAGGGGAGCAAAGGGGGGGTTGTTCCTCCTGGCGGTGGCGCGGGCTCCGGCGACGGGCTGCTGGGAGGGGGCGACGAGAAGCAATCGGTTTTTTTTTTCTTTTATTTCTGTTCGATTTTAAAAAGGGGGGGGGGCAGAGTATAGAGATAAAGGAGAGGAGGGATTTAATTTTTAATTTATTTAATTATTTTATTTACAAAAATGTTGACTTTTACATACGACCTCTAAACGAGGCCCACCGCCTGTCGTCCATAGCTTATTACCCCCATTCCGAACACAATGGGATATGTACCATAAGCTGATTCGACTGTTTCGAACAGTTTCCATTGAATTTAAAGTATAATCTATATATATTCAATTTGAACGTATATTTCAATTTACCGGGGTCACGTACTAACTAGAAAAATTCTCGAAAAATATTTTCTAGCTTCTTATTGACGATACGGTCCTAACAAAACTAGTTTCTTCGAATTCTAAGACCGTTGGAAAAATGGCCAATTTCCAGTCGATTAAAATCAACTGAAACCGGTCAAACGCGTTTTCCTTTGCCACGCTCACATATTGATTCAGAAAATTATGAAATTTGGAACCTAGCAATAACTTTACATCACGTACCCAACAAAACTGGTTTCGTCGAAATCCGAGGTCGTTTGCAAAATTCTCATTTTTAAGGGCCTGAATTCCATAGCGACTATTCAGAATTTTCAACTGGGCATATCTGTTGATTCCCGCTATGAAATTTTGATTTTTCGGATTCGTTGCAAAGATAAAATCAATTAGATCCTAATGTTTTTGGTTTCACTAAAATTCGGATTGTTTTGCACCCGGTACATTCAATTGAAGTTTGAAATCGAATTATCGAACTACCACGCCATTTTCAATTCCTTTTATAAATATAAATATTTATATTCTAACGACGGCGTATATAATATATACGTTCAAATTATATTCAAAATAAACTTCTCGTCGATATTATTTAAAATGATTCATTTTAAATAATCAATATTCGCTAAAATTGCCAAAATAAAAATTTTAAACTGGCCCAGATTTTCGGGTTGTTACAATCTCCCCCACTTAAAACTTTTCGTCCCCGAAAAGGAACAAAGTCGAAAGTGGTTTGATTAGTCAACTCTACGTTCGATCTGGCTTCCATTCTCCAACTTTTCAGTTTCTGAGAATTTTCAAAATTTCAAAAATTTGGCTAACACCCTAAATTTTTGAAAAATTTCGCCATAACCTCCCCTGCAATAGGAGCATCGGGGAATTTCAAATAGCTTCCCCGGTCCTTCAGATCTCAAAAAGAAAAAGAAAAAGCCAAGCGGCTAGCCAATAGGCTCATAAAATCATCATCACCCAAACAAAACAGTAAATTATGTAGTAAACATGTACCTATTTGTCGGGCAAACAAATTTTATTCTCTGGCTCTAGCCTCCTTGCTATGACCTGTTCAATGTAAGTATATGTATATGCAAGCAAATGCGACCAAATTTCAATACAATTCATTATTCGGTTCAATTAGGCTAAATGATTCAAAATTATCAAACAAATAAACAAACAACACAAACATCAATCAATTAGTGGATTAACGTTTCAAATTCATAATTTTGATATATATAAAGAAAATCATGTTTTGATACCAAATCACAACAATGTATTCTAGCTATATTATTTTTGGTTCTCACACCAGTCTAATGGAAATATATAGAAAATCACACCTTCGAAACTCGAACATAAATGTTGATGATGCGATCGCTATCATCAATATCATCTTCGGGCGACTAGAGTGCGATGCTATATCTATCCAATATATTAAAACTTTGAATATACGTTTGCAAGGCGTATATGCAAATTCTTTATATATTGAATTTTCCAAAATCAATATAAATAAATTATTCAAATACGTGTAAAACGATCTAAATTTTCAAAACAGAATTGTTTTCATTTGGAAAATATACTCTTCACACTCGTTCTAGGATACTACTGATCCCATCTCTAACGAGTCATTCTCATTGGATATCACTAATCCAATATCTGATGAATTCTTTCGTATGGTTCTAATGTGCCTTGTTCTCTGAGCTTTGTAAACCAAAGCTCTGATACCAACTGTGAAAACCCGTAACTTCCCCGTAAAGGAAGGTGTCGGATAGTTCGAGAACAAGCCACAACAGAACGCATATAAAAGAACATTTCATTGTATATTACAACAATGCATCAGATTACAAGAATAAATAGAGTATTAATGAATATTACAAAGAAATATCAGAGATTTAAATTACATTTAAATACATAGCAGCGGAAAATAATACAATACACAACTAGAAGGAGATATACAGATACAAAGCTTTCCGGATATCGTTCCAGCTGTAAACCAGGATCCTGTGAATATAAATCTGCAAAACCAAAACTACTAGCTGCCCGTGTCAAAATAAGGGCACCCAGAGTTTAGGTTAAAACAATAAACTCCAGGTCAGTCATGTGACTGGTGTGAGAACTAAAACAGTTATTATTCTTTATTTTAAAAGTTAGGTAAATCAAGGGACCACGCCGTATAACACGGAACGGGTTTCCTCCCAAGAATACTAGTGCATAAAACAAACAGCGCAATGCTAAATAAAGAAAAATGAAGCTGTTATAAGACCCAGGTCCGATCACACAATGCAACACAGCCGAGGATAGGTTTTTCCCTTATAACAGCCAAAGAATGCTTGATACGTTTAAAACAAATCGTTTGATACTATTATAAGTGCATAGTGTATAAATCAGCTTCAAATCATAAGTATCAATCATAGGCGGCATGAGCGCCCCATCCCACTATGTTGCCATACTAGGCTCTACAAATAAAACCGCAAATGTCACGTATTTGGAAATTGGATTTCCATCTATGAACCGAGGCAAAAGATAGTCCTCAACCGATTCGAGACAATCTAGCCCATGTCTCAGGATCAGTACGCATCAACCCTTTAGATCGTCAGGGCCGGTCCACCGATGTGGATTATTATGCCTGAACACTACGTTTCCCCACCCTATGGGGTGTAAGTCTGGTCCGTCTTCCGACCAAAATGCATCGACCGAAACCGATATAACCGAGGCGCCTCGCAACAGCAACAACCACATAAGTCAAACTCGTCAGGGCGTGTAAAACCACTGACGCCACTTCTAGCTAGAAAGAAACGCAAGTCCTCCCTGATGTCCTCTCCCGTTTTTGGTTCATACCGGGTGTGAAACTCGCGAAGTAAACGTTACACAAAGCTACGCCACGAAGGCCGTGCTTCGATCATCAACCACAAGACTTTGCTTTTCAACAGAAGCCTTGATCATTTGCCACTTAGGCATGCCACACAGGCAATTCACTCCATGCGTTTGATATCCATCAATATATAACCCCTGAGCTCGTACGTCTCAGAGAAGGGCATTAAGCAAGAGAATAAATTCTCCGCCGCCAAATAGATATATATTTAATAGAGATCAATCACACGGACTAAAATCCAATGTCAGACACACAGTCCATTTACAAGTCCGTTCTGGGGCTGAACGAAACCGGAGGCACCTAGTACCCCGCATATCCATCGATCTCCAAGTACGTCTGGACGATCACTAACTGTTTCCATCTTCTTGGGTGTACAGGCCAATCAAGATCATCAGTAATTACCCAAACGACGTGAAGACCTCCGGTATTCGACCATCGTCTTCATCTTCGACTTATCGTCGTATCAGTTATTCAGAATGGGATAAACCCGGTCTTTCCGAATAACTCGCGTATATTTTAAATAAGTGTTACACAAACACAACATACGCCTCATTCCAATTCATCAGTCACTAACCGTAAATTAATCAAGAGAATAACTCCCCAAATATTAATCCCGAAGGCCGAAACCAACATCAGATCAATATCCAGAAAACCATTCTGCTTAGCTAACCGACAGCTAGTTTCTAAATTTCACATTCATAGGGAAAGGTTCCCATTAATTTTATCCAAGATAAATTCCTTGAATTTATTCTTTAATCTTCTTTTGAATTTCGATTCAACTAGTCGGGATTAACGAACCTTACCGAAGTAATCATTTGTTTTAATTTCCCAATCCCAACCTATTCATCCCATGAAGTAAAACTGGTTAGTACTTCATATCTAACACCACGGTGTTATCGGTAAATTCAATTACCATTTCACGTTCAAATCTAATTAAAGATTTAACTATCGCCTGGAGTAAAACTAGTGATACTCCATTCCCGATCTTTTCAATCTAATTAAAGATTCATCAAAACTCCACTTAGTTTTAATCTTTGACTGGGTTAAAGAATCAGTGTCATTTAAAACACGGTTCACGGTAAACCCAAAATCACCTTCATTAATTATCGGGTTAAAGAACGAGTGTTATTTAAAACACTGTTCACGATAAACCCAAAAATCAATATCAATTCAATTCCAATTAAATATTATTTAATTGGTACACTTCATTAAATCTAAATGAAAAGATTTAATCTTTTCTCAACTGGGTTCAAGAACAGCGTTAGTGAAGACACCATTCACGACAAACCCAAATCACATTTTATATTCAATACAAGGCTCTGAATAGAAAATATATCGGCTTATATTCAATATCCAATTCTACGATTAACAAATGTCGTATTGGAAATAACGATATAAATATATATCTTTCAAATTTCCATAACAACATCTGTATAATCCTGAATTCCAACATCGAAATATTCCGAAGACAATTTCGATTCAAATCCACTCCAATGCAATCATTGGAAATTCTGGTTATTTTTAAACCCTTTTCTAATTCAATTTGTTTATTTAAAAATAAATAGAATTATAATTCTAGTTCAAAACTAGTTCAATTCGATAAAAGTCTATTTTTATCTTTTCAAATATGGAGTTTTTCACCCCAAATCTTCACAAATCATTTCTTATGATTTTTCACAAATTATTACTATTTTTAATAATTTTATCAAGGCCCGTACAGTCGATTTCCATCAACGGCCATCGAACTGCACTTACAGCGACCTTTTTCAAATTTGATTTGGACATAATTCCAAATCCAACCGTTAGATTTCTAATTTCTAATATTCGTTAGAAAGTTCTTTTCGATACGAACCCAACGGTTCCGGTTTTAGGAGAATCCGACGGTCGGATCTCCCGTAATGTCCGTTTGAAATAAATGGTCGAAATTCACGAACTGCCGCGGCGCGACGCGTTCTATTCAGGCCATTATATTATATATATAATATATATTTCGTCGATTTCTATTTAAAACGAATTATATAAATAGTTTTAAATTCGTTTCAAAAGCAATTTCATCTTCCTTTTTCAATTCAAATCAAAATTGAATTCTTCTTTATAAATTCGTTTTAAAATTCTTTTCTATTCAATTCAAATTTCAATTCAATTTGAATTCATTTCAATTCTCTTTCAATTCAATTTGAATTCGTTTTCAATTCAATTCATTTCGAAATCGTTTCCAATTCAATTCATTTCGAAATCGTTTTCAATTCAATTCATTTCGAAATCGTTTTCAATTCAATTCATTTCGAAAACGTTTTCAATTCAATTCATTTCGAAATCGTTTTCAATTCAATTCATTTCGAAATCATTATCAATTCAATTCATTTCGAAATCGTTTTCAATTCAATTCATTTCGAAATCGTTTTCAATTCAATTCATTTCGAAATCGTTTTCAATTCAATTCATTTCGAAATCGTTTTCAATTCAATTCATTTCGAAATCGTTTTCAATTCAATTCATTTCGAAATCGTTTTCAATTCAATTCATTTCGAAATCGTTTTCAATTCAATTCATTTCGAAATCGTTTTCAATTCAATTCATTTCGAAATCGTTTTCAATTCAATTCATTTCGAAATCGTTTTCAATTCAATTCATTTCGAAATCGTTTTCAATTCAATTCATTTCGAAATCGTTTTCAATTCAATTCATTTCGAAATCATTTTCAATTCAATTCATTTTGAAGTCGTTTTCAATTCAATTCATTTCGAAATCGTTTCAGTTGAATTCATTTCGAAATCGATAAAATCGATATAAATATCGTTCATGTCAAAATGGCATCAATCTAATCAACACGGCTTCATAAATTTCTATTTTCAAATATTCTATTTCAAATATTCTATTTCAAAATAGTTGTTATTATCAAAATATTTCGTTCAACACATTACCAATCTCAATGGATGAGTACTGTCAACACATGAACCTTTATTTTATATTGATAAAGATGTAAATTTTATTACTAAAATATTTCGTTCAACACATGACCAATCTCAATGGATGAGTACTGTCAACACATGAACCTTTATATTTTAATATTGATTATTTTCTAAATTGGAATGAGGCCCAATCAATCACCATATAATGTTAATTATATGGATTTTCATACATCACACGTATGTAATAGCATTGAAAAATAATCAACCATCAACCAAAGTGCACTACACTGTATAAGCATCAAATATAGATATCTAACGCTTATAACACCTTGTCAATCAATCGATCGACATATTTAATCAATCGGGATGAGTGAACTTCAAATTTCATCCCAATACCCGTGTGGGGTTTCAAACAATCAAACACAGATTTTAGTTGTGCAGTTGGGCGATGTGTAAAATTTATCGACCCAATCAATGTCTTTAAATAGGTGTACATAAACAAACCGTCCGGTTTGTAAATGAATATTTTATTTATTCACATTCACGTTAAAAATTATATTTTTAACGATAAAACATTTTATTTCAACATATGAATTTCTATTCAATTCATTTATTCGATAAAATGATATTTTTATTTTTCTAACTTATTTTAGAAAATTTCGGCGGTATAACGGCACGATACTAGAAACGGGACAAGGCCTAGCCTTATCCCCGGTCTAGTGAAGGCCCACGCCATTCACACATCAATCCAATCCATTCATTTCACCAAACAATTCAATTTCAATCAAATAATCTAACTAATCTATGCAACCAAACAAACAAGTCCATGGTCTGTGGACGATTGTGTCGGGTGCTACTAAGCACCGTCTGCATCCTAGTATATATATAACTAGAAAAAGAAATTAAAAGGTGAGAAATTCTCACAAATAGCTATCCTAGCTCCACGACACTTCATTGATAGAAATCTTCATCGCTATCGCATCTTCGTCATCTTCGTTGCCCGTAGCCACTACATATATAAAAATCGAATTTTTACTTCGCTATTCAATATAAAAAAATCACATTCTTACTTCGATGTTCAATATATAAAATCACATTTTTTACTTCGATGTTCAATATATAAAAAAAAATCACGTTTTTACTTCGATGTTCACTATATAAAAATCACATTTTTACTTCGATGTTCACTATATAAAAATCACATTTTTACTTCGATGTTCACTATATAAAAATCACATTTTTACATCGATGTTCACTATATAAAAATCACATTTTTACTTTTCTACACATATAAAGATGATATTTTTAATATTTCTATCATGTAAAAATTATATTTCTAATCCTCTACATAAACAAAAATCATATTTTTTTCATCTCCTATATAGTAAAAATTATATTTTTAATATTTTAAAAATATAAAAATCATATTTTTATAGTCTCTATATACCAAAGACTATATTTTTAATACTTTAAAAATATAAAAATCATACTTTTAATTGAATAAAAATCTATTTTACCTCTTCCTTATATAAAAAATCTCGTCTTTCGTAATTTCAAAAACATCATGCTATTCTCAATTTAAAACCGTACATGAAAGCAAATCTCATTTTTTTCTTACACAAGAAAAATCATATTTTACTCATATCATCATATATAAACAATGGTATGTATAAATTAATTAAAATAAAGTAAAAAAAACTTACATTTCTTTGAAGAAATTCGGATTTTTTTTTGTTGAAAAGTGGTGTCCGCGGGTTGAGGGGGCCGCGGGGTAGGAGTTGGACTGAGGGGGGGCGCGCAGGGGTGGTGGAGGGCTTCTGCAGGGTGGCGCGGCTCAATTTGTGTTGGGGGGACTTAGGGTTTCTCGGGTTTGAAGGGAGTCTCTCGGTCAGAGAAGAAGAAGGGGAGGAGGAAGCGGAGGAGGAAGAGGGGAGCAAAGGGGGGGGGGGGGGGGCTGTTCCTCCTGGCGGTGGCGCGGGCTCCGGCGACGGGCTGCTGGGAGGGGGCGACGAGAAGCAATCGGTTTTTTTTTCTTTTATTTCTGTTCGATTTTAAAAAGGGGGGGGGGCAGAGTATAGAGATAAAGGAGAGGAGGGATTTAATTTTTAATTTATTTAATTATTTTATTTACAAAAATGTTGACTTTTACATACGACCTCTAAACGAGGCCCACCGCCTGTCGTCCATAGCTAATTACCCCCATTCCGAACACAATGGGATATGTACCATAAGCTGATTCGACTGTTTCAATCAGTTTCCATTGAATTTAAAGTATAATCTATATATATTCAATTTGAACGTATATTTCAATTTACCGGGGTCACGTACTAACTAAAAAAATTCTCGAAAAATATTTTCTAGCTTCGTATTGACGATACGGTCCTAACAAAACTAGTTTCGTCGAATTCTGAGACCGTTGGAAAAATGGCCAATTTCCAGTCGATTAAAATCAACTAAAACCGGTCAAACGCGTTTTCCTTTGCCACGCTCACATATTGATTCAGAAAATTATGAAATTTGGAACCTAGCAATAACTTTACATCACGGACCCAACAAAACTAGTTTGGTCGAAATCCGAGGTCGTTTGCAAAATTCTCATTTTTAAGGGCCTGAATTCCATAGCGACTATTCAGAATTTTCAACTGGGCATATCTTTTGATTCCCGCTATAAAATTTTGATTTTTCGGATTCGTTGCAAAGATATTATCAATTAGATCCTAATGTTTTTGGTTTCACTAAAATTCGTATTGTTTTGCACCCGGTACATTCAATTGAAGTTTGAAATCGAATTATCGAACTACCACGCCATTTTCATTTCCTTTTATAAATATAAATATTTATATTCTAACGACGGAGTATATAATATATACGTTCAAATTATATTCAAAATAAATTTCTCGTCGATATTATTTAAAATGATTCATTTTAAATAATCAAAATTCGCAAAAATTGCCAAAATAAAAATTTTAAACTGGCCCAGATTTTCGGGTTGTTACAATCTCCCCCACTTAAAACTTTTTGTCCTCGAAAAGGAACAAAGTCGAAAGTGGTTTGATTAGTCAACTCTACGTTCGATCTGGCTTCCATTCTCCAACTTTTCAGTTTCTAAGAATTTTCAAAATTTCAAAAATTTGGCTAACACCCTAAATTTTTGAAAAATTTCGCCATAACCTCCCCTGCAATGGGAGCATCGGGGAATTTCAAATAGTTTCCCCGGTCCTTCAGATCTCAAAAAGAAAAAGAAAAAGCCAAGCGGCTAGCCAATAGGCTCATAAAATCATCATCACCCAAACAAAACAGTAAATTATGTAGTAAACATGTACCTATTTGTCGGGCAAACAAATTTTATTCTCTGGCTCTAGCCTCCTTGCTATGACCTGTTCAATGTAAGTATATGTATATGCAAGCAAATGCGACCAAATTTCAATACAATTCATTATTCGGTTCAATTAGGCTAAATGATTCAAAATTATCAAACAAATAAACAAACAACACAAACATCAATCAATTAGTGGATTAACGTTTCAAAT